>JAGFBZ010001190.1:0-600000 GCA_018398805.1 Hirundichthys speculiger
GACCAGTAAAGATCTTAAATCTAGTTTGGAAGGTAATCAACTTTAAAGTTAATGTTTTGAAGGAGATTAAAGGAAATGTCAACAAATACTACAAACTATTTAAGATGAGCGTGACTGACAATATAGAAAATTAGCAACCAAGTTCAAAAACGCAAGATTCAGAGAAAAGTTCTAATTTCCTGGATCTTCCTGGATCTATTTCCTGAGGTTTAAAGTACATATCTAACATGCTTTGGTTAAAATACCAAAGAAAAAACAGTTAAAAGGCTCCCATGTAAACTATGGCCATTTTCTAAACTATAGTGCCCCTTATTTTTCACTGTTAATGGGGACCGGCGCCTCTCCGCGGAAATCAAAATCCGCGAACTGCAGCCGGAGCCCCCCGAGCCTAAATAATGTGTTTAAAATATGTTTAAAGACCACAAAAAAGTATAAAAGCACTGCAACGAAACAAGACAAAAGCTCAACTGTGGTCTTTGTTACCTTCACAGCCTCTGGTCTCTGAACCGTAGTAAAGAAACCGCTGGTATTGTGCTATTTTTGCCTCGTAATTAGCGGCTAACATGCCAACAACAACAAAACAAAAAGTCCAGTTTTCTCTGCATGGAACGAGCACTTTATTCTGGCTCTGCAGGAACTTGTAACATCACACAGGTTGTATTTTTCGGCTCATACTACACCTCTAGTGTATACTGTTTTCTCAAAATATAGCTTGCAATATAAAGTCTGGAGCATGTGAGAAGCATCTGGGTGGTTTTCTGCTTCTAGGAAAATTTCTAGTCTGCACTTCACAAGTCTATTTCATCCCTCATACTATATCCCATAATACAAAGCACCAGTACAGCAGAAGCTGGTAAGAGCAGCCATGTGACCGGCTTCCACTCATCCTGTGGCATCGTCGTTTTTTTTTTCCTTTTCCTTTTTTTTTTTTTTGTCCAGCAGTATGAAGCATGTGGTTTCAAAAATGGTCTTTGTTGTTCTGTTCAGAGTAGCTGGTTTCAGGGGTTGGACTGGAGTTGAGACCGACTTCCTCTGAAGGGGATGCGACAGGGTTGCAGCTTTGCACCATCCACTTCTGAGGTGTAACGGATACAGCACGAGGTGAAGTAGGTGGATAATTTCCTCTGATCTGGGCCTGTGACATCCCAGAATCAGTGAGTCTGAACGGCTCACCGAAGGACAAACTGTATTTTCAGGCAAAGGTGGCCATGAAGTAAGTAACAAGAGCAACATATCTGAGTTGGGACATCCTAACATTTGCTTTCAAACACAAGAGTCTGTCTTTTTTTTTTAATATATATATAATATGTACCTTTCAAGTGACACAAACAGATCTGAAGATCACACTCTTACTATCTGATACGCATTAAATGCACCGCTGGTCTGAATTTGTGATTCTTCACATTCATGTCTCAAAGTGAGGCCATGCCTAAATACCAATTACACTTCTACATCTTACCTCCAAGATTGTGATCACGGTCATTAACAGGAATATTTCTACACAAATCCAGACCGGCGTGCTGGCGCAGCTCTGTTCAAGCAGCAAGCTTTGCCGGGATTTAAGCGACGCTCTTGACATTTATGTCCAGCTGGAGCACTGATTACGAATAATGGCATTAGAGCCACATGCAAATGCAGGATGGACAGAGTTAATAAGAGCAACACGGGACGAAGCATGTTACTGGAACATTTAGGAATTAAAATGTCAGAGTTATTGGAGGGGAGGGGGGGTAGATAAATATCAGATAAAAAGTCAGAGTTATAGTAAAAAATATTCAAATGAGTTTTATGGAAAGAAAAAAAAAGGCAGATTTTTCTTCCAGAAGCTGCAGAGCAACGGTCCCCTAAGACGAACTCACTCATCTGTTCAGCCATTTTCTGTGAACACATGTAACAAAATGAAGGCTTGATGAGAACAAACACAAAGACTGTGACTTGTGGTGGAAGAAAAAGGTCAGCCAGAGTGATGAACTCTTCAGGTCAGGTAGCATCAAACTGAGCATTGATCACTTCCCTGCATGGATCTGCCTAATCAAGCTGGAGTTCTGGCTTAATACACCTATTTGTCAACACGGCGCTGCTGCCGAGAGAGGAAAAAGGGCAAGGGTGGGGGGTGGGGGGATGCAGAAGCACAAAAATATGAGCTCCTCTATAAAGCCAGTATGTACACAAACACGCCGGCCCTCATCCAGCCTTAAATGGGTCCGGCAGCATGACACACACTCCGCTTTATTGCCGAAGACAGCAGTGCAGGATGGGTGTCACAGTCCTAAATGAGTCCAAGTGCCTAAATGGGGAAGCTGGGCATCCTAAATGAGGCATCACTAAAAGAATTTGGATTCTTCCCACTGCACACAGAGAGGATGAAAAATAACATTTTATTTAGAGTTTAATTGCTGCTTCTGGCCCTAAGTGCCCCATCAGACAAACTATAATGGAATCTAATATTATGGGAATGGTTACTGTCTTCACTGTGCTTCTCAGCGTGATCCTTGGGCGCATGATAATGCAAAGGGTTCTTGTCGCAAAAACAAAAATGGATGCTTAAACAGGGAGTGATGCATTAATGAGGCGCGGTTTAAACCGGTTCACACCGTACAGACGTGAGTAAAAACAAACAAACAGGCCGAAGTAAAAATGTGAAAATAAAAGGTAAAGTGTATTTCGACTAGGGGTGAGTATTGGCAAGAACCTAACAATGATATGTATCATGATACTTGGGTCATGATACGATATTATCACGATATATTGCGATATTCTGCTCAGTTAATATCAAAATTAAAATTAGAGATGAAAAATCAAGTTGCTGTATATGTTCATCAGATGATATTGATCATTCAGAGGACAAATTGAGTCAAAACTATTTGCTTCAAAACAACCTATTTATTGTTTATTATTAGTGTTTTTGCACATTTAAGTAACCATTACAACATACTGACAGCATTGCAACCACTAAGTGAGAACATGAAGGAAAAAGTACCCTGAGTTATTGACAATGCACAAAACAGTTTAAACACTGATCTGAACAGATCATATGAAAAAAAAAAATCGATATTAGGAGCTGAAAAATCGATATTATATTGGGCGGCCGAAAATCGCGATATATCGCCAAATCGATTTTTTCACACCCCTCTATTTCGACCATCTACATTTTCATCTGCATCCCTTAAAACTGGATTCTGTGAACAAAAGGGCCAACGCTACTCCTGCATCAGTTGAAACCATATGCGACGTCTTCCTACTCGTCTGACTATGACGCCCTCACATTTCCCCTCACAGCAGGAACTGTCAGGGGGCCGGTGGCCGCTTGTTTCGCTTCCAGCGGCAGTTGGAAGGAATTAATCGCCAGACGAGTCTTTGACTGCACTCTTTGTTGGTGTGGAAAGAGTTTAGATAAATGGCCGAGAAACTCGAGATCCTGAAATACCATCTGGCTCCCGGGAAAGGGATCTCCAACTTGTAAAAAAAAGGTCACTGCTACAAAAGTAACATGAAAAGAGAGTTGTTTTGACATCACTCTTTTTAAAGTCAGACTCATCCTTTTTATTCATAGAGGAGAAGATAACAATGCAAGAGAGATGAGACCGCCTGAGCGGTGATTGTCGAGAGGAGGGAGACATGCGGCAAATGACATGACACACTTCCAAAGGCATGCTGCCGGAGACAACAAATCCACCCACATCTTTATCTGTGATCAAAGGAAAGATTTATGATTCTCTGCATTTGCAGTCCTTCCCCCTATCTCCCGGCACATTATCTCTCCGAGTTAAGGCTATCGGGATGAATGTGTCAGCCAGCGTTTTTGACCCTCCAACGCGTGGATGAAATTTCCCCAGAGTGACACTTCCATCAGGCCACTTACTGTCTTGACCTTCTACAACTTGTGCCCTTTGTACGATGTAAGCACAGGCGATGCGCATTTTAGCCACCCTGCTTGGGTCTGACAGCTGGATGGATGGATGGTAGCAGCTAGGGCAACGATGTCTTTATTAAGTGGGTGACACTGGAATGAATGGCTGCATAGAAAATATGGAGCAACTGACATTCTTGATTTGTACGTTCAGCCGCAAAGTATAAGTCGTCTCGTTCCTCTTTGATCTAGGATTCATGCCTCCGTTTTTCCTCACGCTTCTTATTTCATAAAATGTTTTCAGTTCGTGCACAGCCTGGATTGCAGGTTGTCCAGTTCAAAACATGGATTCTCCTACTGGAAAGATAGATTTCTGGAACGGATGCTGTATGGAGTTTGTCATCGTCTTGCTGAAAGATGGCCCCAAATGGCAAAGACGCAGCCAATGATCAGCTCCAGGGTGATCAAAGAAGCTGTAAAGGTATCTGTGAGTACTGTAACGATTACAACGATGGCAAGAAGCCCCCTGGCGTGCTTTGAAGAAGCTACGATTTATCAAAGAACACACTGACTGGTGTGAAGAGAAATGGAGCAATGGAAATATGAATTGATGAAAGCAAGCTTGTTGTTTTTGGGTCTAGGGGCCACAGATGGTTTTGTCAGACGACCCCCAAACACTGAATTCAATCCACAGAACACTAAAGACAGTGAAGCACGGTGGAGTAAGCATCATGATATGGGGATGTTTCTCATGCTATGGTGTCAGGTGTCTTCAGCACACACACCAGAGAGTATCAGTCTGAATACGTCAAAATACTTGAAGAGGTCATGTTGCCTTATGCTGAAGAGGAAATGACCTTGAAATGGGTATTTCTACAAGATAACGATCACAAACACACCAGTAAGCAGAAGCATCCTGGTTCCAGACCAACCAGGTTAATGTTATGGAGTGGCCAGACCAATCCAGGGACCTTGATCCAGTAGAAAACTGCTGGGGTCCCATTTTTGAGGAAAAACCAAATTGTGTAATGTAGTCCAACGGTCTTGGACTGGAAAACCTGTTGACAGAAGCTGGTGGACTCCATGAACTCAGATGTGAAGCAGCTCTCAGAAACAGATGCTCTACAACTAAATATTAGTTCAGTGAATCACAGGGAAGACAAATCTTCAAGCATTTCTCAGTTTGTACAGTAAATGTTTGTGTGTATAAAGAACATTTCAGACTCCTATTTCCTTGAACGGTTAATATTGCTTTTTTACTTTCTGGATCAGTTTTCTTCATGGTTTGATTTGAAATAAAATGCCCCCTATGCATTTGTGTCTTTGGAAAATAAAAAGCTATTATAAGGATTTTGAGCTTGACAAATTTTTCTTTTAAAAACACACTGCTTGTTATTGTCAACAACTGTATATGGATCAGTTGCCAATATGACTGGTCAGAAAAATTCCTGACCTGTTTTTTGTTTTGTTTTGTTTTTTTTTTTTTTTAAGGAAGCAGCAGATTTTGGTCCACATGTATGGAGCCCCGTTTGGGTCATAATTCAATGAATAAATGAGTCCATTATTATGAAATACAAGCATTTATTATTATGAAATGCGTATCCATTATTATGAAATGTTTCCCATTATTATGAAATACATGTTTATTATTATGAAATATTTCCTATTATTATGAAAAAAAATTAATTATTATGCAATATATTTTTATTATAATTTAATCTTAGTTTAATGCATAATAGTTTATTTCAGAATGGCTTTTTTTAATCTAAATTAGTTTTTACATAAGTGCTTCGTTTTTCATAAGAATGAGCTTTTACATGATAATGACATTTTGCCACTGGGCGGGACCAGTGGTTGACCTGACATCAACTAGTTTTGGCCGTGAGGTCCCGTTAGCAGCGGGCCGTGGCGTCATCAAGGTGCGGTCCTAGTCCAATTGTAGCTATGGCAGAAAAGGATCTTTCTCCTGTCGCCATGCCGTCAAAATCAAGTTTTCCCTACATTTCGCGCTACGTTTCTTAGTCGATGTCAACTTTTAACCGTAAACTGAGGTGCATTCTGCCACCTACTGGCCTGGAGTATATACATTGCGCCTCTCGCCCACTATCGATATTCCCTGTTCTGTTGCTTATGCCTGAATGAGAGAGCAGCCAATTATATAAATGGCTCCGCCCTCTCTGCTGTGATTGACATACAAATCATTCTTATGGAAAAACAAAGCCATTATTATGTAAAAGCTCATTCTTACAAAAAACAAATTCATTATTATGTGAAAGCTCATTCTTGTGAAAAACGAAACCATTATCATAATATTGGGAAATATTTCATAATAATAAATGCCTGTATTTCATAATAATAGATTCATTTATTCATTGAATTATGACCCAAACGGGGCTCCATACACATGTCACCCAAGCATCTACATCTCCAACCCATGGAGCGTCTTGAAGTGCTGTCTGTTCAGAGTCTGACATTTTGAATGAGGAAAAACCTGCATGGTTACTACAAATGAATGAAGGTGAACATGTCCCAGTAGAGGACAGGACGGTGGGGGGGGTAGATGACTGAGAGTCTGGAGGGTGGGCTGCCCCCTCAAATGGATGAGGAAGCCAAAGCAGTAATAACCTTCGTGTTTGTTTTTTTTAAATCACATTTTAGTTATATACTACAAAAAAAGGATGGTGTCGAAAACTGTGAAAAACCTTTAAAGGACAATTATGGGAAGAGAATGAGGCATCAGAGTCCATGACACTGGGCTTAATAAGATATTTGAAGGAGACCTCATACCCAGAAAATGATGCTACATGCTGTTCAGCTAGAAACATGGGAACACATTTTCCAGTTTTTATTGCTGGTCAGCACAACAACAAAACTAAAAAAAAAAAAAAAAAAAAAAAATTGCAGAAATTAGAGGTCTAAAGGGAAACGTTTACAATTATTACCACAGTAAAATATAATGTTGCCTAGGTGTGCTGCACACATTTAGCTTTTATTATGATTCCTATTTCATAAAATCCTATTTTTCTTTTTCTGAGCTTCAAGCTGCTCCAGTAAACTACTCAGTCTAAAGAGGAACACGGAGCACACGATGCCTGGGAAATAAATAAGCAGGAGTCTGACCGTGACCTCTTACAACGTCGCCGTGATTAATAAATTAGGACCAAAATGTCACTCGATAAATCTCAGTTTAAAAGTGCAACATGTGATCAGTTCCACCAGAGTGTGTTTTAATCAGTCGCTTAAAAACGTTCATATCAGCACTTGAAGCAGCCTGACGTTCACGCAAACCTTTTTGTTGGAAGTTTAATCTTTCTCCGCCCTCGGAAGCGAAACGCACAGCGATACGAGGACTGAAGGGAGGAGACAATCTTTTCGACTAAAAACAGATCATCATTTCCTCTGTGGACGGAATACCTTACCACCATGAAAGGTATTAGCAGGAAAATCAGGGTGACGCTGCCCTGGAAACATCTCCAGTTCATTCAGCCAGACAGGTTGGCCGACGACATCCTTTCATCCACAGCGACAGCTTGACGGCTTCGACACACAGAGTAGCGTTTGCAGGATTCCTGCAACCTTTTCATGCCGGCCACTGGTGTGTAGCTGCGGTTGGTGAAAGAGCTGTTTAGAAGCATAATTTCCTGAGCCATGGGGTCATTATGTAGTAGAATAGAGGGTTTTCATGGCGCGTCATCCAACTGGAAGTCGCCATCTTGGAGGCACGCAGCAACGTAAACAAAGCGCACACACTGGAGTAAATCGGACGTCTTCATTGAAACTGGTAAATTATTGCCGTGTTTTCACGCTGTACCAACCGGACAGACCACGAGAGACACTTGGAGTTTTATAGACTTCCAAAGGTTATTAAAAATCAGGGAGAACAATTCCAGAAGTTGTCAGAGGAAAGGAGGCGCTTGTGGTTGGCAAAGCTAAACCAAGACCTGCGTGTCAAAAATCTGGACAACATCAGAATTTGTTCGGCCCATTTCATGTCAGGTAAGTTAAGTGAAATGTTGTTAGCTCTTAATTTCACACATGAACAAATATCAAGAAAAAAAAGCTAATGATATCAAGCTACCACCTAGCTACACTAGCAACACAGTTGTGAAAATGTAGAGCTACAATGTGCTATATTTCTCATTGTATTGCGGGTAAAAAGGTCTGACCTTTATCAAAAGGATGACCCAGATTGGGTTGCCATCTGTTGGAATGACGGGTAGAAACCAGGTAGTTTACGATGTCGGAGTATGCAATCGAAGGGAGGCTCTCCGGCTCGTCATTGCTCCAAGACGAGGGAGCTAACTCGTACGGATCGGCACCAACGACAAACTAACTTTTCAGAATATCTTTCCCTTTCCCGTGGACCGAGTCCTTCCTTGTATGTTTTTGCATCTGTAACGCCATTTGAAGAGCTTTTCTGTGGTTTATCCATCCTTTATCTACGGTTGTTGCTTTGATCCAGTGGTGTGTTTACATCCGAGTACCTCCAAGATGGCCGTGCATCCGGGTCACTGACCAAAACGTGACGTAGGTGAAAACCCTCTACATACAAAATAGGGAGAGTTTACGTTCTTGTGTGCCGAATGTGCCTTCAGATTAGGGGATTTTAAAATGCCAGTCTTAACTACAAACTTTGCTTTGCTTTGAATTAGGCTATCACTACCCTTAAAAGTTCATATCGGTTTTCTAGCAGGATGGAACCAATCCACAAAGCAGGATGCCTTCCCTGAAGCCAGTGTCAGGCTATCTGAGTCTAAAAAACAGCTCAACAATTCACTATTCAGGGCCTCCATTTCAACACCGCTGTTCCAGCGTCATACTTCTGTGAGCAGCGACGGTACGATGCACGTAGCCTACGTACGGAAAATACAATCACAAGCTTTTCTTGGGATTACGCTGCAAGCCAAGTCATGTAACTCCGGAGGCAAGAATGTTAATGGCTTAGAAATGACTGTCCAACCATCAAGGAACACGGATCCTTTTCTTGAGACAATTTGCTGCAACCCAGTGGTTCTTTTATTCCACACAGGAGCGGTTACCCCCCGGGTTAAACTCTGTTTAATTCATCCCAGGCAGGTTCAGTCTGATTTTAACCTGGTCGGCTTTGTTCCAGAGGAAGTCTGGCCTCAATTTTTACAGGGTAAGCGCCTGAAAATAGAGTACACCCAGGGTCAATTGTTGCCAGTGCGAACCAGGGGTTGCAGTTCAAAGCGTCAAGAGAGTCACATTTTCATTATTCTGTTAAACTTGTTAAATTAATGTGCCGATGAGCGTGGATATTTGTTGCAGTAACCATTAGAGAGGGTTCTGTTTCGAAAACTGTGGCTCAGGTTTGATATCTCTCAAAGGTGGAAAAAAACGGAGAAATTAGGATCCTGGGGGGGAGAGGCTTTTCTTTTCAACACAATAGATATAGATTTGTCCTGCGTTTTCATCCATCACAAACAGTGTTGCAATAAATAATGCATGCGATATGACAAAGGGGAGAGGGTGTAAAGAGTTAAAAAAGAAAACAACGGATATGCAATATGTTTTAAAAAACACTATTTGAGATAAAAGGCCGAAGCAAATGAAACATTGAGCCAAACAAGAAATCCTCCAAAACAAGACAACAGATGGGGATACAGAGTGGGATCAAATAAAAAAAAGTGATTGTAAAGCCAAAAAAATAAAATAAAAATAAAAAAAAAAGTCTCAGGATAGCAGTGGAAAGGAGTCTTTTGTGTTTGTGAGATGTTGCTGAGTTAGCAGGAAGCACCGGCTGAGTCGATGCAACAATTCCCCAGCTGAGCTAAACTGCACAAATATCTTGCAGAGAAGGAAGAGTGAATTACTTTACATCGTTGCTAAAGCATATGCCGTCAGTCTGATTGGTGCTGCAAGGATGAACTGGTGCATTCAAAGGTTTGATGTGCAGATTTTTTTTTAAAGTTGCACGAAGTGTTGTATGAACCCTTCTCAGAGGCAGAGCTGGAGGATCATAAGACTGCTTTGATGAGTGACGTTCAACAAAATATGTAATTTCACTGCCAAAGCTTTCATGCACTCATGTGGTTTTCTTTTCTTTTTTTTTTTTTTTTAAAGGCACCACTCATTTATTCCTAACAAGGAAAATTTGGCTTTCAAGTCCCAGTCGTGTGTCTGCAGTTGCAAAGTATTCAGCTGTGTGCTCTCTGAAATTATCCTTTCAATTAACTATGTTTGGACAGCTAATCACCGTTTGAGTTGGGGTGACATTCATTTGCTTTGATCAAACATTTGATTTTCAGTCACCAGTTATATTGTTTCTGCACAACTGTATCTGGGTTTAGAAAAAAGAAAAACAGTATAAAAAGGCCCACCAGCTGGAATTATATCACATGAAAATGCAGACATGCAAAGTTTGAGGCCTGAATCCACTGGGATTCATCTGCAATGCAAGTAGGAAACTTTCTGGTGTAAAAAACACTAAATCCATTACAAAACCCCAAAGGGTGAGTAATAATGGGAGGCTGCAGCCTCAGTACAAATATAGTCGAGCTGTAGTCAGCACATATACAGACTTTTGTAAGTCTGATAGAGCATGTCTGAGTGTGTCTGAACGCATTGCAGCTACATTATAGCGCCATTATTACAAATTATATCGTAGCGCAAAATGCAAAGTCTCACATTATTCTCTGAATGTTCCAGTTATAAATCTGCAGAAACCAAATACTTCCGAAGGCAAGAAAACAACAGCCAACCCCAATCCCTCTACCACCCTCACAAAAACACAGATCTGTTGAAATACAGCATCTGCTGCTCAACTGTCCAGCTTCATAAGCAGCTAAAGCAACTGCAGGCTGTCTGAGTGACGGGGCTATATTCTGACACACCTGTTTTTACACTTTAACTAAAAATGCTGCTTCCTCAACGCAACAGCAAGAATCATGAGAACATTTTTTTTTTCCCTGAGTGATGTTGGGCCACAGGCCATGAGTTACAGAAAACCACATGGTTTTCAGAGACAAAGGACCACTGAAATGACTGCAACCCCCAAAATGCTTTGCAACGTTTTATTGTTTCATGCCTCTTACTGGCTGAGGACCCCCGACTACATAGCAGGGGTTCCTGGCAAAGGCGGATCACGTCCAGCCCGCTTAAATACCGGCTCCCTCCTCCCACTCTTTCTCTCTGACCTCCGCCACCTGAGACCAGGATTCATCAATCCAGGTCTTCACAACGCCATCGATCGCTTCCGGAGCGATCCACATAAGAGGCTTTTGTGTCTGGGCGGAGCTTAGTGTTGTTGGCAAATTCAATTTCCAGTTTAGAACTGGACCATCGGTCCCGCAGTAACTGAATTTCGTTCATGTGCTTTTATTGTGAAAAGCAACTCCATCTCTCCGTTTCCCAGTTCAAAATCAGAGCAACTTGGTCAAGTTGTTTCACATTGCTGCATCTGTGGGAATCGACAGAGTTGCTGTTGCTAGTTGCTAAGGACATTCTAGCTTTGTTGATTTCATGCTGTCCTTTCCTTTGTTTCTTTTACTAACAAACTTCCGTTAGTCAGAAGCCATCTTGGCAAGGGACGAGATTACCTACCGCATGATCTCGGCCGCCATCTTGGTAAGGGACAAGAGCAACACTTGATCTCAGCCCCCATCTTGGTAAGGGACGAGAGCAACGCGTGATCTCAGCCGCCATCTTGGTAAGGGACGAGAGCGACACGTGCTCTCAGCCGCCATCTTGGTAAGGGACGAGAGCAACGCGATCTCGGCCGCCATCTTGGTGAGGGACGAAGTCACCACGCCTCCCCGTCCGCCATCTTGAAATCCTCCTCACGCTAGAAGCAAGCTTAGTTTATCTACCACACACACCTATGCACACACACACACACACACACACACACATACCTATAGTTTCCAGCACACATGTATATAAGTTTACACTGGCTTCCATTGAATGTTTTATTTGCTTAAGTTAGTTTAGTCATCTTTTAGTTAGTAGATATCAGGATCATGATTCAAGTGTTTGTTCATTTTAATACTTGTGTTAATAAATAATGATATATTCTAATGAGAGAAGTTGTTTGTGGTTATTTTACACAATTTTGTAACATTTGCTGGTTGAAGAAGTCTGTGCTCGGACTCACACCTTCTCTGTTGCTCTATAGCACCACACCTGGTCACACGTTGGCACGCATAGAACAATAGCCATTCTGAGACTGATTGTGCTGTTTAGTCCTTTTTCCTGATTTATCAGGTGGTCCCCCGTTTCATTTTATTAACTTTGTTAATACCCTTCTGGTTATTAGCAGCTATCCCCCAAGACAGTTGGTAATAACCATTTTATGACTGAATGAGCACGTTATACGCCTTATTGCACAACAGTGAGGGTTAACCTGGCTCAGGGCAGTAGGTTCATCATAGCTTCGACTGTTCAGTTATGTGAAGTAATCTATAAAGATCCAAGTGCAGAGGCTGAGTGTGAGCATATCAGGCCCGGGCAGGTAACTCAGGCTGTCAGTGGAGAGAGTTTTGCATGTTCCATATGTGTGCAAGAGAGCATCAGTGTAACTCAGAACGCATTAAGTGTGCGAGTGTCACGGCAAAGTAAGCGTGTGACTTTCGTTTGGACAGCCGAGACTCGCCACGTCCTGATGTTCCCGCAGCCGCCCACTCCAATACGTCTGCAGCCTTGAGGATGCTCTTCAAAAGCAGAGAGGGATGTTTTTAAGAACAATGTTTCCCACGGGCACCTGTGCCTGCCTATGAGCTCAAAAAGCTCGCCCAGTCACAATTATAAATATCTACAAAGATGCGTTTTCAAAAGAGTTTGGATAAAAGGTGTAGAAAATGCACCTGAAGTAGGATTTGCGAACCATTTATGGACACTCGGTCTTATCTGACAGCTATACCTTTTATCTGAGATGTGCAGCTGCGCTCTATTTTGGAAGAAATCACATCATGAAATTCTACAAAGACATGAACGGTTTTAGAGAATCTACCACTCCATTACAAGAGCCGTCATCTTCGGTGGATTAGTTTTATTCAGATTTTTTGTGTGAACTTCATCACTGTTGATATCCTGGCAATCAATAAGGGCATCATGAAAGAACAAACTAGAGATTTCATCAGCGCCAAAGGCCAGTTAGTAGTGTGTGTCTCTGGTAATTATTGAGATTTTCTCTATGAAGCTTGATTGGCATAAATGAAATCACGATTGAAGGTGATCCCACGAATATCTGTAGCCACCATCATTGCCATGGGGAACAATATTTACCTCTTTCTAGTTGCAGCTGTAACAGTTTTTGAGTGAACCTCCCACAAACTTTAGAGCATCTTCATCACGCGTTACCAGGTTCATTTCTAATGAACTGGCAATCATCCAATCAGTCATGCCCCCCCCCAAAAAAAGTTGTGATGTTTCGTCTGTTTTTTGTTTAGTGTGCTGCCATCATTAGAGCACATTTGCTGTGAGTTTAAGCTTCCAACCACAGAAGCTTTGAGAACTAGTCAAGATGTTCAGCTAACAGTGAAGCATACATGAGAGCAGAGACGCTGCAACGGGGTAGGCATACTAGGCAATTGCCTAGGGCCCCGAGCTGGAAGGGGCCCCAGGACAGCGGAGACATTGGTCATTTTGTCAATGACAAAATGACTGAACTGCTTGAGACACTGCAACGACGATATGTTGGAAAAAAACCCCACATAGGGTCCCCACTAGCTGTCACTGTCTAGTGTTTTAAGGGACCCCCGAGACACGGCTAATATCGACAACCTGAAACCTCCATGGACACTGCAGCGAGATATTTGGAACCCCCCTAATAGGGCCCCGACTGCCAAGGCCGGCTTTCTTCAGTACTTCAAACTCAAAATGAAGCAAGTGCATCCGTCAGGATACGCAAAAAGAAAAAAAAAAGCATGAAGAAAAAGAGAAAGAGCTAAATTCAAATGTGTATAATCTGACATTATTAAAAAAAAAAAGTTATGATGCCACTTTGTCCCAGTCTAGTCTCACGAAGCACAACTGCACATGACATGTTAACTGCACTTTAGCCTAGCTTATTTAAACAGTAATTAACAGTAAGCTAACCAGTAACTAATTTGTATTTGGAAGAGGGCGATATCATATGTCTTCTTGAATTTTCTGCATGTCATGTGATTTTTTTTTTTTCTTGATTATGTTTTTGTTAAATTTTGCACGTTTCAGTTGTGTTTTGTTATGTTATATTGTATTTTAAGTTTTCTTACAACACTGTGCACCTCTATTATTTAAAATAAAGGATTTCTGGATGGAATGATCTTCTTGGTGTTTTTAGGCCAGGAGGGCCCCCATCCTCACTCTTGCCTAGGGCCCCCAAGGTAACTAGAAACGCCCCTGCTTGAGAGGGAGGTCTAATCACAACAGAAATGTAGAGAACATGCCAACTTCTGCAGGATCTGCGACGGATGGCAACCGCATAACGCTGCTTTGTAATGTTTAAACTGCTGGAACACCGGGCGGATGCGGCATGTAGTCAGATGGAAAAGCATGAGAGCAAACAGGAAGGGAAACGGCGCCCAATGGAACAAACCTAGATGACATGAATGAGTGTGTGTAGAAACATATCCAGGAGAGAGTTTCTACATGGGAGGCAGAGGGTGAAGCCTGGCTGTGATTGGTGGTGAGAAGAACAAACATGTGCCCTGTCCTTGGGATTTGAGTGGCTCTGGTGATGGGAGACTCCATGCCAGCAGCAGCAGATGAGGGAGCAGGGGGTGCTAGAGATGTCAGGCACCCCCGCGCCCACATACACAGCTCTTTGTGGGGTTGGGAAAAGGACCATTTGTCACTGAGAAACGAGGTTCAAGTTTTACATGTACAGCTCTAAAATGTGCACAGAGCAGAGAAGGGAGCCATCTTCCTTTCGTTCTCGTTTGTTTTACTGACAGCCGACAATTAACTAAGAGATATTGCTCTCATTGTTTCTGATTCACCAACTTCCCTTTATGCATAAATGTCAAATATTTTCTCTCTCTCCCCATAGAGATTATTCGAGTTGTGCTCGCAGTGAGTCACGCACGTGCACAATGATACCCTTGTGTGTGAAAGATCCAAAAAACGATGAGCTTTGGCAACAACGTTGAGGCATGTCATTCCTGTCTTACATTTCCTACATTCCAGTCTTTATTTCAAAGCTTTCTCCTTTAAAAGCTGACCGGCGTGCCATGTTAACTTCTTCATTTTATAAGGAAAATAACAGCCGGGGATTAAGGCCACATTATCTTCTGTGTTAGGAGAGTCATACTTAATGCGCGCATGGAGCCAAAAGCAGTTATAGAAAATGGGAAGGAGACTCTCATCCTTTGAATTCTGGGGTTTTGACACCTGCAGTTGTTAAAGAAATTGGTGTCTTTGTCATTTCTACTCGTAATGATGACTGACTGTTGATGTGAAAGTGGTGCCCATGCTTCAGTTCAGGGCTGAAAATCTTTCTGTTGTCGGCTGGAATTGCATCTCCGGCAGAAATGTCCAGACATAATGTCATGTTGCATGTTTGAGCACCTATCAGGACTGTGTAACCAGATATTCTTTTATTCCCTGAATTATAAGCAAACTCGATTGCTTTAATGGAATCTTTGAAAATCCTCTTTAAACTTAAGTGTTTTTTTTTTTGTTTCAGTGAGTTCAGGCACAACATTAGTCTTTACGATTCATTACTCCACAACTTATGCCCCCCCAAAAAACACTTGAAGCAATATTGGAGGAGGGCAATTTATTTTTCTGGCATGTGAAGATAATTAAGGAGGGGGTGGAGGGGATTTGGAGCATGCTCCCTTGTCACCTCATAGGTCTTTGCATTGTTCCCAAACTTATTTAAAATACAAGTACTTGCTCAGTATTCCACTTTCTCTTCTCATAGAAGCCACTTATCTGAATTTTTCAATATCACAGTTAGGATTCAACTTAATAAGCACAGCAAGGACATTTGTGTGGAAAGTATTTAATAAGCTATGAGGAACCTTGTGCTGCTCACCGACTCCTACTTTGGACTTCCTTTCTTGCAGTTTCAAATAATGCATCTGTGTTTGTACTTTGCCCATGTTAAGCTTTCTTTATTTCAATTATGCCACTAGAATTAACCGTTTTTTTTTTCTTTCAAGCTGTTGGGGCAACGTTTTAGAGGAGTGAGGAAAAAAAAACTGGTGAACTAGCTTGTCATAATGGGGTCGACATGATTCAAGGCCAACAAGTGGGGCCCTGTCAAACAAATACATGGAAAAATATATCCAACCTGAGGCAGGATGCCATGTTTTTCCAATGTAAGGTATGACAGTTCAGAACAGAAACACTCTCTATGCACGTCTCGTGTCTGTGTCTGCATGTGCAGACTGTTTGCACAGCAGTAAATTGCTGTTCATCTGTTGCCACCTCTTATCTTTGTACCGTCTCTTGAATTGTTGAAGATTGTTCGGTTGCATGCTCCTGGTTCCTCCCGTCTAGTACGCCCTCGCTGGTTGGACCAATCTTACCCTCATGTCACAAATCCTTTCCTGCTGTTTAAGATCAGGTCTCCTGTGGTTTGCTCCAGCTATAATTTAATCTAAGCACTTTTCTTACCACTTTGTGTCCCATAGTGACAGTAAGTGACTTGGTTCATTTTTTTTCCCCCCTTGAGTCACCAGTCCTTAAAAAGGTTTTAAGCCAATTCTTTAGAATTTTGTTGGTGTCCTGAAATTCTGCTGCTGAAAGCTTTGTATGCATGTTGAGAAAAAGGACCAGAAAGCTTTAATGTCATAACACGAGGGCACTCAAATTATGTTTTTTTTCCATCACCCTTAGATGATGACTGATTATGGACTGTCGATTTTCTTGGGCCAATATATGTGTATGTGTAACAGTACGAACAACCTAACCCAACAGTAATAATAATAAAAAGCACATCAACCTTGGATCAGTGCACTTGTAGACATAGACCTTCTTCCTTGTAACTGTATGCATGGCAGTATTGCTGTCGGATGGTTGAAGGTTTCTCCAGTTTTCAGATGTAACTACTCAATATATATTTGACCTGTTATATTGATTAAACTGCTTTTCCTTTAACCTCATTTTGAATATTTTTATGCAACTTATTTTCTCTGGTTTAACCAAGCAAAGACACCGACAACAGGGCGGTTTGTCCACCTACAGGGAATGTTGGGCAACAGTTGTGGAATATGATGCATTGCAATAGTCAAGACGGAAACTATTACAACAGGTGATGTACCTCCTCATCACATTTATTAACATCTATGCACGTGCATCCAGTGTAATTATGTCTCTAGTGCAGAACAGTATCACTATCTTGATTAAATATTGTTCCAATGAGAAAAAAACTATGAGTTTTGACTGACATTTAATCCCTATCCTATAATAGTTTACTGATAATCGTGCTGCACTATAATGGCAATACAGTCATGGAAAAAATTATTAGACCATAATTTTTTCTTCACTTTCTTGTTCATTTTAATACCTGGTACCACTAAACGTCATCATGTGACTAAAACAGACAGAAAAGAAAACACTGAATGCATAAAAGCAGTGTTTTTGGCAGTACAACGCCATAGCTATTGATGTAAAAACTTAAGTGATTTAGGTTATAATCAAGAAAACCATGGAAAACGGTAAGATATCAGCTCTTAAATAAAACTCTTATGAGCAATCTTTGTGGTTATCGTTATGTTTGTCCAAACAAATGTACCTTCAGTTGTACCAGGCATTAAAATGAACAAGAAACTGAAGAACACAAGGGTGGTTTAATAATTTTTTCCATGACTATATTTAAATTCACTTTTCCACAAACTATATTCATCTAGTTTATGAAAAGATTGAACAGAACATGGCCAAAGCACGAAGTTCTTTTTTTTTAAGTTTGTTTTTCAAGTAAAGTTCGCCACATTGAAACTGATATTAACCTGAGAAATGAGCTTCTCAAGAGGAAAAGGAAAAAAAAAAGTAATTTTATTTCAATAAAATCAGTGAGTTGGCAAGTAAACAGTGCAGCAGAGTTCGATATAATCTTCTCATATCTGCTGGGAAAACATCACCAACATATCCTCCACAACAGATTTAGGGTTTCCATTGTGTCTTTGTTTTCCACTCTGAGGTATCATAGGATTCTTATCACTGTCAGCGGACACGCTGGCACAGTGTCACTTGGACTATACGCTGCCTGGAGGAGGGGGGGGGCAGTGATTTTCCCACAGTCGTTCCTTGTCACAGTACCCCATAATTGGCCCCCTTCATCTCACCGGAGCACATTAGTGCATGTGTGTTGGTACGCTCGTGCGTGGGTGTCTTCGCACTCGCCCGTCAAACCCGGATGACGCACAGATCCGCGGGCACAGAGGGGCGATGAGCAGCTATGAAGACGTTCTGTCAGCTTACAGAAGCTGGGAACTGCTGAGATAGTTCAATCTGCCAGCTTTTTCACAAGGTTAAAGTTGGGGATTTTCAGCAGGGATGTGCCATATCTGATCACAGTGGAATAGTGCAGAAATAATAGATGTATGCTGTGAAAATGCACCGCGGGGAGCGAGATTTGGCCACAATGGTAGAAATGTGATACGGAGGAACGGCTCTTTGTTATCAGCTGGGAACGTGGGCTGTAATGCTGAATGCAGCAGTTCATGCCCAAGTTGCGACTTTAATTTCAGGCTGGTTTCAAAGTGGAGTATCGGGGGTATACGAGGGGGCCAGACTTCGCTTCCATGTAAACAAGGATGTATGACGGCTTGTTGCGAACAGCAGATAAGAAATAAAAGCGGGCTGTTTTCAGTCGGGATTCAAAAATGTGTCTTCTATGCACAGAATACAAACAAGTCCGTTTAGACCCAACAGAAGAAACATTTCTGGTCTCCAAAGATGCTGTGGAAGTCTATAAACATAAAAACACAACTGTACAGTAATATAAAAACTAGGTTCAGGCCAACATGGGGGGAATCAGAAGGCAACTTAAAAGGTATAGTGGGAGATCTGTTTTTGCAGCATTTTTTACAATATAGCCTGAAAAACCTTTTCACATTCCCATTGCACCCACTGAAATAGAATGTTTGCAAAATAAACGAAACGTTTTGGTCCGGTCTAGAGGGTGTAATTAGAGGAAAACTCTGACCAATCAATGTACTGATCATCTTTACATTTATTGACTGCCTAATACGTCCATCAAATATCAATGAACCCCCCCCCCACTTTTGTGCGTTCACAGTTTTGCTACTCGAGGACCTCCCTCAGCTCTGGCAAACAGGTGAGCGGACACAGCGTTGCTATTTGAAAGCCAGAAATCAAGTTAGCTCGCACAGATTATTTCGCTGCAACAATGGCAGAGAAGACGATGTCAACCGGCAGCAAAATCAAAGGGAAAACTGTTGTTGACAAAGCAACGAAGCTTTGGTTAGCTTCCATGCAGAAGCTAACCAAAGAACGAAACAGAACAAGAGTGGTTATCGGTACGGCTTTCCAGTGCTGGCGCCAGCTAAAAAATGAAAAGGGGCTCCAGATCGACGCCAATGTAGCCTAGTTTCTACTGGATAGGTAAGATGATGCCGTTCTGATTATATAATATTTCAACATACTGATCGGTTACGGGTATTGTAGGCCTATTCACCCAGTCAGTGAGAAAATGAAAGATGATGACAAAATTATTGTCCATGACATGAACATATTCCAGCATGTTTTGCTAAGCTACCAACTCTGTCAACTAGGCTACAGTACTATGTGTGACACCGTTAGCTTGGCTGTTGTTATCCTTGATGGTAGCTTTCCCGATATCGTTGAATGCTACACCTTTTGTTAACTATAAGCTTCATGCACAAACCGATAAATGCTGCTTATTGATTTTGTTTTTAGTCATGATGCTAACATGGCACATAGTTCTACTCCTACGAAGCACGGTGCCTTCAAACCCCCCCCAACCTGTAAGTACTATTATCACCCAACCTTGACAATATGCAGTAGCTAGTTGATATGGGTTGATATGGGTTTTACAAAAAAATATTTCTGCTGTTGAGAAACAAATGTGTGAAGGTGTGGTTTCAAGGGGTGAGCTGAAGAGGGGGAGGCAGAGGCTTTGGGAGGAGGGAGCTAGTGTATATTTTCAAAATTGCTGGAACCGTTTTTTCAAAGATCTCCCACCATACCTTTAATATGTTACGCTTATCAAGTCCTGACGATCCTGGATATTAGAAAACACAGCCCTTAACAGTTTTTCCAATCACTGACCCTTTCATTCATTCAACAAAGACAGAAAATGCTCGCGGCCTATACTGTAATCACGTGTAAACTCAGCAGGAGATAAGCTGGCATTGCCATAAGTCAGCTAATTTCAGTGGGTCATGAGCTGCAAAGGTTGGGAGCCACTTCAAAGTGAAACGAACACAGATGAAAGCAACATCAAAGCAAGTTAGCTTTAATCTTTGAGGAGTACAGGCTAACTCAGTTCGCCATCCAAATGACTGTTCAAGATGACAAACGCATTAGTTACTGAGATGAACGCTTATTTATTAGAGGCTTCTGTGAAAAAAAAAACCCACCTTTTTCAGGGTTATCTTAGAGCCATTCAACTTAGCCTCCGAGCCAACTCGCTTGTCAAAAACATCTTCCTTCAACCACCGTGCTTCATAAGTGCTCGTCTTTAGAGCAGGTATGACACATGATAAAATCCTATTTAAGTAACAAATGAAAGCGCATCAGCTCCTCCATTCTTTAGGGGGAGCTATTTTCAGTTCAAGAAAAAAACTGCTGGTAAAACGTATCGTTGGGTGGATCATTTTATTCCCCTACTACACATGTATGATCCCCCCAGTCTGTCACCTCCTCTTCTCCCTGCTCCCATGGGGACAAACATTGGAGGTGCTGATCCTGTTGACAAGCCAACCTCACGGGAAACGGCTGTAACAGAGACGCTTGTTGCCAACACCTGATGTGTCCGTCCTCTTGAGAGGCGAGACTGACAGCGGGAAGACCTATAAGCGAAGTTACTGTCGGATTACGGAGGCCCTGAGGAATAACGCGTCAAGGCGGTCGGGAAAAGACTGTGGCCGTACGCGCTCTGTGATAACTGCTGTTTTTCACAATACGTAAGGAGCACTGGCTGCCTGGTTGGTGTCAAAACAATTTTAACTTTTTTTCTTTAGGACAAGAGCAGGCGAGGTTGATAGAAACCCTGAGTTAAGGGCAGGACTAGAGGAGTGACTCATCAAAACCCAAACTTTTACTGTACCTCGGTCTGTACTGGGAAATGTAGCCGGCCGTAACTTTAACGGGACTGTCACAGTGAGGCAGCATCTGTTTAGAGAGGTCGGTGTGAAATTTAATTAAGAAGAGCATCACAGCTGTGAAGGACACTGCTCGGTTTGGTGTCAGAGGGCTGCAAGATGTAAACGGTGCTGTTCCCAACAGAAAAGATCTACATTTAGATAACAAAGGCAGCCACGACACAAGAGGGCCGGCAGGTTGTTTTTCCACATTTCAAGACGCAATACAATCACTTTTGGCTGTTGTATATGAATGTTAACCAGACAAAAAACCCAAAGTAATACTGAACTCCCATTCTGGCTTCCTACTGCAACAACCGGATCTCACTTTATGGCATTATGTCACATCAAATGTGGAGTTGTGGCAGACATCATGCCAGATGTGACTAAAAATAAAAGAAATGACCGACCAAGCAAGAGAACAAACAGGAGTACAGTCTTGGACAGTGTTGTAAAGCAACCGTGCCTGTAGGGGGCCCCTCACTACTAAATGAAATATAAATGCAGACAGCATTATTTGTAGAGGTGGACATGACCTCTGATGGTCTTTACAAAAGCAGACTGAACATACTGTTTGATCACTGCGTTGAGTAAAGGATGGAGTCCTGTCAGTAGTTGTATACAGCAACTAGAAAAGCCCTCGGAGAGCGCAGACCTCCTTGTTACATCTCCAGCTCAGTCTGTGGTCCAGGTCAACATCCAGGGTTCTACACCACCTCGTCTCCCAGGATGAAATGGTGCTTTGCTGATACCTTGTTCTCACTCCGTGCCCTAAAGCGGTCCACCGGTTCTCTGGGCTCGGCCTCCTGTCAATCACTGATGGCCAGGACCCAGGAATACAAAACTCAGAGTTGTAATGGAGGTTTGAGGTGTACAGAACAAGGAGAGAATCAAGGAGAGAAACATCCCCTGTGGTGCTGCTGACCACCTGCTCAGACCGTTTACCGGAGCAGATCCCACAGCAACACCGGCTTTGTTGCACTGAAACACACTCGAGATCGCTCCACGTGGTGCAACCTGCTTTGTCCAGACGTGAGTGGCCTCACGAAAGCAGGTAGAAGATGGCACCTTCAACTCCGACCCCATGAATTCTAGATGCCGTCCAGTACCGGCTCAGATTACAGATCTCAGCCCGAACACATTTCTTTATTATGAAACTATCTCGAATGACAAATTGCTACACTTTGATGCAGATATGATGCATGTAAAATAAATTCAGCGCAACAAATTTCAAAACAAACCATCAATAATTCACTGAATTCCCATCTGTGGGCTAAAAGGCTTCTGGATCCTGCTGTTATTTAGCTTCTTTTTTTCTTTTTTTTTTTTTCGGGCAGCCTGTCAGTTACAGCGAAAAAGGGCATTTGAAAGGGATGAAAGTTTTATTGATGTGCTTTATGTTTTATCAGCGGCAGCCATATCCATTGCCTGCTGGTAGGAACCTGTGGGCGTCTCCTCCAGGTTCACAGGCTAATCTCGCTTGCCGCTGCACCGCCAAACCCGTCGCTGTGAACCCCGACGATACCGTAATCATACACAGAGGAGCCCCGGCTAATAAAAGGACACTCCTGATTATATTCATTATTTTGTCAAGTAATGTTTTTGCCGCGAAAGTTCAATTAACACTTTATTCTGCTGCAGGATTATGCGGAGGCTGATCCATCGAATTCACATGCACATGTGCAAGAATTTTGATGTTGTATGAAGAAGGACAAAATTAGATGTATGATAAAGTAGTTTTTTTTTTTTTTTTTAATACAAGTGGTTTTAGGCTGAATTAACTTGAATATTTGATCACTGACTGGATTTATTGCCTCTCTTTTTTTCTGTCAGTGTCAGAACAGAATTAGCCAGACTTCTAATTAGCTAATGCAGGTTCAGAAGAATGATTTACGCTATGTTTAATGCACTGTCAATCACCGGCGGTAGTATCGGGAGAGGGGGCTGAGGGAAACCGACAAACGTATTAGATGGAAGTGGGGCGTAGGCGGACAGAGGAGGTGGGGACATTTCAGATATAAATGCACCGGATGAGGATGCACGGAAACAAGGCGGGCAAGCACGAAGGACAAAGGTTAAAGACGAGTGGGACGGACATTCGCAGCGGAAGCAGAGGGTCAAAGTAAGATAAGAATGAAAAAAATTGGGGCGTAGCCATCCACGCAGCCACTCTTTTCAGCTGACGCAGGAAAAAAAACAGTGTACTGTATATTCACATAACGAGACCGGTGGACCATCATTAAAATCCAGGGGCCGCAATACAAACCGAGCTCCACCTGACTGTTGGCTGGTGTTGCCCCCCAGAGGAACGCGCCTTGTTGAACCTGCTCCTCTTCTGTCAGCACTTTCATAAATAATTCACTGAGCACTCCGGGGCAAGGGAGCCATAGAGCGAACGGCGCTTCTCCCTCGTCTTCCTCTGCATTATTTTATTGCCGCGTGTTTGCGCAGAACAAACAGAAAAGCGCTCATTTGCATAGGAGGGGACCTGAGGGGGGGCGGGTCATCAGGACCGCCCATTAGGAAGGAATTTAAAAACGAAGACGATGTTTCGGGGGGTTTTTTCGGGCTGTACGTTTATGGTCTGGCTCACTCTCGTGTTTTGTTACAGTGATGCAAATGCAGCTGGGAGAGAAATGTGCTGCTTCAAAGTCTTTGTAGTTTGAATTTCAACAGAAATATGTACTGCAGAGAAGAGAGCTCTACATAAAGTAATAAACACCAAGGATGTATTTTTCAAATACCCATGAGTATTCCCTGCTATATACAGATCCCTTCCTGCCTCATTTAGTGAACATAACCAACCCTCAACGCTGGCATCAAACACTGAAGCAGTTATGACGAGCTCTTCTACTTCCAAAAAAAAGTGCTTTATTGAAAGAAGAAAAGTCATGGATATTAATGAAAATTATTCATTCCTCCTGTTCATCTTTTTTCATCTTTCTCAGGTGATAAAGGAGCAGGGAAGCAGGATATATTTACACACCACCTGCAGTGTATTTCTTTCCCTTCTCAAAAACTGATGCTTGGCCACATTATTATTTTTTTTGCTTTATTCGATTTTCTTTCCTTATTTGATGCGGCGCTGCAACAAAAACAGGAGTCACCACGATGCTTTTCCTGGTTCGTTGTCCAGAAAATGTGACCAGCGCCGGCGTGGCGGGCGAGATCAGAAATGTCTTGGTTTTTTTTATCATGCGCACACGCTCATCTGCAGTCCCTTTATGTCTGCAGACGAGTCAGAATCTCAACCGGATTGCCGTTGTTTAAATGCCAACACGGCCAAGAGACATTTCTATGCCGAGCTGATGTAACCAGTGCTTTTGAGTCTGAATCAATCTACTGTGAAGATTGTCTTTTCCCATCAGCAGAATCTGTGCAGGATCATTTACGGGGACGGTCCGGACATTTTTGCAAAGCGCCGGCTCCAAAACTGGACCTAACTTTATAGATTCAAAGATGGTTTTCCAAGAATCCACTCAAAAAATATGTATCTGCAACCATAAAAATGTGTCGGGACTGGTGTGTCAGACTATAAAAGCTGATCCTGTTTGTATTTATTGATGCAATATAGTGAAGTAAAAATGCATAACCCGTCACATCTGCTTCATTCCCGCCTGCCTCTGTGTCTACTGGCGGTAAAAAGGAATCGTTTTCAGAGGCAGCGGGCCTCGATAAACTGGATGCATCTCTCACATCATTACATACACACATTGGTTATTGGCATACGATCCCATCCCGGAGCCAGTTGGTGATATAAACAGACCTGAAGTGGAAGATGTGATCTCACAGTGTGCACTTCTGTTATATATGCCGGGCATTATGTTTATAGTCAAGAAACATGTTTAATTTAAAAGGGGAACAAAGAAGACAGCAGCAGTAATCGTAAACTAATACTCTGGTTTGTCAAGCATCACAGCACAATATACGCAGTATTACTGTTCCTTTCTAAGAAAGACGCATTACTGTAAAAAGTAATCTTCCTGCCAGGTGTCGGTGTCTGTGTTGTTATTCCCGACCAGGAGCCTGGTCATCTTTCTAGCGTGATTGCCTGTGCCGCAGAGGATGAATTCACAAATACGCCACACAACAAAATCCCTTTTTAACAATCTTCCCCCTGCACATTTTAGACACTCAAGTACTTCAAGTACATGTCAGTTTTACTTTTATCATTTGCCAATATTCGCTGTGGAAAATGGGTCATGTTGGGACTCGGTAGCTCTACAGAGGACACGGTTACTGAAGCGTCCTTCCTCTGTGTCCTTTCCCCCCTCTTTTGCATCCCTTAATCTCAGCCACAACCATCTCTCTTATCTTCTTTCACTTGTCCATCATTTATATTCTGCCACTTGCTTTGAATGTTATCAACCCATTAAAGATCCATTGTGTAGTTTTAAAGGGGAAATCTGCTGGTAGATATGCAATAAAGCTTTGTTTTCATGAGCATCGTGTGAGAATAGGAATTTTTACCTTGGAGGGAGGGAGGGAGATTTATGGGCAGATGGACTCGGGTCAACCTCCACTGAGTCTGCTGTGTGGTTTTGCCATGTTTCTCTAATAACCCTGGATGGACAAATCAGAGTCTCCTTCACACTTTGAAGTGGAGGTTGAAGCAAGGTGTATTCAGCTGGTTGCTGTTTGCAGCTACACCTCTAGGTTTCCTAAAATCCTCTGCAGTGCTCATTTAAATGCCGATCATTAGCTACAGCTCCCATTAGCAATCCTCCAATTCTCCAAACTGCAGCTACAAGTGGACCAGTACTCAATTCAGTTAAATTAAATCTTGATAGCTGGTTAATAGCAAACCCGGTCTGACAACCTGCAGCAGCACCGTGACCAAGGCCACTTTCACACGACAACGTTTAGCTTCATAATTACGCAACTCGCTGCTGGGTGATCGGCAGTCTTGAATATATCGTGATGTTCACGCTGCACAGTTTAGGCTGGACCCCAAACCACGTTGGGTCAACAAAAGATGAGAACTGATACAGGAAATGATGAAATCATGGAAAGAAGTTTGTTCTGAACACTAATAAAGAAAAACCACCTCAAACCATTGTACAATCTCTGCATTTGCCTGCTGGTTTCCCTTCCTCACCATTATGCCACCCAGTGAATTACTCTCACATTGGCAGTAGCTCGAATGGGGAGTTGCCCGATTGCTCCAGATTTTTAGCAAGCTAGGTTTCTTTGATGCCAACTGAGTTATTCACAGAAAACTGCTGACTGATGAGCGGCGAACCCTCGCTCAGCAAGCTTGGCAGGTCCAGCTTGGCAAATGGCAGATCAGACCTAAAATCGTGTGGTGTGAAAGTGGCTTAAGTTTGTATTTAAAAAAAAAATATATATCCCCTGCTGTCATCACAAAAGGGTAAATTTAAAACTCATTTAAGACTCATCTCCTGAGTATGTGAAGAAAACTTCTGACAGGCTGCCATCAAGTCGGTAGGATATACAACGTATACTATAATTAAAAATCATTAAATAACGTAGCGTAATTAAATTGCAACTCTGAGGTCGTGTCCAAGCTGGGAAAACTCCGCCTCAAAAACAGGATGTGTATGTTTGCGTCCTGTAATGTCGCATGCTGGAACAACTTATCTAAATGTGTTTGTAGAAGTCGCACAAGATCGCTTAACACTTCTGGAGTCAAATGATCTTGTGTGATGTTTAATATCTAGAACAATGAGGGTTCATTAGGCACGGTGGGCTTTTTTATCCAATTTAATTGCAGCATATGATCAAAAAAAAAAGAAACTGCTTAGAGGAGAGGGAAATCAGACATTTACACCTATTTCATCTAAGAATCCAATTTACCAAGCGTCTTGGTACCTTTTAATTTTTTTTTTTCTTTTTCATAAAATAATTCCTCTAGATAATCTTATTCTTGCAATAAACTGTGCTTTA
Organism: Hirundichthys speculiger; assembly: GCA_018398805.1. Lineage (NCBI taxonomy): Eukaryota > Metazoa > Chordata > Actinopteri > Beloniformes > Exocoetidae > Hirundichthys > Hirundichthys speculiger. Next base: position 26,995 of record JAGFBZ010001190.1, read on the forward strand.
ATCACTACCAGCGAGGCACAATGGGATCTCTAAGTGCTCAAATGGACATATTCTCTGTAGATCTTTTTTTCATAATCATTTATCAAACTGATGAAAGCTTGTCACATTATATGATTATTATAGATGCTTCGCAAACGCCTGATTCTTTACGGCAGCGGCTGTTTAATGAGATGTGGTGGGAAAACCCAAGTCTTACCAGTGACAGAAAGGTAATTAGTTTCTTGGTGTTCTGTGTATTACAAGTGTAAAATACGCTTCGGGTGCTAATGGTGAGATGTCATGTGAGGTAGACCCCACCGCTTTCCCGCGCTGTTAATAAGCAGGATGCAAAGACGAGAATCGGCGTGAAAAGTAGGAAGTGAAGAGTTTAGAGGCCTCAGCCGGCATGCATACCCCAGAGAGCAATTCAAGAACTTGATACTAACAAGGTCAGCATGCAGATACACAGCACTACTTCCCCTCCCAGGTTTTATTACAGTAATGCATTTAGACAACTAGCCTTGTTTCTCCAATATGAGCTCGTATATTCCTGTACTTGAAGCCCCGGGGAGGCCGCTGCAGTTTACCATGAAGTGTTCAATTCTTTAAAAGAACCACCAAGTGTCCTCTCTCATCAGCCTCTGGTTTTTCATACTTCTGTATCACCCGCTACTTGTTCTTCTCTGTGTGCAAACAAACTGTCCCATTTGTTATCAGGTCAGGAGGTTTTGCCAAGATGATGCGGCTGCAGCAGAAACAAGATAAACAGCAACTGGGATTTGGTCTGATTTCACGGTAGAGCAGAGGTGACTGACAACTTGTAAGACTCATCCCCAGCGCATGCTAATGGAGGCTTGGAATGTGCAAAGAAATGAATTGGGTCTCAAAGGGCTCGTGTTTTTTGGTAAATTGCTTTGATCTATTCTTAAAAGTAAATCCCTCAAGTCGTGCTGTGAATATTTGCGGTGGCTTCAACGGTTTCTCAAGTGCAGTATGAGAATAGTCCCACTTGCTTGTTTTGATGTGCTTTTTTTTTTTTTTGCTTTGCAAGCAAAAGACTGGATGCCATAAATTGAGATTCATTTAAAGCAGTAAATAATTTGTTAATATCGTAAATTAATTTTTCTTTTCTTAAGCGTGAAAGGAATGGAAACGCTGCTTAGCCTGGAGCTAACTTTTTCTTGAAGATGTATAGAATGATGGGAGGTGTGGACATATTTGAAACATATTTAAAAGCTCCAGAAAAATGGAGCGAGTTCATCCCTCTTGTTCTCGAAGTCACAGAGGAAGCACTGGTTGAAGGAAATATCCCAGTGTACAGGCAGGTTGAAATCTCGCTGCAACCTAATTCGAAGCTTCGTATCCGCTGGTTTTGGGATTTACTGATCACGGAGCATTATAAAATAAAAAAAAGAAAAAAAAAAGTAGTAATAACGGCCGGCGACATGGGACGAGCCCTGGACAGGACATTCGGGGTGTTGTCTTAAAGGGTTTTGTTCATGCTCTGTATTGCTTGAAATGTTTTCCTCCTGTTTAAATGTACTTTTTACAGTGCTTTTGTGTAGTCAATTGGTATTGTGCTTCTGTTTGTACGTAACATTCGTCTGGGCTGCTCCGTGAAGCTAGCTGTTTTCTGTTGCTCCGTTTGGATGTCGGCACATCGTGTTTCCCTGACGCGTTGGTGCCATTCTAGCATTGGATTAGTAGCCGCTAGGCTTGGGCGGTATCCAAATTTTAATACCGTCAAACTTCCCTCACATTTTACCGGGGTATACGGTATTCCCGCCGGCAGACGCCGCACGTCAGAACAGACGCCCCCATTATGTACCCCAGGCGGGGTACATAATGGGGGCTTTATGCCGCTGTCCTATTCCCAGCGTTGACGCGCCTGAAAAAAAAGGCGAGTGTACCTCGAAACAGCAGTTCAGTGCTTCAATATAAACTTGGCTCAACTAGAGTTGTTATTTATTTGTGTATTTCTTGCTTTTCACTGTAGTTTTAACTGTTCCTACTCTGCTCCAGCTCCTCTCTCTCCTGCAGCGCTGAAACACGCTTTATAGTAAAGTGTCTGATGCCGAACATTTCACTTACTATAAATTCTTCAACATAAAAGTCCAACATTATTAGTTTAATTAGAAGCTTTTATTTTGAAGCAACAAACTCAGGAAGTGTTGTTTTCATCGTCAGTACCTTAACAGGACGAGTCAAACCGAGATCAGTTCCAAGCGAACACGAATAAACGGTAAAATAAAGCGGAACACACAGTACACACAGCGATATAGGAGAGAAACTAAACTTTAAACCACAGAAATCATTCATTGCATTTTTTATGACGGTATTGAAACTGATACCGCCGTTATTTTTAAATACCGGAAGTATACGATATTACCGTAATACCGCCCAAGCCTAGTAGCCGCGGTATTACTGGCCGGGGGCCCCGGGTGCTTCCGGTTAATTTCCGGGTTGCGTCGCCTGGTTGACAAGTAAGGCGTAAAATAAAAAGTAAAACAAAAAATATATATAGATATAAAAGATGTATAAAAATGACAAAAAAAAAAAAGATTAAACAGCAGTAAAACTGTCCTGGTGACGACTGGGGTAGACTGATAATACGAAGCTTTGTAGCTGCTGGTTTTGGGATTTACTGATCGTGGAGCATTATAAAGTAAACAAAAGAAAAAAAATAGTAACATGGTTTTGTTAATGCTCTGTAATGCTTCAAATGTTTTATGTAAAGCACCTTGAAATTGTCTTGTACACGAAATGTGCGTATACAAATAAACTTGCCTTGCCTTACACAACCATTCCAACTCAGAACGAACGAACGGAAATGCAGCGAAAGCATCATCAGTCAATATTCCTGTTTGAATATTGATAAAAGCCAAAGTTCAGCTACAGAAGTTTGTCTTGGACTTTATGTTCATGAGTCAAGTTCATGAACCCAAAAAAAAAAAAAAAAAAAAAAGACCATTTACTTCAGGGACAAACTCAAGACTATTTCTTGACAACTGACTGTTTTCGCCCAAGGGGTGTACAGTCCCCCCGGGCAAATCCCTGATCCTCCTTATCGCTTCTGTTAGCCTCTCCAACCGGGTCTTATCTCTTCCTGGACAGTAATTAACAGGAATTACACACTACTATCTGCTGAGCCCACCTCGTTACCGCGAGAGCCCTTTCCCATTTGGGGCCTGTCTGCTGGGAGATTACCTCCAGACACGGGCTCCTCCATCAAGGGGTGCCACAAAACTCTTCTGTGCTTTTGTGCCAACCTTGGCCACCAGTGTTGCTCACTTGAGCAGATAAAGGAAGTTGGGTGGTGGAATGAATTGCGTCAACATATCGGCGGCTGCCCCCCCCTTTGTATGTCAAACTAATACTTCTTTAAATGTGCCTTCTCAGAGTTGTGATTAACAATTTACTGTTTTGAGACGTTTGACTTGAAACGCAGCTCTCTGCTTCAGAAGCCGAGGCGATAGTGGCAGCGTCGGCAAATCCGATTGTAAATGATGCATTCAGACAAACGGGAGGTTTGCGAGCTGCATCATTTTCATCAGTACCGACGGTGCTGCTTTCTCGACAGAAACCAACTCCGAGTAAGAATCAATTGCGCAAATCTATACGCGTACTTTACACCTGGAACGCTTTGGAAGAAATATGAGCGAGGAGAGGGGAAAATCATCCTGAACGCATCTCTTCCAGTCTCTTCTGTTTTTCTGAGCCTGCACTTTCTAAATGTTTAACAGCATCCTTGAGAAAAGCCTCTCCACTTCTGTTTCCCTGGCAACTGGCATGCACTGGAATTGATGACATCTCCTGATCGCCCACTTACTTTGCACTAAAAATGCTCTCCCAGTGAACTTCACCGTTGCAATTTCCCTCACAGAAAGACACCCCCCCCCCCCCCCCCCCCCCCTCCAGATGACATTACTAAAAGTAACTATTCAAATGAGACTTGTCAGTTTCTGTAACTTTAAACAGCTTAACGAAAGCCTTGCAGGGTCTCAAGTTTGATTTGTATACTTCTTTCATAAATATGAATTGAGGTCATAACACTTATCAATATCTATTTAACTCCAGCGACAAGCTGCAAAGTTGCTGGAGGATGAAGGGGGGGAGGAATCTGTCTTTATCCTGACCGTCCAGCTAAACGTTTTTGTCTAACAGTGCCCCCATATCTCACACTTTCATTCTCCCCTTTAATTAACATAGACGGGCAGCCAGACAGCTCCGGAGGCCACAACCTGAAGCAAGACCACTCGCTGTCACCTTGTTACCACCGTAATGGGTTCAGACGAGGTCCCCCTGACACGGGAGAGAGGGGAAATGAATTCATGAAGCCCGGCCTCGTGTACTTTCCACTTTGCTTCTCCATCCCTTCGCCCTTCCTCCTTCCCCGCCGCCACCTCTCCACCTACACAGCCCCCGCTCAAACTGCTGGCGCCACACAACAGGGAGAACATATTCGACATAATCACACTGCATGCACCAGCAACCTCATGCACAATTCATTCAGCTTCATTAAAACCGCGCGCACGCGCGCACGCCGACGGAAAATTAACAAACACATTCCTAGAGTGACCATTAAAATCTATTCATTAACTCTGAGCCACATTTCATCCGCTATTGGTTTTGTTTGTAAGTGCTTACAGCTCAACAATAAAACACACAAACACTCAAAAAGCATTTGGTGAAGTGAAGAGTGTCGGGGGCGTCCGCGGCGGCCCGTTTATGAATTCACTCCGGCGCTGCCGCCCTCGACAGCCAAAAGACTGCGGAGGCAGGCCGCTCTGTCAGGGAGCTGGATGTCACGCATGTGCGCGAGAGGCAAGACGCCGCGCTGTCAACCCAATTAGGCTGCTCGGGCACACACCGGCTCCGTTCTGCAGGCTCGAAAGAGGTCAAGCAACATACAAGGCACGGCCATTTCCCCGGCTCAGCAAACACACAGACCAGCCACGGTTTTCATTCATCGGTGGACTTGGAGAGTGACTGAAAGGCGAGGACGTCTTTTATGCTAAAGGCGCTGGGAGGTGGATGTGCGCAGCAAAAAACCTCTGTGGGAAAATGTGCACACAGCGACCAATTAGCAGAGGCTTTCCTTTCAGCTTAAAAAAACCCGGAAAGATGTCTGGAAATAGTCAGTCTTCAAAACATCTGGTTCCTACATCCAGCAAAAGCAGTGCACAGCATCGATTTGGTGGTTCTTTGCTGTACAGATGTTGAAGTTAATAATCTCCAACCCTCTGTTGAGCCAGTTTGAGACTGAATGACCACCCAGTTGAAAGAGCATGAATCAATTGCACACAGCCTGGACAAATGTTTGGATAATCTTTTTTTTTTTTCTCTAACATGTGCGCAGTTTGAATGCTAATTCAGTAATTCCCTTGTATAGCTGTTCTAGGTGAACGTTTGGGGCTGTGACCAGTTTCCCTGGAGTTCATTAAGGGTTAATCTATGATGCTCTGTATAGCACTGCAGTGGCAGCAGCCGCACCAAAATTAGGTCATATAAATCACTCGTTTATAGATGCTGGTATTGTAGGCACATTGTCTGGCTCCAGTGTCGAGATCACAGCTCCATGATGTGTTTCGTAATCCTTCTTCCGCCCCCTCCGTGCTCGATATCAAAGAAAACACTGGAATTGCTTCCTGTGGCACATTTGAAATGGCTTTGTGACAGTGTAATACCAAAGTCATTTTCCCGCATGCGTTTGGCTTCTGCTGCGAACTGCAGAGACGTCGTTTCCGTATTTTGTTTGATGTGCCCGAGCTATGCAGACGGAGTCGTCACATAAATGTGGCGGCTCAGAGGAAATACTGACACATGCCGTTGACTTGAATTAGTGCTACTGAGTCATGTTTTTGCATTTCCTCTGCATGCGGCGGCTGCAACTGCGACTGCTCGGCTCTCAGCATCACGCCTTAGTGGTCAATCCTGATCTTGTGAAGGAGTCGGAAAAAAAAAAAAAAAAAAAGAAAAGAAAGAAAGGTGTGAATGGTTTGCATCACCTCCTGGTATAAATGAGTCATGCCAGAGTTTCCTTTCAAAGCTAATCTTTTATTTGCATATTAAAGGGAATGAAAGACGCATACAGAAGCATAATCCTGAGTTGTCCCTGTGTTTCTTAAAACCAGGCACTTGGTGCACAAAAACAACAGAGCCTTAGAGAGCATTAGGAACGGCAAAAAAAGACGGTCCTTTCATTCCTATATCACAGGCTTTTAAAAATCGCTGAGGGTGGCACGCACATTAAACATTATAATCAGGCCACATTTGAATTTCAATGTGAAGCAAATGAAAGGTGCTGGAACTGGACTTGAATACCTTCACACTGGAACTGACATGGGGTGCGCCACGACTGGAATGGGGACAAATGACTTGTTAAAAAAAATTAAAATAATAAAAATAGGTTTACCATGAACTTCTCTGCTTTGTTCACCATCTTACCAGCTAGCTTGGCCTCTTTATCAAACCACAGATAAACAGGCTGCAAGTTGAAAATGAATTCTCCAAGTTTTAATAATGGCGGATGAGCAATCACCACCGTCCCCTCTAATTAACTGCCCTCGCAGGTGTGGAGAAAGCGGCTTGTATAAGAAGCATATATCATCCATCAGGCTATTTGATGCTTTTCTATTCCATCATGTGATTTGTAGATGGAAGACAATAGCCTTTCCACCACTCATTAAGCAATGAATCAAAGAAACAGTCGCAGCTCGCAGACTTCACAGTAAAGCTATGGGCCTCATTACACACACAGAGGGTAACACTTGAAGAATCAGGTTTAATTGGCTGCCAGAACATTACATTTTTATACATAAAATTTGATTTAAAAGAGGCATGTTGTGTCCATTTTTCCGCAAGAAGTACAAGTTTCCGGGATCTTGAAATGCACGACATTGATTTGCCAAAACAGAACAGAGATACTGCACCTTGTTTTAGGCACTTGTAAGTGATGTATTGGACTGGTTCTGGATTGTTAAGGCACTGCACAGAAAATAGAAACACCGAAGCAATGCAACAACCGCCTATGGAAGGAGGAAGACATGATGCTAAAACATTGCTCAACATATTGGCTCAGATTACGGGCTTCATTCTCAGTCTGTTCCTGTGTTTTAAGCGTTGAGGGTAAAATTAAGAAGCCTTGATCTGGACAAAGTATCACTGATGTTTGCAAATTTGTGTAACGATGGAACTTCTGTTGAATTATATATGTTCTACTCATTAACAAGTGGGAACTAAAGAGTTTAGACTTCATTATCAGTTTATGAAAAACAAAAGAAAAATCAACAGGTCGAGCATTATTTGACAATTTCAATAAAACTGCTAATACAAATTTGCTTTACAGTGAAGCAAGAAAAAAAGTTAAAAACTCCCCATTCCTTTCTTGGGCAAATGCGCTGTGATTTAAAGTTGGGTTAAGATCAATATGAGGAAGTTGGTTAATTCGACTTAAAGCTGGGTCTGACTTTCATTCCTCTGAAAATCTTAATGGTTCACACAAAAAAGGGTTGTAATAACCAATATACATACCGTTGAAACTAAAGTTTACATACACTGTATAAAAAAATAACTTTTTTCTCTCATTGTCTGAAAGTAAATAGGACTGAACTTTTCCTGTTTTAGGTCAGTTAGGATAACCAAAATTACTTCTGTTTGCTAAATCCCAGAATAATTTTAGTGAGAAGAGATTTTTTTTTTAAACGACTATCTTCAAAGTCAGGTTTATATACATTTCCTTAATATTTGGTATCATTTCCTTTAAATTGATGACTCATGTCAAACGCACCGAGTTTCCTTCCACAAGCTTGTCCCAATAGTTTGCTTTTAATTTTGGTCCATTCCTCCTGACAGAACTGGAGGGACCCAGTCAGGTTTGTAGGCCATCTGGCTCTCATGCCGTTTCAGCTCTGCCCACATATCTATTGGATTGAGATCAAGGCTTTATGATGGCCACTCCAAAACATTGACACTGTTGTCTTTAAGCCACTTTGTAACTCATTTGTCAGTATGTTTAGGGTCATTGTCCATCTGAAGACCCATTTGCACCAAAGCTTTACAAACCTCCTGACTGCTGTCTTGAGATGTTGCTTCAGTATTTTTACATGTTTTTTCCTCATGACCATATCTATTTTGTGAAGTGCACCAGTTCCTCCTGCAGCAAAAACACCCCCACAACATGATGCTGCCACCACCGTACTTCACAATTGGGATGGTGCAAACTTCCCTCTTACCAAAGCACATTCACCTCTGGGACACAAAACCCATCTCCGTCCTCTACGGTTTGATGCCTGGATATTCCCCTGATGTTTATATATTCATATAACTGAACAGATGAACCTTTAGGCAGCTGGAAATTGCACCCAATGAGGAACCAGACTGGCTGATTAGCCGATTTTTTTTATTTTTTTATTTTACCATGATGCCATACAAGGAAGCAGCTTGTTCGAGACATGCTTAAAAACACATCCACAGATGTGCCTCCAATTAACCTATCAGAAGCTTCCAAATCAATGACATCATCCAGGCTGCCCCAAATTGTTTAAAGGTATAGTTAACAAAGTTATTATTAATGAAAACAAATGAAATAACAAAAACTAGAATTGAAAAAATTTTCGTTAACTGAAATAAAATAAAAACAAGAGTTTTTTAAAAAAGGATAACTAACTGAAACTGTGTTATGTGTTTATAAAACAAACTAAAATTAACTATATTATCAAGAACGTCCTTCGTTTTCGTATTTGTACATTTTTTTTCCACAAACGTTTTGGGATTTACATGAAATCTATTACCGTCGCTCTGCCGTACAACAACAACAGCAAAAAAACCCTACGCTGATCAGTAACGGCTGCGGCAAAAGTTGGGAGAAAATGCTACAGTCCTATTTGGGATTTCTTTGACTATGACTGTGTGAATGATAATAGTAGGTGCCTTGTTGTAGAAGATGATCCAATGTGTGGAATACTTCTCAAGAGGAAAAACCCCACGAATCTGAAAGTCCATTTGAAAAACTCGCACAAGAAGGCTAACCAAGACTACCTGGATACGCTAGCCTCGCTGCCCTCCTCCCTCGAAAGAGAAACTACACCTTTAGGCCAGTCAACGTTGGGAAGGAACGCGAGAAAACAGCAACTATAATGGACTGTTTCCACCGGTGACCAAATCGCTGCGAGCTAGCAAATAGCAAGTAGGAAGACGCATTAGACTATATGACTCAAAAGTCTTCAAAAAGTTCAGTGCTTCACTCAAACAAAACTAAAACTTACACTGAAACTAAAATACTAAACTAAGCATTTAAAAAAAAAAACACAAAATTAGCAAAACTGCTCTAAAAGCTAATTAAAAATAACTGAATTTGAAAAACTAAACTAAAAACTAAATAAAAAAAACTATAACTAATGAAAAATCCAAAACTATTATAACCCTGATAGTTAGCATATGTAAAATTCTGACTCTAAAGAAAATTTAAAAAAAAATTCTTAAAGAAAAAAAAACTGTCCTTTAGCAAATGGAAATGATTTTGGTAGTCATAACTGACCTAAAACAGGAAATGTTGAGTCTGATTCAATGTCAGACAATTACAGTCTTATACAGTTTATGTAAACTTCGGATTTCAACTGTATATGATCACAAGCAAAAACAAAAATCAGGGATTGTTCTTTTTTTTATTTCCTAATTTGTCCCCATAAATTGTTTTGATGTCAAATAGTAATACAGGAGAAAGTTCTGTGTGTGGTTGGACAGGACAGGAACAGTTTTATTACCCTCCGGCAAGATCAGAAGCATAACACAGGCAAAGGTCATGGGGATAGGAGGATTTTTAATCCTGTTTTGGAAACCGAGATGGTCTGTGGAGATGTGCTGAGAGCGCAGAATCACTTGGGAATATGAGGTTATATCACAAGGTTTTGCTTGGCTACTGGAGGGGAATAGAGATACAAACACCTGCTAAAATCTATACTGCATCCCATTAGAAGATACACATTTGATGCTCTTCTCTTTAATAGCTGCTACCTCTGAAGTGTCGCAAAAGAAAATTATAGTAACTTTGCCGTTTCCAAGAGTCTTTTTTTTTTATTGTTTTGGCATAAAAAGCACTTCTGTAATCAGTCAATCCCTTGTTCAGCCTCTCTTTCTGACTCTTTTTCTGCTCAGGGATTAGCAGCAAATTGTGTGCATCCCTAGGACTGAAATCTGTCATGTTCCCTTTTATTTACGTTTCACAGGCTAATAGAATCTAATCGTTTTAGAAGGCCACCAGGGCCGTAAAAGCATTTCATGGCTGCGTGATCCACAGCTGAGAACTTTTCACATTCGCAGAGCTGCTCTAATATGTCATAAAAAAAAAAAAAAAAAAACCTAAAACACTTCTTGTAAATTACAGATGATAATGCCTTCCACTTCTCCCTCATTCCTCACTCGCCGAATAAAACACACACTCCTCGTATGTTTCTGGCATGAACACGGATGAGATGTGGGGGAGGCTGCGGCGGGCTCGGCTGCGACGTGATTGGCCGATGTGGCGACCGGGGAGCGGCTTATCCCTGAGAGAGCCCTTGGAGATGACAGTGAGACTTAATTAATATGTAGAATTTATTGATCATTGCACTGCAGGGAAATCAACTGCCATCTTTTACCATTTTTTGGGCCCTGAAGGATAATAAATAAAAAGCTTTAAAGACCTCAACCATGCGCCACATCAAACACAAGCAATAAACATGACAGGGAAATATGTGACAGGACTTCATTGTTGTAAATCGTGCCAATTGAATTTAGAGGGCACGGCTGTGCAGAAGAGTTAAGGAGAATTAATGAAAATCTGGTGCATCTTAATTAACCAGCGGAAACAATAGGTGCTGTACTTTGGATGAAATGACACACTTTTCTGTGCGGAAGGAGACCAGGTGACTCCCTGCTAATTACAATAAAAATGCTAAGCAGGAGGATTTGAATTGGACCCGATTGTATGTTCGGAGTAAAGAACAGTGGTGGGAAAAGCAGCCAAGGCCCGGAGAATAGTGTCAATCTGGTTTGTTTCCAAAACTCCTGCAGTGCGCCAGTCTCCTGCAACCAACAAAGGCATGCTCCTCGGCGAGCGAGCTTACATCCTTTTTTTTTTTTTTTTTCCATCCAAAGAAAAAGGGGAGAAGTGAAAAGCCCCAAACTTGGCAGGACTCCCTGCAGACCTGTAAGGATTCACTGCGTCTCTGCTTGTTGCAGAAATAGGTTGGCTGTGCTCTGGCCGATCTTCAACTGGCTCGGAGGGGGGGAAAAAAAGAAAAGAAATGGGGCGAGGGAGAAAGGAAAAACCCAAACTAAAGAAAATGTACAAAGAAAACAAGAGAGCAGTGTTTCCTTATACATAGCTGTCACTCGGTGATGGGGAGACTGAACAAGGAATCGACACAGTTAGAGAGGATGTCTTCAAACTTTCCAATAAAGAAGCATTGAACAAGGACGCACGCTGAGTGTCTGGCTGACGCGACGGAGTTTGACAGCCTCATCAAATGCCACATTGTTGGGAGACTTCCTGCATTCACAAAAACCTCACCTCTCGAGCGACCACGGCCTCGCTGTGCAGAGTAGGACTAATTAAAAATCGCAATTCATGCACGTCTCTGCCACAATGGTGACACTGAAGGCGGAAAAAAGGCCACACACTTCCCATCCAGTGCACGACCTTACGAACTTTTTCCTTTTCTTTTATTTTTAGATCCACTCCTGACAAGAAAATAATTGGTTAAGGAGGTCAAACAGCAGCGTAACGTTTTTATAACCGGTTTTCTCCAAGTATCATCCTGCGACGGCGACCACACGCGGGTTTGAGGACATCTCAGGGTTGTCTCGGCACAAGTGATTACTATACAAGTAAAATAATACGCAATTTTGTGTCATCTTCAAGAGGCAAAGGAAATTCTTTTCACCACCTCTGTTTGGGGAAAACGTTGTGCATTGAGCCGTTATCTATAACCCACAGTCCTGCTCCGTGCACAGAGCGTCCCCAAACAATAGATCTGCTTTTAATTGACTGATTCACTTCTTTCATCCCTTTAAGAAGCAGAAACACTTTCCCCCACACCCTACTGCCCAGGGAGAGGAACCAGCACAAGAGCAAATCTTTGAATCTCATCGTTTTCCCCCTCGTATCATCAGTGATTACTAGGGCTGGGCGATTTTATCGATTCTGCGATATATATCGATATTTTATTTCCCCAGATAGTATCGATTTTTCTGCCGCGGGTATCGATAGTCTAAGCTCTCTTCAAAACCCCCGTGTCCCGCACGAGTGCTCTTCCTGCAAAGTGCAAGCCATTAGGTCCTCCAGCCGCTAGTGTCGCTGTAGAGCATTTCTAACAGGTTATCCAGAAGCAGCTTCTTACTCTTCCAGCTAGAGCTGAGCCAGTCAGAAGAATGGCGGCGAGTATAAATCCAGCACCTGCGTGCTTAAAAGCAGATGTGTGGGAGCAATTTGGGTTTAAAAAGAAAAAGGAAAGCCAAGATTTAGACAAAAGTATGGCGGTTTGCAAGCTGTGTCACACAAACTAAAAGTACTCTGGAAATACCACCAACGTGCGAGCCCACCTGATACGTCACCACCCAGACAAGGTAATGCTAACTGAGAGCTAGCTAAACTATATTTGTCAGGATTTGAGACTGTATTCAGTGGTGGAAAACGCCGGCTTTAAGGGCTGTGTATACTCTCGCGGCAGTATGTCGCAATTATCTTGTCGCTGGTATGCCGCCGTTAGCGCAGTCTCCGCTATGTTATTCCACGCCACAACGGAGAGGGACAATCACGAACTAGCTAAACTTACTAAACTCATCTCTTGCGTTTTTCCACTTCCTCACCGTCTCGGGCGTATCTAAACCCACATTCATTGCAATCTCCCTCCATGATTTACTATAATATGTTCTTTGTAGTGTGGATGTGGGTACTTCCTCATTTCTTCGATGACGCGGCTGTAGAATTGACCAGTCAGAGGCCTCCTTTCTCTCCTCTCTGCGGTCACCTACCTTTCAGTTCAATTAATTCAAAAAGTCATTGGAACATTCAAAAGATGTCACCAAAATCACTTCTTCTTTCAGAAAATAATGTAAATGTATCTTAAGATGAATATCGATATATATCGTATCGTGAGCCAAGTATCGTGTATTGCTACAGCCCTAGTCATTCAATTATACTTTAATTCCATGGAAAACCCATCAACAGTGTGGAGAGTTTTCCTTTAGTTTGACGATGCTTTTGAAATTCTACATGTTAGTGGCGAATGAAGCTAAACAGAGGCAGGCAGAGTTGGAGAATGAAAATATACCTCTTGAAAAATCAAGTTCGAGTTGCATTGGTGCAAAATAGCCATTGTTACAGATGTAGAAATGTACTCAGAGCCACAGCACTGGAAAATAAAGTATGCTTACACAGGCAAGGCCCACCATCATTTAGCTCAATCTCACTGCCCTCACAGACTCTGCAGGTGTATAATTTGAAAAAGAAACATGGAATCTGGACTCTGCCTTCCAACCCAAAAGGAGCTACAGATAAATACAGATGCCACAGAGGTGTTCTGACATTAAGAAGAGGGGGTTGGGAGAAAATCAGGCCTTGGGTAAAACAGCCTGAAACGTGATCGAACAATGATTGCAGGATAAGAGAAAGTCACCTTTCAGAAGAAGTCGTAACCCTCAGTTTCTATGCACTCAAGGCTAGAGAGAGATGGCAGGTGAGACAAAGACAAGGTGACAGGAAGGAAAGGTACACAGATCACAGAACACTGCAGCACCGCTGAGATGAAGGAACCTGTTTGAATGTGAAGACGGAAAAGAACCGTCATCGCTGTTGTGACAGGCGAGGCAGAAACATCTAAACATAAACTACTGCTCCGGTGACTGGATGGACATAGAGAGGCTGATGCAGAATACAGACATGTACCCCCCCCCCATTGATTAATCATGCAGAGCCGCCCCGGGTTAAACGTGTGATATTTCTGTACGGTCCCATCTCGACCTTCAGGCAATTTGCATAGTAGTAAGAGACCACAGCTTTATTTCCCCCACGTGGCTCAGCTTTGAGAGCAAAGCAGTCAAAAGGAATTAAAATTATTTCCGTGGCCATTACCACTTGTGTCTAAATTGCTCTAACCTGGTAACAAATGTTAAGTTATTTACTTTTCATACTCTCATTGCTTTTTCCCCCCCCCTCTTCTCAAGGGAGTTTCATTCCCCCTCGAGCCTTTTTCCTAAACGTGAGGGCCAGATTTTCTTAAATTAAGCAGTGGCCAGCCTTCTCCATGTTTAAATCCTCTTTTGGACTAAAGCTCATTATCATCCGCACATATAATCTCTCAAATTGGTACCAAACGCCCCTGCTGTTACAGTGGGCTGCATAATTTGATATGGGAGCCTGAAATTAACGTATTATCTCTCAGAGAGAAATATTAAAATTGAGATAATACGGCATTTGTGTTTAATGTCGAATGCCTGCAGACAGTTAAAAATTCCACGACAATGACCAGAGAAGCATATGAAGGTGGATTTATCTGAGAAATTGTGATTTTAGTGGCTTTTATTGAAAGCATTGCGATGGGAAATTGGGGCAGAGAGAGAGTTGAACCTGGGAGGGAGCCGTCCACCACTCCAGAAATGGTGGATTTTTGAAGGATTTTTCAAAGATTTCCTGCTCAAACCATGTGGTGATTATTATGAGAGTGACTTATCGGACGTTTCTTCCAGCTGAGGCATGCCTATTTCACTGTACCGCGAGTACTTCATCACCTGTGAGGACTAGGGATGGGAATTGATAAGATTTTTCCAATTCAGATTCCATTATCGATACTGTTTAACGATTCGATTCTTTATCGATTCTCTTATCGATTCTAATTTGGGGAAAAAGGAGAACAAACAGTTTTTTTAGCATCAATTTTTTTTTACTTAGAAGTCACGACCTTACAAAGTCAACAGCGAGGTCAAAAGAGGCCCAAAGCCTGGATAACATGTTAACTGTTGTAACATGTAACTGTGCAAATACACAAGAATGTGTAACATTTTACTAACAGATTTTTCCTAATAAATTTTTAAAAGGATATACGAGCTCACTAAGCACTCAAAAATAATAAAGAAAGATAAATACTATCAAATACAATGGAACAGTGCATAGTGCAAATGCTATGAAAATACTATGAATACTACATCTTCTAAATGTAATGCAGAAGGCATTCATTTAATAGCATAGCATTAATGTTGTAGCGTGTTTTACAAAGAAGCACATAGGCAGTGGCATAGCTACTAAACAGAGTTGCCTTCCGTAGTAACCGCAGAGGTGATCTTAGCTTGGCTACTGCCGCTGCCGCTGGGTTGAGATCCATCAGTCCGAAGCGCGTCAAAAACACGACACTCTTTATCGCATGTTGTCTGCACAAATGTTTCTGCATGTTAGTCGTGTTTCCTCCCGACGCTGTTATCTCCACTTTACAATGACTGCTAGTTGCCTTGTTGCCATCTTTCTTTGTGAAGTGAAGCCAAACTTTGGAGCGTTTGAACCTGGTGGGCACCATTGTTGTTTACAACTCCAATGCGCGTGCTAAACCGACGTAACTTAATCACGTAAGTGCTTTCTGGAATTGACTGTGCGTAACTTGCATAAATTACGTGAGATTCGTGCTGGTTGGAATCGATAAGAGAATCGCTGGATAAACTGCCAAACGATTCCATGGAATTGAAACACACGGAACCGGTTCTCTACAGGAACCAGTTCTCGATTCCCAACCCTAGCGACGATCTTAATTTTCTCCACTGAAGGCAGCCTGGTGTCAACCTCACTGTCCATGTGCATGCCCTTGTAAAGATTCTTTTACTTTGACTGACAGCTGCCTAATCACTCTAGCTCCGCCCACACTTTCTGTAAATCCAGTCACACCAGACTCGACTTGATCCTCCCCGAAAGTCAACGAAAAATGACAGCGCATTAACTGCATTAAGTCGCTGTAATGCGGTACATCTGTGATCCACACACCCACCTCCTCGCTAAGCTGCACCCCTCCACACCTTTTTCCAGGCATTTCTCTCAACTGTGGTGCTGGTGTAACATCACCACCGGACAGGAAACCGGCCACAGAGAGACCGTTAGGCTCATCAATCAGGTGACTGCCATCCATCTCAACGAGGCGGCCCGCGACATGTGCTTCCAATCCAGAACACACATCTGCAGTAACCCCAGTTGTCAGGAGGCCCGTATCCGTCACACTTGTTGAGACTCCTCACTGGGCAGTAGGAGCGAGACGACTCCGCGCCGCGAAGCCATTTCATTTCCGATACCGTGCGTGCGATCAATCTCCCCCCCGCTGCAAACATGCAGTTCATCATTCCACATTTGTGGCAGGTAAGTGGCATTGACCGGTGGGGGAAGATGTGACAAACACAAAGCGCTTCAACTTCAAATGCCAGCTTAAAATCTCAGGAGCTTCCTGAATTTTTCTTTTCAAACTCTTTTAAGCCTTTGCATATGCGTTTTATCACCGACAACCTCAGCTGATAGATAATCAATTAGCTGAAATCCCTCCATTAACAGTCGTTATTTAACCCAAATTTATGTGGCATAAGTTTTCGCGCATTAACTCGTATATTTAAAACTAACACAAAGCCAACAGCGGCAGGGATGACGCTCGCTGTGGCCCTCAAAAATTCTTGCTGACAGTTTACTGCCATATTTAACATCCCTTAATATCAATTAGAGAGTCAAGTTGCTCGCTATAATTTAATTTGTGCTCCACACCGACGTCCCCTATTAGGACTCACTGTCTACTCCAATTACGAGGGGCCTCATTACTGGCCAAATTGTGAGTAGCCCCATTAATGTCGCCGTGGTGGGGGGGTTCGGTGGGGTGTCTGTCCCTTAAACTGACGCATTAAAGTTGACATCATCCCAGACTTGTGGGGTGAACTGGGTGTGAAGACTGTAAATTTTAAAGGACTGGCAGGATGTCCTTGATCGTTCCTACTGCAAAAGAAAGAAAAAAAAAGATGTGAACCCTCTGTTGGAGGATAGAAACAAGTGTGTGTGTTGTGGGGGGGGGGGTGCAAGGTATTATAAAAAATAACCCAGATTCAGCGGGGATTTGTTCTCACTTTTAAATGTGAAGTCACTTGTATGCACTAATGTATTGAATGAGGAGAACGATGCCCTCGCTGATAAAAGTGTTGTTGGTAGTGCGTCGCTGAAATTACTGGGAGACTATAGAAAGATAAGCATCATTCATCAGGGGACTCATCAATGTCTGCTGGGAAAATGGGGACTAATGACTTTACAGCAGAAAGGGGGAGCGAGGCTAAATTCGTCTCAATCAGCGTCATCGAGCATCACCGTGAAGCCACAGCTGTCACGAGCGTTCACTGGAGGGACGTGGGTTAACGGTTATGTTGAGGGGTGCCGTTTAGCGAACGTAAAACAGAAACGTTCATCGCACTGCAGAGGCAGCCAATCAGACGGCAGGATGTCTGACAGCCACGCCGTTTCTTTTTGCCTCCTTGGAAATAAAAGCGTGAACAAAAGCAGCACGCTTTTAAAAAGGTTCCTAACAGGTGTGCATCAACGGTTAAATAGTCCCAGCAGCTGTCACGGTTTCGATGCCGTGACATATTTTTGAAAATTCCAACAGTATTTAAAACGTATTCAGCTTGTTAAGCTGCTCCTGTAACACATGCACATATCTACTTTTTCAGTTCCTCTAACCTCTGTGACTCACATCCAGAGGTACGGATGCAGAGGAGCATAGCTGTGAACTGTGAGGTTACGTACAGGGTCCCCCGCGTTTCAGCTTCGCATCACAGAAATAACAGACGTCTTGTTGCCCGGACGACGCCTGGCATGGAGGCGACTCGCTGCTGCTCCGGGGGACTTGTCCCTGCGACGCTGGACGCTCCAGTTTGTGCCCGGTGTGTGGTGATTTTGTGGTAAATAAAGTATTTTGAATTTGAATTTGAATTTTGGGGTCGGGTGTCGACGTGCTGTCGACATGGACGCGGACATGGACGGTGTCGCTGGTTCGGGAAAGCTAATCCTGAACTGCTACCTGCGGCAACCACCACAACTGGATCCGGGCTGCAGCGTCGACTGAGCCGGGACGGGAGCCCCCGACGTGGCAGCGGCGGCATGCTGCCCCTATCCAACAGTCTATAAGCCAGGGTGAGTCAGCTGACCTGGCGGGCCCGGCAACGCCAGGGGTAACGCCAACAACCTGGTCCACATGATGAACCGGGCTCTGGGACGGTCGGCTCCATCGCTCACGGGACTGAGGGAGCTCTGTCTTCCCAGAAGAGACAGTTTGGGTCATCAGTGTTTCCTCCTCTGACCTGGAGATATCTAACTTGATTCACCATTGTGGAGATATACTGGTTTTAACGGCTGTTAACAAGTTTTAATGGTTGTTATCTGGAGTTAGCATTCGGACCACAGGACCGGGACCATTAAAGGAGCGCTGGACGCCGGCAGCTCCTCAAGTACACCAGACTGCAGCATCTGGTGTACTTGAAACCCGAATTTCCCCCTTGGGGATCAATAAAGTATATCTGATTGATTTGATTGATTTGATTGATTTGATTGATTGATTGACGCTCAGCTCGCTGACCCTGGAATCGTGACTAAACTGCTTTGATGGGTTTCTGACGCAGCTACTCCAAACATTGATCCAATGACCTCCTATGATGGTTCTGGTGTTTCTTCCTCCTCTTAATGGCACTGATGACGAGATTTATGGATGAACAAGTAGCCCACAACCCCACAATTTCATTAGTCAGTGATATTAAGTGAAGCGTAAAACTTTCATTTTTCTCCAACTTCTCCTATTTTTAGATCCTTTGCCTTTCCTACTGGAACAATCCCATCTTACTGTACGACCCTGGTCTTGGAGGAATTAAATCACTGTTTAGTGTCTTGCTAAAGGCCAATTTGACAGTAGCTGTGTCATTTGTTTCCACTCAGATTTTCCCTCTGGGGAGGAGAGGAGTGAAATTACACCTCTGCTACCGCAGACCTGATAAACCAACATGCTTACCACAAATTAACACTAAGATTTCAAATCCCTGCAACAACCAGTGGATCTTCATCACGTCGGGATATAGATTTTATTGTCTGCATTGCAGACGAATAACCAAATCTGTTAGAATGTTATTCAAGAACAACTTCTGTTTTTCTAATGTCCAAGAGAATTAAAAAAAATAAAAAATGAATGACCGGGGGTCATCTTTGTGCACTGAAAGTTTTAAAACACAGTGGATAAACTCGAACCTGAAGCGCATATAAGATGCTTCAAATGAAGAGAAGGAACAAGGCTGAAAAAATAACTCCTGTAGGCCCACATCACAGTTGAGCATCACTGGAAATCTGCAGCGGTGCAAGGTGTATCCAAGAGTGAGATTTACTGATGTGATGTGCTGTATTAAGCAGAAACATACATAATTATTCTGTTTGCCCGACCATTCAGGCCATATCAGCATTCCAGCGAAGAGGAACCACAGGCAGAGGACGAACGGGTACGTTCTCCTACACGTGCACGGCGAGGATAAGTATGGCAGATATGCATTGTACATTTTGCGCAGCTCCACGTCGAGTACGAGTGCAGACAAAGCATTACTCAAGTACGAGCGTTTTGAATTGAATAATCTGCAGATAATGGCTCCACACTGGCAGCGCGTTGGGAGGATTTCCAGGGTTTGTGCGTGCAGGAGAAAGGGGGGGGGGGGGGGGGGGGGGGGGATTCATGGTCCCCGAGGACATCAGTCAAGTGATTTAATTTCCTTTAATGGGCTGACACAATCTAAAAAAGGTACAAATGAAAAACATTCCATGTTCAGAGTTTGGGTCAGCTTATTTTTTCTTGTTAGAGATTCGCAGCCGTTTGTTGGATTGGATTGCATTATCCAACCAAAACTAAAATTGTCTGCATGTTTCAGTATAAAACGGATCCTCTAATGTAGAAATGGAAATGCATGAAAAAAATGAGTTTTGTCTCAAAACAAAGGACTTCAAAAACCTGAAAGAATGTACCATCACACACCAGAGTACTTACCACCCTGCTCCTGCTGCTTCTCTTTCTTAAAAAAATAAAAGTAATTCAAGTTCACGCTGGCTTTCATTGCCCAGAACCCCATTTTTTTCTTTACAATGGCTCTCTAGCCCTCGACCAGCACGGCCTCTAATAAAGCCATACAATCTAAAAGAGAGGGAACAAAGGACGGGGGTCTGGCTTGAATGGGGTGCTCATTTATCAGTGGACACGTTTCAAATCCTTGCCCCAGGCAATGGCTTGTGAAGCATCCGAAGGGATGGCCCATAGGGACTTCTGCTGGAAAAGCAAAAATCTCTTTGATGAGCCTTGGGCCATTCCTGCACCTGTGCCTAATATGCATGAGTTTAAAAAAAAAAAAGAAAAGAAAAGAAAACCCAGACGCAAGCAGTCACTTGATAAAGTGGGAAAGAATTACTTTTTGTTTTATGTATCCCAGTGTGTGTTTCTATCTCCTTTCAGAGAGATATTCTTTTGTCTGGAGAGGAAAAGTATGCAGCATTCATGCAACAACCATATTAATGTCTTCAGATTTTTGCAAAAGCTACAGCTACATCCTTAGATGTATATTTAGTGCTTCATGGAAAATACATGAACGTGTCCTGATACATTTACAGAGACCAAGCCGTTCAACTGATCTGCAGGAATCGTTTACAGCAATGTCTCTTTACATGCACCAGAAATTAACTACATAAACCTAAAAAAATTTAATTATTAAAAGATAAGGCAGCTCCACTGAAGTAGATGTAAAAACTTACTTTGAGTGAAATGAAATTACACTTTTCCTTAATTTTTGTACTTAAAAAACAACTTCAGACTTACCAGAGCCTCTCTTTGACACCATTTTCAGGCAATGGACCACAGCAGCATGAAGCAAGATCAGAAGAGGGATGGGAGCTTTCATTTTTTAAACAGGTCCTGAAAGGAAACAAAAGTTTCAGTTATTATGTGATGAGGACAGCTGTGCATGCACCCATAATGTTAAAAAAAAAAGAAGCAGAATCTTGAGCCAGCGGCTATGGCGCTCCAGGAAGTCTGGAGGTCATCAGAAACATCAGGCACATCTGCGGGGAGACCTTCTGTCCTGCATAAACCCGGTCAGGCTGTTCCCGTCAAAATGAGTCTCGTACAAAGCAAAGGCAGCTTTACTGCCGTCTGGTACCTTAAGTCTAGACCCATTTCCTTCCCAACCTGAGTGACATCATCAGGTCCCGTCCTAGACCTGGATGACATAATTGTTCAGGAAGTCTATATGAGACGTGGGAAGGTGATTCTGACGAAATATAAGCCCTCATAATAAACAGGTGGAGCTCCTAACTGCATAAACGATGATAATGCAGAGGAGTCCAAGAACGAGACCCAGTCCAACTCCACAAACAGTCATGGAAAACATTATTAGACCACCCTTGTTTTCTTCAGTTTCTTGTTCATTTTAATGCCTGGTACAACTAAAGGTACATTTGTTTGGACAAACATAACGATAACCACAAAGATTGCTCATAAGAGTTTTATTTAAGAGCTGATATCTTACCATTTTCCATGGTTTTTCTTGATTATAACCTAAATCACTTAAGTTTTTACATCAATAGCTATGGCGTTGTACTGCCAAAAACACTGCTTTTATGCATTCAGTGTTTTCTTTTCTGTCTGTTTTAGTCACATGATGACGTTTAGTGGTACCAGAAAGTCAAGAAAAAATGGTGGTCTAATAATTTTTTCCATGACTGTACATACCTGAATGATGGAAACTACAAACGCACAGATAACTGGAACAATTCGATGTGTTCAGGGGCAATGTTTACCTAAAAAAACTGTAGTCAAATAAAGACGAGGAGTTAAAGGCTGGACTGGGATTAGTTTGTGTTGACTGATGCAACTTCTTTATGATCTAAAATAAAACTGCAGTACAAAAATCTCCAACATGTTGGAGAAATAAACCTTCCTTTGTTGATAAGAGGGCACTAAGTTGTTTTCTCAATGGTTAAATCTCTTGTGAAAAGGCAACAAATTCCAGGATCCCACAAGGCACAGGCCTACATAAAAGGCACAAAAGGGTAACAGGGCAAGATTCAAGCTGGCGCCTGCTGCAGCGAAGACCTACGACAACCGGACCGTGCCCTGGGTGCATATTTATAGCAGAAGGCCACCTCTGGGATGGTTCTGAAACACGCTGTGGCATGTCCGGTGGAGTCATCGTCATTGTCAGGAGAGGCCACAGTAAATGCAAGTGGTCGTTCCACAGCTGGAACAGAGATCCTCCATGTTTTTCACACGTCTGCACAAAGCAAATACATTTCACAGTAATTGAACTTGATCAAGGACGAGACAGGTTTACACATTTGATAATTGTCAAATTCCTGCATGTGACTAAAGTATTTCCCTTTCTTTGTCCACTTGCTTTAACAGATAGTCTCATCTTAAGCACATGAAGACACCCAAGGGCTTGATTTCAGCCACCACAGTGATATTTAGCACCGATTCTACAAAACATCCCTGCATCAGGAGGCTTTTGGGTAGAGACCTTGATACAATAACCCGAAATAACCCGAGTAAAGACACTCAAAGACGCGTGAAAGTGAAAGTGGCCAGAAGCCAACAAAAGGCGACGTTGCTCATCTTTTTTGTCAAAGACATATTGTCATAAACCCTTATTTTCTGTGTAAATATATAAGCAGCCTGTCATTACACAAAATGCTTATCTTTTTAATTAGTTTTCCATTTTGGTTCGAGTTTGTAACATCATGGTCTCTTTACTCGTTAAAATATACAGGAAATTACTAAATCACTAGTTCGGTTTGGCGTCTCTCAAGCGCTGCGATACGCTCGACTGTTAGACATCAAAGACTTATCAGCGGTAAGGTTAAAGATGTGTCCATGATGCATTTTAATTGTTCTTTGTTAATAAGGAGAAAATCCACTCTGTTGGGTGGATTGATTTAAAGAAAAAAAACAAAAAAGGTGCATCAGCCTCATGCCTGAGAATAAAGAAATTACTGCAGTGTGGTTCAGTGTTTAATTATTTGTAGTTTCAGCGGTGGTGAGAAGTCTTACAGCCTGAGGGGAGAAGCCGCCCCACAGTCAGTGGACTCAAATAAGTGCACAAACAAGCAGCAGGATAAACAGACTCGGGCTGAAAGAGATGATGTCCTTGACTTCTTTGCAGCTTCGGTGCATGCGGCCCATCCTGCCAGCGCTGGACGCAGATGCAAGAACAATGATATTCTGGGTGGATTCCTCCACCTGCTGCAGATTCCTGGGCTTTTATGCGCGTGTGCTGCCAGGTTGTCATGTGGCCAGTCAGGAGAGTGTTGATTGTGTTCCTATATAAACTTGGAAGAAGCTGGAGCGTTGCGGTCCCTGTCGGCAGGTGTTTGTGCGAGCGGGGTTGTATGTGCAGCTGTGTCTGTCAATCCAAACAATCTGCAGCGAGGCTGTCCAGAATCCATCAAATTAGAGGAGGTAGTACTTAGTTGAGCTTGTCAGGCAACATCCAGATATGTGTGCTGTTATTTTTAACGTGTAACGGCAGAGTGGAGAGGAACTACTACGTGGATGTTGTTGCACCAGTATAATCTAGCTGGGGAGTTGAACGCCAGTCCTTATAACATAACTCTATTACGACGGTGATTACCACGGTGAAGAAATGATTGCGTTTGGAAATTGCAGTGAAAGTCTTACAGGAATGGCATGTAGAAAATGTTAACTTCATATTAGCTTCACATTCATTCACAACAATTTTGTTTGCACATAAGTGTAATCAAAACATTCGACACAAAAATGCCACTTTAAGACCGAACCAGGAGCTCTTCTGGGGCCGGGAAGAGGCTACACTGCCCACTCAGATGGTCCTACATCCATCTCCAGCAGGTATTTCTTATTAATCTTAATCTTACCTGATAGCATTTTTACTGGGGCTGGGATATGATTGAAAATGTTTAATCGCATTATTTCCCTGGTTAATCACGATTAATCGCGTTGTATACGCAAAATCAAATAATGAATTTAAAAGTAGTGTAAAATGCACTTTTATTTAAATGTTCTGCTGCCATATGAACTAAAGTGCCATAACATTTGTTGTTCAAACACTTTTAACATCAGCACTTGTCAGTAAAACATGTTTAGTGTAAATATCATCTTAAAAAAGCTCATTGCCACTGCCAGGGGATTAATGTCATCCTGTTTTTATAAAAAATAAAAAAAAAGTCTCCAAACAAAATCCAACAAAATGATTGTGGCTCAGCACAATCAGAACAATAAAACAGGTCATTTCTGAGGTAACAGCAGAAATTTAACGGGGAGTTCGACTTGGCAGTTGTTACAAACAACCTTGTTTCTTCTGGGAGAACTTTAAAATGAAAATGTCCATGTTAAAGTTCAGTAACTTTACCAACTCGTGTATTATACATTCTTTCCATTTTCAATTGTCAATCAAAAATTAAAAAAATAAAAAGTGATATTTTATTACGTTTTTTGTTTTTTAACAAAAAAAATGAAAAAAAATGCCTTTTTTTTATATATATATTTCAATTTTAGACTTGGATCAAAAATACGAAATTAAAAAATGGGCCACTGAACTGAAATTGTTTTATAATCGAGGACTGGACTTTCTGTTGTCATTACACATCTGTGCCACTAGATGGAGCCGCACTGCAGTAACCAGCTAGAGAACAGCAGGACAGTGAACACATGGAGCAGATCTGATGTAACATGGAGGAATGACGCAAAAGTTTTGTTGTTGTCCAGATTTTTTGTTTTCAGACAGAATTATTAATATTCCTACCCGAGTTGCTACCCGAACTGTAAAGTACACCAATTTTACCGTTTTCCATGTCTGTTTTAGCTGCCAATTCTCTTCTGGTTCCGCAGCATCCAGTAACAGACTTTTCAAAATAAAAGCATGTGGGCAACATGTCTTAACGTGCAATAAAATAAATGCCCGCGTTAATAAATTAATGCGTTAACGCGATAACGCATTAACTTGCCCAGCCCTAATTTTTACACAACGAAATTAAGACCCAACACTGCTGTTTTTAGTCTGACAATGGTTTACATCTAGAGCCCAACAATCCTAACCATATTTATTTCTCCAGAGCCTCTGTCATATCCATATTCCACAAAGATGATTCTGGTCTGGTGGACTGAACAGACCTGCAGCAGTGGGCCTCCTGCATCATGCAATGACTGTAGATATCGGCTCTGTCGCCGTTTCAAACATAAATATCAATAAAAGTGAATTTTATCTGACTAATGGACCTATGTTATGAATGGAGAACATTTCCCTAACAAGATTCAAATACCTGAAAATCAGAATAATGAGAGCATTAAATTCTCTATTCTTTATGTTCTATCCATCCGTTTACTATAACTAATGGTGCTTTCACATCCACAGGCCCTCTTTCAGCTGCTGTGAATACAATGGTGTGTAGACAATCACCCAAGTCATGGCGGTCCTCAGAGGCTTAAGTCATGACAACTGGACTTTTTTTTCTTTTTAGTACAGATACAGTAATCACAGTCAGGTGCAGACAAAAACGAGACCAAAGTCCTGGTTCAGTTCAGATGGAACACTGTGCTGCAGTTCTCCTAGCGAGACTGCGTAACAAACCACAACAGGATCAAAAGCCTTAAACTGCATGACTTGACACATTTAATTAAAAGGAGATTGTTTTTTTGAGATTAAAGGACTTGAGTTGAGAAATTTGTCAGGTAATTTGAACCACTGATCTGATTTACCATCCTGGCATGATCTCACCTCATCTCCAACTACAAACATCACTGACATTCTACACTGCCTGGCCAAAAAAAAAAAAGTCGCTACCTGGATTTAACTAAGCAAATAGGTACGGGCCTCCTATTGGATAATTACCGCATGGGTGATTATCTTTCAGCTGGCAACAAGTTATTTAACCCCAACTGGTGCAATGAGTAGCTTCTCATTTTCTAAACAACCATGTCAAAGCCACATCTCATGGTTGTGGAATAGATGTTAGTCTGTTTGAGAAGGGTCTAATCATTGGCATGCATCAAGCAGAGAAAACATCTAAGGAGATTGCAGAAACGACCAAAATTGGGTTAAGAACTGTCCAACGCATTATTAAAAACTGGAAGGATTGTGGGGAGTCATCGTCTTCGAGGAGGAAATGTGGCCGGAAAAAATCCTCAATGATGGTGATCGGCGATCACTTAAACGTTTGGTTAGATCAAATCAAAGAAAACCACAGTGTTTAATAGTGAAAGTAAGAACATTTCCAGCCGCACAATGCTAAGAGAACTCAAGGGATTGGGACTGAACAGCTGTGTAGCCTCTAGAAAACCATTAATCAGTGAGGCTAACCGGAAAAAAAAGGCTTCAATTTTCTAGGGAGCATAAAGATTGGACTCTGGATCAATGGAAGAAGGTCATGTGGTCTGTTGAGTCCAGATTGATCCTGTTCCAGAGTGATGGGAGCATCAGGTAAGAAGAGAGGCAGATGAAGGGATGCTCCCATCATGCCTAGTGCCTACTGTACCAGCCTGTGGGGGCAGTGTTATGATCTGGGGTTGCTGCAGTTGGTCAGGTTCAGGTTCAGCAACAGTATGAGCTCAAAGAATGAGGTCAGCTGACGACCTGAATATACTGAATGACCACGTTATTACATCAATGGATGTTTTTCTTCTCTGATGGCACGGGCATATTCCAAGATGATAATGCCAGGATTCATCCGGCTCAAACTGTGAAAGACTGGTTCAGGGAGCATGAGACATCATTTTCACATATGGATTGGCCACCACAGAGTCCAGACCTGAACCCCATTGAGGATCTTTGGGATGTGCTGGAGAAGGCTTTGCGCAGCGGTCAGACTCTACCATCATCAATGAAAGATTTTGGTGAAAAGTTAATGCAACACTGGATGGAAATAAATCTTGTGACATTGCAGAAGCTTATCGAAACAATGACACAGCGAATGCATGCCGTAATCAGAGCTAAAGGTGGTCCAACAAACTATTAGAGTGTATTACCTTTTTTTTTGGCGGTGACTTTTTTTTTTTGGCCAGGCAGTGTATTTCACTGTGTCCAGTTTTTGTCATTATAAATAGTGTCGTCATGCACCACAGATTTGCAAATCCACATTTCTGAGATATTCATTTTTTCAGTGGTGCGACGTAGCTGAATCAGTAACAGACATTTACTGGACCTTTCATGTTGCAGAATGGAGTCAAAACCCTGTAGTTCATCCTCTCTTGCCAGTTTACCTCCCCTCGATCAATTCTTTTGACCTTATGGAAAATCTGCTGACAATATTGACAATGTTTTGGATTCGTTTTGGCAAATTCCCTTCAGTCTCAACTTTAACTCCAGTGTGGAATAAGCTTTTATTTCACTCGTAACTTTCATTTTCTCATTCTCTGCATTGATTATTTTCTTTTATTTCTTTTTTTTCTTTTTTTTTTTTTCCTGACCATGAATGCCACTATTTTCAAACCAGCCATCATGCCAAATTAGCCTGGCCAGCCTTTCTAAATAATTTCCTCTTCCATTCAAAGAATTAGTCTGGTTCCTCTGGATTCAACTTTCATTTCCACTGGCAGTACCACAGCTGGCACAGATGAAGGTACACCTGGATCCCATTACAGAGAGACATGCAACAAATCAGAAGAACCATGTGACGACGGCCATCTTGCTTGTTTTAAATGGTGGCTTTTAGACGCTCTTGTATGAGTGAAGTCCACCCCTGCTGCCATATGATTGGTTCGGTACGTCCTTAACCCATTGTGTTATATTTTGTGCATTTATTTACTTGTGTGTATATATATATATATATATATATATATATATATATATATATATATATATATATATATATATATATATATATATGTTTTTTTTTTTTTTAACATGTCATTCAACACAGTTGTCTACAATGTTTTCGACAAAAATAAAAAAAATAAAAATTTTAAAAGTATTAAGATAATCTGGCAGTTTTCCCAAAACAACATGGATGCAAAAACATGCCTGATCTTTTTTGATCATGGCTGGGAATGGATGGAAAGTTTCCCTAAACTGGGAATTTATGCAATAATTTCCATTTTCATGATAGAAAACATTCAAATGGTCACTTGTTTTAAGACACCTTCTCAAAGTGAAACATCTTGCTTGTTATCCGTTATGAATACACTGAAAAAGGTGGCAATATATTGTTGCTATCATATTACTTTTTGGCACATGGTTATTAACTAGTGAGAAGTGAAAGATACAACACAGCTGTCTAACTGTCAGAATAATCGTCAGGAGCACAATAGAGCAGAAAACAAGAAAAGTTATCATCCTTCAAGAAATGAATGGGTACTAGATGTCAGGAAAAATATGAAATCTCAGAGGAGATAAAAAAAAAAAAAAGTTGCTTTTCCATAAAAATCCCACTATGAAAGCTCACCCTGTCAAGTATCTCATGGTGCTCCATCCTTTAAAGAAAAGCTCATCCAAAAAGGTGTCACCTGCTTCTCATTCTTTGATTGTTTTTTTCCTTAAGCAACCACTTTCTCCCCCCCTCTGACAGCGTTTCCCTCCACGGCAGATTCATCCGAAATTCAATTACTTTCAAAGAGGGTTCTGCAAGAGTAATGGGCCACCTTCTCTACACTCTCCGGGTTCTCAGGTAGCTCGAGGATTGTGACTCATCCTCAAACAGTTTCACCAATCCACAACTGAGACTTTACCGATTTATAGCAGTTTGCCCCCCGGATCTCTTTATGCCAAAGACTCCAATGTTTGTTTCCGAACTAAAATTTATTAACACAATACAAGACGAATTATAAATTACCCACAAAGCATCTTTTTCCTTTAAGCAGAACTTTGAAAGTCATATTTCCTTAACAGGCCTCCTCCTTGTGCATCTAAAAATTTAATAACTTACAAGCATCCTCCATGCCTGAAAAAAGAAAAAGCAGCCCTTAAAAGCCAAGAGGGGTTTAGTGTCAATCTCCATCACTTCTACAGTTCCCATGGTTACCAAACTGTCTGTATATCATTTTTTCTAAAGTGAGCTGAAGCACAGCAGAGAGGGACGGGATTGTCAGTCAAGTTTATTTACATTTTCCAGTTCACCATCTTAAATTTGACCATGTTTTGTTTGAAGAGCGCTCTGAAATGAACTGTGTCAAGAGTAAGGGCAACTTTGAAAAGAGCTTTTTAAGCAGATAAGATTTTAGGCAGAGGAGCGAGGAAAAATAATCTCGAAAACGGCAATTAAATCTTCACCTTGAGATGTGCTCACAATACCCAGTATGAAAAATGCAACAGTGATTGTTTTGCTCTGCTTGCCAACTATTAGAATTGAAAGCATTTATTTTCTGGTTACTTATCGACTCAGACACCAACCAGTACCACTGTTTTAATTAGCCAGGCAGCAACAATAGCTTAGTGTTGCCAAAAGTTACCAAGAAGGTCAACAGTCATAATCAAACGATCTGAACCATCAGCCTGAAAATGGCTTGGAAAAAGAAAAAAAAAAAAAAAAAAAAAAAAAACTTAATTAGGACTCTCTCCTCTTTGTTTTGGCTTTTTAGAACCGATAGAAGCTTGGCATCATTCCTCTCAAAGCTATTAAACTTGAAATGCTTTTTGAGTATGTCCCCTGACTCAGCTGTTACCTTTGCTTTTAAATATAAGAAGCATTATATGAGTGACAGGATTTGCCGAGACAAAAAAAAAAAAAAACAATAAGAAATGTGACACTCCGTAGGTTTTTGTACAAAGGAACATTCTCTGTGACTTTGTCGCTACACCTCATTCGCTCTTCCCTGTGTCACCTCTCTGCCCTCTTCCTCCTACCTCCAGGCAGAAAATTGATATGTACTCTGCTTGGTGAGTTAACATTTCCATTTGTGAGAAACACTTTTCAAGCCCTCATACCCTTGGCTGACGCACACACCCACCCACATAAGTCTGTGCTCTTCTCTCTGAATTATTCCATTTTAGATTATCTAATAACCCTGCAACCACAAGCATCCATGTTCTCAACATACACAGTGAGTAAAAAGAAAAAGGTTCTTTCTTATTTGGAAAAAAAATTAAATCTCAGTATGTTTAACACTGGCTGACTTGGACTATTATGTATTTTTTCTTTATCACATGAACTGTTATTTTCTTCCTCGGTAAAAGTAACAAAAACATAAGGATAGCATCAAGCATGCAGAGCACATTCAGCAAACGATAGAGTGGAGGCCCATTATGAAATGAAAACTAATTTGTCTCCAATTTGTACAATTGGAGACGGTCCCATATCTACTTGAAGCACACACTGAATGGCCACTTTAAAAACGTACATTGTTCAAATATGTAGTGACAAAATACGAGCTCAAATTAAGTTATCAATGATGCGACAAGAATTCTAAAGATGCTTCTGTCGTGGATTCATCCAAGTCATGAGTCAGGTAGATAAGATAAATAAAGATCAAGCAATAAGCAACAATATAAAAGATTGTTGGGCTTTTTCCTTCTTTAGGAGTCATCACAATGGATACTTGTGTTCTGGCGGACTTGTTGGAGGACTTACATTAGATGCCCTTCCTGATAAAACCTCGTCCATTTATCTGGGTAAAAACAAAGATCAACCAACAAACAAAGAGTCTTCCCTTTTGACTCAACTCCCTTTTCACCACAACAGACTGAACCCTCACTCGTGAACAAGACCCTTTAGATACTTGAACTCCTCCACAGAACGTCATTCCCAACCCAGAGAGAGCATTTCACCCTTTCCGACTGAAAACCACCGTCCCAGATTTGGGGGTGATTATTCTGATCCCCACTGCTTGACACTCAGCTGGAAACTGCTCCAGTTAGAGCTGGAGATCACGGCTCGATGGAGCCACATCATCTACAAAGAGCAGAAATAGTGTCCCCCGGACACCAAACTGGATCCCCTTCACTCCTTTGGTGCATCTAGAAATTCAGTCTATAAATTATGGACAGCATTGGTGAGAAAGGGCGGAGATGTCCCACTCTTACTGGAAATGGATCCTACATAGCATCAACCTGTAGCAACACAATTTCTGGTTTCAAATCAGGGTTTTAAAGTAATTTAAGTCAACTCTCAGTATGTTGACTTTGAGCTAAGCATACATTCCACAACTATTAAGAAAAAGCCATAATCAATTGAGCGCCGATGCATGATTCACCATGGCAACATCAAGAGATCATCCTACTTTCCCTTAGCATCAGAGCTCTTATTGCAGATCATGTAGTAAATTTCTGAACAGAAGCGTACGGTGGCCAAGAGCTGCAAATGAGATTACGAACATAAAGCACGTTTTAAACAACCTCGAAACAAATTGCAAAATCTCAAAACAAGAACAGAATTAGTGCATCAACCAGAGACAGTAGGTACTGAAAGAAACAGGACTTTCGACCCCATGTGTCAATCAAATGTCTTACTGGGGTAAATCAAATGCAAGGGATAGACGGGTAGCAATGATCTATTCATTCTGAGTCCATTTGAGCCCCATTTTTGGCTTATTTTTGTTTTTACTGCAGGAAACGTAGAGTTTATGAAAGACTGAAAAGAGATACAACAGAATTGACGTCAATGCTGCCTGTTAATCTAAATACTGGAAAGTTGTCTTTGAATTATTTTGTTAACGTTTGCAAAATGATGAGAGCATGCTGACTTACTGTTGGTAATCTGCGTTGACAAGTTTTGTTCATTTAAAGTGTAAAAATGTGCTCGTCACCTAAACTGTCCAAATACCAGTGACCTGGGCTGCTCGGCGGCACAGACTAGGGTAGTGGTTAGGATAGTGGTTAGGATAGTGGTTAGGATAGTGGTTAGGGTAGTGGTTAGGATAGTGGTTAGGATAGTGGTTAGGGTAGTGGTTAGGGTAGTGGTTAGGGTAGTGGTTAGGGTAGTGGTTAGGGTAGTGGTTAGGGTAGTGGTTAGGGCAGTGGTTAGGGCAGTGGTTAGGGCAGTGGTTGGTAGTGGTTAGGATAGTGGTTAGGGTAGTGGTTAGGGTAGTGGTTAGGATAGTGGTTAGGATAGTGGTTAGGGTAGTGGTTAGGGCAGGATGCCCATGTACAGAGGCTACAGGCTACAGTCCTCGATGCAGCGGTTCGATTCCCTGTGACCATTTGCTGCATGTCTTCCCAGTTCTCTCTCTGCCACCTTTCCTGTCTGTTTTACTGCGAATAAAGGTCACTAGTACCAAAAAATAAAAACTAAATAACAGTAACTAAGTTGAATGAAAGCTAGTGGCTTAGCTGTTCAAAAAGGGATGAAGCAAGAGACAATAGTCCAAATGTTGGGTTGATTTCTGATGAAAGATCTCTAATTTTCTATGTTTGAAAGGACAAAACCTTAGGACATTTGACAAAGCTGCCATGCATTTTCAGTTGTGGGTCTGGTTTTTTTGTGTTATCTTTGAGTTATAAATATGTAATAACCATCTTTTTCTCTTCAACATTTCCAGCCTCTTATCTGTCCTACCTCTGTTACAATTTTTAAAGTCACCAGAAGTGAGCAGCTGACAAACCAACCATCCTACATGGTTATTCTGGTCTCTAGCCAATGTTTGAATGTGTTTTTAAAACAAAATGTGTTTAGCATCTAGACAGCAGTCTACAGGTTTGTATGTCTATGGAGAATAAAGAAGTCTTGATATATTCTTCCCACTGAAATATTAAAATGGCTACTGAATAAAACTAGAGTAACTGTTCCCTACATCTTAGTTTATTATTCATCTTTGTTGCAAGGTGAATACGTTATGAAAAAAAAAAAAATAGTGAGAGCATTGAGGCATCTGTGTATTGTGTTTTATTTACAGAAAGATCGCTGTAACTTTTGAAACAAGGATAGAAATCCTCGGGGATGAGGGGGGATATTTAACACTTCACCCACAGTCCTGGAAAACCCTTTGGCTCATAACTTGTTAAAAATAAAGTTTTGTGAATAGAAAGAAGGGCTCAGTCCCCCCCCCCTCCCCCCTCCTTCTAAAAATTCCTTCGTTCAACCTGCTCCAAACTCCAGAAGGTTGTTCCTACATAGCAACACTGACCCAACTACAGTTGTAAAACTACAGAAAAACCACCAACTGATAAGAGTTTTTGTTTTCCTAGTTTGTTGAAATGCACCTGTGTTCCACTGAAGTGTGTTGTGGATGACACTGAGGGAATAAGGGTCATTGTGGGCGTCTCGTATGATTTAGGATGTCTTTCTGCTGCTCTCTCTGGTCCAGATGCAGAGGAAGCAGCAGTCCAGCATGTGTGACAGATGTACCGGCTCAGCTCTGCAAAAACCTAACAAATTATTTCACTTGTCATATTTCATCTGTTATATAACCCAGTTTTACTGATTTTTGCAGGTGGAGAAATGACTACTCTGACCAGTTTATGGTCATTTTAACTGTAATCACACCCACACAGATGACCACCCAGTGTGTTCTTAAACCCAACACTGTCTCCACTCTTAATCTGTAAAAAGATTATTTTGAGTGAGGAATCAACTTTGAGCGCAGAGCTGCTAGCCTGGAAATCTAGACGTACCACTAGAACATTTAATTTGCTTGGCAGCTACCACCCACTGGAGCTCAGCAGCTATGGCCTAAAGTCTTGGGGGGCCAATCAGATCCTTGTAAAGGGTTTCTGGGCGGGCTGAGCACGATGACAACAGATCCGTGGTAAACAGTAAAGATGGCGGCAGCTGAGAAACAGCAGTCGCTTGATCTGACTTTGGCATCAACAGTTAAAGAGGTTGTTGAACAGCAGCAACCTCAACGACCTCGTCTTCCTCATCCTCAAACCATCTCCAATACACCAGCCAATCACGTTCCAGTCCTGTTATAAGGGTGACACACTGATGGCAAATTCTCTTCAACTTTCCTGGTGTTTCGCGGTCTTTTCTCCATCAAACAAGTCTCTCAGAAATACTTTGAGGTTCCTTAAGTGTTTTAACAGCCGGTAATTGTTGGATTTCATTTGGTTTTTGTTGTAATAACGTCAAAAGGTGATTCCAAAGGCACCCTAAATATGTTTTAAGGTGGCTTGAACTTTAGAGAGACTCTTTGGCGAGAGAGGCTCAAGTTTGGCGTAGAAATCAGCCTTTCATTACTGCCAGTGGGCTCTCAAATCAGCTCTTATAAACAGTTTCTACCAGCCTTTGAAGGAGAGGTTTGATTTCCACTCCTTTCTGTACTTTTGAGTGTACAGGAAAACAGACATGATGAGCCGGCCAACTAGATGTGTAGCTGATGTCACAGAGGTGCACACACAGTGGACGAGGTGAGTAAGTAACTGAAGCTGTGTGAGTTAAATGCAGTGATATATTTTAGTCCACCGACTTATTTTAGACAAAATTTGATGTTTACACCCCACCAGGGATCGGCCAGAAGCTGCTACGCGCGTGAACGACTTACAGCCTGGACGGGGAGGGGCTCACTGCATCTACATCCGTCTGGATCTGGGTCTGATCCATCAGGCTGCAGATCTGCCTGAGAGGATGGAAATGGCTGTGGTCATGCAGAAACCGTCACACATGGAGATGTCCTGACTGCATAGCAGGATCCATTACAAGAGGCAACCTGGTCGCATCTTCAGGCGCGTTTGCCTCAGTAAAGAACAGATAAATACAACTTGCAACCATCATAAGTAAATTACTCATCATAATCGGCCACCGTAAGTAAAGATAACACCCCTGCCAAGACGTTTACTGCTTTGTTAAATTACCAAGTATTTTATTAACAGTTACAACAATCACGTTCAAGTTCATAAACATCCACTTTCTCAAGCTCAGATGTTGGCGCGCCAACCTCAGGTCATTAAAACATTCAGCTTAAAATACATAAAGTATAAAGAACACTAACAAGCTACTTCCTATTCAATATTACATTTCCTCTGTCTGCAGCTCAGCCATCAACAGTTGCTACAGAAAATAAACTGCTTCATCACATTTAACCAGTAAGATGGTTGACACATGGGGTCAACTTCCTGTGTGTGCCTCTTGTGGCCCCCTATCCAGCTGATGTGCCGAGTTTTGTAATTTGTTTTGAAATTTGGTGACAACTGGTTGTACTGGACCAAAGATTTCACCAGTATTTCAACTCCCAACAGTAAGAAAAACCTGCTCCCAACCAGGTAATGTGTCATGGTAACAGATTGAGTATGAGTTAGTCCAGGCTTGAATTAACCTGCACATCGAAGAGAAAATCTTCACTGTCATGCCAGTTCATCTTTTGAATCTTATCAAGAGAGCATCCCAGTAGCCTCACTGACCTGCTAAAATGTCACTGCAATTTAACAGAGAGCACGATTGTCTCCAGCAAAAGCAACATGTGAACAACATTATCAAAGCTGACACAGCTGAATAATTATTATTAAAAATATGCATTTTGCTGTTTGTCATTAATTTAGAGGCAACACCTTACCCGGGCCTCCATGAGGGTCTAAACCTCAGCTCAGCTAGAAACAGAGCAAGACTCACATCTCAAACTTTCAGCACAGTCATTTCCACACACAGTTACGAAACATATTCAGATAACTAATGTATCTGCACAAGCTGAGAACGAGACTGTACATACAGACAGACAGCAGGATGGAGGAACTGCTCCATTTTCAGGTTTATCTGGGAAGTGAGATAGTGAAGACGACTGCTGGTTCAGTCATTTCCAGAGCTGATCTACCCGGATATTTACCGTTTACTTGAAGCACTCCTGACTTTTACGGCAGCTTTAACTAGAGTCCTGCAAGCACTAGAGTCCTTTAAGTCCATTTTTTTGACTAAAAGGTTAGGAAAAAAAACAACTATTCTGAATTGAACCGAGCTATTACATTCAGCTAAAGTGACACATCATTGTATGTTGATAAAGTACGGCAGTCACATTATGTATAATTTATATTTTCTATTTTTAGGCCTGGCAGCCAGGGGCTAGAGAGCAGAAGTCTCATGATAAAAAAGACGAATTTTTTTTTTAAAAATGGACGTGCATTGAGTTGTGTGGACACACAAGTGTTCAGACACATGCACACGTTCAATTCATGTGCAGCAGCATCCAGCTCTGAGTCTCATTCCCTGAGCTGCCTCTTAACTAGATTCTTTATCCTGCCTGGCTGTCATGGAAATAAGGATGACATTAAATGAACAGGGCTCTTTGAGTATTCCAGGCCGGGGCTTTAGAGGACCGAGAACCTGCTCGAGTTGCAAGTGAAAGGAGAAGAAAGCCGAGCGCTACAAGGAGAGAAGAGTAAGTGAGGAGATGACAAGTAAAAGAAGACATTTTAAAATTAAGCCTAAACAGAAGTTAACTGGGGTACGTCTGGCAACTATGGTTTTATATTCTCAATAAGCCCTATTTTAATTATCAGCAGAGTTGTGTCTATTAAATGTGTTGTGATTTAACACATTAAGCCCATTATTAGCATATACACAGAAAATTTTCCAGTATTAATAGATGTTGACTTTTCAAAACAGGGGCAATTATTAGAGCTGTCAGCTGTTCGTTTCCCTGCAGCTGTAATGAGAACGAAAGGAAGTCCTTAAATGGTCAAAACATTGACTCGGATGGATATAAATTACAGCAAAATAGCACAGTGGTGATTCACACAAACACCCATAAATGAATTCAGAAAAATCTTTTTTATGCCGCAGCTGATTTAGCAGAAATGAGACTTTGCTTCCAAATCTGTAACTGATGCATTCCTCAGTCACGTAGCTAATACAGGATGATGCAGAGATTCTCAGGGACACATCACATATTACTGCCTCATGTACATTTACTCAGTTTTCTCAAGGTGCATTCTTTTTAAATTGCATTTTCATTTTAAATTAAATCAATTACCGAGTCCTAGGATGGAATCTCTGAGTTTGGTTTTTGATATCCAAGGGAGGTAATGTGTGTGCACATGCTGCCCAAATATAAGTCTGGGTTTAAATCAGGAGAGAATCAGGGTAAAGTGAGTGCCGTGGTCGCTCAACAGAATTAAATTCACTTCAGCTTGCTCATATAGTGCCAATTAATAAAAGCCATCTTTATACTTTACAGATAAATTTTGAGGCCAATACACACATCCAATACAGTTCATTTAACTTGAGTCAAATCCATAAATGTATTCATATCGCTCCAATTCTGGCTGCCTCGCCAAGGACACCGAGAGGTCACATGGAATCTTCAAAGCGATTCCTTGTGCATTAATGGAACAGGTGACGGCGGAGAGGAAGAGCTCCTTTCCTCAAACAGAAAGAGCGGGAGGTGGTCGGAGCGAGGCCAGCCATCTACCTTGATGGGGGATTGAGGGATGAGAGGTCAATCGTTCAGTTTCCATAACCGCTTGAGTCGCGCTCGGGTTCACTGGGATCTGCTGGAGCCTGTCCCAGATGAAACCAGATGAAAGGTGGGATACACTCTGGACAGGGCGCCAGTCCATCAGAGAACCACAAACAGTCATAGAAGTGAGCATGAGACTACATGATTGGCAATTCAAAACCGATCTGCTAAGCAGACATGTTTGTAAAGATGCTGGAATAACCGTCGAAAACCCGTAGAAGCACGGGGAAAACATGCAAACTCCTGACAAAGGAGAAAAATTTTAATTTGGATCTAATTTGGATTAGACAGAAAGCTGGAAAAAGAAAAATGGAGAAATATGTTGTCTCTGCTTGCAATCAGAGCTCTTGCTGCAGCATTTTGGACCAACTAGAAACGTTTCAGAGAAATACCAGGGCAGCCTGGTGCAAAGAAACTGCAGCTGTTCGATCCTCAAGCAACAAAGGTAACAGGTTTTTCTGCATCACTCTGAAACTGGATGCATCTAATTTTAGCAACGTTATGTAGGTGAAAGACTACTGCCCCAGAAACGTCTTTTGCGTGCAACTTTAAGGACAAATTCTAAATCAAAAATAACTTCAGAGTTCCTCACAGTAGTACTTAGTGTCAAAGTTAACGTTGTCCAAAATAACTAGATATGGTTGAAAAGTCTCCTGAGGTGCATGGGTACGAAGATATCTTATTTGAATCTTATTTTTGAGTCTTATTTGAATTAAATCACAGGAAATTAAAAGTCAATCAGGCCTTTACATCTTTAAGATATGAACATTTATCTGATGAGATGTCATTGTGAATCCCAAAAAGGTAATACATTGAGTAAAACCAAGAACACAACCAAAGCAAGGCATAAAGACACGGCTGTTCAAGAATTTTTGAAACCACGACTTTGCCACAAAGGGTCAAAAATAATGTCTACCGTACCATATGATGTCTAAAGAGGGCAGAACTCGTACTCTCCCACCTTACAGGCTTTATAGACCTGCATCTTTCTGCACTGTGGCTTCCTCCAGATACTCCAAAGTAGACTGGATCACCACTCGTCTCGCCACCGTTGCCGATCTTTCCATTGCCAAAGTGATGGGAACATTTGCCTGGAATTTCTTGAGTTTCAGCAAGTCAACATTGCCCCAAATACAACAGTAATTACCCGTTTCTACTGAGAAGTTAACATTTTCGCCATACTCGGTAGTCCCGAGCATCCATGACCAAATCTAAACCTCAAGATTAATGAGCTCCCCTGCTTGGCTGAATGGAATAACTTTGGTACAAAGATGCCGTACGGGTGCGTGCATTACAGCACGGTACACTGCATGGTGAAGCATGCCAACAAGACTTTATTTCACCAGCAGGTGTTCCCATCTAGTATATGAAAATACAGAAATAAAAGACCTGAATGGACCATTTTCTGGTGTTAAGAAAAAAGCAAAAATATTTTTAAAGCATAGAATTGGCTCTTCTTTATCTCGAGTAGGAACTACAAGATTTTAAATGTTAAGAACTGCAGACTGAAGTGAAGTTAATGCCCTGTGGTGTGGTGCAACTTAATCTTCTCCAACTCAACCTCTTATATGCGATTTACATTTCTACATAGGGAACCTGCGTCACAGTTGACCTTAATACTTGTCTGTTGTCATTAGCGTAATTACACAGTCAAATGCTAGTTGGCGGTTTGTTTTTGCAGCGTACTAGCTGGCAGCGCTGAGCTTCCCTTTGTTTACTTCCTTTATGTTGCTCAGATATCGCAGCGGGGTCAATGAAGCGTATCTTATGCGAGTTGAAAACAGTAACTTTTACTGACACTGCAGTAATTCATCGTTTACCCATTCCTGGAAACAAAGCAGCAGTCAAGGGAAATACAAAGCTACAAAGCACAACAAATCAGTTGTTGCATCTCATGGCCTCCCGACTTGTAGTTAGACATCTAGGGGAGGTGTACGTCAGGTATTTGACGTTCATTACTTCGGCGGACATAAGTTGTCTGTTCAACGTAGAATTAGACACCAAGATCTTGTGTTAACCTCTTAACTCATTTCTGATACCTTTCTGGAAATGTCCTTGTTCAATATACAAACTCTGAAATGATGTTTAAACTTTTGCCTCCACTACTATCAGGCTCAGTCCATCAGTGTCATCAAATTACATCTTTTATGTCCGAGGTGCCACTGGGTTTGGTCGAACGTTAGTATTTGAGTTGAAAAGCCTTTGAATGCAGTTGGTTAGCGCTTGAAGCAACTACAGCAGTTATCCAGCAGCACGTCCAATATTCCTATGAGGGATTTGTAGATCTCCTGGATGCAGATTAACCATCTCTCAGTGTTTCTTGTATCATAGAAACCATGTCTTTTGACTTTCTAGCTCTTATCTGTACCACTGATACCAAACTCTCAAACATGGTCAGAGGTCAAGGTTTCAAACTGACTGATGTGCTGCTTAACCGACGAGTTTCTTTCTGCACAGTATGCTAATATTACTCAGTTGAGAGCATCAAAGTCAAAATTTGTCAAGGACCTCTGAAGAAAAATCAAAAAAGCTACATATTTTAGTATAACAGGAGAAAAAAAAAGTCTTACTGGATGTCTCTTTTGTGCAGCTCTTTGAAAGAAGCACAACAGCTGCCATGCCTTAGAACTGCAGAGAGTCAGCTCAGATTAAAGGGAAATATTTATATCAATCTATAAAATGCCTAACGTAATTGTTCTTAGAAGAGGAAAATAAGGCCCACAAAGATGAGATATAATGCCCTGGAAGATTTTGCAGTTTGCCAGATTACTTCGGCTGAATGTACCGTCTTGCTAAGTAGCAAACCCGTGGGCTGATTAAAGAGGGAACCAAAGAGGATTGTCAGATTATTAACACGAGTTAATAAACGCCTACCCAACAGCAACTAGAATCATTAAGGCTCCTAAACATTTATCTTTCTGATTTTTATATCAAATCAGTCACTTGGAATAATCAAGCTGAGCCAAAAATTGGAAAATTGTTCCAGTCAACAAGAAAAACAATGAAGGCCTTTAAACTAAAAGGTCTATTCTTCATCGAAAAATTTGCTTCTGATTGCACAATGATCTGAAGTGCTTTTGTGCTTTTGTGTATAGTGCTGAAAGGATTCATCACTGAGGACAATTCAAATAATTTGAGATCACATTTATGCGATTCAAATGATTTGATCTTTCATGCCGGCCCTTTTCCTCGTAGAAACGGGCGCCCAAACACCTTTCAGCATGCATTTGTTTAAACATGTCTCTATAATTTATAATCACAGGTGCACAAGCGCTCACGCAAACCAACCAACGCAAAAGCAATTTGTCATTCGGCGCATATTTTCCCCCCCGAAAATGTTCCTTACATCTCTGGAACCAGCAGGCCCGCGAGCGAAAATAAACTTAAGAGCTAAGACGAACAGACATGCTGTAGCTACCGCTGAGAGCTCAACTGCGCAATGCAAATAAGCTTTCTCACAATAACAGACGACCCACATCTCCATGCTCGGCAGCATAGATCCAATATCGCAGGACAAGGAGCGCTGCGTCCCCAGGCCCTTCTTGTAAAGTGGCCCATAAATCACGAACCCTGTTGAGGAGTCGGCCTCTGTGGGTCTGGGTCCAGGATGGGGGGGGAAACAGAGTCTTGCTCTGGCTGGGAGAAAAGGCGCACCAGTAACCTCCCCACACCCACGATGCAAATGGACGCCTTGGCGGCATAAAATTATTACCGTCATTAGCCAGACTGGGGGAATGGATTATTACTGGAACTGTTATGCTCAGATAGATAGATGACGGCGTGGATTCAAAAACGAACCGAGTTCAACATGTGTACCAAATAAATGTTTTTTTCCTACATCTCAGACCACACACACACACACTCTACAGTAATGAGTTCTAGAAATGAAACCTAAATCATTTTCAGATCCATGTTAGCTTACAGCACATTATTACTATAGATTTATACAAACAGGCTTTTTCAACAATGACGCTGTAAGCGGTTCATCTTTTTACCTAAATACACTTGGAGCGTTTCAGGCAGATTACCATCGGCCCTTGAATCCTGCCGTCTACCTTCTCTCAGTCTCTGTGTGTGTGCACTCGTCACAGTCTCGTTGCTGGATTGCTGGTTTTGTGTATACGAGGGCATGTGGGTGTGGGATTTCTCCATCTTGCTTGGTCTGGTGTGTAAAAGCAAACCGTAAAATTGGGGACACACCTTCACAGAAAAATCACAGAACGTCAGCATACAAGCGCTTCATGTGATTATTACCACCATTGCCACGCCAATGGTTCATGTACATACATGTTTATATACAGTCATGGAAAAAATTATTAGACCACCCTTGTTTTCTTCAGTTTCTTGTTCATTTTAATGCCTGGTACAACTAAAGGTACATTTGTTTGGACAAACATAACGATAACCACAAATATTGCTCATAAGAGTTTTATTTAAGAGCTGATATCTTACCATTTTCCATGGTTTTCTTGATTATGACCTAAATCACTTAAGTTTTTACATCAATAGCTATGGCGTCGTACTGCCAAAAACACTGCTTTTATGCATTCAGTGTTTTCTTTTCTGTCTGTTTTAGTCACATGATGACGTTTAGTGGTACCAGGTATTAAAATGGTCTAATAATTTTTTCCATGACTGTATATTCTAAATGCATATAATGTAATAGCACAGACACACCTTTGGAAAATATAAAAATAAATGTAAGAAAGAACAAATTACAAAAGGGATTTGTAAGGTATAAAATACTAGTACAAGTGTGTGAGTACAGCTGTACAGGTCTGTGTCACCACATCATAAAGGAGTCTATAGTCAGGCTTAGGATGACCTTCAGTTTCAGCCACTCCAGCTGGATTTCCTGGATTGTACTTCTAAACTGGATCCTGTAGATTGACTACGCGTCCACACACTATCAGTTTTTTGTGGTTTTGTTTCTTGACGCCGGCTCTGGCTGTGAGTAAAATAGCCGTGTCACCCATCCTTCATAATAAAAACCTCCAGCAGATTCCTCCATAGTCAGGAGCTAATCAAGATTTTAGATGCGTTGGCGGCAAATCATCACATTGTGTCATAACTGACAGGTGCAAAATCACGTCAAGTTGATTTGGTCGAGCTGAACTGCAAAATCATATACATTCATACAGGTTTTCCATTCTCAGGCACTTGGGTGCATAAATTTTGCAAATGCAGCTTTCATGAATGGCATTTAAATTCAAACAGTGCAGAGGTGGTAAATGAAGTCATTTGAGCGCAGCCCCTGCCTGCTTTGTTTCGCTCGGGCCCACCAAACCTGCGCTCCCGCTCGTGCCCGGTTGAAATAAATGCACAGAATTAGCTGTAAATACTATGTTGCCCCAGGTCTCATGTGAAGTGGCTGATGACAAATGAAGAACTGCTAATGAAGCGCTCCTTGATTTCACTCACTATTAATCCCTCGGCGCAGCTGTTCCATTTAAGCTCCTGCCGGGCTCGCAGACGAGAATTCGGTGCAAACACTCTCTGCATTTCGCCCCGGCACGCTAATGTGCGCGTTGATATAGTGTGTGCAAACAGGCCGCGCTCATGGCTGCCGCTTGAGTCGATGCCGTATGGAAACGTAGGAGCATTTGTGATTCACTTAGATCAAGACGTGCCACATCTCTTTTGGTTTGCAGTTAGCCTGTAAAATAATGTAGTCCGGGTTTCTCCTTTTCATGTCAAGCAGGCATTATGGGAGGTTTTTTTTTTTTTTTTTTTAAATCTCCACACCAGTGGATGGAATGTCACAACAAAGCCTACATGAATCAGTAAGCACAGATCTGAGGAAGACAGGAGGGGAAATGGGAGGAAAATTGCTCATTTTGCTTCCCCTAGCATGCAATTTCCATCCTCCTTCCACATCTCTATAAAACCCTCTCTAGAACACATCAACTTCATCTTTCTGGACTGGGCGAGTCTCAGAGGATCACATCCAGACACGGGAGGATGGCAGCGGGGTTGAGAAGGAAGGATGAAGACAATAATTCTGTCCTCTTATGGCAAAGAGCCTCTCCGTCTCCTGCTCATTAAAAAAGGGAATGTATTTATAGTAAACACGAGATCTTCCTCTCAGCAGAGATCCTGTACGTACGTCGTGGTAACTGATCTTGGCTCAGATGTCAGAGTCTGTCCCAGTTGACCAGCACTACATGTGAGCTTTCCAGTATGCTCCACTGTTAGTGACCCCAAACCATTTTGTTTGCCGCTTTAACAAATGGAGAAAGCAAGTTATTTTAACATGCATTTATTTACACATGCTGTACACACACGAACACATAGATATATAGAAAAAATAAAAGATATGGTATGATTTTTAAGAGCGGTGTATAGAGACACCTGGAAATGAAGCCATTACCGTCCTTTTATTAAGGTATTAAGCACTGCTCTGCTAGAACTGAAATGCCATTACATGCAGAAAGTAAATAAAGCTGCTGCAGCAGCAGTAGAGGCTCGACTCAATTCACATCCATACATGAAGGCTTTCACATCAAGGTCTTAAAAAAGAAAAAAAAAAAAAAATTCAAAATGAGTGGCCTTGAAAATGATTTGCAAGGAAGAACATTCTTTATGGTGCCTCTCTGTTGAACAACAGCAGGAAAGGCTGCACTGAAGTGGCTGAAAACGACTGGATGTGCATTCGCGTCCGCCACGCGGGTGATCACACATTTCACAGCATCCAGTTACTTTGAAAGGAGGAGTCGGAACGAGCACTGATGGAAGAATTATGGCCAGTTTAACTGATAAATGTCACGGTCGATGTGCGGCTTTCGAGGGGGAATTTGGTTATGAATAAGGTATCTGAAAGGCTGTTCCAGAAAAATCCTCGCAGATCAAAAATGGTGCAACAATAACTTGCAACCAGCAGCGATGCCATAAAGCAGTCCAGCTCAGTGATTTGCAGCGTTGGCCACAATGTCAGAATATATACCGACGACCGTACCTCCACTTTAAAGGGACAGTGATACTCGTCTAAACAGCATAGCTAAGCGTTTTAAAGCAATTTGTAGACATTACCAGAGACAACTTCGTTATTTCAAA
This sequence comes from Hirundichthys speculiger, assembly GCA_018398805.1. Taxonomy (NCBI): domain Eukaryota; kingdom Metazoa; phylum Chordata; class Actinopteri; order Beloniformes; family Exocoetidae; genus Hirundichthys; species Hirundichthys speculiger. Next base: position 71,367 of record JAGFBZ010001190.1, read on the forward strand.
GACTCCTCGAAAGTTGTGATGCACCAGCGACGCGTCACTAATGACAGCAGAGATGGACTCCAGCACTCCCCGTGACCCGAAGCAGGTACGAAAAAGTCGAGGAATGAATCAACTTCATGCACAACTGGCTGTTGGGGCAAGTGTACCGAGTCCATCGACAGACCAAAGCAGCTGTCTCTTTCTGTTGCCATAGAAAGATGGACTGATCTGCGGTAACCTCGCTAATGCTCGGAGAAGGCAGCCAGGTTTTACAAGAAAACGTGTAATCTGTCCGCATGACCAACGCGTACCAAAGCAAAGACACAAAGTCATTCGGTCTTTTACCTCCGGTTTTCCTTTGCACGGGGCAGCATTCAGGCAGTGTGATGCCATTTATCCGACCATATGTTCACTTCTGCAACAGTTCCATGTAATAAAAATCGTAACAGTTTTGAAAGGCCTGTAACTTTTTTTTTTTTTTAATCCATAAAAAGTACAATAATTTAACAATCGAGCCCTAAAGTCTGGGCCTGCACAGCCATGACAGTCTGGAGTGACTGGAGTTTAGCCACCATTTTGGCTTTTTATGGAACAGGAAATTATCATATTTGGATGATAGGGGGTGAGAACAATACCTGAAATCTGACTGGTGTAAAATGTGCTTTTAGGACAAATATTGACTGAGGTTTGGAATCGAATTTTCAGGAGGACCACCAGCACACCAATAATAAGTAGGGATGCACATGGTTAACCGTTTAACCGTTAACCGATAACAGTAACTAACCGATTAATACTAACGGTCAATTTTGTTTTTAAGCTACGTAATTCAATCAACTCATGGGGGCGTGTCGACAGGTGCAACAGGCCTCTGATTGGTCAATTCTACATCCGCGTAGAAAAGAGCGCGTCATCGAAAAAATGAGGAAGTACCCACATCTGTACGATTCTGGTTCTCCACACTACAAAGACAGCACATATTCTAGTAATTCATGGAGGAGGTTGCGATGAATGTGGGCCTGGATACGGCCAAGACGGTGAGGAAGTGGAAAAACGCAAGAGATAAGTTTAGTAAGTTTAGCTAGTTCGTGATTGTCGCTCTTGCGTTGTGGCGTGGAATAACATAGCAGAGACCGCGCTAGTATAAATCAAAAGTGACGGCGGCATCTCTGCGACAAGCTGACGGCGACACATTGCCACGAGACTATACACGGGGGAGTGTCCGCATGCGTCCACGACAACGCGCGACTTATCGGTTAACGGTTATTAATCGTTAAAGGGCGTCGGTTAACGGTCATAGAAAAAAAATCCAAAATGTGCATCCCTACATTATAAGTGAATCTAACGAATGACGAAAAAGGAAATGAAGATTTTTCTGAATGAAAATCCGTTGGAATCAGCACCTAGTGGCCATCAGTGGTATAGCATGTTGCAATGGGCATACATTTCATTTTTATAATCTCAAATTTCAAATCTTTCAGTTCACAGCAGAAATGGAAATTCCTTTAACTAATTTAAACCTAGTGCAGTTTGCAATGGTTTATATTGAACATAGAGTTGAATTATTCATTAAAATGCTGCGTGTGCCGACAACAACAGTTTTTGGAAGGAAAAAAAAAGTCAAAAACTGGCCAGAATCAGAACTGGCCGACATAAAAGCAAATATTTAAACTGAGAACCGTCAAGATGCGATGAGAGATGCATCTCCAATTCCCAGTTCTGGTAACCCAAGGTCACATTTACATTTTGATTGTTTGCTCAGCTCGAACAACTGACCCAGATTAATTTACAGAGCAAATGCTTACAGTTACTAAGCGGGAACGAATAACCTCTTTGATCCTGATTATATTTTTTGTCAGTCGACCCATCAACTGATCACATATAGCCAAGACAGACCTATAAGGTCCCATCAAAATGCAGAAATTAGCACTATTCCTTCAGATGTATTTATTCAAAAGTGTCCATGTTCAACGTGGAATTTTATATTTGCAACCACAAAACAGAGACACCAAGGGTTAACTGAATTAATTCAGGGGATTTATACACCGTTATCATCGTGAGAAAGAATATAAATCATACTGTTCACCGTTACTGAGTGTTCTCTTGTGCTACAGTTTCAGGCCTCCCTGCAGCTTCACAAACCAAACCGGCCACATGAAACTGCTAAGAAGAAAGATTTCCCCGCATTTTCTCTGGACACGATTCCTCTCCCGAGTGGATGAAGCAGCATGCAAAGATATATTGTTATCCATCTGATCTACCAGACTTGTCAATTCCTGACATGATGGCGGCAACAAAAAATAAATAGCCCTGGATCAGATCGATGGCCAATGATTGCGTCGGAAAATGGAATGAGGCATGGAGAAAAGGGAATCTCATCTTCAGGGGAATTGGATTTTCAGAAGATTTAACTGAGAGCACGTTTGTTATGCATGTAATCCACAGCTTCTAATACTCAGATTTCACAACAGTCAATATCTCTGCGCTGCGGTGAAAGGTGCTCATGCTTCAGTACCGCTGTGATATTTGCACACATGCGTCCGGTCGTACACGTACAGTCACCTCTAGTATTTCCAATTCCCCCTCGAGTCTTATTAATGTCATTTAATAGCTTTGATGGAGGTGCCCCCCCCCTTCACAACTTCCTCTCCGACATTCCCGCTCACAAATCCTCATCAATTGCTCCGATCGTTCCTCACGCCGAGCCAATATTCCTCAGCGAGACAACCCTTATTTCCCACCACATTAATGAACTCTTTCGTTTGAAAGCCTTTGACTGTCCGCCCCTTGATTGCAAAGCCAAGGCCAATGGGTGTGGTGACAGCTCCTTGAAAATTAAAAGCATCAATCAAGACGGGGAGGGAGGAAATGTGACGCTGTCGGATCGTTGCCTTCCAGAGAGAACGCCGGAGTCTGACTGGGTTCAAGTGGCCCATTTTAAAAGCCGTGTCAGTTTGCTTTCAGCTCATTTTTTTTTAGGGGTGGTGGAGTTTTTCCCAACTCAAAAATTTTAATGGCAACTAAAACCTTTAAATGTTTGTTTCTAAATGATCAATATGTCTATTGATGATAACTCAGCTGCTTTCTTAAGTAAAAGGCCTCTGGAAGGTACTTTAAATTCCATCAATGGCACATCTTCAGCCTGCCTTTAAAATGTCATTTAATCCTTCGCTTCATTTATTGGGAATCGGGAGAGGAATTCAGACTGCAGGGTCAACTTGAAGGAAAGAAAAAAAAAAAAAAAAACGTACTAGTGCTGGATGACATAATCACTGTCTAAATCAATTTCTGTATGAGAGCACTCGACTCAGCTCGATATGTTGCTGCAGGCCTTCTGTTAAGTGGTCGCTGCCACTTATCTATTAATTCATGTGGTGCCGGTTGCTCCTACGTGGTCAAGCTTCACCCACATTTTTACGCAATGAATAAGGATGTCATGAAGGAAAAAAAGAAATACAAAGACAGCAACTGATTGAGCGAATGGATGATAGGGGGATGTTTTGTTGCAAACAGTTAAAAAGATCACTGCTAAGCAACTAACTGAACTGAACTGAAGCGCCTGCAGCCTTGGCTTTAGTGGGTTGTAGAAAATTTACGAGAACACAAAAATGCAGCATCTCTGCAGAGGCGCTTTGATAAGATGTTGACATTCAACATGCAGGGCTCCAGTCTAACTCATCTCTAGTGGGAGAAGATGGAGGGATTTTATTTATTTATTTTTTTTTTAAGCCAGCAACTGCTCTATGTATCAGTGTCGCAACCCAAGTCTCAAATATGTTCAACTGGCAAACCTTCATATGACTGGAGCCAGACTGGGACTCCGAGATCCATATGGACAATCATGAGCCATCATCCATCCACGCAGGGGGGAGGGGAGGGGGGGGGGAATACTAGCAAATAATGAGAAGTACAGAGAGGCAATCACTCAGCAGAAATAATTTGAAGTAACAAAGCTCGGCTTCTTCTCGCCTCCCTCCTCTGATTTACGCAGGAGCTGTGTGTGTGTGTGTGTGCGTGCCCTCCAAGACGCACGCACACTGCTGACGCATCAGAGCGCTTTGTAGTTGTACAAAAAAATACATATACGTAAAATTCACAGCTCATATTCAAACCCCGTAAATGATGGTTTCCCTCATTTTACTGAATTTAAACTTATTTTAAAAGCAGCGCACCAGAATCCTCTGCAGCCGGAGACCATTCCACTGGAGGTTCCGTCCGCAACCAGAGCTAAACTAGAGCTGGAATTCATGCGTAACCAAACGGAAGATGTCCTCTTCCAAATGCGCAATTAAGTGCCGCACATTAGTGGACCGTGAATCATTTCATTAAAGGCAGACTGGAAGCAGACGATGCGTATTTGCGCAGATGAAACGCCACCGTCTGTGCCAAATTAATCCGAAACTGAAGAGGAACGTGTTCACGCAGGGCATCGACGTCCAACTTTTTGCAAAACTGATGCATTGAAACTCACCCACGAGCAGTTTTCCAGGCGGTAAAAAAAAAAAAAAAAAAAAATCCTCTCCGTCAGTTGTGAAAGCGCCGCACCATCACGGTGAACCACAATCTGTTCTGGTCGAGAGAGTCAGGCAGAAACTGTTTGCTCGAAAAGGAGGGAATTCCAGCTGTGAAATTAGTCCACTTCTTCCAGAAAAAAATCAAAAAATAAAAAATAAAAAAAAAAAATCGAGGCGTCTGTCCCAAATTACATATTGCCAGTCCCCGCAGGCGCAAATCGGAGCGCAAAAACACCTGCAGCCGATCACTTTCAAAAGCAGAGAAAGAGGGAAAAGAAGAAAATCATGATATTGATTAAGGATGCTCGAACAGATGAGTTGGATGAGTAATACCAAACGGACCGACTGAGGTGTTGGAGGAGCAGCTCGGACGCGCACAGCCCCGCAGGTGAGCTCAGCTTCAGGCGCGACCGCACGAGCGCAAATTTCCAAAGTGAAGTGCAGGAAAATAAGACACCACATAGCGTCTCTCTCTCTCTTTCCTCTCTCTCTCTCCACCAACGTGCAGCTGTGTGATGCGAAATGCGTTAAGTGATCGCGAGTCAAGTAAATTAGCGAAGGAAGTGAGGAGATGGCCCTTCAAAATAAAAGCACTGACAGGCGCCGTGGATTTTCAACTGGGATACAGGAGGAGCACTAAATCATCTATGATTGGCTCCAAGTTTCTTAATTCTCCTCTTTCATTTCAATCCCTCTTCAGTTATGATTTCAAATCTGTTCTGTGAAGAGCCAGTTTTTGGATCATGTTTTAATTTGAAGGGATATAAAGGTAAACTCTTATTTTGTCGACAGCTTGACGGCTCTTTTGCTGAGACCTGAAGTCTAATCCTTCATCACTGGCGAAATGTGCAACACTAATGAATTATCAATGATCATATTTTATACATATGTTTGTATAATCAAATATAAAACTATGAAATCCTCACTATTTCAGCGGATAATGCCGCAGATGTGCGGTACATTGCAGCACAGCTCAAGTTTGCAGATAGACGCACTGCCGCCCAATGGAAATAACAGAAAAAGCTCTGACAGTGGAAACAGTCACGCAACTTTAAACATGTGAGGCTTTTTACATAATAAATGTGATGTTTGGTCATAAGCTCAATTTTTTAAGGAAACGCAATAAATGGCTTCAAGGACAGAAAGTGTATTCCCAGGTGATCAAAAGAAAGCAGAGAAAACGACCCAATTCCTGTGTTGATTTTTTTTTTTTTTTTTTTTTTTGGACAATAAAATGTTTTGTCGGCCCCCAAGCATTTTAAAAGCAACACAAAGCCAGAACTCAGCACAAACAAAACCGCTCACAGTTACGTCATTGTTTCGTGAGAGTTTGGAAAAACAAATTCAGGGCAAATACTGAGTAATAATTTAAAAGTACTAAAGAAAACAAGCTGACAAAATCCCATTTAATTATGCACTGCAGCTATGCATGACCTAGCACAAAATAGACCCTCACTTGGAACAGAAAATTGGTTTCAAGTTTGTCCCATTATCACAGAAAAAAATAAAGTATTTTTCTGTGGATTTTTAGTAGATTTATGAAAGCAATCATATTTACTTGAGTAAAACAAAGCCTTCATCACGCTGACACCAATGATCAGTTAAAAAATTACACTTTTTCCCCACTGTAGACAAGAATTCATAGTTCAAAAAAATAAAAGTTCCCATCACAGAGCTGTACTTCAACACATCTTTTCCGTTTCCATAGAAACCACACTAAAACTGCACATCAATGACAGGAACCATTTCAACAAGGGTCTCTTAAGGGGTCCTTTTACTGGTCTTCAGTAACCAGACCTGGTAAAAGATTACAAGGAACCTTCAGGGTTGAACTTTCAGTGCTGAGCCACAGACGCTATCGACGTACTACAAAATGGTGGCATTTCTATTTGCTAGGTGGACGTAATGCGTTGTATTCTAGGTTTTTTGCAGACAAGACCATTTTTGGTCAAGAAAAAAACAAATTATATTAATTTTACTTTTTTTTTTATTTTCTACCTTCAAACAACCATGGTGTGCTACAGTCTACGTCACAGAGCTCCAAAACAAAGAAGCTACACATCTATCCCTTCATGGCCGATGTGATGTGGGTCAAGTGGCCGAAAGACTTCCCTGCACAGAGAAGATGGAGGCACTGATTCAGTGGGAATAAAGAGACAAGACAGGGAAGAATGTGAATGTGCTGAACCTCAACAAATCCCAGGCTACGTTCTAGGGATGCACGATAACAGTTTTTTAGAACCGATACCTATAACCAATAACTTTCAGCTCCTAAAGGCCGATACTGATAACCGATAACACACATATACCTAAGATCATTACATCAATACTATGAACAAAATCAAAAATAGTTTTGACGCTTTAAATGAACAGATATTTATTTTTTTCAATAAAAAACTATTGGCAAGCCTCTCAAACATTTTCATAAAGCTATCAAACAAACCTATTTGATATCTCACATTAACTTAAATAAGGTTCATTACTGACTGATATAAAAAAATAAATAAAGGCTCCTTGAACTGATGGAAATACATGAATCAGAATTACAAACTGAAAAAGATTAACATTTAAAAGGATTTTGACTTGTGGTTCCATTTAAATTAATACCTTTAATTAAAGTAAATGAGGTTCAGTAGTTTTTATTTTTTTAATCTCATGGAAGCTTTAGATGCGAGGAATGAGGGAGAGGAGAGGAGAGACTGCTGCTGGCTTGCGCACATTAGCATTAGCTTCTGTTAGCGCGATTTCAAAACTCCATGGAAGCGATTGTTATGTTGTAGGTGGCTGATCGGGTTTTACGTATTAAAGCTTGTGCTTCCCTCCTCGTAGAATTCACTCGGAGGATTCGTCACGAATAACCACCAAACTATCTTCTTCTGAAACTTTAACAAAGTTCCACGCCGCCATGTTTGTTGTGATCAGTACACTGTGCTCCAGGCTGCATTCAAGGTGTAACGTAAATTCCCACGTTCTCTCGTTTGCTAGTTGTTCTTTCAGCCTTTTCTATTTTTTTATTTTTTTATATGTAACATGTTGGAGAATACTGCGAATATCAATTAAAGTCAGCAACTACCAAAATTATGACCGAGTTAACGAGTTGTTTTCTGGCATGAGGGGGCATCCAGATACTTCACACTTGTACCTCTGTGGAAATGCCAGGTCTGAAATAATTTTTCAGCTCCTTGGGGGGCAGAAAAAGCCCCAGGAAGGTTAAAGGAGCCGTTTGTAAGATTATGGCCAAAACTGGTACTGCAGTCACTTTCAAAATACTGTTGAGCGGCGTGTACCCTCCCCCTCCTCCCCGACCAGAGGTTGCCAGGTCGGCTGCAGAATGCAGCAGGAACGTAGGCTGCATGGCAAGCGACGAGTCCTACACAGTAAGTTTATTTTCTGTTAATTATATTTAATGCTTTATGAAAAATCTTTTCTTTCTTTGATCTTTCGTAACTAGAGGAAATATTTTCCCGTTGAGGCGTTTCGTAACCTGAAAGTTTCGTATGTAGAGGCGTTCGTAAGTAGAGGTACCACTGTTACCTTGTCCAAGTAAATTAGCGTTAGCCAAACATTTAGCTATGAATCTTACCTGTCCAGGAGAAAATCAGCAACGTTGGCGTCTGTCTCCAAATTCTTCTCCGCTTTCAGCCGTCTCCATCTATCAAAAGCATCTCCTATACAAATCCTTGTTTTATTTCGGACCTTGTCACGACGTAACTCGGATTCATAACGAGGTCTTTTAGGTTTTGGAAAGCTAGACATTTTTTCATCCAACACGTTCGTAGCGGCTGCTGCGATAATTAGAGCCGAGCTGGCAACCCGGATGCCGAAACACTGCTGACTTCGTGATTGGGAGATAGGTGGAGGGTGGCGCTTCAGGCCAAAACAAAAAATGACAACATCAACATCAGTTGAGGGCTGCAACTCCTCTTTTTAAACGGGAATATCCTGGCTTGAGTGCTGTTGTCAGTGACATAAGTATTTGAAATGAACATGATTTTTAAATGTCTGTTGACATATCGGGGTCATTTTATGATTCGTTTTATTAAATCTCTTACATACGGCTCCTTTAAGTTCTCAGGCCAGAAGTCAAAAAGCACTTTAAAATGAGTCGGACAATCCAGCTGAAAAAACCTGGAAGTATTTTGTTTGGTGAAGCTCATGTATTTGGAGTATTTCAGTTACCGAGGAGCAAAGCCCGAAACTGCTGAAGATGAGAAATGGACGGTGAGGCCCCCCCCCCCCCCTTGCTCTGCTCCAGAACAGGAAAGGTGAGATACAGATAAAGGACTTGTAGGGAAACAGGCCTCCCTGTCCACCAGCCAGCCTGTAAAAAGGAACTTGTTTGATTTCCCCTCCACTCAGCTATCCCTGTCAAGACTTCGTCCTCTGCCACCGTGATTCTGTGAGGTGAATTTCTATTAGAGGAGAGCTTTGAGGAGGAGAAAAACCGCCCTTCTCGGACTGAAACCGTGCACTTGTGAGCTTTCTTTGTCATATACAGATCCTGATGTGAATAAAAGCTCTTTAATGAGCAAAGAAGTGGACAAACACTGCATTGATTCACCCCCCCCACCCCTCCTTTTTTTTTTCCTTCCTTCAAGGTTTGTGTTCTCAAATGCCCTCAACTCAGTCAACCAGATAACGTGCAACCAAGGAACGCAGTGTGGTTATGGCTAATTATTGGCTGAATTTTTTAATTTTTTTACCTTAAATTTTGTGCTGCAGCCTGAAATGCATCCGAGGATGTGATATCAACATCAAGAAACTAATATTCATCCCTCGAATTTGAGGCGAGCAACCTGTGATGAAACACGTCTTAGATCCATAATTTCCAACATGTGAAACGTTTGTAAATTCTGATCTACACTAAAGATAAACTGGTTGATTACTTCAAAACACAGCTCAACCCTGACACCGTCAGACTGAAGCACATTTAAGGTCGTTTAAAATCTGATAATCAAGTTCAAAATTTTAACCAGAGTGGTGTTTCTTTCCACAATGATCTTGACTGTGTGGATGGATAAATAGATGAACCCTTCACTTCTGTTTTCAAATAAAATTAAATGCACTTTAAAATTATCCACCATGCTGATTTTTGTTATTCAGAGAATTTTAAAACATGAACACATGCTAAGAGGACATTTTTCATTTCTGAGCCAAAAATGTATTGGTTATGTTGATGTCCACTCTTTATACTTTTTGAAAAGGCACTGAATATAACTGTTGTAATAAAGACTCAACTGTTAATGAAGATTTCAATTTAAATGGGCAAATTTGTGATACAAGAGTCTAAATTCTCACCCAAATATCAATGCTTTTAGTTTTTAAAATTTACATTTTATATGTATGTTGACTTCATTTCTTTAGAATCTGGTTTAGATTAATAGCTGTCATTTTGATTTGTGTTTAGCTTTAATGACTCTGATCTCCTTTGTCTTATGTTTTCTTCAGTATTATTGTCGTTTAACTGTATAATGACATTTTCCAATGTTAAGTTCTTGGTAATTTAAAGAAAACTGTGACCAAGGCTGGCAGTGCTTCTGATTTAAATGACTTAATCTGGCAACAAACAAGTTCATTTCATTAAATTTGGTGTAAAAAAATGATTTTGACTGCCAGAATAATTTAATTCTATTTAGTTCAACTATGTGCTCAGCCACTGACTCATCCACAGATGAGTCTGATTTCAGTCGTTCCAGTTGAAACCACCAGTCAAACAGGGTTTCTTGATCATCTCAACGGTGGATAAACGCTGCTTGGGACAAAAATCATTCACTCTTCCTGTTGTCTGATTTGTAATATCAACTAGACATGGATGTCATCATTTCTGCTGGACCATGTGAATTTATGAAGGTGCTGTACAGTGGTCATTAAAACTGCAGTAAGGTGTTTGACAGCAGTTGTAACAATGCCCCCGACTTGGACATAGGTCGTTTACAATAGGAGTCCAGTAGAGGTCTTCGGAACTACCAGACAACCCAAAAACCCGAGGTTCCATTCAAAAGACATGACTCCGCGTTCGGGTCTGAATCGGTGCAGTTAGTCTCGGGTCCGGTCGGTGCTCTCTGACAGACTGGGTCCGTGTTTACTCGAGAGAAGTTAGGATATTGGTGGTGGCAGCCAATGTCAAGGACTCGGGGCAGTTTAATTAATTATTCATTAACGTGGCATATTTGTCATGAAACAATCATGTTGCCGTAGCGTGTTATTAGCGGTTTGCCCGGCAGCTGTGAAGCACAACGGATCGCCAACATGATAACGTTGGATCAGAGAGCATATTTACGACACGTCCTGACCGGTGTAGGCTATCAGTGTTAGCAGTTGCTACCAATAGCATCTGTATCCACAAAGAAAATAACGACGTGGATTTATTGTTGTTTACATCACGTAGCCTATGTAGCATCTGAACCTGGTAGAAGAAGACAACTTTAGGTAAGAAAATCAAGTTTTATTCAACATTATACAACTTTTAACATGAGCAACTATGGGTTGTATTGTCTCGGTTCTATTCAGGTAATTCGGTTCGGTTCATCGTCAGAAACTCGGGTCGGGTCGGTTTCGGGTCGAATTTTCACGGGTCTATGAAAGTGGACCGGTGAAGACCTCTAGAGGCCAGATGATTCTTTCTGGAGATCGTTTTCAGAGAAAACTTTTACTATAAGGAGAATTGTTAAACGAGTAATATTCTAACCAAAGTATTCGACTCGGACTTGTTAACTAGGCTTGTTAGCTTTTGAGGCTTAAACGATGGACCACATCTGCAGCGTCTGCGTTTAATAGGCAAAGATGACGCAGTGTTCTGATCCGCGCGCGCGCTCTCTGGTGGTATGCAGGGGAACGTCATGACTTGTCAATGCATGACAGTGCATTATAAATACAACGTTTCAAATGAAAATTCAGGTAACAATAAATAACCACAATAAGGAATAAACATCTCTCCTGTGTGTTTAAAGCTAATTGTGAAGGCATATTTGGCTATATTTCAAAATTGGTCATCATGGTGGTACTCGGAGAGATCAATAGTTTCTCAGGTGGTAACGCAGTATTAAAAGTTTGAGAACCACTAGTCTAAGGGTTTGAGTACCTGGGATAGAAGGATTTTTATGTTTTAGATGAACCAAACTGGCCTGCTAATGCTAAAGTTACGCATATTAAAAAAAAACATGCATGTTCTATGTGGAAATGAACAAATACAAGCATATTTGGCATTTCAAAAGGTGCAAGCATGCTTTCGTACAGTATAGCAAACGACAGTCCCAGCCGTATGTCTCTGCTCTGCATCAAGTGTACTTGAGCAGGGAGTGATAATCAGACGTCACCTTGCGAGACAGACTGTTTTCAGAGACGGCGACAGATCTAATTGCTGTAATGAGGTCACTGGAGGAAGACTCAAAGCCCTTTTTCCAATTACTGCCTACCAGACAGGGCAGAGCAGCAAACATCCAAGCATGACACAGTTGTCATGAAAGTACCACAAATACGCAACGCACGGCTCTTCCTGCACGTTTTTGAGTTTTTTCTTGCGGTGGTGTGATTCAGGTTACGGAGCGACCCATCTCTTACGGAGAGAAAGACAAACCGGCTCATGTTGCGTTCCTGTTCTTCAACCAAGTTATACAACGTGCAGTGAAATAGGACATAACCTCTCATCGAGATACGTGTGCGGCTCTTTTTGGCGGTGATGTCACCGTGCAGCGGATGCATAATTTACCACGCATGTTCAGTTCAGTGAAGCTCTCCAGAGAAGATCCAATGGGCTGCGACTCCACGTCAGTTTCAATGTTGCAAAGCAGAGGAGGCTCTGAAGTTAGTGTGTGGAGCAGCTAGGCAAGCTGTTCAGCCGTTCAGTCTGAAAACGTTTAAATTATTCTGCCGTTTTATAAAAGACAATGACCCATGTCTCTTTTCAACATTGAATTTAAAAGTATCAATAAAATAAGATGAAATTTAAAATGATGCCAATAAAGATGCAGCAGTTCGAGGATGACCTATTGCATCACTGACCAGAGACGTAATTATCCCACAGACGGATCATCTTGCACCATTTAGCTCTGAAATGCAAACAGGCAAATATTTCTGTCTTGGCACCAGATTAGGGGACATGAGAGCTTCTGTAACAGCCCAGACAGTGTGAAGGACACTTCATAACATCAGCCTCCATGGATGGCGTCCAAGGAAAATAAAACTTGCTTTCTTTTGGCACAAGAATCAAATACAGAACTTTTTTTTCTTTTTTTTTTAATGAATACAGGGGTCCCAATTTTCGACACTCCTGACATCGAAGCACAGAGGTGAAAATGTGATGTGATGCCTTCATGAACTCAAAAGGCGGTGGGAACATAACATTTTTAGACACCGCCGTGAATGCGTGCGGCTAATCCAAAATGCAAAGTTTTTATCTGATAAGTATTCAGCACATACTTCCAGGAGTAAAAAAGAAAAAAAAAAAAAAAAGTCAAAGCCATGGTGCGGCCAAGTGTCTTGCCTGACTTGAATTAAAAATAAATACATGTAAGGCATTTTAAAAAGAAAGGCAGAACAATGAAACTCTTCCAGCATGGAGTAAGCTGCAAGGGTAAAAGGTTTCAGAAGAATAGAAATTAATCGGACACTTGTATCCTTTATGTTGAGGAGAATTTAGTCCGTCACTGAAAACATCCAACATATTCAAGAACTCAAATTTGAAATAGCAATAATTCAAGTTTCACCTACTTTTCTACTGTGGGACCTGCAGCCATGACAGCTGACATAAGAAAAAGGACTCCCAGGTCTTAGACTTAAGGAAATACAACCTTCAAATGAACGACGACATGAAACTTTACATCATGCCGTTAAAATTTAGGAGCCGTCTCACTGATCGGTCCAAGTCTTGACAGGATCACTTCAAAGCCAAAATTCTTTCACCACTGCAAAAAAAAAAAAAAAAAAAAATTAACAAAACCATCACGTCTCCACTTCCATGCTTTACAGCTGGTATAGGCACCCGTGTTTTCACGAACATGGCACTGGGAAACGTGGCCAAACAGCTTCACTTTGTCAAAAGGACACATTTGATGCTTTAGTTACAAACCTAAGCCTTGCTGCATGTTCTTTCTGGAGAAAAAAGCCCGTCTCCCTGCAATCTCTCCAAGCAAGCCATACTTGTGTGGCATTTTTCTAAATGCCCTGTACTTGAAATGGCTTTAAAACCCTTCCCGGGCTGATGGGCAGCAAAAATTGTTTTTCCAATATCATCGCTGATGTGTTTCTCGACACGGTTACCCCACACCTGAAAGACCAGCAACCTGCCAGAAAGTGTACTTTTATAGAGGTGATTACACTTTTTAATGATCATTTGATTAACAGCATCAGGATCCAAGTTGCCCTATTAAGTCCAAGGAAACTAATGTGAAGTTATATGTTCCATATTCTACGACTCTAATTTAGTTATTCTGAGGTAATTAGTGTAATGTGTTTCATTCTGACTGATTTCAAAATTGAATAGGGAACATTTTCTTCTGCATCCTCATGTAAAACTGTGGACTTAAAAGGGCAGACTAAACTCACGTGACTTTTGTAAATTTTATATTTCATAAATACTACCTGTTAAAATAGCCTGACGCAAACGAATCAGTTTGGAGTGTTTGGGCAGAAAGCAGCTTCTTATTCTTCTGTCACCTGTGTGACGTCTCTTTCAGCAAGCAAAGGAAAGCTTCCAAGTCAAAATGAACCCCCGCTGCACGAAACACAAAGGAACCAGACAATTTGTGCGTGATGGACACAAGTTCACCAGTGTTAGAAATCTCCATGTCATGTTAGCTGTGGGGGTCCCGTCTGCTGCCTGCTGCAAATGGAGTAAATGGGACTGTGGTCGTGAGGTATTCAGGCACTGTTTTGGAGTTCGGGATCAGAGACGCCGCAACGGGGTAGGCATACTAGGCAATTGCATAGGGCCCTGAGCTAGGAAGGGGCCCCAGGACAGCGGTGAAAAAAATGACTGAACTGCTTTAGACACTGCAACGATGATACATTGGAAACCCCCCCCCCCCATATAGGGTCCCCACTAGCTGTCACTGCCTAGTGTGTTAAGGGACCCCCGAGACACGGCTAATATCGACAACCTGAAACCTCCATGGACACTGCAGCGAGATATTTGGAACCCCCCCAATAGGGCCCCGACTGCCCGTGGCCGGCTTTCTTCAGTACTTTAAACTCAAAATGAAGCGAGTGTATCCGTCAGGATAAGCAAAAAGAAAAAAAAAAGCAAGAAGATGAAGGAAAAAGAGAACGGGAAAGTGCTAAATTCAACGTGTATAATCTGACATTATTAAAAAAAAAAAGTTATGATGCCACTTTGTCCAAGTCTAGTCTCACTAAGCACAACTGCACATGACATGTTTACTGCGCTTTAGCCTAGCTTATTTAAACAGTAATTAACAGTAAGCTAACCAGTAACTAATTTGTATTTGGAAGAGGGCGATATCATATGTCTTCTTGAATTTTCTGCATGTCATGTGATTTTTTTTTTCTTGATTGTGTTTTTTGTTAAACTTTGCACGTTTCAGTTGTGTTTGTTATGTTATATTGTATTTTAAGTATTCTTACATCACTGTGCACCCCACTGTTATCTAAAATAAAAGATTTCTGGATTGAATCTTCTTGGTGTTTTTGGACCGGTAGGGCCCCCCCATGCTCACTCTTGCCTAGGGCCCCCAAGGTGACTAGAAACGCCCCTGTTTGAGATGCTTGCTGACTTTAAGAGGGATTTAAAAAATAAAAGGTTGTGCGTTTAGAGCCATGTTGACAGACATCGTGAAAACAGAAAAGGAGCATAGAGCTGTCTACAGCAAAATCCCTCATGAACCCATTTTCCATAACTGCACTCTTTCCCACTTCTTCTAACAACAAATAGCTGCATGTTCAAGTGCAGGTCATCCTGGAGTAAATATTTTTCAAGTTTTCCGAGCCAGTTCAGGCAGTTCAAAGTGGTCACTCTTGCAAAGGAGCAACTTTTCAGTCAGTGCATTTCATTTCATCTCGAGGTTGACTACATGACCTCATCTAATGCAGCCCAACAAAGTAAATAAAAAGAAACAAATACGGAGAAAGACATCGCTTAAGTGGTCAACACCGAAAATAAGATGGGAGATGCACGTCTAACCTCTTTAAAGAGGTTCTTAAGAGGGAGAAAAGCCCTCACTAACAAGAGAGAAAATATTTGTTGGCAGTAAGACGCATGGTTGGGGGGCTGCATTAAACTGATGGAAAATAAAGCATCTGTACTCAGCCATCTCTTCACAGTTTTATAAGAAACATTTGTTTTAATCAAGCTACAGATACACGAGCTCCGTTTGATTGAGGGAAAGCTATCGCGCAAACAGCAAGGGAAATTCAGCTCATAAACTGTGATGGGCTCTTGAATTTGATCAGCTAATTGTAGAAATGAGGAAAAACAAATCTTTTGTTTCAATATTTCAAACCGCAGTCCCCTGCTGGGACCAAGAAACATCACGTACATCTGACCCGCGATCAATACGGCTGAAAGAAAGCGGCTGTGCTAAGGAAAGCCATGAAAGAAGGCTCTGTATGAAAATGTAATCGAACGGACGGATCCTGATTATTCATCTTACATTTGGGTTTTGAGAAAAATCAGATTGTAAAAAGCATAAGAAATCAAAACTCAAAATGGAGAATCTTGATTAAAAATCATGAAATATTGAAATGCATGCATTTTTCAGCTATTCCACATGCTGTCTGAAACAAATCGTGTGATTCCTTGCAAGCAGATACGATAATAGTGTATAAGATGGATATAAACATTTTATAGCACTTTGCTGGCTTGTAATCATATTTTGATGATGCTGCTTCAGAGGAAACATCATCCGCCAGTGAGGCGGTAATGAGCAGCATGATTCCTGCGGCTAGTGTTGATGAGCTTAAAAATTAGTGAAGTGAAGCCCAAATTTCTGTGGTCTCTTAAGAAATAGTTGAACTGTATTAGACAAGACACAAATTCATTACTCTCAGAGCCACATACGACCCTCCCAGCCAAGCCAATCTGGCACCGCGGCCTGGCTTAAAGAGAACTGTGCTTGGCCCGAGTAAATACCCGCCTCCCGTGTGGCTCCAAGACTGCTTTGGGCCCAGGATCATTACAGGTGACTGCATTACTCTTTGCTAAAGAGGCCTGCAGAATTCAAACCAATTGCAATGTCGCTAGAATTATCATACGCATTTGCGAAGAGGCGGACAGGTCGGTGCAAAAACATCCCACTCAGGTCAGAACGTCCATCTTTGCCCTCTGGAAACAAGCGGTCAACAGGGAGCAGAGCTTGATAAGCAGCTAAGGTTTCCAAAACACCAAAACACTGAAGTTAGCTGCCTCAGCTTTGTGAGTTTTTTCTGACGTTGAGCCAATCAGCATCAAAAGTCCTCTGAAATCTTTCTCTGGGGAAGGAGAAAAGGACGTTGGCTCTAAGATACAAGAGCTGGAAGAGCCACCGTATTATCTTAAATCTAGTTACAGGTAACAGCAGGGAGACGCCTGACTTTAGTTGTCGGGGAACACTACTATGGTAACATATAGGTTAATTAACAGTCTCACCTTGCTTCATGAACCAGTATTGCTAATTCACCCATAACCCATAAATGCTAATTAAACCACTCTGAATGCTGGTGTAAGCTTATTAAACTATCCTTGTATTAAATAAAAGTCTCCAGAGTTCATGTTGATCATGACTTATCACTGAAGGTCTACCTCAAGACGTACTTTTGCAAGAGACGGAAAAAAAATCTCTGGTTCAGTCAGTCCAGTCTCAGGTTTTGGTAAACTGTGATACTCCTGAATGCACCAGAAGTTCTGTATTAATTTTCGGGACATGTGAGGTGTGAAGGTTGAGCAGGAGTCTGATTCGTGAATTGAAAACAAGAAACATGTCGCACCATCCATTAGAGGTCTTCCTGAACAACCCGAAAACCCAAGGTTCTTACCCGACCCGAATCGGGTCATGGGTCCATTCAAAAGACGCGACTTCGGGTTCGGGTCGGAATCGGTACAGTTAGTCTCGGGTCCGGTCGGTGCTCTCAGACAGGCTGGGTCCGCGTTTACTTGAGAGTTAGAGATATTGGTGATAGCAGCCAATGTCAGGACTCGGGGCAGTTTAATTAATGATTCATTAACGTGGCGTATTTGTCATGAAACAATCGTGTTGCCGTAGCATGTTATTAGCGGTATACCCAGCAGCTGTAAAGCACAACGGATCGCCGACATGACAACGTTGGATGAGAGAACATAGTTACGACACGTCCTGACCAGTGTAGGCTATTAGCGTTAGCAGTTGCTACCAATAGCATCTGTATCCACAAAGAAAATAATGACGTGGATTTATTGTTGTTTACATCACGTAGCCTATGTAGCAACTGAACCAGGTTAAGAAGACAACTTATGGTAAGAAAACTGAGTTTTAAAACTTTTAAAATGAGCAACTATAGGCTGTATTGTCTCGGTTCTATTCAGGTAACTCGGTTCGGTTTGCGGTCGGAAACTAAAGACTCGGGTTGGGTCGGTTCCGGGTCCAAATATTGCGGGTCCATTCTTGTTCGGACTCCCAGACTCATGATAATAGCTCGGGTCGGGTGGGTTTCGGGTCAAATTTTCACGGGTTCCATTCGGGTTCGGATCCATGAAAGTGGACCCGTGAAGACCTTTACCATCCATCCATCAACTTCTGCCCATCTGGATTCAGGTTGCCAGGGGGCAGCAGCTTGAGCAAAGTGGCCCAGACCTCCATCTCCCCAGCCGCCACCTCCTCCAGGGGAACACCTTAGCGTTCCCAAGCAAGCTGAGAGACTGGCCTAGGAACCCAGCATGTCCTGGCTCTGACCCCAGAGGATCCACCCAGATGGTCATGCCCAACACACCCCCCCAGGGGAGCATCCAGGAGGCATCCTAATCAGATGCCTGAACCAACTTAACTGGCTCCTCTTGATGTGGAGGAGCAGCGACTCTACTCTGAGCTTGCCCCTCACCCTCTCTCTGAGGGAGAGCCCAGCCACCCTATGTAAGAAACTAATAAATCCACGATCTTATTCTTTTGGTCACCATCCACAATTCATGACCATAGGTGAGGGTCAGAGTTCTAGTCTACTGGTAAACAGCATGACTTCCCAGAGACCACCTGCTCTACTCTTCCCTCACTCATAAAGATACTTGGTTTCCTCCACTTTAGGCGGCTCCTCATCCGAAGCCCTAAGACTCTACCCTTTTCTGACTGAAAAAATGTCACACTATCTTGTTGGAATTTTCCACAGTTTTATGACATCAATTTTACAAGTAAAATTTTATGAATAAGACAAAGAATTTGATGACAGTCTTGAACTTTACTTTTCGGCTTTGTCACATCAGATGAAAGGCATGCTTCTCAGAGATATAGCTTGAAGCGTAACAGTGATAATGAATATTTAACACCTCCAGATGAGCTCTCTGGCACTGTCACCAAAAAACCCGGAGATCAAGACCTTCCACTCTGATTTCTGAATGAAGCATCGTAGTTTTTATCTCAAGACACCTGAAATGCTGAAGCAAAAAGGCCACCTGCCTCCTCTGAACATCACCCTCATTTAATGGAAATGGACCCAGGTGGTCCACTTGTGTACTTGACGTCAAACTACAGGAATATTTGAAACATGCACTGGATTACACACAGAATAAAGAAAATAATTTTGAAAATGAAGAAATAAGCTGCAGGCTGGATGTTTAATACAAACTCGAGCAAATTTAGAGGCACTATAGGGGGGCAGTGAAGAAAGTCCTGCTTGAGAACAATGATGGCATCGTCATGTGACTTTGTTGTTGCCAACTGCATGGTTAGGCCCTTCTATGTAATTTGTAAATTATGTTCTTGCATTCAAGTCTGTTATGTTCACTTTTGTTTCCTGTTTCGCAACTCGTCTTTCATTCTGTTGATTAAACCACTGTTCTGATCCTCCCATCTACACCTGGATGTAATAGTTAACTTGATATACATTCCCAGGTTTCTATTGCTCTCTGCCTGGATTGTCCAATGTTCCTGGTGACCAGCTTTACAGATGTCTGTTCTTGTGTTTTGCAGGAGTGTATGACCTCAGCTTGTTGGTCTGTTTTTTTTACTGCCCTCTCATTTATACGTTTGTTTGCCTCATGAACTGATTTTTCTCCACTCTGCACCACTTGATGAACCTTACCTTGTTGGATTTTACCTGGTTGGGTTGTGCATTTGAGTCCTCCATGATGCAATATCGTCATACTAATAAACGACCCTTTCAGCTTCTACTTCCTAAAAGACATCATGCTTGTCACACTACCTGGTGAAACAAAGATCAGAAGTAACCAATGGTTTGTTATCGCCATGTAAGTCGGGACATTATCCATTGCTTTCTATAAAACATATGTTTTGAACAGGTGTCCACACTGTTAGAGCACTTAGTCTGCACTCCAAATCCTTCAAGTACTGTACATGTAAATGCTTTTAATTGATTCATGACCCAAGTCACCTATTGGAGAAATGAGGAAATGTAATCTAAAAGACATTTGATTGATGACCGTCTTGATGAAGAGAGTAGTCTGCCTACTGACAGTTTGATAATGGACCTGCTGGGATTGTAATACAGTCCTAAAGTGCTGTGTCTGTTTTCCTTTAATTGTCTATGATTTGCTAATGATCGTGTAAGTCCACTCCAACCTCAGTTTAACAAAGTACTGAACCGAAACCTACTAAAAAAGATAAAGAATAAAAAAAATGTAAGGCTATCTTTGGAAGTTTTGTGTTTGTTGCCAAGAAACATGGCAGTTTCAGTGTTACCATTTAGACAATTCTTAAAATTTCCTAAAATTAAAATGTCAGTCATGTTGAGATTACTTGCCTAGATGAGATCAAACTCCCAAACTGGATGGGGGCGTATCAGTGAACATTCAACGATCACTGTTGCACTGCCAAGCCATCTCTGTGCATCTCGTGCCAAACACCTGGAGCTCTTTGATGGAATCCTCAGAAAGAGCAAGAAATGGACTTACATCACTGTGAGAAGGGGAATCCCACAAAGGAAGGGAAACATGCTTTAAATTTTAAACACCATACCACAATTCAAGTAGCTGGCTAGTTTTTCATAACCAACAATTATCTCACCTCCTGCTCTCTGCAGCACAGTTCTGTGCTCCCCATATGTGCTGACCCATGTTGATTGTATTCTGTCATTTGTATTCTGAACAAATAACAGTTTGCACCGCCTGTCTGTCCCTCAGTCCGTTCTCAAACAGCTGTGCGTGGTTATGAATCATTTCCTCTGTGTTTTGACGGAACATGCTTGGAGACCAGTTGGTAACCAATTCACTGTCAGATCATGCAGTTTGTAACTACCAAGTAAAAACTTGCAAGATGTAAAAATGCACAAGCGCAGTGGCTGAAACTCTGGGCAAATGTACTGCCTCATATCCACTGGCACCTTCTATGGAAAAAAAAAAAAATTAATCTTAATATAAGCTTACGTCGCTTTAAAGGCACATATTGACAATAAACTACATCTCCCACAATGCATTTCGTTGTTACCCACAACGATAACGGTATCTCACCATTAACGACACATCAAGACGATTTTCAGAACTGATGGACTTCTGAAAAACCTCTAAAAACTAACCCCAACGTGTCCAAGAAAAGAAAAATTGATGCACAAGGAAGGCAGCTTCATGAACGATTGGAAAACGAATACAAGTTTGTATCTCAAGGTGAAAAAACAGTATGTCTTTTGTGTTATGAAGGCGGCGTCAGTCGGCATTTTGACAGCAAACACGGAGCTAAGTATGCTAAATTTAGCCCACAAGAAAAACAAAATCCGCTTCCGCTTCTGAAACCAAGGTAATGGATACTCAATCCGTTACCATGGCAACGAACCCTTTAAACATCACCTGTGCGAGAGCAGGTTTACAACCACAAATCTGAGTTTAATATAATAACGAGTTAAATATTTGAAACTTGAATACATAATAAATACAGAAACCGTTATTTAACAATATATTAAAGTGTAGTTTAATTTATTTTGATTTACATTGCATTTTGTTACATTCATGCTGTCAATCTGGCCCTTCGAGGGCAACCACGATGCTGATGTGGCCCTCAGTGAAAATGAGTCTCACACCCCTGGATTAGACTGTCAGAAATGGGCCAGTTAAGGACACGTTCACTTTTGCATGCACATTTCACATCTGCTGCAAAATTAAAATGCATATATATCTCCAACTTTAAAAGGTTTCACATAATTATGGCATTAACCTTAACATATATGCAGACAGCTGTTTAAAAAATAAAATAAAATAAAATGGGGGTCAGCGCCAATGTTCTTTTTCATCTAGTGGGAAATGTTGCTTATGTATACTGATTTTCACACGAACGTTATAATTGTAGTCATTGCACAACAGTGTCGCTGTACTGCATTTCTAGATTTGCTATTAATGTGGAATATTGTGATGTCCTGCCCCCATTTGATCCGAAAATGGCACTTCCGTCTTGCCTTCATCTGTCATGATATGCCATGCAAGCTTCAACTACAGTGGGAGATACCGCAAAATCAGTACTTTAAGGGACTCCATGGGTTAATTTGTTCAAATTCAAGCCCTTCCTTGTCTATCCATTTGAATTTAGGCTCTTTGGCCTCACAAGTAAGCTTCAACGCAACCCAGTTGCCTGTGCATTCTCTCCTACACGGGCTAAAATAAGCAGCATTGCATGGGATTTTTCGTTAGATCTTTCTAAATTTTCTCCCATTTTGGAATCAATTAGATAAATGAAAGGTAATGCAGCTGATTTCTGTTTATTCAATCCTCTGCTGATGTTTCAAAAATGGACATGCCAAGGGGATGATAAGACCTGACCTCCACAGTTAGTGAAGCACTTAGTCCTGGGTTTGTATCATTTCAAGAACCCATCTTGAAACAATAACCCCAAACTACTGGACAGGTCAAACATATGGGTTTGGATACGTCTTTACAAGACTTAGATCTTCATCTCCTCAACTGTTAAGGCATTTGCAAATAGTTGCTGAATGCTGAAGAAGATTAAGAATTTAACTAGATTTTCACTTGTGTAAACCAGAAACGACAATAAAGTGAAACTACTTATTTCAGTCTGACAAAAACGCATTACAGACATAATGGGGCTCTTTCCTTCAATTTATAAATGTGCTCAACACATTTACTGAAGCGCTTAGCCTGGGTTTGTACTGTCTTTGAATCCACCCTGAAGAATAACCCCCAAAACTATTGGACAGGTCACGCAGGGCGAGCGCCTTGAAAAATTTAAGGAGGCTTTGCTGTGAATTATGTAGAGGACTGGGTGAAGCCGAGTAAAACAAATGAAAAGGACATCTTTCTGGCCATGAGAGCCCCTACACAAGCAAATAATCACAGAGATGAGTTTTTCCTTTCAGTCCCCCAGTTTCCTCTAATTTTCTCTGCAAACTAATTCAGTTGTTGACTCCACAAGACTGAAAAGCTATATGGCATTGAGTTAAGGTCTTGCATCAGATCTGTGGATGCAAGTGGTCGTATATGGAAGATTTCTGAGAAGCCTTGTTGTTGGGGGGGGGGGGGGGATTAAAAATTACTTATCAGCTCTTTATATGTAATTGATCAAAAGTACATTTAAGTTATCGCAGCAGCACAAACTCCTTTTGGTCAGAGACCTGAACATTGGGGTCAGTTTCAGCCAGCAGGAAAAGATGGCTGATGGAAATCAGGGCAGATCCGTGGGAGGGAAGGTCATTTGAAAACATGTCTTACAACGTTGAGGCAGCAGTGTGAGGGAAAGAGAGAGAGAGAGAGAGATCGAGATGTCACAGTTTGAGATAAAGAACATGATGATCAAGTTTTTGCCAAATGCTCTGCAGTGAGCCAGAGCCGAAGTTTCTTCTGTTTTTATGTCCCTTTTATATGACATTTTAGCTTTTATCCTCTGCCTTTTCACTCAGTTTTATGATGCTGACTTTTATTGTTCCTTATTGTAATTTGTTTTCCATTTCCATTTTATTCTATTACTTTTGTTTTTTTTTTGCTTTTTTTTTTGGTGTCCAGCATTTTGGCCAACTGCGTTGTTCTTAAAGTGCTTTATAAATGGAGTTAAGTTGAGATATTTATGGCACTGTAAAAGGCACTTGATGGTCAACTCTTTAGAAAGATTTTTTTCTGGCCCAATCACAAGAACTTAACTGTCACCTTATTTATTACCAATAAAGCCACAGTCTTCATTTATTTCTAATCAGTAACCTGCTGGTATTTAGCCCCATTCTAATATTTAAGCAAAATTAGGTTTTATTAACATGCATTTGATGCACAAAGTGAGTAAGCAATCTAACAAGAATCTAATAGCAGCTAAGTTAATTCATTTGAGTCCTCCAAGTGTCAAGCAAGGCTCCAAGGGTGTCCCTTATCAGAATTTGCACAGTTCACCCATTCTGAAGAGGTTAATTTAAAGTTACAGCAATGTTCCTCATCATTAGTGAAACACTGACTGGGCCAATAAAAGCAGTTACCAGCTACTAGCTTGGGCCAACACATGGTTTACCATATTGAGTCCATTGTGGAAGTAGAAAATGTTAGCCAAGAAATCTAGACCTACTACTAGCAAATTTAAATTTGCATGGCAGGTCCATCCAGCTACCACCGACTGGAGCTCATTAACGATGTCCAGAAGTCTTGGGAGCCAATCAGATGTTTGTAGAGAGTCTCTGGGCAGGTTTAACAAGATGACAGAGCTGTGGCGTCGTAGCCTGGATGGCAAACAGTGAAGATGGCTGCAGCTGAGGAACAGCAGTTTTTTTAATCAACTTTGGCATCGACAGTTAAAGAGGTCAAGTTCAAGTTTTTCAAAGATACTGGTTTAGTTTTTGGGCACACTGGTTCTTCTCAAATTCTGCTTGCAAAAGCAGCAACAACTGAAGGATTTAATTTGATTTACATTGCTGTTTTTTCCAATCACTTTTTGCCAGAATAACTTCAAAAAAGTGTTTTCAAACGAACCCAATATATGTTTAGGGTGGAACTGTTAAGGCTTTGACCATAGAGTAGTTGACTTGCCTTTTTTTTTTTTTAATCTTCAAGTTTGGCCTAGAAATCATCCTTTCAACGCAGGCAGTAGGCTTTAACATCAGCTCTGATAAGCAGCTTCTACCAGCCTTATAATTCAGGGTTTGATTCCCACTGTTTTCTGTACTTTAGTTTAGTTTAGTTATGTTTATTTAACAGGGACGATACATACAACATTGTCACAAAAAAATGAAAAATGTGATGCATACAAGACGTCTAGCTTCAGCTAATTTGCAGTCTTTGTCCCTGGTCAGGCTAAAGAAAGATAAAAGATACTGAATATAAAATACAATAATACAAATATAGTGAATAATGCAGTGAACAGATAACATAAACAAATACACACAGCTACAAAATTTAGATTAAAATTGCATAAGTTAAATACATTAAACATTAATAAAATACTGTACTGACAGTGACCTAAGAGAAGTTAATGTTCACATTTCTGCTGCTGTTTAAGCCAGTGTTTAGCTTTGGCACTAAACATCTTTAATTCTGTTTGAGATTTTATTTCTGGTGGTAAAGAATTCCATAGGTGTGTACCGAGCACTGAGAGAGATGACTGACCAAATGTTGTCCTGCATCTTCTTATTTTACAGTTTTAGCATACAGTCGACTGACATAATGAGCTGCAGTGATTTCTCCAGCCTGGACTGGAGGAATGAACATCTCTGGAGTTGGACTGTAGCTGAGAGGGAGCGTCTGCTGCAGACTGGGCCGTCTGTGGGAGCTTTTGGGGCTCACTGCAGCTACTCTCTGAGAGTAACAGTACGTGCATTCATGTCAAAATCTCCAAACGTCTCCAATGACACCAGGAAAAGTCGCCAGATTTGTCACTAGTCACTTTTTTGAAAGTCGCTACAGGGGTCTGAATTCTTGCTAAATAAAGCAGCAGTCACCAAGCTGACAGCAGTGCTCTCCTGCAGACTTGTTACCATCGCTATGAGTTTAAATATAGAATATCTTCTCCATCTGCATAAACTGAATTTCAGATTTTTATGAAAAGCTAATTTGAAAAGTAAAGCCAAAATTTTAGGTATTTAATGTATAAGCAAAAAAATAAAATCAATGAAAACAGTCAATTCTAACACTTCTATTACAAAAGTCCACGGGTCAACTTGTTCATCTTAACTGTCAATACATTTTGCAAATAAATAGCTGCCAGATACTGAAATAGAATGGTAATATCGACCTTCACTTGTGTAAACCGAAAACAGGAATAAAGTGAGATTATGTTTTTCAGGCCAAGAAAGATGCATTACAGACATAATGGAGGTCTTTCAATTTACAGATGTGTTTGAATTGCACTTGATCAATTCACACTGAAGCACCTCCACATTTACTGGAGCACATCGCCCTCAAGTTATGAAAGAGCAGTCCAGACCATTGATTTGGTCCATATTATTTACACTGAACTATGGGGCCATGCTTTTCTCCGTTTCTTCCCTTTCCTTCTTTTTTTAATTCAATATTAGTCATTTATACAGAAATGTCAAGACTTGAGACCGAAACATAAATCACTTGATTACATGAAAAAGAAATTATAAATTGAAGAACTATATATAACCAGTTGACATCATGTAGCACAGTGGTGCGCAAACTGTGGTACGCGTACCACTGGTAGTACGCGAGCGCTCTCTGGTGGTACGTGGGGGAACGTCAGGACTTGTCAATGCATGACAATGCATTATAAATACAACGTTTCAAATGAAATTCAGGTAACAATAAATAACAAAAATAAGGAATAAACATCTCTCCTTTGTGTTTAAAGCTAATTAAGAAGGCATTTATGGCTTTATTTTAAAATTGGTCATCATGGTGGTACTTGGAGAGCTCAATAGTTTCTCAGGTGCATTAAAGTTTGAGAACCACTGATATAGCACAATAATGACCAGGAAAAAAGAATTAAAATATTCAAAAATACCAACATTTATTTACAATTATTTTTAACAAAACTACAGTCAAGCATTTTCTCTTCAGTCATGTTTGTCAACCAGGTGACGTTGGAGCTCTTGTACGTCAGAGATGTGCGCCACAGGGAGTGCAGTCGTCCAAAATGGCCGAACCCAACGAGCAGAACGGAGGCAAAGCCAAAAGAACAAGAAATACTCATTACAGATGGGTCATTAAACTGGGTAGGAACAGTCTGGGATGATGGAGGACACCTGGAGGACAGAAGGACCGATTTGCCTTTCCGTCGAATTCTTACAGAGAATCGACGGGTTTCAACATCTCCGTTTATAATACAAAGAAATAAATCAAGAATAAACTGTGTCACCATCAGCTGAGGAAGAAACAAGTCGACTGTTGAGGGAACAGTTCTTTGGGGCGGTAGATTCCTTTCCAACACATTACCGCTTCTAACAGCCGAGCTTGAAACAGAAAGCTCGAACCTTCAACAGGAGAACAAAGCTTTTTACCCCAACTCCCAAGGCTATGATTGCAGATAAGACTCCCGGTAGGCAGTTCCAAGTGAAGGGCAGCGAAACAGAAAGCCTTCCATGTGGTCCAAGTACAGAACGAGTAATTGGCTCCGGAGTCAGATTTCCTTGTGTACCTATGGAAGGAAACTTCCAACACTAATTGAAAGATTGACAGATTCTGCTGTGCTTGTCCTCCGCAACAAAAAATGACTATATTCATCATTTTGTGACAGCTCCTGGCAGGAAAATGGTGATCAGTCTCTGATGGCGTGTAACGCAGCTTTGGAGAGCCATCACGCTAAAGGCCAGGTTTGTTTGAAGTTCGCTTTGCAATGCATCAGTGGCGATGACCTAGATTTCCTATCTCTTCCTCCAAGAGTGCAGGGAGAGACAGCCTCGTTTCAGCTTTTCTCCCTCTTCTAACTATGTCAGCTCGCCTGTAAACATTTGGCACCGAGTCGCATCACAACGTCTCATCGTTTCCCTGCAGATGACTCCCTTTTTCCCTCGACTCCCCAAAGGTTCGTTCCCCAGGAATGAGAGGAAAGCCGAGCGGCGCAGTCGTTCCCATAAAAAGAGGACGGAATGGAAGTAAACATATTAATGTGCCTCCTCTGCAGGTGTGAGGGCACATCTTTCATAATTCTGAACGTGTCCTAGAAAAAGGAAAAAAGAAACTTGCACGAACATGTACGTTTGCCTCTTGGGACTGTGAAAAGACAAAAAAAAAAAAAATGAACTAAACCGATTTATCTTCCGTCCCTTAACCTCTTCAGCGTACGGATCGTGCGAAGTTCTGACCCGTGAAAATCTAACAGGTTAAACCCAAGTAACCTTCAAGTCTGCTCATTCTGCTGCATTCATCTGCTTTCTTGACTTATTTTCAAGCTACAGGAAAAAATAAGACAAGTCTGCAGTATAAGCTTTTATTTGAACTGCATCTTTATGGGAAAAGAGGGGGAAAAAAAAAAAAATCCAAATTATTTCCTCTCATCCCCGTGCACCCTCGGGTGTCGTTCCCACGCACCCACCAGTGGTACTCGTCAGCCCAGGCTGCACCACGGCGAAGTCACGAGAACATCAAAACCTGCTTCAGTTCAACCGCGCGGTTTTAATCAGGCATGCTGCGCGTCGCCCCGTCAGTCATGGAAATTACCGCTTCCTTCGCCATCACCTCCCATGTCTCTTGTTGGTTTCCTAGGTGACCACATAATCTCACATCATTAGACAAGCGCGGTATGCTAGCCAGATATGCAAACAGCTCTTTCAAAGCTCTTTCTCCGCTTAATCCTACTGCATCAACTGCCACTTCTTCCTCTCGCCGTGCGCCGAGTTTCATCAGAAAATCGTCCCGACAGACCCCTCAGCATATCCGTGAAAACCGGGGAAAAAACTGGCTATTTAACTCTGCCTGCTTGGTTTTCTAATATCCTCCACGCACAACAGCACCCACAAATGTAAAAGACTGCAACATGATGGATTGCATAGCTGCCTTACAGTAAATGGAGAGCTGTCAAAGTGATTCGAAAAAGCAATAAAGTCCAACTTTCACATGGTGCAAGTTCCTTACATTTAACTTACAATCAAGAAATCCACAAGGGCCCGGCGGATATGATTACCGTTTTGTGCTCTGGAATAATTGCTCTATAATCCGAGGCTGTTGACCGTTTTACGTCGATCAATTTTTCCACCTTAACATCTTTTATGCTCTCCTGGGGGAACACGGCTCTGATTGAATAATTCTGAACATGAGTTATGTGTAAAGCCGTACTGGCCGTTTTAAGGTTTCTGCAGGTTTTTCTTGCAAAAAATATTGCTGGGTTTTGACCATTATTTTTACAGAGATTGATTGATTTGTCACAGTAATCAAGGCTGTGTGAAAACTTTATGTACCATGGATGCCTGTGTAAATTGGATCCTCCAGTCGTCGGTGTAAATTCGGTTGGTTGACACAAGGGAGTCACGGGAAAAACGAAACTGTGTTAAAGCTGAGGTTTTACAACATAAAAGCTGTTCCTTGGAAATGAGATATACCTCAGATAAACCACTACATATGATTGAACGGTCATTTGTTGTAACTCTGAAGGACATGGATAAAGCTCTTCTATGAAATCAGCAAGCAGAACATAAACGCAGCATGTCTAATTTCTAACCTCACCCTGACCTTTATCTCAAAGCACATCTTATTTTAACTGTTAGTCACTGGGCACATCACTGACTTATGGATATAAGGACTATCGCATCACCACGGCTTTCTGCTCGACCGAAAACAATATAACTGGCAACACTGGAGTTACTTGGATGCCCGATGGGAGGTCTGGGATGGTACCAAGACCCCTTAGCTGACACATACCTAATCACTGTTGAAACGCATTATCTACCCGACAACGGTGAGTAGTGATTTAGAAGTTTATTTCTATCGCACTGAACGGCTGCAGCTCCACCAGTGAACCATGTAGTCACAAAACAAAAAGGTTGTGGTCAAAGTGTGTTTGTCATATGTTTTCTCATTTTTAGGAACTAAATTCACTGGAGTGGAGAAGAATAAAGAATCCTTTGTAGACAGTTTCGTTGTTAAAGTTTTCCTTCACTCAGACTAAGGAAGTACCTTAGCTTTCTAAGTGTGGGCCATCTTCACAATCATTGAAATACAGTAAACCCTCACAGTCCGCGGTCTCAGTACATTGGAGGTTTCAAAAATATTCCTCGAAAAAAATTTAAAAAATTGATTTAAAAAAATGAAAAAATTCAAACGAAGCGCGCGAGGCTCAAGCGAAACACATCGCATCAAGAACGAGTCTCAGGAAGCAACAAGAGCCTACACAGGATGCCCATGATTGAAAATCGAGGCCTGTGATTGGCTGCTACGACGGTCATTACTGTGGCGTCGGTTGTCTGTACGCTGATTGGCTGACACGCGTCCCCGCATCTCCACATTTCCCAT
This sequence comes from Hirundichthys speculiger, assembly GCA_018398805.1. NCBI lineage: Eukaryota > Metazoa > Chordata > Actinopteri > Beloniformes > Exocoetidae > Hirundichthys > Hirundichthys speculiger. The sequence continues at coordinate 101,310 of JAGFBZ010001190.1, forward strand.
CTCTTGCTCTTGTGAGACAAAGCCGAGTTTAACACTGATACCACTTGGTGTTTCCGTTTGTCAGTTCCTAATACCGCTTGCTAATTTCAGTGATTTAGTGCCGTTTTAAAGTTAACTCATTCACTGCCACTGACGTCTATAGACCTTTTCGGGCCAGCCCCCCGGAAGTACCCCGTCCGCCATTGCTGGGTTGTGCTACAGAGCGACACTTTCACCGGCTCGCAGATTAGCCAGTGTTTTTCTCTTTCTACAAATATATATTTTTATAATGTCGAGTGGGAATACATGTTCCGTCATAAACTGTGCCAACAATGGTGTGAAAATTCAACAATGGAAGAAGAAAGTATGTGAAATACACAAGCCTTTACTGCACGAAGACTGCCTTGTTTGCAGAACAAGAAGTTAGGAAGACGTGGGTGAAAAATATCAACAGAAAGGACTTTGTTCCAAATGAATACAGCCGGGTGAGTTTTCGTTAACATTCAATCTCGTACTACTCATAGTCTCGCTGAGAGTCCCGGACGATTCTGGCCGAAAGAACAGCAGTATGACGCTACTGTAGCCCTCGGCACTAGCACAAGCCTATAAAACAATGAATGACTTAGGAGAATGATAAAATAAATTAAATATAACATTAACACATAGCCTAATTTACCGCTAGCGTTACAGTAGCATAATCTTTATGGCTTGTTGACGTTAGTTATAACCAGCATTACATTTTTCACGTATTCCCACAGTTTTTAGTGTTTGATTATGGGAATAGATCATGCTATTTCCATAACCAATCATTAAAAACAGCCATAAACTACCTTCATCTGTAACTGGAGGCCACTGCCTAACATCATCAATCCAAGACATGTCCTGCGTTATCAGTAACAGATGCTCCACGCTGCTGTGTTTGGGTTAGTTGGTGGAGCACCGCACACTCCAGTTATGGCGGGGCCACTAGGGGGCGCATGTCCACAATTTTTAAGCCGAAAAGGTCTGTAGAAGTCAATTGATCTTTCGCTAAGCTCCAGCCCCCTCCTTAGTTACTGTTGCTAGGTCGGACAAACTTGCTGCTCCTACGTTAAGGACTGTGTTAATTCACTATTTTTCCCGATGTGTATCATCATTGCGTTATTATACTATAATAACGCTATGGTGAAATAATGCAGGCTATAACCTATAGCCTGCATTTTTCCAGCGTTTGTTTTGGTTTGAGAAAGGGAATAAAAATGTCCCCTTCCAAACGTTCTGGACACCTCGAATCACTAGTTGCAGGTCCCCAACAGCAATATTTCACCATGGAGTTATTATAGTATAACACTGATGATACACATCGGAAAAATTGCGAATTACCACAGTCATTAACGCAGGAGCAGCAAGTTTGTCCGACCTAGCAACAGTAACTAGGAAGGGGGCGGTGCTTACTGAAAGGTCAATTGGGTCTTATATGTGTCACTGGGTTGCTCTGGCAGAGCATCAAAATAAATATCAGAGTTTTGAACATCGTAGTTAGTGTTCCGATCCTCCAGATGGCAGCATCACCACTCTATGAAGGCGCCGCCCCTCCGGAGGAATTGCGAGTGAGAGAAAAGATGGCGCAGCACATTCTACTGCTGATTACGGAGGAACAGAACAAGGTAGAATCAAACCTTTCTTTTTCGAAAAAGTGGAACTTCTTCCTAAGTTGAGGGGGTACTCCACATTGCGGTTTTTCACAGCCCCCATTAAAAAGGGAGGGTTTATTGTCGACCTTTTTAAGTCTGTTTATGCCACAGCCCATGAAGTCCTGATCCACAAGAAGAATTTCAATTGTAGCATATGAATATTTCAAGTACAGAAATACAGAACACCTTTACTGGAAATGTGTTCAGGGTTGGTCCCAATCCCACCAAATCCTGTAGCCTTCAAAAGAAATTCAAGTCTTTTTTTTTTTTTTAAACCATAATTTGATCCCAACTGTAAGAATGACATCCATATGTGCCGACAAGAACTTTTACAATAGCTTACGGTATTTTTTTTTTCATTGTTAATGTTTGGCTGAGTTTAACCAACCAAATAACACCTAGTACAGGAACTGAGGTCATATCAAAAAAAAAAAAAAAAAGGGTTTATATTACATATATGCACATGCACGCACACACACAGAGAAAAATAACAGGTTACTGTTGTAACATGATAGGTGACTAACTGTTGAACTGCAGTGACATATTTTTTAAAAATCACTCAGTCATCCACTTTGGCATTTTCTTTAAGATAGATTTTGCCCCATTTCATGCCATGGTATGAAAACCATAAAATAACTAGTTTATACTGCTCAATGATAAACCGTTTTAGAAAGTAATACCTTTGGATTTATCTGCAGCCCTACGACCCATTCTGAAATAATCCACTGATGGTGTGAAAGTATGGTTTACACTTCTCAAAACCGGTCATGTTGAAATAAAGTGATAAAAACTTTGCCTTCCACAATATTCAGAGTGATGGAAGGGCTGCTGTCAGAAACTGTGGTTCATTTTGTCATAAAAGCCTGCACAATTCTGACCTTTCACTTCCAAAGATGATTGTCAGGCCGAGGGAAAGATGAAACACTGCAAACGGTTTGAAGTGTTTACTACGCTTGTGACTGTTTGATGAAGCAGGACTTTCGGCAGAAACCGAAACATCCTTTGATAAATCAAATATTAAAAAAGGTAAATAATTGATTTATTTCTTATTTATTTATTTTTTTTAAATGGATGAAGGTGATGGGGAAAAAAGTCTGTAGGAATTAATAATTCCCAATATAAAAAGGGACACATGAGATCAAGTAGATGTGTTTACAGCAACAGTGTGCTCATACCAGTCTGTGACCGTCTTAAAATTATGAATAAGGCATTGATGGAGCCTTTCCAGATGTGTCAGCTGCTTCCACCGTAGACACTAATGCAACCTCATACCACCAGAGATGCAGGCTTCTGAACTGCCTGCTGATAACCAGCTGGATGGTTCCCTCTCCTCTTTAGTCCACAGGACATGGTGTGGTTTCCAAAAAGATATTTTTGATTCATCTGACCAAAGAACAGTTTGGCTCAGACCATTTTAGATCATCTTTGGTCGAGAGAAGACCGGCGTGCTTGGATCATGTTCAGATATGGCTTCTTTGCATGATACGGCTTTAACTTGCATTTGTGGATTGTACAGTAAAGTGTGACAGTGATTCCTGGAAGTGTTCCTGAGCCCATGCAGTGATGTCCAGTAGAGAATATATGTTTTTTGGATTTATGTGGAGAATGTATGTTTTTGGATGCAGTATTTCCTTCACATCCAAGAGACTCCACCTCTCTGAAAGGCTCCTTTTATACCAGTTATGTTACTGACCTTTTGCTAATTAACCACATTAGTTGTCAAATGTTCCTCTATTTGTTTTTGATTTACTCCAATTACTTTTCCAACCTTTTATTGCCCCTCTTCCAAAACTACATTTTCCAATGTTCCAACTGTTTTGGAATTGGAGTTGTATATTTTTATAATGCCTAAATGCCTCAACACTTGCATGAAATAGTTAGGGAGACTCAAAAAAAAGGAAGAAATTTTCATAAAAATGCAACGTGAATATATTGTCACATCTGCAGGTGACGTGATTTACCAAAAAGACTCGCATTCCCTTTCCTGTTGGAACCAGCTTTGCATTTTAATGAGTTTTGTTTCAAATAACTCATTAGGAGTTGTGCGAATCAACACTGAAATCACCAAAACTGTGACAATGACCACCCTTTAGACTTAGTTGATACCATTCATTTCCCTTCAGTCGGTTTAAGGAGAAGGAAAATCACTTTTTCTGCTTTGATTTTGACACATAAGTCAAAGAATCAACACTTTAACAGAATCAGCTTTTACACAACTGTTCACAACATGTCAACGTGTTCAATTAAACTTTCCTTTACAATTCAATGAAACAGTGAACAAAACATCTAAAAGGTGAATGAGCAATTAAACAGCGGCTTCGGCTTCAAATCAAACCAATACTTGGGCAACAGATCAGTGTTTCAAATTTTGCAAAACTGTTGGCTAAAAATATTGCCTCTTATGAGCCACCTGACTTTAAATGACGATGTCGCTGACTTTCCAGGGGCGAAAGTAGGTGACAGAGGCAAATTTAGAGGTTGCTGTCAAAGAGTAATAGTAAGTACAGAAAGGTTACAACACATGTCAGCACCAATGACATCCAATTGAAAGTCACTAAACTTAACATTGACTTGGACTCCATAGTTTTCTCTGGCCGCCTTCCTAATTCAACCAGTGATATGTTTAGCTACATGTCATTGCTTCTTCGTTGGTTGTCTTGGTGGTGTCCAGAAAACAACGTGGCCTTTATTGACAGTTGGTGGATGTTTTGGGGAAAGCCTGGTCTGATTAGAAGAGACAACATTCAACCCAGCCAGGATGGGGTAGCTCTAATTTCTAGGAATTTGGCTGATTTTATTAGATGCTCCTCTTGACAAGATGAGGCTGAGCAAAAATATAGAACTGGTCTCGATTCCCTGTCATCCAAAAGTCTGTCAAGCACGACGTGAACCAAAACAGCCTTATAAAAATAAATTCTGTTGAAAAATCAGATGCGGATCGCTAAATATAAGATCTCTTCCCTTGAAATCTCCGTCTCTGTTAGTCAATCTAATTACGGAGACTAAGAGTGATGTCTTCTGTTCTTTAGAGACGTGGCCACAGGAGAAAGAGTATGTTCATCTGCTTATATTAATTATAATTTTCCCCAAAGCAATGGCTGAGACAGGAGTAGCAGCCATATATAAGTTCAGCATTCAAGTGATAACTAAACCTAAATGCCATTATAATATGTTCGAAAGCCTCACGCTTAGTCTAACCATCAGAAAAGCCAGTTTCGTTAGTGGTATTATACTGGCCCCCTGCTGGTGCTGATCTAGAGTTTCTGTCTGAGTTCTCAGATTTCCCATCTGGTTTAGCACTCAGTTCAAAGTCATCGTAGTGGGTGACTTTGAACATTCACATAGATGTTGACAGTGTTGGCCTGAAATTAGCCTTTAATTCTCTGTAACAATCTATGAGCATCTCGCAAAAAGTAAATAAACCAACGCACTGCTTCCATCACACCCTTGATTTTATCCCCATGGTATAAAACCTGATCATTTGTTTGTGTCGCCTCTAAATCCTCTCCCCTACGATCACCATTTAATAACGTTCGGATTTAACATTCACGTCACAACGCACAATAAAAAAGGTTTTATTACAGCAGATGCCTTTCTGATAACGCTGTAAATAAATTTAGGAGCTAATTTCTCATCTTGCTATGGTGGAAAATGGTTGAATAGTTGAGGATTACCTGAAATTTCCTTTTGCAGATATAGTCTCTTTCACACAACTGCACATATTACAATACTACATTCAGCTTTAGATACTGTTGCTTCTCTTAAAAAAAGAGGGTCTCTAACCATAGGAGTTCAGCAGCCTGAATAATTAACATATCCTCTTTTATATTCTTTAATTAGGATCTAATATTACTTACTAATCACTTAATATGTTAATATTTGCTTGAGGGTCATGCTCTGGTCTCTGAAAAGATCCTAGAGACAATTTGTATTGTAATCGAAACGCCATACAAATAAAGTTGAATTGAATTTAATATCTGGCACCCTAAAACAAACAAATTTTCTATTTTTTAAAAGAAAATAGAAAAGGAAGTGGTAGCTATTTTTTATAAATCTGGAGACTCCCATCACACCTGGAATGATCGTCTAATCAAGCAATTCCCAAAGTGTGGGCGGCGGCCCCCTGGTGGGCTGTTGCGGTACTGCAACTGGGCCGGGAGAGGTCAATTAAAATTAAACAAATATGTTTTAAATCCTCGAACTTTTTAAAATATGTTTTTAATTACTGTAAAATATTCATGGCAATGATTAAAAAAAACATTAAGAAGTAACAAAACAAACCAGTTAAGTGTTATTCTACTGTCATCTTAACTTAACATTACAAGTGTCACCGTATTTGTTGACCCCTTACATTAATATCAGAACATAGCTTCTAGTCCTGTATGTTGATCACAGTTGTGATTAAAGGCTTCGGTGGGTCACAGAGATTTTACAAGACCTGATAACTCCTGATGCTCCTAATAGATCTCCCTTTACTTGTAGTTCCTAGATTATCCAAAAGTAGATTTGGATGATGGGCCTTCCGCTACCAGACACCTTTACTATGGAACCAGTTACCAGTTTGGGTTCAGGAGGCTGACACCACCTCCACCTTTAAAACCAAACTGGAAACATTTCTGTTTAGTAAAACCTATAATTGCTTCTAAACAGTAGTGTGTTAGGTCCAATAGACATAGCTACAGTTATAGGAATGGCTGAAACATAGCCTTGTCATTAGCTTTGCTTGCTATCAGTCTATGCTACATGGGGACAACAACATGATCTACAGAAAATGTTAAGATGATCTTACTTCAATACTTTAATGTCATGACATTTTTAAAGGATTTTAATGGGTGCAAAAGAAACCATTGTGTGTTGACAATGGGAATGTAAATTAACTTTGGCTTGTCAAAGTCATTAAGGACTCCCAGTTTAAAATCCTGGAGTAAAAGATTGTAAAAAGGTGCAAGCTGGGCCTGCAAAGGCTACCAGTACTAGAGACCATATGTTTCCTAAGGTTAAAGCTTTGGTTATTTATTTTGTCATTTTTTAACCTAATTTTTCATTATGCACAACATAATCTTGAATAAAGTAAAAGGCAGCTCCAGGTCAAGATTTGAATTAAGCCTCTTCCTTCTACTACTTGGCTAAAAACTACAGGCATCAAATGTTTTTGGTTTCAGTCAAGACAGATGATCAAATATAAATACAAATTCTTCCATATTACTTGGAGTCTGTTATAGAACCACACTTTTGATACAAAGCCAAGTTGGACGCACTGATCCTCATTTCAGCAGAATTTCAGAAAGCTTTGGAAGATTTTGTTATCCTTATTGTCATTTTGCTGACAATTCCCAACTCAGCATTGGTACACAGATATGGTTCTGGATTTGTCCTTACAAAGCAATACCAGCTGCAAGAGTTCATGGGGGTGGTTCTCTAATTTGTATCGGAAACATTTTTCAACTCAATTAAATTTTCAATTCACCCCCCCCAGGAAACTTGATTTATTCTTGGAGGGGAACAGTCATGGTAAAGATTTACAGTTTCCTACATAAACACACCAGGATTAGGAGCAGTCATTTTAACTGAAAAGATGGCATATCTTTATTTCCAGCAGGAATATTTGATTGCCCTGAATTCATGTCCATCGTACTTCCCCTTACAAATTACCCAGTTATGAAAGCAGAAGCTATGAGTTAACCTTAATATCGTTTCATTTCAATCCAGAAGACTCCTCAGACGTACATACTGACTGCACTATCATGCAGTGCATCACTTTTTGTGCATCGCAAGGGGAAACAATTTTGATGAAACGCACATAAATTCTGGCAGGAAAACAAGGCCGTCTCTTGACATTTCGTTTTAAAATATTACAAAAGAAAAAAAATGTCCATGTGATGGGCAGTCAGTCTGTGCCATAAACCTTTTGAAGGAAGCATTGTCGATATTAAAGTAGCTGAGTGAACAAGCAACAGCTTGGCTGTTTATTTTGTCCAACATCATAAAAATCTGCAACCACATGGTCCCCCCCCCACCCACATGCTAATATGCTCTGGGCATAGTTTAAACCAACCATATTGCTTTTGTGAGAGCTTGAGAGGAAGGAGACAGCGCACCAGTCAGCTATGATTTAATGGATCGTGCCATGGGTCCTTGAGGCACACGATATATTAGAGAATAGCTGAATGTGAGCTTGTACTTCCAACAGCTTTTGCCCAAATGGGGTGTACTTTAAAAATGGTTTGAGGACCTTGATGGAAAGAGCGACATTACTGGTCAAGTATACACCATATGCACAGTATGTTTACATTCCTTTAAATACTTTTGCAATTGCCTTTTACTTCAGCTCTTGTATCTGTTAGATAAATATCTTATATTTAACGAGCACTACTTCATGTCCTGATATACTAATCAAAGTTTTCACATTATACCACTACCTGGATTGTTTTTTTTTTTTTTTTTTTGTGGAAACCCTAAACGTGCGTAATTCACATAGGAGAGCTGAGCTATTCTACCTCTAGGATTTCATGATAAACTTGTAGCCAACAAACCGCTTTGCTTTTTCTGAGACACTTGAAACATATGTACAAGAGGCTGCTGTACAATAAGAAATCAGCCTCAAAAGAGTCAGTGTACAAATGCTAATAATTCTTATTGTGGAAAAGAGCCAAGACAGCAGTAATCAATTCAATCGGATCAACATAAATTTACTCTTCTTATAATTACAATTTCTGGCTAAAGAGATCATCTTTAAAATTAACAAAATTCATTTCAAACAGCGACTACAGTATTTGTTTAGAGCAAAGAAGACCCAATGAAAAATCTATGTGGGACCAGGGGTATTCTCAAAATATGGCAGGCTATTGCAAATCAAAATAAAGCGCCGCTGATGCCACTGTGTGTCTGAGTTTGTGTTTGTCTGCAAGTCTTAACGAATGGAATCACAGTTTCCACTCCCTTAGGAGGTAAATTTGAAGAGGATATTGATCTGCAGCAGCTGCTCATTGTTCAATTAAGCACTGTAGGACAACGACACCCATGCACACACACACACACACACAAGTTTGAAATAAGAATTTGTATTCATTCAACATAAGTGGAGCATCTCACATGTGGGTGAGTTAGAGTAATGGGTGAAACACTGATGTTGGATGTCTAACAGTGAATTAAACACCTCACATGTACTCATCCTTGATGAAAATGTCCCATGTGATATCAGATCAAGTTTACGCAGAACCGCTGCACTGTAAAATATCAGGACACCTGCTGTAAGCTCAAGTAGAATGCTATGAACATTTTTCATTGATATTAAGGACTGGGGCTTCTCTGTACTAAAAAAAAAAAAAAAAAATTGATCTTGCTCACTAAAAATGTTTTTTGTAGGTCAAATTATCTGCAAATAAAAGCAGTGGTTCTTTGTGAAAATCCTTTGAAAGAACATGTGTAAGTCAAACCAGAAAGCCCAGGGCGAGGAAAATATCTGATCAATAATTCAGTATCAAGTGATGCACTCCTGCTGATAGCTTAACAGGTGACAGATATAGGGGAAGTCTCTATAAGAGCTCGAGATGAAACAAAACAAAAAAACTGACAGGATGGGAAATGACATGGATCATCATAGATGAAAGGAGAAACAATGGAGGAAAAATATTAATGCACATCACTCAAGGTGCAATATATCTTCTACACGCTTGAGCAGGAAAACAGCTGGAGCTGATTTGGATTTGAGGGGCTCCAGAAACCTTTGGTTCGCTGTGGAATCTACACATTTTTGTCATTTTAACAAGTCAGACTCCATGTTTTTCACAGATTGATTTACTATACGGCCCTGATGTAAAATTCACATGAAATTTTGATAGTCAAGCTCATGAAAGTACAAGTGGTTTACCAATCGAGGACTGCAGCCAAACAGTCAGCAGCAGTGGTTGACTAGGCCAAGTTCACTCTAAACACTTTCTGCAGTCTTTAAGATTAAAGCAAAGCCACATGAAACTGGTAGATAATTTACTGTATGTTACACTGTGTGATTAAAAAGAAGTAAACCTGAGCATGTTTTAAGATCTAAAGGCAGTGTCATCATGCGCCCACCTCGTATTGCTGCTAATAAAAAGTTTTGAGAATGACACAAATATTACATTTCCACAGTTCTGCTACTTCAGAGATTTTTATGTTTTTGTCAGGTGTTTCTATGTTATAATGAAATACAATTAGAAAACATTTCATCAGTTTCAAAAGCTTTTATTGAGATTTACACATAATTCATGCAATAAGTCAATATTTGCAGTGCCGACCCTTCTTTTTCAAGACCTCTGCAATTCTCCCTGGCATGCTGTCAATCAATTTCAGGACCAAACCCTGACTGAAGGCAGTTCCATTCTTGCATAATCAATGCTTGGAGTTTATCAGAATCCACCTGCCTCTTGCGGATTGACCACAATGGGATTAAGATCCAGGGAGTTTCCTGGCCAAGGGCCCAAAATCTTAATGTTTTGTTCCCCGAGCCATTTCATTATGACTTTTGCTTTATGGCGAGGTGCTCCATCATGGCGGAAAAGGCGTTCTCCATCACCAAACTGCCCTTGAATGGTTGAACGTTTAAAAAGATCTGCAGTGCACTGAACTTGGACCAGATACTCTTTAAATATTTTATTTTAAAAGCACCATTTTATTTGACATTGTCATACTGATTGTTTTATAAATGTTGTTACAATTGTTAAACAACTGACTAAAGTTGATTTGTAACTGAAATTGTGGTCCGTTATTCATTTAGGCTATTTTAGTCAGTATTTTGTTGAACTGCATTGCATTACATTGCATTGAATTGCCTTGAATAAGCTGTGGGGGGCGGCGGTTTAAACTGAGGGGGCGGGGCTTTGGAAATGTGCTCGGAGGAGCAGTTTCCATGACGATCTGAGAATCTTTTATGAGGTCATTCTATTATGTCATTCTACTGGTGCAGTCAGACTAATTCTGTTCCAAAGAGACACAATTTTGTGAGCAAGCGGCCGAGTGAGACCTTTGCAAAACATATTTCTTCAGACAAATAAAATATCTAGAAAAGATCCTTGAAATTTCCAACAATGTCACATCAACAATCAAGAATCCCTTACAGGAGGCAAGTGTGCCATGGTGAAAACCGCCAGCACTGGAACCAGAACAACACTCAAAGGCTGCACGAAGAAATTAATCGACTGAATTTCTTGATAAATACTGAGAGAGCCAGAGGCTCGGAGCAGACCAAAAGAGCAGAAGAATTTTCCCTTGAACTGGATTACAGAAAAGAACAACTGGTAAAACAGGAATTCTTGAAGGGAATGTTCATCAACCAGGGTAAAGAAAAGAAGAGGGAATTAGAGACTCTGGAGAAGGAAACTGATCCAGAGACTCTCAAGAGAGCCAGATTGGCTTCCGAGGCGCACAACAAAATAAAATTCATGAAGAAGAAGTTGCTGCACGTCGATTATGACGAGCTGAAAGTGGCCTTTATTGCTCACCAGGAAAAGTTTTCCTGCGAGCTCCAGACTGAGCAACAGAAAATCAAGACTGCCCAAGAGGAGCTGGACAGAGCCAGGACTTCATATGAGGAACTCAACACCAAATACCAAACTGACATCCTGGCAGAAAGCAAGAAGATTGAGACACTTAAACGAAAACGTGAATTAGAAATTAAGTCTCATGCAGAAAAAATGGCTCAAGATCAGCAACTCATGAACAGCCTGAGAGCTCAGCAGGACGCACTCCGTCAACGGATGAGACAGGACATCAGTTCCCTGGAACAAAAATCAAAGGACGTAGAGATGTGCTTACAGGAAGAACTGAAACGGGTCAAGCGTTCATATGCAGACCTCAGCTATAAGTATGAAGCTGATGTTCTTAAAGTGAAGAAACAGGCGGACTCTTATCAGCAAGATCTTCAGAGAGAAGTGAAGGCTCACTCTCACAAACTGTCATTAAAAACATGGAGTTTTTCAACACAATGACAGCTCAAGAGGAAGCTCTGAAGCAAAAACTGTCTGAGGAACTTGCCTTTTTGAGACAAGCTTCCTCTGAAACCGAGAGGGGTTTTCAAGCAGAGCTGGAGGGTCTAAGAGCTCAGTTGAAAAGGGAAAACTCCCTCACCGATGAGTTGTCTTCTCAACTCAAGGACAGAGATGATTTTGGCCCTCCAAAAAGAAAAAGAGCCAGACTTGAGGGGCCAAATGAGGAGCAAGTGTCCTTCACTTATCCTGGATCTATGAAGGTCCCTGCAATGTCTCAAACCATCAAGGAGACAATAAATGAGGAACCTGAACCCATGGAAGTGACTCAGATGTCTGCAGGAACCATCCCAGAAACAACAGACACTGAACCTCAATCCATGGACACGACTCCAGTCTCTGATGACGCCGTCCCACACACAAGCACCAAGCCTCCTTCATTATTTAAAAGAGCCCGCCACGCTCTCGGTTTGAGGAAACCAGAAAGCTGGAAGAAGAAGAAGACAACATCTTAATGGGAGCACTTAAGATCACTTTCCTGCTCTCATCATCATCATCATCAATATAATTTCTGAATTTAAAATACATCCAAATTCCACACCTTCTCCATCTTAATCAAGGTTGCAGGGGTTTGGATGCCAGTCCATCACAGGTCACACAGCAATATGGAAAAGACGAAAAAAAAAAAAAAAAGAATATATATATATATATATATATATATATATATATATATATATATATATATATATATATATATATATATATATATATATATATATATAGGGAGTTTTTCTCCGGGTGCTTCTGGTTTTCTCCCAGTCTAAAAATATGCTGAGAGTGTTAGAGGTTGTTTTGTTGTGTGTTCCTGTACTGGGTTGGTAACCTGCCACCCCGGACCCTAAAATAGATGGATCAATTGAATTTTATTGAAATAAATTATATTGGACTAAAAGTAATTTGTTGATCTAAATTAATGTGAACTGATTGAATTGAATCTTAAATCAAATTTCAATAAATTGACATTAATGTGAACTGTATTGAATTAAATTAGTGATTTTTCATTCTGACAAAGCTCAAGCTCAAAGGAACAGTTTCCATGGGGATTTGAACTGAGCATTCTCTGAATTACCAGTATTGAGTACAGTAACTGTTTTTCTTTTCTTTATTTAATATAATGGTTTACCTTCAAGGCATTTTTCTATTTTTGGGTGCAGTTGTGTTTTTTCCTGAATGTTAATTGTGTTCTCAAATATTAGCACACTTCCATTGCTTACTTGCTAATTCAAAATTGGTAAAATGTTAATATTATTTCTGGGACTCCAGGCCTCCACAACGCGCAACTGGTTTTGTTACCAGTCAACATTAAAACTCATGTCAGTTGATACATTGTTAGGAAGAACCAGCTCTGAGTTTAGTTCCAGTAAATTGAAATTTTTTGATTTCATAATATAATTTATTTTCATTTGATTAATGGAGCCTATAAACTGATGACTTATTATCATTTGTTTCATTGATACATTTTATGACTTAAAACTTCCATTTTGGCTGCTCTCTGTTCAGGGTCGTTTGGCACAAGTTGTTTGCCAAACGGCCCTCCTGACGAAATCAGGATTTTAACCTGGATGTCATATGGGTATAAAGATATATCGATCTACACTAATTAATACATCAATTTAATGAACGATACAACAGTACCGTTATAAAGTGGAAAATATCAGACATCCGTATGTGGAAATCTCATTAATACATGTTATGAAGTGGACTTTAGTTGTATATTTTTTATTAAAGGAACAGGTCTTTTTTTTTTTTTTTTTTTGGTTTAAACTGTCTTGTTAAAGTCAGAAATAGAAGTATGAAATTCATAGTCCTCACGTGCTCACCACCTGTACGGAGGGCCGTTGGGGCCTTTGAGTGCTGGCTAAGGCTAAACTGGCTAGATGAGAGGGTCGTTTCCCTTTTCAAAATGCTTAATTTGTTTAAATTAGAACACTAAAAAATTATCTTACTTTGGGTATAGAGGTTCAGTCAAAATCTTTGAACTGGTTTGTGTATTCAACAGTCTAAAGTTGGTATATTTGATGTGAATATGTGGTACAACAAAAGAGAAATTTGACAAACAGAGAACATTTGTCATGACTGAAATTCAGTGTAGAACTAAACTATGAACCAGTTTTGTATGCAGGTCAGGTTTTTTTTTTTTAATGTGTAGAGGAATCAACAACAAACATTTCATTTAATGGCGAGCCACCCAGTTTGAACCAGGATCCCGGATCTATATTGTCTGTTCTACTACAGATGTACCGTCTACATGTGGTAGGACTGTACCAGTGAATTGGTACCAACTTGGTACCAAAAGAAGTTGCTGTGAGCAATCATTTCTTGGATTCAAGGATTCCATTTTTTAACTTTTATAAAGATCAAATCAAATCAAACTTTATTTATAGAGCACTTTTCATGCCCTCAGGCAACACAAAGTGCTTTACATGAAAAAAAAAAAATATATATATTTTTTAATTAATATTTCATTTAAATATATATATATATATATATATATATATATATATATATATATATATATATATATATAATATATATATGATGAATATTAATTAAAAAAATGTACATGTGCAAAATAAAAGCCGTCACACATCCCAAAGCCATCCTCTCCTTACCCTCCCCCCCCCATGCACCACAGACATAACAAAAGTCCCTCTTTTTTGTCTCTTAAAAAGAGGATAAAGTACTTCTATTTAAATAAACAAATATCAAAATATCAAAACAAAATATCAAAACATCTGGCTTGGCACTGCTGTGAAGTAACGATAACTTGGGGATCTATCCACCCCAGGAGCCAGCCCCCCCACATCCAGAGAGGCCATCACCGCAGCAACCACACCCAGGGCAGGCCAGGGTCCAGAACACAGTCGTTGAACTGCAGTACAGTACCCCAGCCACCCAGACAAGGGTGATTACCGCAGCAACAGCCCCCCAGACAGAGCAGGCAGAGCCCCCAGTGTAAAAGACCTCCATTGAGGTAAACACTGGAGTAATTATTAAAGTAGCAAAATGAAAATAAATAAAATAAAAAATTCAAAACAAATATCAAATTACCTTAAGATAAATAGCAATAGTAAAAATGCATATAAAGGATTTAATAAAATAAAGCAATCAATAAATGGAATAGATAAATACATAATAAATAAATGAAAATAAAAAAACAAAAAAAATTGAGATTAAATAAAATTCATTTAAAAGCTAAATGAAAAAGGAAGGTCTTGAGCCTCTTTTTAAAAACATCAACAGTCTCTGCAGCCCTGAGGTTTGTCTGGCAGGCTGTCCCACAGACGAGGCCCGTAATAATGGAAAGAAGCCTCGCCGTAAGTTTTAGTTCTCACTTTCAGAACAACCAAAAGGCCAGAACAAGAGGACCTCAGGGTCCGCGAGGGTTCGTAATTTAAAAGAAGGTCAGATAAATAAGAAGGCCCAAGACCATTCAGACATTTATAAACAACTAAAAGAACCTTAAAATCAATCCTGAAACACACAGGGAGCCAATGCAGCGATTTTAAAACTGGTGTAATATGTTCCCGCCCTCTGGTCCTTGTCAGAACACGTGCAGCTGAGTTCTGGAGTAATTGTAAGTTTGCAATCGATTTTTTAGGAAGACCAGAGAGCAGCATTACAATAATCTATTCTACAGGAGATAAAAGCATGCATCAACACCTCTGTGCTGGCAAGAGAGAGAAATGGGCGGACTCTGGCAATGTTTTTAAGATGATAAAATCCTGTTTTTGTAATATTTCTAATATGTGGGATAAAATCCAGATCAGAGTCAAGAAGAACACCCAAGTTTCTCACACTATGAGAAGGTTTAAAATTATGTAGTTTTGATAAAATTCTCTCTCTCTTGTTTTCAGGACCGATAATTAAGACCTCAGTTTTGTCCTGGTTAAGCTGTAAGAAGTTATCTGCCATCCATGATGTTATATCTAAAATACAGTTTAAAAGAACGTTGACTGGTTCTAGGTCATCAGGAGACACGGAGATGCAAAGCTGTGTATCATCAGCATAGCTGTGAAACCCAACGCCATGTCTCCTGATAACATCCCCAAGTGGGAGCATGTACAAATTAAAAAGTATCGGGCCTAAAATTGATCCTTGGGGAACCCCACATTGAGTTTCATAGGTTCTTGAGGAGCACGTATCCATACTTACGAAAAACTTTCGATCTGTGAGATAGGAGTAAAACCATTTTAAAACAGTACCTGAGAGGCCCACCAGGCTTCTGAGCCTGTTTAGTAAAATGTGGTGATCTACTGTATCAAATGCTGCACTAAGATCCAGCAACACCAGGACAGAAAGTTTCTGAGAGTCTAAATTGCACCTAAGATCATTAATCTTTAAGAGAGCTGTCTCAGTACTGTGGTTTGTCCTAAAACCAGACTGATATTTCTCTAAAATATTATGTTCATGTAAAAACTGATTTAATTGAATAAAAACAACTCTTTTAATAATTTTACTCAAGAACGGTAAGTTGGATACAGGCCGATAGTTATCAAGGATATTTGAATCTAAATTGCTCTTCTTCAGAAGGGGCCTCACCACCGCTATTTTAAAAGCAGTGGGGAAAACACCTGTCTGAAGAGAGCAATTTACAATATTTAAAAGCTCACACTCAAAGAAACTATAAAATGATTTTAACAGTGATGTGGGAATGGGATCTAAAAGGCAGGTTGTTGGGTTCAGTTGGGAGAAAACTCGACCAAGCATCTTTGCATCAACCAGGACAAACCTCTGGTTGATGCAAGTTCAGCAGTGCACTGAACTTAGACCAGAGACTCTTTAAATATTTTATTTTAAAAGCACCATTTTATTTGACTTAATTTGTCATGCTGATTGTTTTATAAAATGTTGTTACAGTTGTTTATCAATTGTCTAAAGTTGGTTTGTAACTGAAATTGTGGTTAGTTATTCATTTAGGCTATTTGAGTCGTGTTGAGTGAGCTCTATTTGGAGCCAGTAGAATTGCTTAGATGTACATTCATGGCCAAAAGTTTTGAGAATGACACAAATATTACATTTTCACAAAGTCTGCTCTTTCAGTTTCTATAATGGCAGTTTGCACACACTTGTTATGAGGAGTGATCAGTTCAACTGCAGTTAACTGCAAAGTCTGTCTTGGCCTTGAGAATAAATTTTATCACCAAAAACATATTTCCACTGCATTTCAGCCCTGCCACAAAAGGACCAGCTAACATGAATACAATGACACACAGGTGTCACAGACGTTAACACAGGTGTGGGTGATGATGAGGACAAAGCTGGAGATCAATCTGTCATGATTGAGTGACTGGACACTTTCAAAGGAAGATGATGCATGACAGCATTGTTCCTCACCTTTTAGCCATGGTTACCTGCAAGAAAACACGTGCAGCCATCATTGCATTGCACAAAAAGGGCCTAACAGGGAAGTTTATAGCAGCAAGTAAGATTGCACCTCAGTCAACCATCTATCGAATTAACAAGAACTTCAAGGAGAGAGGTTCAGTTGTTGCCAAACAGGCTCCAGGGCGGCCAAGAAAGTCCAGCAAGCAGCAGACTTTGTGAAAATGTAATATTTGTGTCATTCTCAAAACCTTTGGCCATGACTGTACTAGATACACTTCATGGTATAATCTGCATCTTAGAACCCTTAAACATTGAGAAAATTGGAAAGGAAGTGTTGTTCTGTCAAATTGGAAGAATGTTAGTGTGGAAGTCCAGTTTCAGTCTTATGCAGAGCCAGAAACACAGTCTACTCTCAACTCAGGATCATAGGAACCCCAAGGTTCCTTTTCACCACTGTAGCCAGGCTGACAAAGAGCCACAGTTCTTCTCTCGGCAGCAATGATCTCATTAACTTTTTTTTTTACAAACAAAATTGTGTCAGAAGATTAAATTTATCTTCTATGGACAACATGTTTTGATAACGATTGACTACCCCGTTTTAAATACATTTCACAATAGACCCTTTTCTAACCCACCTTTTATATCCAAAATCCTTGAAAAAGTTGCCCTAAAACAACTAACTTTATCATATGCAGAGTAACAGTTTATATGATGAGTTTCAATCCAGATTTAGGATTCATCATAGCACTAAAACTGCTTTATTTAAAGTTACAAATGAGCTAATTGCCTCCAACGGTGGTCTTTCTCTCTGTGCTTGTTCAATGACAGCAGTAATTTAAGACATAGAATTGAACACTTTATTGGAATCAAGGGTTTTGCTTTAGGCTGGTTTAGGTCATATTGATCAGATTTTCTGCTCTAAGTTCTAGCAATACTAAAATTGTGATTTTTTTTTTGGCCCTGGACAATTTAGACATTCAATGCCCAGGAATTTTATTTTTGTTGATGGCATCAGTTGTGCTTCCAGCACCACTATGAGAATCCCCAGAGTCATCTTTGATCAGAATTTGTCATAAACCACATACTAAACAGGTCTGTTGCGCGGCTTTCTTCCATCTCCATAATATCTCATTCAGAAACATCCTCTTCGATTCCAACACAGAAAAACTAATACATGCATTAGTTACATCAAGGCTGGACTACCGCAACGCCATTTCAGCTGGATCTCCAAATAAATCTATTAAAATGCTTCAGTCAATTCAAATTGTTGCTGCCAGAGTTCAGTTCAGCATTCAGTTCAAAGTTCTCCTTCTGACATATAAAGTCCAAAAGGCCAGGCCCCATCTGTCTTCAAGACCTCATTGTTCCATATCAACCTCCCAGAGCACTTAGTAAACCAGCAGACTGAGACCAAACAGTTCCCAGAATGCCCAAGTCCAGAATGGCAGGCAGAGCTTTTAGTTTTCAAGCTCCTTTCCTGTGGAATTATTTCTTTTAATTAAAATATCACAACTACTTCTTTAAATGAGATGTTGTTTTGAGTATTTTGTGATTGGTCGTGTGTCTAAAAGCCCTTCAGTGTCTTCTGACTGAACAAATGTCTTCAAGCTTTCATCGAGCGACGGGGTAACCGATCATGAACGCACACAACTCCTGTTATCCTAAATGTACATAGCTTCAATCTGTGGTAGAATCTGACAAATCAGGGATATTTCTCCATCATGAAGGCTTGGTTCAAGTCCCTGCTGGGTTCACCACACTTTGATACATCATGTTATAGCTTTACAAAGAAATACAATATTTTTTTTGACTTTACGATTACATCCGAATGGGAATGGTCACTGGACTACTGGTTTGTCAACCTCTAATGAACTAATGTTCTTATGCTTTGGAGGTGTGGTTTCAGGTAGACAGAGTTTGAAAGATTGACCTTTTTTTTTTTCAAATTCCATGGTTTTTCTCTAAGCCAGCCTTTAATAAAGATAATAATAAAGAACTACAGCAATCCACTTTTTTGCATTTCCTTTGAGAGTCATTACTGGGAAGGATTGAATTAGACATACACATATAAAATGAACAGCTATGTGTTTTATGAGTGTAGTTAGACTGATCTTTAAGCTAAAACAATTCTTGAAAGCATCCTAAATTTACAGTTAGAGCTCTAAACTTCCACAAGTTAGCATTTCCACTTTGTTGCAATACAAGATTGGCTGCTACGCAAAAGCAAAAAAAAAAAAAAAAAAAAAAAGGGGGGGGGGGGGAGAAGGGGGGGCACACAGTTAGAAAATAGAATGATGGGCCCCCTGAGGTTTGACAAGTTCAGTGTAACAACATTAATGTCCACAACTACGTTTTATCCATTTCAGGAATGATGAACCTCACGAGAGCCTCTTGATTTTATGGTCAGATTCATTTCCCTGATGTCATCTTTGATCTCAGCCTTCAAAACATCAACTGCTCACGTTCTGTATTAAAAAAAAAAAAAAAAAAAAAGTTCAAAAAGAGTCCCCCCCCAACCCACACGCCCACCCAGTCTCAGTAACCTCCTTAGAAGGATAGATTTTATTTCCTCGTTCCTTTTTTTCCTGGTCTCATTCAGACAGTGTCTTTGTTAGAGATGCCCAAGGGTGGAGTGGAAATATGTGACCCTCTCTCCTTGTCTTCAATGGAGGGTTCAGCTTCAGCACTGCTGCCAATATCAGACGCCAGGCCTGATAAAACCAGAGCCAAGATGGCAACTGTCCACCCTGGAGCCTGCATTTTAAAACTGCTCCAGCCTGCAGCTTTCAGATGAGCTCCAACAGCCCAAACCCTTAACAAGCCTTTCACTATTCAAGTTGATATTTTAAGGTTAATCGTTAAAATAATTACAAACTATCCAAAATATATTGGAGTGGGAACACGATTGAGATTTGAGACATTTTTCAAGAAAAAACACCAATAGAGACATCTGATGTGTCAGACCACAGCATCAGCTTCGTCACACATGAGCCACTCAGTAAACACCCTGAACACACCCCTAAGCCATGTTTCATGCCCTCTTTCTATCTCACGATTGCAGTTTTTATCTGCAAAACCCACCTGGCAACTGTCTCTTCGACAAACCGCATCAGCTACAGCAGCCATGTGATCATTTTGCCACTGCACTGCTCAACGTGTAATTTAGTGGCAAAGGTAATTAGGAGGAAACACAGCTGGGAGAAAGCAATACACTGGTTTTCCTATTTGGAGCGCGAATGGCATTCACCTGGAATCAACTTCCCATCGTGCTGCGCGGGCTAAAAGAGTTACAGATTTGCATGCCAAAGGTAGAGAAGCTAATGAGCTCTCTGAAACAATCCGTCTATGGAGGGATGATATTTTTTTTGGAGCTAAAGCACTTTTTCCCTCAAATATTGGTTTTAAATGCAGCTCAGTTATCCGTGCAATTTAAACTGGTCACACAGACTCTCTCTAAAAAGGCATGATTGTAGGACGCCTGCCAAAACCTTTCGTAGCGGGCTGCACGCTGTTAACTGAGCTGCAACAAGTTCGGCAGCTGCAACGACACGTACGGCCAGCTGTTTTTACAAACGGGAGCAGCGGAGCATGCTAGCTTTGAGAGGAGATTAAAGACTTGACATGTTTCCTCCACCCTGCCGACAGAGAGCTGCCCACGAAGCAAAATATGAAATCACCGTTCAAACTGTGGATCTGTAATAAACTGCTTTTTATGCATTTTGGCTTTTTTTTTCTCCCCTAAATGAAATGTATATATTCAGCAGGGGAAAAGAAACGGTCCAGAATTGATATATTTATTCTGAAGTTATGGGTTGAGCTGCAGACTTTTGTGCAACTTTCACTTCTCGGTGCCAGCTTAATGACATATTACCATTTTAAAAAGTCCACCGCTGTTAACAGTAACAGTGTATTGGATAAACTGTGGTTAGATTCTGTAGAGCGTTACTCACAGATCTGTGAGGAACAAGCATTCACATTCCCTCTCACCTGACTGCCCTCCAGAGCAGCAGCCTGGCTGTGAGCCATGTACGTGAACTTGAAAGTCATCTTACTACAACCAGAAAATTAAAGCACTGCATCTTATAACACAGAGAGGATAAGTAGAATGGAGATATAAATATTAACATTGAATCTTAATGTAAATTCACCATTCTAGCATGTATCAGCATTCCAGTTAAAAAGACACGGGTTTTGCGTTTTGTTTTTCGGCCAACTTAAACAGCACTAGTTGAAATGACACCACAGCCTGGTTCAGCAGCAACTGGAAGAATGGAACAGGCAGATAATGGAGCAGCACTTCTTTCAGAAAAATGGGCAACAGGAGCTAGCATAACACCGTCATCAGTAGGGATGGGAATTGATAAGATTTTTCCGATTCTGATTCCATTATCGGTACTGTTTAACGATTCAATTCTTTATCGATTCTCTTGTTGATTCTAATTTGGGGAAAAAGGAGAACTAATAGTTTTATTAGCATCATTTTTTTTTTTTACTTAGAAGTCACGACCTTACAAACTCAACAGCGAGGTCAAAAGAGGCCCAAAGCCTGGATAACCTGTTAACTGTTGTAACTGTACAAATACACAAGAATGTGTTAACATTTAACTAACAGATTTTTCCTAATAGAAATTAAAAAATCTCCCTTTTAAAAGGATATATGAGCTAACTAAGCACTCAAAAATAATAATAAAGAAAGATAAATACTATCAAATACATCGGAACAGTGCATAGTACAGATCTAAAAATACTATGAAGAATTAACTATTCTTTTGCAGAAAAATAAGCATGTCTTCCAGCCTCTGAACCAGCCAGACTCTCTCTCGTCACGGTCATCTTCTAAATGTAATGCAAAAGGCATTCGTTTAATAGCATAGTGTTAAGCGTGTTTGACAAAGAACCACATAAACAGTGACATAGCTACTTACCAGAATTGCCAGAGGTGATCTTAGCTTGGCTACTGCTGCTGGGTTGAGATCCATCAGTCCATAGCGCGTTAAAAACGCCACACTCGTTATCACATGTTGTGTGTTCAAATGTTTCTGCATGTTAGTTGTGTTCCCTCCCGACACTGTTATCTCCACTTTACAATGACTGCAAGTTGCCTTGTTGCCATCTTTCTTTGGTGAAGTGAAGCCAAACTTTGGAGCGTTTGAACCCGGTGGGCGCCATTGTTGTTTACAACTCCAATGCGCGTGCTAAACCGACGTAACTTAATCACGTAAGTGCTTTCTGGAATTGAATGTGCGTAACTTGCGTAAATTACGTGAGATTCGTGCTGGTTGGAATCGATAAACTGCCAAACGATTCCATGGAATTAAAACACACAGGAACCGGTTCTCTACAGGAACCAGTTCTCGATTCCCAAACCTAATCATCAGATGCATCAACTTCCATTATGGTTGATTTCTCAGATATTTATAAACTCCCATTTGCCCATGCGTACACACAGAACACACTTGGAAACAACATTATCATTTCCTTTTAGTTTGCGCTGTATCCTTCTGGGCATTTCCTGGCTTTTGTCATGTAATGTTTTTCGTGACATTTCAGTGTTTTCGATGTTTTGAAATCTCCGTAATTCAGAACTCATTGCGAGTCCTTTGGGACTCCCAAAGCTATTTTGGCTTTAAAAGAAGCGCAAAAAGGACTTTATTAGAAGGGACATTTGCTCATCGTCTCTTATGACAACTGTATCAGTTTGTGAAGCTGCATCACACGTTTAACAGAGATGCAGCTGACAACACGGCAGGGACAGATTAGTCAGAACAGCGGCAAAAATGAGAGAGTACAACCGAACAAGAGTAAATCCTTGGACAGCCTTGTAAAAGTCAATTAACACCCGTGTGTCTGTAGAGGAATTGCAGAGGTAAAAAGTGAAAAAGGTTTCCTTGTGGTGCTTTAATAACAACTTGTACTTAATATGAAGTTAACAGCTCAAAACAGCAAAGTATCTTTTGAGTTGTTACATAATAATCTTTAACTGAAAGCTGCGCCCAATCTCGATGCTCCCACTTATTTATTTTTTAAAAGATTATTAAAACTCAAATTATGGTCAAGACTTCCTAGATGAATTTTACAACCTGGCCTCAGAACACTCAAGCATTTAAAATAATCTTTTCCCACTTTGAGAAATTAGTGAAGTGGACGTGAAACTTCCCTGTGGCACCGAAGCCAGTGAAGCAGTTAAGCTGAAACTGATGAGCCTGCCCCAAAGGTTTGAATTTTTTTACCATTTAATGCCAGTTTTATTCTGATTCACTAGCTTCCAAAAGGTTTCGTCAAAACAGTGAACATATTGTGTGGTATATAGACGAACAATCATTGAAACATTTGTTTTTAACAGTGGAAGATCTTCAGCTTCGTCATAAAGTAATGGTCACTGAGCAGTATTTCACAAGAAGCGTTAACATCTAAATATGCCTCTTGTTTATGGGAGAGAGTAGCTGAACTATGGAGCGACTCCATTTATATATATATGTGTGTGTGTGTGTGTGTGTGTGTGTGTGTGTGTGTGTGTGTGTGTGTGTGTGTGTGTGTGTGTGTGTGTGTGTGTGTGTATATATATATACACACACTGTATTGCTGCCTCTTTGAACTCTTCACAGCTATGGCCAACCAAAGCTATGATCTATAATTTATCTGCTATAAGACCCGTGTGCACATGTGTGACAGTGCGTTTACGTCCTCGTATAATCTTTCCAGGCCAGGTTTACGGGTCTGGAAGGGGCCGGGGGCATTTTCTGGTCTCATCTTGAGACAAGGAAATGTTTGAGGTAGGGATGCACATGGTTATCCGTTTAACCGTTAACCGATAACAGTAACTGATTAATGCTAACAGCCAATTTTGTTTTTAAGCTACGTAATTCAATCAACTCATGGGGGTGTGTTTACAGGTGCAACAGGCCTCTGATTGGTCAATTCTACATCTGCATAGAAAAGAGCGCATCATTGAAAAAATGAGGAAGTACGCACATCTGTACGATTCTCATTCTCCACACTACAAAGACAGCACATATTCTAGTAATTCATGGAGGGAGGTTGTGATGAATGTGGGTCTGGATACGGACGAGACGGTGAGGAAGTGGAAAAACGCAGGAGATAAGTTTAGTAAGTTTAGCTAGTTCATGATTGTCGCTCTTGCGTTGTAGCGTGGAATAACATAGCGGAGACCGCGCTAGTATAAATCAAAAGTGACGGCGGCATCTCTGCGACAAGCTGACGGCGACACATTGCCGCGAGAGTATACACGGGGAAGTGTCCGCATGCGTCCACGACAACGCGCGCAACATCGCAGGCAGCCAACCCTCCCGGACTTATCGGTTAACGGTTATTAATCGTTAAAGGGCGTCGGTTAACGGTCATTAAAAAAAAAATCCAAAATGTGCATCCCTAGTTTGAGGGCAACCACTTGATCTTTGGCCCCCGTGTCAAAACTAGGATCAAGTTGGGGTATGGGAAGTGGTCAGGAAATTGTTTTGAGTGTCCTCACAGAAAAAGGAGCTACAAATATTTGAAGGGGTGGCTTTGGGGAGGATTTTGGAAGGCTGTGCAGATTTTGGGAGAATCAGAGTTCTGCGGAGCAACCAGAAGCAAATTGAGGACGTTTTCAACAAGTCTCAGAACTCCATGTCCCTCGATATCTTTATGACCGACTACATTGGATTTGCTGAGCTTCTGCAGGACGAAGGTGGGACTGAAGCTCCATGATTGACAGAATAATCTTAAAAATCACCCTCCGCTCCATGCTTTAGAAATAAATCTGGGGTTCATTTAAAGTTTACCTGTTTAAAAGTAGTCTCAAAAAGAAGTCTCAAAACGCATGATAATTCCTCAGAGTCCAAAATCAGACCCGCTGTGGACAGCTGAGGGAGCCGATCACATCAACTCACGTCGGATTTCACAAGACTGCATCATTACACAGCTGTTTCACACCGTGTGAGCAGTTGTGTAATGATTTCCGTGGCTCTTGAAATTCCCAGGCTGCCAAAATTACTTCAAGGAGCTTGTGAAACTCGGCTTCAAAGACATCTTGTCCATAAGCTCGCATCGCAAACATAAGGAATGCTAAAACACAGCCACGGAGGGAAGGGATGGAAGAGGTTTAAGACAGAAATGGAACTGCAGTATGGAAAATATGCGATAAAAGCCGGAGCTGCAGTGATGATTGTATAAAAGTCATGTCTCTTGAATGATACAGCTGAGGTGAAACAGTATTCACAAGTCAGTCCAAGGTGCAACAAATCACAAAATACTCAAACTAAAAAAAAAAAAAAAAAAAAAAAAAAAAAAAAAAGATGTAATATGTCATGAATAAAAATGCTGTAGATGCATTAGAGTGTTTGTCAGTTTCCCCTCATCACCAACTTGCAGATTTAATTACCCGTGTGGAGCCCGTAGCACCGAGGTGGTGCACCACTTGTGCTGGTAATTATTTTCTACTTCACCAACCTCAAAGACAACCCACTGAAAAACAAAACGGCATCCGTGAGGACAAAGCTATTTTGCTTTCCCCTCTCAGTTACGTGACCCAGCAATAATAAAAGAACTGGCCGAAGTCTCTAAATGCCAAGAAAAAGGACATCAGTAGTTCCTCCGTCCTCTCCTCTAATGGCGGAAACATTGGAGCATTCTCACTGAAAAGCAATTTTCACACACAATTGTAAATTCATGTAAATAAGGGTGAGAGGGTTATATGCACATCCTTTAACCAATGTATAAATCACTTGTTTAGCTTTTAATTAAAACACTAATTATCAGCGTTGGCCGTACATTTTTCAGAAACATTTTCTGTTCAAACTTCATTGAAACTACACAGTAAGAACGTGCAACAGAGCGTTTTTTTTTCTCTTTTCAAACAGCTACGGCTTACAAAGCTCATTGTAAATATTAAATGTTTGTTGCAGCATGGTTGCCTTTTTCAAATGTCCTTCTCTTACCATCTTCGTTTAACTTCAAAATATTTTCCAGTGAGGTTGAAGCAAAGTATTTTGGGAGCCGTCGGCTCACCTGTTGCTAGGATATAAAAACACCTCAGTGATGGTGATTTCTCAAGATTTCAACATGCTTCTGAAACTGCGCCAACTTATGTTTTTTTCACCCCAAAAAAATATTCATAATGGAAAATTCAACGTTTGCTTTGGTGACTGATAAAATATTCAGTTCATACGAGCAGAGGACATCAGGGCGGTACTCCGTCAGCCCGGTTTTAAAAGCTCTTCTCCCTTCAGGGTGCTTTTTTTTTTTTTTTTTGAACAAAGAGGTCATAAGTGTGTGTTGCACATTCTCAGCATGTCTTTGTTCAGTTTCAGGATTTCAGCACCGTCTCGTGTTCCCTCCCCCTAAAAAAAAAAAAATCCACTTTAGTTATGAAGGTCTCAGAACTGTCTGGTCCCGCTGAGCTCTGCGTGCCGGCCAGGTGTCACTGCTTCACACCGCCGTTCAGACGCAAGACCCCACGCCGTCACCACCTGCTTTCAGACATTTCTGTCCCAACTGCTGTGGAGGATTGTAAATGCTTCGACAACATGTTGCAGGAAAAATAAGACGGTTTGGAACAATAGTCGCAGTATCCGGCGGGTTTAGATTTCCTCATAATACTGCAACAATTGTAATTGAATCAGAAAGACATTCGTCAGGAAATGGTGCATAAACAGAGGAAAAATAACCTGCTCGTTGCTTGTCATAAATTCTTAAGAGATGTCACCTGCAGAATTTTCCCCATCTTCCCACAGAGAAAGGTCTGTTAATTTAGTCAAAGATTTGTCTGATCACAGAGCATCTGTGGGCGTACAGTAATTACAACATGTACACATTACTGGAGAGATGAATAATCAAGTGGAGGTAAGCGCAGGATAAAATGATGGATTAGCAAGTGAACGCTTTTAAACAGCAGCTGTTATTGTTGCTGCACCGAACCTGGAAACCTTGGAGAGAAGAGAAACATGGCGAGACTGAAAAGTGTCTTGATGACGGCCATCAAGTTGCTCTCAGTGTCGATGCAACAAGCTGCGTTTGGTAAGAAGCCTATAATCAATGTAGAATGCTGTTAAAATGGGAGGATGGAGAGGACTCCAGTGCAGATAGGTGGAAACAGGAATCAAGTCTTTATTGAACCACAATGACACATGAAGAGTAGGTTAAGAAAGGAAACTACAGGAAAAACTATCACATGATGATGTGGTAAAAGAAAGTAGATGCTGATCAAAGAAGATAAATGGCTGGGTTCAACTATACTACTGGTTCACACGATCAATAATACAGTAGGCAGCAGGCAAATGGGTTCAAAACTCTGCAGTATGTAAGGAACACCCAGATGGAGAAAAACTAAAGTCTACCTGACGGTATTGTTTCCCATGATGCAACAGATCACTGAAGAGAAACAGGCCATGTGTGATATCTGTGTTTACATTTTACACACAGCGTCCAAACTTTCTTTGCAACTGTGGTTGTGGATGGTTATACATCGGTGGGCAGGAAGAATATCCTGTATCGACCCGTGTTGGAGACGTACTGCTGTTCAGTTACTGTGCTGTGTAGACCAACAAAAATATTATTAAATTGAATAATGTACAATAATAACAGGAAATTTTGACGTCATCCCGATAAGTCCGATATCATGACGAATAGCCCCGATAACACATATATTTCTGTCAACACGGCAGTGCCTCGCTCCCTCTGAGCCTTGAATGATCGGCAGTGAATGCTATGTTCAATTGACGTCGGCATAATCAGTAAGGAAAATCAAGAATACCCCCTCATGCCAGAACTTGTAACTCGGTCATAATTTTGGTAGTTGCTCACTTTAATTGATATTTGCAGTATTTTCCCACATGTTACACATACAAAATAGAAAAAAGAGATACAGCCAAAAGAACAACTAGCAAACGAGGGAACGGAGGAATTTACATTACACGTTGAATGCAGCATTGCGGCACACTGCGCTGAAAAGAAAAAAAAAAAACATGGCGGCGATCGTATGGAACTTCGTTTAAGTTTCAGAAGAAGATAGTTCGCTGGTCATTTGTGACAAATGCTCCAAGCGAAGGAGGAAAAATAGCACAAGCTTGAATACGTCAAACCCAACCACCTGAAACATAACTAGAGATGCGCGCGATTAGTCGTCTAAACGATTAAACATCCGCCCACTTACTAGTCGGCACCAGAAATATTAGTCGTTTAAACCAATTTGTGTTTTATTCATGTACAAGGCCGCTTAACTGTCATACAGCCGCCCGCCACTAGTCGGGGCTACAGAGCCGTCAGACAGCAGCCCCCTCTCCGCGGCAATGCTCGAGTAGACTGGAGTTTTAAAACGGCACGGTGGGCCTCTCGCAAAACCAGCACGGTTTGGTGGTACTTTAATCTAGAAAATGAAAACAAGGTAGTATGTAGACTGTGTCAGAAACAACTGGCATACAATCACTGGACTGGAGCAATGTGCAACCACATTCGACTCAAGCATTTGGATGTTAATCTGCACAAGACGACGGCTGCTGATGCTAGCGGTGCTAGCCACACTATATGCGACCAAGATATGCAAGATATGCGTTTTCCTTTTTTTTAGTCTAGTCGACTAGTCTTAATTAAAATTTTTGTTTAGTCGACAGGGAAATTAATCGCCAGGAACATCCCTAAACATAACCATCGCTTCCTTGGAGTTTTGAAATCATGCTAACGTGAGCTAACATAAGCTAACGTAAGCAAGGCAGGAGCAAGGTTCCGCTCTGCTCTCATCTCATCTCTCTCATCTAAAGCTTCCATGAGATTTAAAAAAAATAAATACTAAACCTCATTTACTTTAATTAAAGGCATTCATTTGAATGGAACCACAAGCCAAAATCCTTTGAACGCAACCTTTTGTTACTATTTAGTGCACTTTTTCAGTTTATTCACACAGACAAGTCTAACTTGTGTCAGCACATTATGCACCGTGCATTATTTTTTGTCATTGAGGAATGCATTTTTTTAAGTTAGTAATTCTGATGCATGTATTTCCATCAGTTTAAGGAGCCTTTTTTTTTTTTTTTTTTTAATATCAGTCAGTAATGCACCTTATTTAAGTTAATGTGAGATATCAAATAGGTTTGTTTGATAGCTTTATGGAAATGTTTGAGAGGCTTGCCATTAGTTTTTCATTGAAAAAAATAAATATCTATTTATTTAAAGAGTCAAAACAGTTTTTGGTTTTGTTCATAGTGTTGATGTAATGATCTTAGGTATATGTGTGTGTTATCGGTATCGGCCTTTAGGAGCTGAACGTTATCGGTTATCCGTATCGGTTTTAAAAAACAGTTATCGTGCATCCCTAGAATAATGTATCACTATGCATCAAGTCTGCAAGTTGGTGATTTAGTACATAAATTAACCCATCTATTCATCTGTCTTTATTGGATGAGATGGGGTTACTGGTTTATCTATCGTATGTGGCTGATTTTAGTTTAGAAAGTCAGAATCGGCGCATCTTCACATCAAAGTCAGTTTAAACAGCTTTGAAGGAAACTGAACATTTAAATTCTCTTCAAACCTCCATAAACTGCTTATTACTTGGGGCTAACTAGTTATGAAAGTGTTGACGCAGATGCTTTCACACTAATTTGACAGCCAGCCAGCAGTTTGGTGACAAATGTTTATATGTGAACAACTTACATAAGGCACGATTATCAAAAACTGTTGCATTAATGATGATACATCAAGCCAAAATGATCCCCGTTACTCTGAGGGTCATCACGGTGATTTACTCAACACTAAAACTATTCTGTATCCTCCACAACAGCACGGGCATCGCTAACCCCGTCCAACTTCTGCCGTCTTGCAGTGCAGGGAAATCCAGCGGCCACTGGTCTGCAGTCAAAACCCATCTTTCAAATGTAAGCTGCTCAAAGCTTTTAACCTGGCAAGTCAGATGTAAAACTAATATTCATGCTAACCCAACTGGCCTATAAGTCAAACGTAATGTAATAAAGAGAAGTGCATTGGAGTGTGTTTTTCCTCTCAGTCACAGATGAGCGGAATTTTTACTTGAGAGACTGAATTACTGAGGTGCAGGCCTCACATTTCAACGTGCGCGCGCGCGTGGGAAGCTTCCCACGCCGAGATATGAAACTCAGCTTTGTCAAAATTGAAGATTATAATACATTAGATACGTCTGCCCTTGCCTTTGGCTCACGCAGTACAATTGAACTGAAACGCTCGGAAAAGAAAGGTGTGTGGGCAACTCATTCTCCTCAGCTGTAAGCGCTCAATCATTGGTTAGAAATGTGGAAACACATGTACGTATTGTTTTTACTTGCATATAGTTTCTATACGACATTCAGACAATAAAAATAACAGTTTCCAAATGTTTCATTTTTTCAAGTCAGAGACTGGGGAGAAAAAAAGATGAAAAAATCTCTTTTCTCTGGTTTCAGTCGTTTACACCAATAAGGCTTTTTAAAATGGCTTTTCAAGAGATTCAGTGAATAGGATGTTTTTTTACTGTGCAATATTTGAGGAACAACCGTTCTTTAATGCAAAAAGTACTTTCATATAATGTGGAGATAAATGGCTTTAGATGTCATTTTCATTAGATGATCCCAATTAAGCAGTCCAAAAAAAAAAAAAAAAAGAAGATTTTTACAGTTCTGCCATAGTTTGCTCCTTGGTCCAAGTCTCGTCTTTCCATTTCCGTTTGCTGATTCGTCTGTTCATCTCCCCTGATGTCTCTGCCCATCTTCTTTTCATTTGTTGGATTCTTCAGATACGTTTTGATTTTGTTTTCGTTAATAAACCACCTTTTTGAAGCTCGTGCGTTTTGGGTCCTCCATACACAAAGCCTCAGTATTCTGGACCCGGTCTCTCTGCTTGGACTGCTGTCCTCCCCGAGTCCTGAACTTGGATTCGCTGAAGTCAACGAACGGATGAATGAGTTGCTCTGTTTTGATCCTTTTAAAAAGAACTTACTGAAAAAAAACTCAGTTGTTTTAAAGCCTTTGCAAACTTTCAGTGCTGTCAAGCACTTCAAAGCTGAATTATGAAGCAGTCAAAGCAAATATACATTCCTTGCTTGTGTGACAGCCTTCCATATCATTAATGACTGTAACCTGATGTTTTAGAGTAGCTTTAGCTTCCTGAATGACAGCTACATTCTTTGCACATCATTTAAAAACATCCAACATTTGCATGAATAAGACTCACAGCTGTGAGCTTCACACATCATCAGGTTATCAAACGATACACCTCATCTTGAGTGGCAGCGTCAAACGCATTTCGAGAGAATTGTCAGTTTTTTGTGACTACACTCCACTGCTACACGTGCATAAAAAGACCAACAACGTGGTAAAATGAGTGAAACCCAAATGGAACACAAATTTACGCCAAGTCAAAAAACGGATATCCAAAACTGCGTTGCTTCAAATTGTAGCAGACGATTATGTTTTTATTTCGCTCATGGTTCCCGAGTGTTGTTAAACTATTTCAGAATCAGGACATCATGACAGATGGGATACTTATTGCGCTCATGTCCTCCCACTCTGATTGCAGTGACCCATCCATAGAGCCCAGGGGGCCATATGTGCTGTACTCCTCCTTGAAGGAGTGCAGAGAAGGGGCATGGAGATGTGCCAGCTCTCAGTCGCCCTGTTCCCAATGTGACGCCACTTTGTCACTAACTGAGCCCGTCTCCCCCCCCCCAAAAAAAAGCCATTTCTGTTTCTTTGACAGCGCCGTTTTGTGGTGTTCTCAAATTGTGTTCCATTTGTGTTTCGTTGCTAAGAGCAATGGTTTAAAAATCACAAAAATGATCTCAGCTCACCTTGAAAGGCCTCAGAGCTGTGAAAAAAAAAAAAAATCTATTAGTGAGAATCTGGCGTTGCCACGTCATGTCAGGAGGAACTTTTATGGACCATTTCCAGCAACATGTGACATATCTGCCGTCACCTGTGACCTCCACAGCACTGCCATTGAAAGCTCCGGTTTTTCCGGTTTTCTGCCGTTACCCGTCAGAGGATAGGTCTGCCGTGACGCCGTTCAAGACTCAACTTTCCATAAAAGCAAAGTTACCATCATGCTCGGGACACGTGGAGTCGGACTGATTTTGGGAGCATTAAGAAGCAGGAGGACATTAATGACCCTTTGGTGGCTTCACCTCCTCAATTCATCAAAGCTGACAGATCTAGTCCGCTGAGCTGATTGCTAGATTCTGTTCCAGTTGCCTCGAACGCAGCTCCGCTCCGGGACTGTGCATTTGTAATCTATCCGCCATGCACAATAAACGGATGTGTCTGCAAAGTGCAGAGCAAAAAACATTTTGGTTTTGTGACTTCTCGGAAAGACCACGTGTTTAAATTGATTTAGCACAACCGCCTGATTGATTAAATTAGAAACTCATGCAGACACAGCAAGTGAGGAACTGGGCACATCCTCCTTTTTTCCCTGGACCAGACGCTGACAGTTATGTAAATGCAACATCCTAATCTGTCAGTAGCACTCCTCCAGGACGGATATTTTGACAGCATGACAGACTTGAGCCTTCTATTTTAGGGATGCAGCCTCAACTGTCAGAAACACTGAAGTGTCTAGCAGCTAGAGAACAAAAAAAAAAAAAAAATCTCATTTTTGTTTAAAACTTTTATTCGCTGGTTTAAGCAGCAAATGATTATTTTATCTGTAGATTTTTTTTCCTCTTTTGTTTAACTGGATATCAAAGTGCAAGAGATGAAAAATGCCCATCATTCCAACAGATCTCAGAGTAGGGATGGAACTGTTTTCGGTATTACGGTAAAGCGCGCTTAAATTTTACGCCATAACGATTACCGTTTAAGTTTGACTTCATCTCATTATCGCGGTCGATTACCGGGATATGTAATACCAGCCTCATTCAAGTCTGTGAGTGACTCGTGACTGGGTCTCACATGAATATGTAGCTTGTAACATTGGCATTGTAATGTGAGCATGGCGGAAACTGGCGATAGCACGCAGGACATTTACCAACCACTAAAATGACAAAATCCAAGGTCTGGGCATATTTATTTTATTTTATTTTTTTTATTTTATTGTTTTTTTTTAATATCTACAGGGACAACTGGTGGAGGACATTTATCCTGTCTGCAGAGCACTTGTTTACATTTTATTGTGATTTTTCACAAGCAACTTGAAGGAGCTAAGGCTAATGCTTCAAGCTACTGAGATGTTTGACCAAGAGTAACCTGGTTGACGCGCTTCGCTAACTCGCATTTCGTAAACGTTACTGTTGTGTGTTGATCAAAAAAGGACCGGAACGATGTTCTTCTGATGCAGTTAAAATATTAATTTATTCCATTAACTGATCCGAAAACCATAACGCCACCAGTTAGCGCCACAGCGGTCAAAAACCTTTTGCCCTTTCAGGTCAAACACCTAACCAATAACAGGCAGCTACCTTTATACCTGACCCTCAGGTAACAACACAGCGACACCCACAGACACACAGAGTGAACTACAATTCATAACAACATATTTGGCTCCTATACAACTGTTTCTTTATTTGAACATTTATACGTATTTAAGGTTCAGCTTAAAGTCCAAAGTTTTTTTTTATTTGAACTTGCTCTATAATTTTTGTTCCTGATAATTTGCATATTTTGACCTCCTATGGTTGTTAACGTGTATATTTAAATTTGCACCGGACAAATATGCTTTATTCCTGTTACTTATTTTGTTCATTTAAAATAAAACCTCTTTCTGTGCCAGTTGTTTCTCCATTTAATGTGAAAGTTTCATTTTGATAAGATTTTGGCTTCTGATGTTTCAATATGACAAGAAAATCACAAGGTTTTGTGAAATTATTATTTGTACAGCAATTAAGAATATCGCGATAATATTCTAAACCGTGATAATTTGGTCACTGTAATCAAGATATCAAATTTTCCTTATCGTTACATCCCTATCTCAGAGTGATAACCATTTTGCCTGATTGTGTGCACAACAGAACCATTATTCAGACTTTTACAGGGCCTTGAAAAGAGCCGTGATACATGCGCGTGTTGCCACAGTACATGTTTTAAAATCAGAATGAGGAAACACTTGCAATAGCTGCAGAAATTTACTCTTTTTTTCCTTTTAAGTGGAATGACAGATAATACAAATGGCCTCATTTCCAGGTGCACAATACCCCTTGCAAGTTTAACAAGTAATCCAGTGCTTTTGACAAACTATCCTCTCAAACTCTTGGCAGATATGGGCTAAAAGGACTACAAGCAAAACAGCCACTAAACGCAGAAGCAACCGACAAACTGTTGTGCAAAACACTGAATGCATTTACTGGCCTTATTCCCAAGCAGGAAAGGACTTTAAACTGAAACGGCAAACATTTTCTCATCACTTCAAACCGCCGCAATACAAAAAGCATTTGACCAAATGAAGGCCTGTATTCTAGCTGGCAGAAAAAGGAAGCGCAAGTACTCCTCACTCAATTACTATAAATCACAGGTCACAGCTGGTAGTTGAGTACAGATGCTAGCATGTTAAAGGATCCACTTCAGGGTCACGCCGAGTCATCGGGATGGAAAATAACATCGCTCAACTTTGATCCTTGAAGTTGCGGCGTGCAGATTTAAATATGATTGACAGCCGCTTATATGCAGCTGTATTATGGGTATCTTTGGGAGTTTGTATTAAAAAAAAAAAAAAAGTCATGAATTTTCATCCAAGAGCAAATATACCACTGCTGCCTTCATTTTTATAATAAATATAAATTCTGCTCTCAGTGAGCTTGGAGGGATTCAAGGCTATTTTGGGATTTTACGTCCAGGTACTGAGGTGGAAAACATTCCAGAGGAATGAGGGTTTTTCCTTATTAAATCAAACCAACAACGCATCTTTTAAAAAAAAAAAAAAAAAAAAGCCACTGGCATCCAATGTACTATTTTTTTTGTCCCCCAACGATACTCCGCTGACCAATTTCCCATCACCTGCTCCGACTCGCCCCATTTTGAAGCAGCACCACACCAACTTTATTACCACAGGCTCGAGACGACGGGGACTCATAAAGCTGACGGCGGCGATAACTCGTCCGCTACCTTGTCATGGCGCCGAGAGGAGGGATGGGACAAAGGTGACGGGAAAGGGCATGAAGCCATCATCCCGCAGTGTGCTCGGTGGGTTTTCCCAGCGACACCCTGTCGCTCTAGATTTAGAGACCGAAGGGAAGGCCCGGACCGCGATGGGTGATGAAATGCCAGAATTTCAGACAGCTGACATACCTTGATGTTTGTGACGAGAAGAAAAAAAAAAAAATGACAGGAGTGGAGGACTTTTAAGCTTATTGGGTGAAAAAGAGCTTTGCTGCTTTCCTACACGAACCCCAACCAGATTACAAGGAGAAGAAAGTTTTTATGCAAACTATTCATATTTTAACCCTTTTAAGTATCAATTATTCAATCAAAGTGCAGTTTTCCTTCATATTCAATTTCAATTATTCACCTTTAAGTACATGAACTCCACTCTGACATGACATGTCAAATACTGTCGACATCGTAAAATCCTTTCACAAACTGCATTTCCCCCAAAAAGTAGATTTATTCCTCTGTTGAAAGGATCAAATATTCCATTGTTTAATATATTCATCGTGGTACGTGTTCAACTGCAAAATAAAATAAATAAATCTTTAAATGGCGAGTCTGTTCAGTGAATATGGGAGTCCAAGTCAACCATCCTAGCTCATGCAGATGCAAGAAGAAGGGATTTGGAGCATCTTCCCACACTAGTGACCACGATAGACGGATTAAACAATGCAATTATTTAATAAGAGCTGACAATTTTGCAAAAAAATTCTCTCCACCTCCTGTCAGCCTGAAATTTTGTTCTGTGGGGAATGTTAAAAAAAAAAACAGAACTTAACCTTTCCATTTAGTCAGGGTGATGTGAGCCTGTCTATAATGTAGTTTATGCTTCAGACCTACAAAGACCAGGGTTGTCAGTTGATGCAAGAACAAATTTGATTCAGTGTTTTTTTGTGACTGGTCTCATGCCTTCATTTCTAATCTGCAACTCTCATCTGGCCAGAGGTGAAGTAGAAATAACAGCGTCACACAACTACAGCGCTGCTCCTGAACTATTAACTGTTTGATTTGGTCCTGGCAGCCATTTTTTTTTTTTTGCTCAGATAAATATTTATAAACTTAGGGGGTTTCGATTCAAGCTTCGACGTGCGGCTCACAACATTTCAGAAAGCCCAACAGTTAGATTGTCTTCTTTTCACATCTCTGTAATTTCGCTCAGGGGTACCGTCGACCTCTGCGCCGACACAAACTTATTGCTGGTGTAAATCACACTCCAGCCACACAGCACTCCTGCCCTCTCACTATGAATATTTAAACAAGTGTACATGCCACGCTGCCTTACATCGTCTAGAGTATCATCGCTTTCCTGAAGTTTGAACTATGCCTTCGCCTTAGGAAGTGACACTTTGACATTATTTACATTTCCGTTACATGCCAGACCTGGACCGATAGCTTCACTGTCTGTGAGGTTGCTGAGGACACCAGAGACGTGATGTGGGGGGGGGGGGGGGAAACATACTAATGCATCTCCGCTCACAGACAGATGACACACCTCCAGACCTATCTGATCATTTACCTCCACAATCAAGATTCACAGCTCTATTTTCCGATGCCCCGTTTGCCAGAGGTGCTCCGTTTTCTTCAGCGTTAAATGAATTAAATGGGCAGACTGCCAAAAGCGCTACTTATTTCTCAAACCAGAAATAGCAGCATGTTTGAGGCTCTGCTGTGTGCAGACAAAAAAAAATAAACAGGGTGTTTTCACATGCAGCCTGCAGCTGATTATGTATGTGCACATTATGTACGTGCATAGAGTGCATATTACCTTAAAGCACGTGTGTCAAACACAAGGCCCGCGGGCCAAATGTGGCCCGTCACGTCATCTTATGTGGCCCTTGAGAGCTTGGACATTATTGGCTTAAATTTTAAACCAATATTTTAAGACTTAAAATAAGCTTACACCGCTTTAAAGCGCATATTGACAATAAACTACATCTCCCATCATGCATTTTGTCGCTACCCACAACAATAATGGTTGCTATGAGTAGAACTGATGAACTTAAGAAAAACCTTTACAAACTAACCCCAACATGTCCAAGAAAAGTGTCTTTTGTGTTATGAGGGGGGTGTCAGTTGTGAAAGAGTTTAATCTACATCTGCATTTTGACAGCAAACATGGAGCTAAGTATGCTAAATTTAGCCTGCAAGAAAAACAAAGAACCGCTTCTGCTTTTAAAACCAAGTTAATGGATACTCTCAATGATGTTTACCACAAACCCTGAATTTAATATAATAATGACTTAAATATTTGAAACTTTAATAATACAGAAACCGTTATTTAACAATATAAAAAGGTGTAGTTTAATTTATTTTGATTTTCATTGCATTTTGTTACACTCAAGCCGTCAATCTGGCCCTTCAAGGGCAAACCATGATGTTGATGTGGCCCTCAGTGAAAATGAGTGACACCCCTGCCTTAAAGTGTC
Source organism: Hirundichthys speculiger (assembly GCA_018398805.1). NCBI lineage: Eukaryota > Metazoa > Chordata > Actinopteri > Beloniformes > Exocoetidae > Hirundichthys > Hirundichthys speculiger. The sequence goes on from JAGFBZ010001190.1 coordinate 138,809, forward strand.
ACAGAAAATCCCACACATGAATGCAAAAAAAAAAAAAAAAGTTGCCAAAGAACGTAACTGATGATCACAGTTGCTCCCCTAAATGAGCTGCAATGAGCCTCGTGCCTGAGAAACGGCGAGCAGCAGACAGCGACTCTGCATGAGTGGCTCCGTCAACGGCAGCATACGGAAGCCCGGTGCCGACCAGGTGGCTTTTACATCTGGCCCATTAACTCTCGACCACTGCAATGACTCTCCGTGCCTTAGAGAGCCTGTTGAAATAATATCATCGGGACCCGTAAGTGCTGAAGGCCACCTTGCTCATTACCTGTTTAGAATAGCGCGTCACAGCCGGCCCGAATGGGAGCCGCCAGCTCCGAGAACAGATCCGTTCCTGCAGGAAAGATCAGCCAACATCTAATTTAATGCTTTTCAACCATCAGGCAAAAATGGTAGTTCCACATTTGAATGTTTCCACTTTATATTTGGAAAAAAGATTATCATCCTGGTGTGTAGAGTCACAGATTTGACAAAACAATACAGTTTTGGCATGTTTTTTTTTTTTCCCCCCACCTCAATTCAGATGATAATTTTCTGCCTTGCATATTATGGTCTCTTTTTCAAGTTTTCCTCTTTGTGTTTATGTGATGCATATTGCATTACATAAATATTCAATATGCAAAATCTTTTCTTTTAAAGAGACGCCAAGGAATTTTTTTTTTCCCCCCTCCATGTTAAAATTTTTATTTGAATGAATATTTGACTCATTTTAAGCAGCACAGTCGAGCTCTTGCAGTCTTTCATTCCCACCATCTGCAAAGATTTCACAAAGTACCATCGGACACCTGTCCCAGTCTTCTCTTGAGACAGTACCACGTCACTTTATGGCTCTGTGGCATTAAAACTATGAAAGCTAACCTGTAGCGTTACATGTAATGAACAGACTGCATAAAGTAACGGAAAGAGAGACAACCTCCATGCTGACGGGGACACTTTGAGCTAAAGATTGGTCCCATTTTGCTTTTAATAAGGTGGGAGGAGGGATCTGGGCATATTTTTTATGTTTGAGGGGAATTCCAATTCCTCCCTTAACCCACAATCTCAAAAATGCGCACTTCCGTGAAGTGCAAGTGCTATCCCGATTCTAAGAATGTCAAGTTGAGATTCTACAGCACCACCTTTGGAAGTAACGGCTACCCAGAAGGCATTGCGTATTTTCACCAAGACGTTCTCGAAAAGGATGCCGCCGAAAAAAGTTAGCTACAAAATTTAAGTATTTTTGTAGTTAATAAAGATATAAATGTTACGAAACTATCTTATTGTCTTCGTTATGTATATTATCTCATTCTTCTTCTACGTCTTTTACATCTTCTCCTTCGTCGTCGTTTTCTTGACAGATTGGATGTAGCTTTGGCGTAAGGCCGTCCCCCACAGTCTGAAGACGTAACTGCACTCAAGGGGTGTCCTATTTCTAAGTCACAAGATAGCCCTTACACTTACTTTCGAGGGCCAAGATTCAGGGCACCTGTGTCAAACACAAGGCCCGCGGACCAAATGTGGCCCACCACGTCATTTTATGTGGCCCTTGAGAGCTTGGACATTATTGGCTTAAATTTTAAACCAATATTTTAAGACTTAAAATAAGCTTACACTGCTTCAAAGCACATATTGACAAACTACATCTCCCATCATGCATTTCGTCGTTACCCACAACAATAACAGTAGCTATGAGCAAGACGGTTTTTTCAGAACTGATGGACTTCAGGTGAAATAACAGTATGTCTTTTGTGTTATGAGGCGGTGTCAGTCGTGAAAGAGTTTGATCTACGTGGGCATTTTGACAGCAAACACAGAGCTAAGTATGCTAAATTTAGGCTACAAGAAAAACAAAGAACCGCTTCCGCTTCTGACACCAAGGTAATGGATACTCTTACAACCACAAACCCTGAGTTTAATATAATATAATAATGAGTTAAATATTTGAAACTTGAATACATAATAAATACAGAAACCGCTATTTAACAATATAATAAAAGGTGTAGTTTAATTTGTTAATTTCTTACATTCATGCTGTCAATCTGGCCCTTCGAGGGCAACCATGATGCTGATGTGGCCCTCAGTGGAAATGAGTCTGACACTCCTGATTCAGGGTTAAGGGAGGAATTGGCCCAAAAACTCTCATCACTTTGAGCGACCAAAGTCTTAAATAATTCAGTGAGTTGTTGACACCTGCTGTGACATCACAGACCCATATAAAAGTAGGGTCAGCCAGCTTATCCATCTTTGGTCATCTTCATAAATGTTTGTCTGGCGGGGTCTTCAGCAGACCCACTGTGTCTTCTCAGTTAGTTTGGTTTTGAGATGTGGGATATTTTCACTCTAGCCCCGAACACCATGTGAGAAAGACCAGTGTTATCAATAGTCAGTCCTTCAGGTCGACTTCAATAATCACCCAGCTTCACATCATGTAGCATTTGCTGTATTTGACCCACTTCAGCAAGTGGGTAACATCAAACCGCTTTCCCAAATCTAAAAGTGGCACATCCTGGTGAAGAGAGGGGGGGGGTGGAGTCGAATGGAGTGGCCGGCTCCACTCACTTAAACTAGCTGCTGTTATCAGGAAGTTACTCTGACTTCTGAAAAAATAATCGTTCTCCTCAAGTCAGACCACATATAGGGTTTTTTTTTTTTTTTGATCACAGCAGAGTTTAAACAACCAAAATCTTCATTATGCCTTTTTCCTCATTTATAGGAGTGCGGGCTGAATAATGTACGCCTTTGTCTGGGACTAAAGCTGCAATAACCTAGAAGCACGCCCGTCTCCCTCGAATCATGTGCCCCCATCAAGTCTCGGTAGTTAACGGCAGCAAAAAGTCGAGGTCTTTGGCCTTTACTTTTTGGTCTCCGGTCCCCTGACGAACCCCCGCCACCTCCAAAAGCACGCCTCTCGCCCTGAGCATCACACCAAGTGACACTTTCTATCCATCAACTGCCGTGCTGCAACATTCGAGGCAAAAAAAAAAAAAAAAAAAGTGCAGGGATGGCAAATTTTTCATGCATATGATATTCGGGCTACAGCACATCCGCCTACGTTAACCCAGGAGAGCGAGAGAGGGGAGGGGGTGGGTGGGCTTTGAAGATGGATTACCAGATCACATCATAAGAGAGGCTGCTATGAGCAAGCAGCAATTTCAGAGGAAGGCTCTCAGAGTCGACTGTGCAGGGAGAGGACTACAGATGCTCTTTTGGTACAGAGAGCTGATTTTCATGTCAACAGTGTCATTGTTGACACTCCTAACTCTCATGGAGAATTAAAAAAAAAAAAAAAAAAAAAAAAAAAAGCACATCATTAACCTTGAGATTTTAAGACTAATATATTCACAGTTGGGCAATGATTACAGGTTAAAATTCAGCATTTTTTTTGACAAGTTTCTTTAAGCGACAAGAAAAACTGTCGCTTGAAGTGAAAGAACTGAGGTTGAAGAGGCTGTCCAGGACGTCACCCGCTGGCAAATCTGAGGGGGAAACTTCATGCTAAATGACACGGTCTCGCTAATGAAGTTGCTCCTGAAGAGAAAAGAACCTGAGTAATGAATTTGTGCGTTTTCATTTTTGGCGAAATCTGATTCGCGACAGTCCTCACGGTTTCCTCTCGTCTGAGCCGAACCGTGCTCCGAGCAAGAATGTATTCGAGCGAGGAATTTTGGGTTGAAAATGTGGAGAACAAGAGTAGGAAGAAGAGAGAGAGTGAGAAAAGAAAGGAAAAAAAAAATCTGACCCCATTCTGAGAGCAGCCATTAACATAAGCTTTCTGCACTCAGACGATCCAAGGTTAGCAGCTCTCCCTCAGCACTGCTTCTTCATCAACAGGACAGCAGACACCAAGATAGCTGTAACAAAGCTATGTTAATTTAATCAAGTGTAATTCTTTAACTTTATACCCTAAAAATGTATTAAACTAACCGGGGCACAAAACTGTGCAAGTCCTTTTACGATTAGATTCTCAGTTAGGCTAGAAAGTACGACTGAAAAAAGGTTTCCTAATGACATGGAGTCGTCTCCGTTTCCTGCTGATGCTCTAAAATCTGTTGGTTTAGTACTCCACTTCTCCAACAATAAAGAATTTAAAATTTACTAATATATCATTTATCCTCACTCCAATGAAAGATCTCATTTGAAACTTGGTTAGATGTTCAAACAATAATGTGACGAGTTGGGGAATAAAGTTTTCCCAGCTGCGGAGTTCAGTTCATTTTCATTCTGAACCTGAGCCGAATAAGAGGCAGGATTTAAATGTGCGAGAACAAATTAAACCGATGTGAAAGATTTTCCCCCCCGACTCACGCTGCTGCTGTGTAATATCCAGGCACCTCATTCGACGGATGTTTTCTGACTCTGAACCACATAAAATGCATTTTAAATGGAGGTTGCTCATAATTACTAAGCAGCTTCATTACTCAAAAGCAGAACGGGCCACAAGAAGAAGCCCAACATGCATCAAAAACACAATGATTGAATATTTCCATCATTTTTTTGTTAATTAAAGTTAAAAAGACCAAACTTGCAGCAGAACATGCAACAGGAAAGTCAAGAGTGCCACTGTTACGCATAACACTCAGCCCATGCATCCATTTTAATATGTTTATTCTCACATGGCATGGTTCATGTATCTCATATTGCATATATCCAGTCCGTGGCCTCATACTGAGCATTTTGAGCTGACTGATTAAAAGGTTGAGACGGGGTATCTTTTAGGGAATGAGTGATGAGACACCGCAAAGATAAGCTCATTTCACACAAGATCAAAAAGTTTCCTTAAATGAAAACTAATTACATGAATGGAGACTTGCCCTAATGAGGGAAGAAATCCAGACAATGCCAGAACCTTGTAGCTTGCAATAAAGAGAAAAAAAAAAAACCCACACACATCCATTCACCTGTTGTATTATAGTCTGACTTGGTCCTCTGGCTACTACAACTCCATGTCCTACAAACAATACCTCCATATTGTGAATGAATACATACTAGAGGTCTTCGGAACAACCCAAGGTTCCAATCCGACCCAAATCGGGTCTCAGGTGCATTCAAAAGACGTGACTTCGGGTTCGGGTTGGAACCGGAGTTAGTCTCGGGTCCAGTCGGTGCTCTCTGACAGGCTGGGTCCGCGTTTACACGAGAGAGTTAAATATATTGGCGGTGGCAGCCAATGTCAGGACTCGGGGCAGTTTAATTCATCATTCATTAACGTGGCGCATTTGTCATGAAACAATCGTGTTGCCGTAGCGTGTTATTAGCCGTTTGCCCGGCAGCTGTAAAGCACAACGGATCGCCAACATGTTAACGTTGGATGAGAGCCTACACCGGTCAGGACGTATTGTGAACATATCCTATTAATGTTAGCAGTTGCTACCAATAGCATCTGTATCCACAAAGAAAATAACGAAGTGGATTTATTGTTGTTTACATCACGTAGCCTATGTAGCAACTGAACCGGGTAGAAGAAGACAACGTTTAGGTAATAAAAATCAAGTTTTATTCAACGCTAGACAACTTTAACATGAGAAGCTATGGGCTGTATTGTCTTGGTTCTATTCGCTTAACTGTCTTGATCGAAAAACTAAAGACTCTGTCGGTTCCGGGTCCAAATATTTTGGGTCCATTCGGGTTCGGACTCCCGGACTTATGATAATAGCTCGGGTCGGGTCTGTTTCGGGTCGAATTTTTAGGGGGTCCATGAAAGTGGACCTCTAATACATACCATCTAACTATTCAATCCCCTATTAAAGACTCACCAAATGCTTGAAGCTTCCTCAGAGCGCCGTCACCGCTTTTACCTAACATGAACAAAAACAAGCATTAGCTTTTTTGACAATGTCCCACTCTGTTTTTTTTTTTTTTTAAACAACTGGCATTTCCTGAATTTTTCATGCCATTCACAGCGACATTTGATAACCCCTCCACTGGAGCACGATGTGGACACACTTGCTTGCGGCCTACCGGACAGCCGTGGCGTCCTCCTGGGAGACGGGCCTGCACGTTCTTGGCTTGTCTCATATAACTTTTGTGTCGACGACAAAACTTGGTAATAGAGTTCTGCACAGGGCTGGCTGGCGTCCCGCTGGTCTGGCAACAGATGTTTGTAGAACATTTTCTACTTCCCCCAAGGCTGTGTGCAGCTTGTAATTTGACAGTCTCGTGTTTGTGTGTAAAAAGATGTCTGTCACATTAAATTGGAATCTTGTGCAGAGTTTTCTTTTCCAAAAGAAAGGCATTTTGTCAAATGAGCAGGAGTATGGTCCAAATCCAGAGGATGAAAGATGAAGAGGGGGGTCTTTAAATATGGCTGGAGTGTATCTGGGGAAAGAAGAGAAAAATTAACAACCTAATCCCCAAATGTTCAATTCCTGACACTGTATATCCAAACTTCTCTAAAACCTTTCCACTTTTTGACAGATCCGCAAAGCTCCATGTCAGTTAGGAAACTTCTACAATTAAAAGAAAAAAATAAAAGCAGTAAAAATTAATGAACACAAATATACAAGTCTATTAATGATAGCTGCATCTCACTTTGGGCTAGGTCCTGCTGATTCACTGTCAAGGTTTACAGCTCTACTACAAATAAATAAATAAATAAATAAATAAATAAATAAAATCTTGGCCCTCAGTAATGACATTAATTAGCTGGGACGAGCTCAAACGTAACGCTGTGAAAAAGGTCCGGTTCGTCGACATTTCTTGTTCGTGATAGAAACAAACCGAAATCCCGGCAGCCGACATGTAGGCCACTGTATAGAGGGTCAATCATTTTTAACATTCACAGACCTTTTTATTCTTGATAAACACATAAGGACTGGAACTTACTCGGTGGTGAAAATGAGGGCGACATCAAGCAGAGGTGTGAAAGTACGCATCCCTTCAAGACAAGAGAGCAAAGCTAATCTGAGAAAAATACTGCAGACAGAAGTTCTGCTAACGAGCAAACGACAACCAGCTGTGCAGACAGGTAGCAGTCATGTGACGTGGAGACAAAGCTGCTCAGGACACTTGAGCTAACGACCCCTGTTATCTGAAGTAAAAGACCTTGGCCGTTTCTCAGTGTGTGCACTTGTCTGTTCAAATCAGCTGCAGTTCTGTTCCTGTTCTACAACACTGATGACTGTCAGAGTCAATATGAAGATCCGCTGATTATTCTGGCGTCGTCTCTGAGGACGGTGAAAATTATCACCGTCCTGTTAATGAATTTGTGCCCTGGTGAGATGACTCATTATTGAAACTGAATTTTTTTTTTTTTTGCGACGGCGCGTCTTGTTTTTTTTAGCAACAGCTTACATCACCACAGTCCGCCGTCGTTAAGGGTCAAATGGTGGCGTCCGCACAAAGGTGTCAATCACCTCGGGAGTCCAAGTTAAATTTCAACGACAACACTGCCGTGTAAGAAGGGTCAGCTGTCCTACTTTCATAAGGACAGGTCCCATAAGAGGTTTTTTTTTTTTTTTTTTTTTTAAACCTTGTGTTGTGTCCATTTTTGTCTTTGTTTGATGTGCTGGTATGGGAATCTGAACATCAAGGTGAGTTGAAAAAAAAAAAAAGGATCTTCAGAAAGGTGAAGGCCTGCAGCAGGATACTGGGATCTCAGAGTTTGTAGACGGGGAGGAAGGCTCGAAGCCTCCCGTCAGATGCTGCCCACCCTCCAATGAATTTCATCCATTGCTCAAGGTTCAGGTTTTTCTTTGAGAAGACTACAAATACTCCTTCATCCCTGCAACCATCACCATCCTAAACGCAGACCAGAGGAGTTAGCCAACCCTTAGCTGGTGGAGTTGGACTAGGGCCTTTTGTGCCTCTGTTTTTATGTACTTATAGTATTATTAGCTTGTTTGTGAATCGAACGTGATTTCCTTTGCTGCAAAATTTATTTGCCCTATGAGAACACAAACAAATGAAGTGGAAGTACGGTGGAAATACCCGGATGCGTTTGTGCACCGCCCGTTTTTTGGAGGATGCATCTCGTGGAGACTTACGCAGACTTGAGACCCAGAGTATCCCAGAATGCATTTCACACCAACAAGCAGAAGTAATGGCAGGGGAAAAAAAGAAAGTGCTAAAACAATAGGGCTGGGCAACGATTAAAATTTTTAAATCGCGATAAATCACATGATTTCTCTGATTAATCACGATTAATTGCATTGTATATGCAAAATCAAATAATGAATTCAAAAGTGGTGTAAAGTGCATTTTTATTTAAATGTTTTGCACTTGTCAGTAACACATTTAGTCTAAATCATCTTAAAAAATATAAAATAAAGTAAAACTTATTGCCGCTGCCAGGGCATTAATGTCATCCTGTTTTACAAAAAATAAAAAGTATACCAACAAAATGCTGAGCCACAATTATAACATTAAAACTGTCTGAATTTTTTTTTTTCAGACTGAATTGTTAATATTGCTACCTGAGTTGCTACCCGAACTGTAAAGTACACGTATTTTAGCCACTCTACATGTTTGTTTCAGCTTCTCCACATGTTTACCTGCCAGTTCTCTTCCGGTTCCACAGCAACCAAGACTTTTCAAAACAAAAGCATAGTAATAAATTAATGAGTTAATGCGATAATAACGCATAAACTTGCCCAGCATAGTTATTTTAACTTCACATTTGAAAACTGGCCGTACATTTTACTCACAGCCACGTGATCAGATTTAGTCGTTCATACCCACGTTCACGACTTCACATATTTACCGAAAGCTCTTCAGTTTAAACCAGTGCAGAAGTCAAATGAACTGTAATGTCCCTGAAAAACTGAGTTTTATGCATCCTTTTCCATGGAATTTGAGATGCCAGGACTTTGATAATCTCTAAGGGAAGAACAAAGAAACACAGCCAATCCTCGTCATACGTAAAACAAAGTTAATGTAACCATATGGCCATGACAATATACAGAAAAGCTTCCCCAAGTTCATGTGACAAAAGTATTAAGACTTCAGAAAACTAAAACTAAAATTCAGGATGCTGAGCTTCATTAAATGCAACCGTAGTGTCATCCGTTCCACTTTCTATGCAGCCATACAAACCTTTTCCTGCAATTATCCATCACCCCTTAAAAGTATGAATTAAAAAAGGCTTTCCCTGTGATAGGACGTATGATTGCACTCCCCAAAAGCTAAATGAAAGCTATTTCACTGTCAGAATTCAGTATGAACTTTAATATCGACATCTGACTGATAATGCGCCGGAGCTGATTACATTCATTTCAAGAAAATTCCAGGAACGCTGTAATCAGAGACTTGAATCGAAATGCAACTTGCGGGTAAACAACCCGAGTGACTTAAAGTGTGGAAACATATACTGTGGAGTATTGACAGCCGTTTTAGCACCTGAAAGAAAGCAGCAACATAATAGGAGGTGAAGCAAGGAATTTTGAAGCAGACTACAGAAAAAACTGTGGGCATGTCCAGGTAAAGAGGCCGTCGGGCTAAAGGAGTCCCATTTTTGGTTAGCTTGGGGGATACCGACAGGCCAAGCGCACTGCAGCCTCTACGGTTTCTGAGGCAAGAACTCGGATGTAGGCGGAGCCAGGGGCGTTTCTAGTCACCTTGGGGGCCCTACCGGCCCCAAAACACCAAGAAGATCATTCAATCCAGAAATCTTTTATTTTAAATAACAGAAGTGCATATTGGTGTTAAGAAACCTTAAAATACAATATAACATAACAAACAACTGAAACGTGCAAAGTTTGACAAAAACACAATCAAGCAAAAAATATCACATGACATGCAGAACATTCAAGAAGACATACGATATCGCCCTCTTCCAAATACAAATTAGTTACTGGTTAGCTTACTGTTAATTATTGTTTAAATAAGCTAGGCTAAAGTGCAGTAAACATGTCATGTGCAGTTGTGCTTCCTGAGACTACAGACTGGGACAAAGTGGCATCACAACTTTTTTTTTTAATTATGTCAGATTATACACATTTGAATTTAGCACTTTCCCGTTTTCTTTTTTCTTCACCTTCTTGCTTTTTTTTTTTTCTTTTAGCATATGTTAATAGTTACGCTCGCTTCATTTTGAGTTTGAAATACTGTCGGGGCCCCATTAGGGGGGTTCCAAACATGTCTTTGCAGTGTCAATGGAGGTTTCAGGTTGTGTCATTGATATGGATGTCTCGGGGGTCCCTTAACACTAGGCAGTGACAGCTAGTGGGAGCCCTATGTGGGGGGTTTCCAACATATCGTCGTTGCAGTGTTTAAAGCAGTTCAATCATTTTGTCATTGACAAAAGGACCAATGTCAGCGCTGTCCTGGGGCCCCTTCCAGCTCGGGGCCCTAGGCCTCTGCCTAGTATGCCCACCCTGTTGCGGCGTCTCTGGGTGGAGCTCGGTGGGGCCATGAAAAGCCACTCCCAGTCGGCTTCAAGAAGATTCTGGAAAACCAGCCTCTGGTGGGGAACGCAGTGCTTCACTAACACTGCGTATAGTGACGGTCGGTGCTGCTGATCTCGACTGGAGATGTCGTCAGGCGGTGGAAGGAATACTTCCAGGATCTTCTCAATCCCACCAGCACATCTTCCACACAGGAAGCTGAGTCTGTGGCCTTGTCCATAACTGGAGCTGTGGTCACTGACGTATTGAAGAAGCTGGACAGCGGCAGGGCTCTGGTGGTGAATGAGATCCGCCCCTGGTTCCTCAAGGCTCTGGATGTTGTAGAACTAGCTGCCATGTCTGTGTCACAGACTAGGAGTAGACTCGCTGCCAGAGTTGTGTAGCTGGCTATTACCCACCATGTTAAATCAGAGAAGAGGAAGTACTGTTGTCGGGCTGGGCCGTGCTAGCTGTTGTAAATCGCTGCCACTCTGGTCTAGGAGAGTGGTCCCACCAGTGTCGCAGTGCAGTTTAGGAGGTTTTGTTCTGCTCAACAGACATGCTTCATCTAATTTGGCCCCAAGTCTTGGCTAAGCAGCATTAACTCATCAGCTGCCATTGACTCAATGGCAGCATTTGGATTCAAGCTAAGGTCTATAGATGTCAATGGCAGCCCATGAGTTAATTATAATACAGCAGATCAAGCTGGCAGGAACAAGAGAATGGTATGGAGAATTTGGTCAATTTTATAAATGAAACATGTCAACTCATACATCAGAGTTACATTAACCCCTGGAAGGTGCAGGTAAACACTTCAGAGGGTTTCACAAGACATTTTAACCATGCACAAGGGGAGGTTAATTTTGACAAGCACATATTATGCCTTATACGCACCTTATGATAACACTTCGGTATATAATAACACTTCTGTAACACTTCTCCCATACCCATTTAAGTTAATGTTACATATATGCTAAGGTGTGCAATATTGTTGATCCTCCTTGTAATGAGTACTATTTAATGTGTATTATATGTAATGTGAATTATTGTGTGGGCTACTCGACACCGTAATTTCCTTTGGGATTAATAAAGTTACTCTACTCTATTACTTGACACCAACCATCCTTTTCATAGGGATAGAAGCAGAAAGGGAAAGATGTGATTACCAGCATGTTTTTTAAACAAGCAAGATTCTCAAGTGATATCGAAACGTCCCAGTGGGACCCAAGTGCGAGTCGTACCGTATAACAAAGCAATGCTACATTTCAAGGTGCTAGAATTGTTTCAGGAAGGATAAATCAAGAGGGAAAAGCAAGATTAATTATCAAATTAGAAGAGGATTGACAGTTTGTGTGTTCTTGCAGCCTGATGCTAAGGGAGACAACACAACCGTTGTCTGATGTCAGAACTGCACAATTATGACTTCTACCTCTGAAATCCAAGCAAATCTCTTGATGCATTATTCTCACAATAGACAAGTCTTATCTCTTAAGTGCACCCAGGCGGGAAAGCTAGCTCTGTTAAGTCAGGAAAACGGTGTACTCCATTACCTCAAAGGATGTGTGTGTAATTATGCAATATTTGATGCGACGAATTTGCAAAAAACAATTCGCAGTTACAAAGCATGATAATTGTTTTTGGAATTTTTTTTGCCTTTATGGAATACAATTTATAAACTTTTCAGAAACCTATTTCAGAAATATTATTTGCACACTAAGTGCATCACACAACTTCCAAGCTGCAGTTTAAATGGCCGACTCTTGAGGGAAATCTTTAATACCAGGCAGTTTTCCATCGGTCTAGGATGCCAAAAAAGCACCGGGAAGCATGTAAACCTCACTCCCCGCAAACTCATCTAATCAAGTTTGCTCTGTCTGCTTGTTTTTGCATTGTTCTGCCAAGGCAACGCAGCAGCGGGGTGTCATGGTGATTAAGGAGACCGCCCTTCAACTGGAGGATGCTGTGCTCAGGCCCCCCCATGTTTTCAAGCGTCTGTCGCACTGATGTGAGTGACTGAGCCGCGACCCAGTCGGAGAGGTGCCTATTCTCTTTGCCACCTAAGGATATTTCCATTAACGTGAGAGAAATGAGCTGGAACGTAGATTAGGTGTGGTTATGCAGCTCTTCTGTACACACTGCAGAGAGAATCTCAGTACAGGCCGTCCACACAAGGGTGCTGATAAGCCTGAATTTAGGATTATGTTTCCACAACCGCTATATAAACCACAATTAAGATACTCCTAAAAAGGTAATCTCAATCATTTTTTAGACATACATTTGTCTCCCAGCATCTTGTCAAACTATCCACCCTCTGCCTTCATAATTAAAAGCTTTCTTTGAATGTCGAAATCATTAAAAATAAATAAAAATAAAAGATGGAAAATCAGGCTGACCTGACAGGGGGAAGAGTGATGGTGGCTTGTTAATTCATAATCACCCTGAATTAATGATTGAGAGAGACTGAGAGGCACGGGGCATATGGAAAAGAGAGGGCTGCAGATGCTCCCCGGCGCCCAGGGGCTTTGAGGAATGGGAGCATCTCGGCGCCTCGTTACATACGAGCATGCCTGCACGCGTGCTCGCATGCAGAAGCGAAAAATACCTCTGACTGGAAAATGGTTTGGGTTTTTAGTCAGCATTCAGACCACATCAAGCATTATTTTCTGTGAAGTTGGATGCTAACAGCCTGGGGGGGGGGTTCAATAATGAAAAAGATATTTACTCCTCCCTGGACAGTACATTACGGAGGGAACGGCGTGCATAAATTCCTTTCCATCAATTAAACAAAATTCCTCCTTTTGAATCTTTGACGATTTACCTCGGCTGCCTTCGCTACTTGAGCTGCTGAGCCGATATCTCTAAGCTGAATCACAGAGTGGTAAACAGTCGCCACAAGTATATACACCGCAATGGAAATGAAAACTGAGAATCCCCTTGATGCCTCGAGCGAAAAAAGCAGCGAATTCCTTTCTCTTTGACCAAAGGGGATTATCTGGACAAGCCACAAAGAAAATCTCTGTGGATTAATTTCTTGGTTGGAGAATATTGCACATCCTATCTTCTGACATAAAATAAAGCGGAGGGGATGCTGAAATAAGTGTCCAGGCTGAGGCACTGTAAGCAGCGTCTAACCGTCTCGCTATCAATATGTACAGCTGGCTTTCAAAAAAAGAAAAAGAAATAAAAAGCAGAGAAATGAAAACCGTTCATCTCTTGACAAAAAAAGGTGGGGATGGATGCCTTGCTAGTATTTTAGAAAACTGAAAGATTGCAATCCCCAAGAACCTGCCAGCATGCTTTTCTGATTATTTATGCTCATGAAATCAGATATGGATTCGGGTTTGGAAATGACTGCCGGCTCCATTTTTTATTATTATTTATTTATTTTTTCCCCTTCATTTTCAACTTCTTTTTTTATCATTACTGCATCAGCTCAGAAAAATCCAAAAAAAAGTTCTAAAAATTCAGAGCTTCTTCTTGTACAATAGAAGTATATTTCCAGTGTGCAAGTTCCACAAATGTGTATCTAAGAGATATGCAGCTTGTAACATAATATAATCATGTATAGGTACTTGAGTTATCACGGCACACACTAGGTGGCTCTTTTATCTCTTTTTAATAACATCCCCTCTTCCCCTCACCCTCACAACTCACTAGTTTTTTAAAACCCACATGAAAATAAATGTTTGGCATAGAAAAGGCCTCTCGCTCCGGAAACCACAAAAGCATTAGCCGTTATTGTCGAGGAAAAGAAGCTAAAGGTTGCTCTACAAATGCAATAATGTAGTTGTGGAACTCTAGATGAATTTGCATTACATCCGACCTTTCAGATTGTAGATATCTGCACAATTATTTTGTTAAAACCTCAGATAAAGTCGCTACTTGAGAGTTGTACGCAGGAAGGGGGTAAAAACCTGTTATAAAAAAATATTTAACAAGATGCCAAAAAAAAATCACATTAATGTCTTGCTCATGAAAAATGTTGATGTGTTAAGTTTTGACAGCTGCATTGCAGATGTGTCTCAGGTTCTCAGGAAATGGTACAACCATGACAGGGGCGAGATGCATGAAACGGGGATTTTGCGATTCAAATTGTGTGTACGCACGAAGACAGAAATATTTATATGCATTTTTTTCTTTTTTTTTGCCCCATCATGAAACATAACTTGCATGCAGGCTCTTGAAAGCAGCTGAGACGCTCGGAGACGTACGGTGCATCTGCAATCTGTTTTATTTCTCCTCAGCTTCAGACTCAAAGCAGAAATTTAATTGCTGAACGGGGAAAAAATTAGCAGCGAGTAAGCGACCCAGCAGATTCAACGGTCATCTCATAAAAGAAAATCAAATTGATCTCCGAACCCTCCTGCTCTTCTTCATTTTGCATTAGTGAACTTTTTCCACGATCAGCATTTTCATCACGACAGTTGCACAAGGCTGCAATTATTTATAGCGGTTGCGATTATTAATTTACTCATCCATTTGCTCGTTCATTTTCAAAACTTCACCTTGTTCACCTTGGTCTTTTTCAGTCATGAATCCACCAGCTGATATAACACATGATTCTCCATCTGAGAGTCTTGTTTGTGTCCTGTGTGACTCCACGTCGGTGCGAAGTGGCCTAGTTCAGCCATCAAGACTAGTCAGGTAGAGGTCGTGAAACGATAAAGCTTCGACTTTAACTGGAGCCTTTTACACCATAAAGCGCTGAAATGTGCACATCTTGCGTTAGATCCTGAACCCATCGGGCCTCGACATATCAGCAGGTTTTAAAACACGTTTATACTTCCCATTAGCACAACATAAAACCTCTAAGAGTATGATCTCATGTATAATCATGCACCTTGTCTGCACTCAAAGTGAGGTTAACATGCACATATTCTAACCTGGAGCAGCCCGGCCCGACTGAAACTGCATCAGGAAATAACGGAAACAGAAGACATTTAATAACTGGGTTGGTTTTTAAACTATAAAATAGGACATTTTGTGATGTCTGCGTTTACGAAATTAAATAAAAATTCTACCAGACTTCACTTTAGGAGCCACAACGATGGCGAATGGTCGACAAGGGGATTCTGCAAATAGCATTACATGTCAATAGAAACCGCGTTGACGACATCACTGTGCGTTCAAAGCCCATCACATTTTTACAGCACTTCGCAGCCTGGGTCCCACCGGGCGCAGAAGTGATGTGAAGCGCCAGCGCTGCCGTGAATTGCGGCTCGTTCAGCGCCGGCCAGGAAGAGCAGTAATACAGGAAAGCGCAGCGGCGTGTTTCAGAAGCAACGGGGAAGCGAGCGTCCACTCCGCTCCGTTAAAGACGCGCGTCCAGTCTATTTTGGTCCTCGACTATTTACACATGGCAAGTCGAGCTGGCAGCAGAATCCGGTGAATTGTGAAAGTGAAACACCGCGACCAGGCTTTGACTAGAACATTGGCATTATGTTAACCTTTAGAGGTCATGAGTGAGGAATTCAGAGGGTTTTAGAAAAGGTTTGTAGCCACATATGAGGAGAGGTTCAGTTTACTGATCCAACGGGGGGATTTTATTAAACCTCATCCAGTTTTATATGAAAAACCCCAAGAAGCTGCAAAGACCAGACAAGAAATGACGAGATGCGTCTTTAAATTAGCGTGATTCTGAAGGGAAGCCTTTCAGTCAAATTCAGTCAAGCAGGCACTGAAATGCTCCTGGTGGGACCTGAAGATGCAGCAAAGCTGCTAGCAACCGGGCCGCTGCGCTTCTGTGCCCAGTGGGACCTCAGAATGTGGCAGGTCTGTTTGGCAACAGTTTCCCATGATGCAACTATGACACTTACACTGAAAGCTGCTCTGCATGTCGTCTTGTTTCTGACTTCCAGTTGAGCATGGGGGGGTACCAGGCCCTTCATTACACTGTATAAGAGCTTGGCTTCACCGTTTCAGGGGGGTGTTGGACTCCAACGGGGCTCCTCTTTCTCACAGATTTCATTCACGACCTTTATGACCGGGATTTTGAGGCCCAGCCAGGTGTTTTTCACCTCACGTTAGCTGGCTTGGGATCTGCCCTTTGCGGCCGACGCGGTCCCGTTGATTTCCCCCGGAGACATCCGGGCGGATTGAAGCCGACTGCAAAGCAGCCAGGATGAAAAATCAGTCAGAAAAATGGTGAGTTGCCTATAAAAGTGGCACAAACATGGATGGATGGTTGAGGAAAAAATAAAAATACATTCAGCATGTTTAGTCAAACTCCTGTACTTGATACACTGAATGTGTCAAGGTGTGGAAAAATACAGTAAGTAAAAAAAAAAATGCAGTGAGAAACTTCTATAATCATTAAAAATACAGTCTGACTGTACTTTTTAATCTCCCCTTGGATACCATCTACGAAAGACATATCCTTGGACTTCTTCCCGCACGTCAGCTCGTGAGCAGTCCGATCGCTTGACAGCTCCAGCTTTCTGCTGCGCTGACATTGAGATCCATTTTTAAAACACCCGTACGGGTTTTCTAGTCCATCTGGACTAAAATAGGATGACCTTCATTTTAACAGAATAAGGCCTCAGATGTGGACCGACGATATTGGCTTCTCCAGTCATGTAGGAACTCCCCCAAACACAGTTTCACCTGCTGCGTTGCCGTTTATGCTACTTGCTAAACAGTGTGGAGAAGTCATTTTAAAAGCAGTGACTTTCCTTCACGCTCAGTACTTCCTTCGGTTAGAATTCAGTTGAGTCTCAGTTTCCCTTAACCCTTTGATGCATAAGATGGGTCAAAAGTGACCCGACAGAGTTTTAATTGTAAATATCTTTGCAATAAATCCATTTCACAATTCAGAATTCCAGGAATTCCTCAACTAACTTGTTTTTGATCATCACAAATTCTTATTTTGATTTTTACTTTTTTACTTTTTTAATAAATATCATTTTTGTACGACTACCCTTCTAAAGCACAACATGGGTCAAAAATGACCCGTATTCATTTCCTATGTGATTTCATGCATGGCTGTGTTTCTTTGCTATATCATTTAAAATATATTAATTTAATCATTTAATATTTCAAAGTATTCATTATATATCTTGTTTTTGATTACCATAAATCATTTTTTTTTCATTTTCTCTGTCTACATGTTGGAACTAAAATAGGTTTTGTATCACTACATCAAATTTACACACATGGGTCAAAAGTGACCCGTGTAAGTGTGAATTTGATAGGAACCTTTTATTTATAAAATGCTTGCAGATAGGAACTTTTTTTACTGCGGACAACTTTTCACTTGTCAGAACTAAACTGGACAACAAGCTGCTTTTTCACATCTGATTCATGTAAGTATTTTTTTTACAATTTTTTTACCTAAGAAAAATATTCTATATATCTATATATTATATATATCTATATATTATCTATATATTATATCTTCTAAATATCTTTATCTATATTTATTCAGCAGCAGTGGATGACCATAGTGTCAAGAGGAAGCCAGAAGTGATCCAGTACTACAACCACACAAAATCTGGAGTGGACACAATGGATCAAATGGTTCGCACGTACACCTGCAAGCGGAGAACACGGAGGTGGCCCATGGTGCTTTGGCACAATATGCTGGATGTTGCCACCCTCAACGCCTTCACCAACTACACTGCACAACACCCTGGTTACATGGGTGGTGTGACTAATGCACGGCGGCTCTTCATAAAGGAGCTGGGCAAAGAGCTGGTCATGCCACACATGAGGAGGCGTATGGAGGGCACGCCCCACCTCCAAACTCATATCACAGAGGCAATGGGAAGATGTGGGTTAACCAGGGCAGTCAGCACCCAGCCACAGGAGGGCCAAGTGAAGAGGAAGAGGTGCAAGATGTGCCCAGCTACCAAAGATAGAAAAGCTAGCAGCTGGTGTTCCAAGTGCACCAGCCCTGTGTGCAAGGAGCACAAACATGTTGTTGTTGTTTGTGAGGCATGTAGGCGCTAGATTGCATCTTACTGATATGAGTTTATTTGATCAGTTTTCTTTTCTTTTATTCATTCATTTTATATGTTCATCATTCACCACAGTTCACTGCAGTAACACTTCGCACTGACAGTTCAAACCCAGTGTTATTGGTTGTATGGTGTATGCTATGTGTGACAAATAAACATTTCAAATATTAACTGTGTTATTCTTTGGTCCAAATCACTGCTAAAATAAAGTTTTTTGACAAAATCATTATTATAGTATGTCATTTAAAAAAAAAAAAATCACACTTGCATACATGGGTCATTTTTGACCCATGAGTGTAAACTTGATGTAATATTACAAAAACAGTTTTAGTTCATTAATTAAGAAAGGAGATACAAAAATAATGATATATGGTTTTCAAAAACAAGATATTTAATGAATATTTTGAATATTAAATTATGAAATAAGTTGATTTCCAAAAATATAGCAAAGAAACACTCAACCATGCATGAAATAACACTGTATGTCAATACGGGTCATTTTTGACCCATGTTGTGCTTTAGAGGGGGGTTGCATAGCTTGTGCATCTAAGGGTTAATGTGCATTTCAGCTGGTTTGAGAAAGATCAACATATAGAAACATGCCCATGATGCTCAGCTAAAAGGCAGTTTTGGAAATGGTTTCGTTTTGAAAGTCTCGCTGAGAGGCAGAAAGTGAAATGAAGCCTTTACAAAGCAGATGTATTATTTAAAATACCTGCAGTGACAGCTTTGTTTGAGTCCAAAGATGCCTTAAAATTATTGCAGCAGTTCAAAGTGTACTGCAGTTTTCACATCAATGGCTCTTTTTTTTATCTCCTTTGTTCACTTAGATTTGAAGTAACACCAGTAAAAGTTTAGGGCTGTGTGTTTAAAAAAAAAAAGTGGAAACAAAAGCAGATATTGACTCATAAATTCAGTGAGGGCAAAAGCCCATTGTTTTTCCTTTTATTTCTTTGTATTTTTACTCATCTCTGGAGGGGCAGTAACACTTCAGCTCTAATGCAGTAATAATGGGGGCAACTGGGAGTCTCAATGGTGCATAAATACTTGAGTGGAATTTGGAAGTATTCACAACTATTTGCTTTACTGAGATGTTGTGTTGCAGTCTTTTGAAGCAGTCTGAAGGAATTTTACCCCCTCAATCTGCAGCATATCATGTTAGAGGATTTAAGACTTCAAATGCATCAAAAAGAAATAAAAAAAAGTTAGACAGTGGAGTAGGTGTGACGTAAATTACTGTTTTGCAGTAAAAACATGTTGATCCAAGGTGTTCGTTTTGCGGACATCTAATTTCATCATCGCAAAAAAAACCTGCATCACCGTGTTGCAGTTGGTTTGGTACATTCTGTACCGGTGCACAAAACCCGTTTCACATGACACATGAGTGTTTGTGACGTGAACAGCTACGGATCTACAGTCATGGAAAAAAATTATTAGACCACCCTTGTTTTCTTCAGTTTCTTGTTCATTTTAATGCCTGGTACAACTAAAGGTACATTTGTTTGGACAAACATAACGATAACCACAAAGATTGCTCATAAGAGTTTTATTTAAGAGCTGATATCTTACCATTTTCCATGGTTTTCTTGATTATAACCTGAATCATTTAAGTTTTTACATCAGTAGCTATGGCGTTGTACTGCCAAAAACACTGCTTTTATGCATTCAGTGTTTTCTTTTCTGTCTGTTTTAGTCACATGATGACGTTTAGTGGTACCAGGTATTAAAATGAACAAGAAAGTGAAGAAAAAATGGTGGTCTAATAATTTTTTCCATGACTGTATATAGGAGAGTGGTCCCCAACCCCCAGGCCGTGGACCGGTACCGGGCTGTGGATCAAGGTACCGGTCTGCGCAAGAAAAAAAATTGTTTTTTAAGTTATATTCATTATACGAGTCTGAACAAGCTTTTATTTTGAAAAATGACCGGATTCTCTCAGTTACATCTCGGTCAATTGAGCGCCACAATTTAACCCAGCTAGCAAAACAAGTAAGAAACAGATGTCTTTGGAAAGTTTCCTTGTGAAGAGGAAAATGGACAGTGAAGAGAAAGAAGAACAGCCTACGACTTCTAAGAAAAAGAAAGCTTTTAGCGGACAATACCAGAAGTCCTACTGAAATATGGATTTATTACGACAGGTGATTCCCACGTACCAAGCCCGCACTGCTCTCTTTTTTTTTTTGTTACTTATTTACTAGGTACAGAGGATGTTACCAGATACTTTGATGTTATACTCATCTTACATTATTGCCGTAATATGACGAGGAATCCTGCCGTCCCCTCAGGGTCCGTGGTGAAATTGTCAAGCGTTGACCGGTCCGCGGTTACAAAAAGGTTGGGGACCACTGATATAGGAGATCCCCTCTGGCAGGTCTCGATGAGCTTTGCTCACATGGATTTGAGGATTTCTGTCATCCTTCACTTCAGATCTACTCAAGCTTCGTCTGGTTGGATGGGGACCAGTGGCCTTCAGGTCTTTCATTTTCAGATCCAGACACTACAATTCATGGCTCTGCCACGGCATGATGCAGCCCCCATTGTACCATGATGGTATTTCACAGGTGATAAGCAGTACCTTGATTTCTTTTGCATGTTAAAGAAGAGGTTTTGCTTCAAGTAGAGCAGAGAATCTTGTTTTAAACAGTCCAGTATTTCCTTAGGTGCTTTTTTTTTTTTTTTTCAAAGCTCTAAGTGGGTTTTTCATGTGTTTTTATCCTGAATTTGTTCTCTATGGACTATTGATTACACATGTGTGAAACACATTTTAAATACTTTAGCTAAACATTAAAGAAAAATAAAAAACATCAAGTCAAAGGGGTCTGAAAACGTGCTGAGCCCACAGCACAATACAAACACATCAAGCAGCATTTCTGCAGAGCCAACTCTGCAACAGCTTGGTCTTAGGGAGAAAAGCCACTTAACTCAAAACATGCTGCGGGAATCAAAGACAGAACTCTGTCAATCTGGGAGGCATTTCTATTTGGATTCATTCATCCAGTTCAATTACTAAAAGGATATCATCGCATATCCTTGAAGACACATTCCCCCGCACTACGCAGCTTTTAATACACCCACTCAGTGTGGGCTGCTTGGTGGATTGCTGGCATTTATTGGTATTGCTTTGTAAGATTAAAAGGTCTCGAGACGGAAGTATCCTTCAACATGGGGAACTCGCTGGTTTGCAGATGCTTGTTTGCGTCCTTCAGTGTAGGATGCACATGAGCTACGATAAAAGGAGGGAGCTGCTAGCGCGTGACTCCAGGCTCTGATATGTGAAACATCATGCTACAGTTAATGCGTGGCTGTCCGCTCATCCGTGTTGTGATGGACTGACGATCTGTCCAAGGAGCAGTGTTGTACCTGAGCATGTTCAAGTTCAAACTAGTTCATATTTTGTGCGAACATGAAGTGAACGTGCTCTTTCCCCTTGATGAGCGTCGGGTCTGAACGAGTTCATTTGAGCACCTGTGAATGACGCTCTTTCAAAGTTTACGCATGGTCAAAACCGTTCCAGGTTTCCAGCAAACCCCATTTAAAATGCACCACAAACAAGCCTCATATGTATCTTTAGAAAGCAATCTAACATGGAAACACGGGCTGTTGCTTCTGTCAATTGCATCATCAAATGTTTAAAACAAGCAGGAAGATGAAAGCTGCAGTTGGCCAGAGCCGGAGGAGCGCCCTGACTCCCTTAGGGGGGATTGAAATATTGAAATGGGGGAAAAAACATTTGCACCTTAAGGACCTGTTTTTGTCTTATAATAAAGACCATTTGGCAGCAAGTTTTTCCTCATATTTTAACATACTGTAGACGCAGTGATTCCCAAAGTGTGGGCTGTGGCCCCCTGCTGGGCTGTCGAGGTAATGCAGCTGGGCCCTGACAGGTCATTAAAATTAAACAAATATGTTTTAAATTCTCGATCTTTTTTAAATATGTTTTGAATTACTGTAAAATATTCATGACATTATTTAAAAAACCATTAAGAAGTAATAAAACAAATGAGTTAAGTTATTCTACTGTCATTTTAACTTAATACGACAAGTGTCACCTATTTGTTGACCCCTCACATTAATATCAGAACATAGCTTCTAGTCCTGTCTGGTGATCATAGTTGTGATGAAAGGTTTGGACCGTGTATATTTTTCACATTTCATATTGGGTCTTGGTATTCTGAAGTTTGGCTGCTGTAGAAAGAAACTGAAATGGAAATTACAGTTTTTTTCAATGCTAATGTGAACCCTGATTGGATAAAGATTCAGAATTGGACACATAGTTTGCGACAGATAAAATGGCAATAAAATAATTGCCGTTTGTGGTGGTGTAGTATATGGACAGTGGCAATTTTGACGAATAATTGCTCGCAGCAACATTAAAAAAGAATTTTAAAAAAAAAAACTAAAAATTAACTATTTAGTTCATTTTTTGAAATGAACTGAACTAGTTCATTTTAATTTCTGTTCTGTTTGAACTATTAACTGAACTAGTTAGTCTAGAAAGTGAATTTGTCCAACACTGCCAAAGGAGTAACGCCTCCTGTCAACTGGTCGGTAGTTTGGGGAGCAACAAAGTTATAATAAGGTGCATTTCGGTGATAGCCTGGTCAGCCACACCCATTCACTTTGTGAAAAACGAGTCTGGTCTCCCTCCCATTCCCTGCCGAACTAATCACAAAGGGGCTGAGCCTGTCGCTCTGCCTACATCTCATGCCTCATTTGTCTAATTAGCCGTATGCCAGTCCAATGCAGTCCAGAGGCAGGTTCTTCTGCGTCCGTTGGTACTGCCCCCTGGAAACCAAAGCTGAATCCAGAGGAACCAGACCAATTCTTCATATTGAGGAGGAGAAGGATCAGGATGGCTGGCCAGGTTAATGCAGTCAAAACTCACAATGTAATTACACCATTTTACATGATAGACCTATTAAAACTAAGGCTTTGTCTCCACTAGTCCATTTCTGTTCCAATTCTGTGCCATTTTCAAAAACAAAATGAACGTGCACATACGCAAAAGCTTTTCATCAACAGGCACAAACACAGATCACGTGACCATCCACGCTCACTGGGCGTGCACACACAAGCAAAAACGGTCAAATTGACCTTTCCTGCATGGTGTTCTCATGATAGCTGTGAATGGCTCTCCCACTGCGCAGTGAGGCTGCGTTATAGCGACGACAACAATGGCGCCAGCACTTACTGCTTCATCTCCACATTGTAGTTTGCGCTGCTGTTAAAGTGCACCTGCGGGTCATCATCTGGTTTTAGTCGCAAGTGAAATGAGGCTCGGCGAAAGAGCAACTCATGGAGCCAGTCGGTTTCCAAATGATTATAGTTCGGTCCATCCTGCAACGGCCGCGTTTGCAGTCTGAAACGGGGTCTGCAGCAGACCGGGGGGGTTTTGTCGCTGGAGGCGTGTGGATGCCAGATTTGAACCATAACAAAAGATTTTATGTCTTCAGTTGAAAACATACGGGCCGAGTTTAAAACCACTTGGTTAAGGTTAATTCTAGTTGATGCCTATAGCCAGAATGTTGTTTTCTTTGGGGCTTTTTGAGGGTGATTTAGATCAGTGATTCCCAAAAGTGTGGGCCGCGGCCCCCTGGTGGGCCGTCGCGGTACTGCAGGTGGGCCGTGAGAGGTCATTAAAAATAAACAAATGTGTTTTAAATACTCGATTTTTAAAAAAAAATATGTTTTTTATTAGTGTAAAATATTATATGATTTGAGAAATATTTAGAGATAATAAAACTAACCAATTAAGTGTTATTATACTGTCATTTTAACTTCATTTAAGTATCACCTTATTTGTTAACCCCTTATATTAATATTGGAATGTAGCTTTTAGTCTTGTATGTTGATCGTAACATCATAAAGTAAAAAAATAAATGTTACGCACAGGGCTTGACGCTAACTTTTTGGCTCACCAGCCACTGTGGCTAGTGTTTTTCCTCAGTCATTAGCCATTTAGCCTTTATGCTAGCCACAGTTTTGCTGTCAGTTTTTTTCTTCTTCACAATATTCTTGCATTTACATTTTAAATACAAACAATTGGTACAACTATTGTGATGTGTCATATCAAAGAATAAGTTACCGGCCAAAGTTGCTTGTGAGACAGAAATTGTTACTAGCCACAGCCAAATTTTACCAGCATTTGGCCGGTTGGCCGGTGTCAGTGTCAAGCCCTGGTTACGCAACAACGATGTTAATCCATGAAAAAAGTCTCAAAGACAATAAGATGGTTTCGTAACATTTATATCTTTAAGAACTACGAAGATACTTACATTTGTAGTTAGCTTTTTTTGTCGTCCATCCTTTTCGAAGATGTCTTGGCTAAATTACCCAGTGCCTTCTGGGTAGCCCTTACTTCCAAGGGTGGTGTCGGAAAATCTCAATTTTGAGATTTTCAGCCCTCAAACTCGTCCCTCAATTTGACGTTCTAAGAATCGGGACAGCACTTGCACCTAGCGGGAGCGCGCATTTTTGAGACTGAGGGTTGAGATTGAGGGTTAAGAGAGGAATTGGAATTCACCCATTCCCAAGCTTCACAATTTGAGGTGAAGGCCCAATTTGAAACGTTACAAATTCTCTGCGGCCATTGCAAACATTTAAAACACCACTTCGAACAACATACAAGACTAAAAAGCTCAACGTGAGTATGTAGCTGAACTATAACTTGAAGCGGCACAAAGGAACTTATGCAAATTCTAGCTCAATGAGTCTCCACCTTGGCATAGAAATTGATATTTTAATGTGGAAAAACACATTTCTTGGTGCCCCTTTGTGACATAAGCGTCATATGCCATTTAGTTCAGCATGACGGGCTCCAAGCTTAATGTCCATATTCTGATAAGCGGCCTAATGTAGCGACCCACACTTCTGCATATATAGCGATTCAGCAGCAGTTCAGTCACTCATTGCCATTTGCTCCACTGATTTTGTGTTGATTAAACCAACACTTTGCTGTTTCAACAACTGCAGCTGTTGTTCTGGTCTCCACTTGAGAAGCAGCTGATTGATGCCACTCATCCCAGCTCATTATTACAGGAGGAGGCGCCGCTCGTCCCTCGGCAGAAAAGAGAACTATCAAAATGCACTTAAGGGGTTCCATCACAGAGGTAAAACCCACAAGAGGTACGAGACCGAAGCCGCACCTCAGTGGTCGTTTGGCTTGTTTTCTCGCCGCCGTCCCTGTTAGCCTCTGAACACAGATGGAGATTCATCTGTTGCCTGCTCCCTCTTGACTCGTTTTCCTTTTCTATTCCCATCCCCTCGCTCGCCCTCCCCCTCTTCCTTTAAAGAGCCTGTCTGCCAGCAGAAGCCCTGTACCTCACCGTGCGCTTATCAGACAGTTTATCCTTTTCCTGTGGGCGCCGTCCTCCATCTGTGGCTCTGACAGCCAATCGCACATCCAGGGTCCATTCCAAACTGTGATTTAGACACCCGGCCTTGCCAGCTTGCCAGCCCTGCTCCGTCAACCCCCCCCCCTCTTTCACCATTTCTCGTGAATTTTTCACACGCAGGGTCCCTTACATATCACATAAAGCTCAACACCCACACAAAGATACTCAATTAGTGGCCCTTTTCTTCCCCCCCAATGTTCCCGAGTCCTCAGACAGGTAGCTGCAACGGTATCGGTGTTAAAACAGGGAAAGTGAATCCACCGTGTCAGACGCAAAGTGGTGCAACGATAGGAGGGGAGGCTGAACAACAGGGCTCATGTTTACAGCCCACAGTGCTTAGGATCTCTCCCTTAATGGCTTGGCTACAGCGGCATCGCTCAGCACTTACAGACATCCTCAAGAGGTGTCTTCGTTAATATTTTACTCTGTCGAGATTGTAAATAACAATCGAGGCATTTCCAGGAAGCAAGAGCAAACAGGACATGGCCGAGAGAGACGGAGAGGGAGACACGGGGGGGGGGGGGGGAAGGGCTGTCTCGAGGGCGTCAGCCGCAATTGCTTTCTTATTTTTAACTTGTCAAGTGGGCTTTATCTGTTTTATCGCCAGTGTAACTCCAAAGGCACCAAAAGGCGAAGGCGGCTTGACAGAGCAAAAAAGGGCCATTACAAATTTCGATGGGGCGGCAGAGGATTTAAAAACTGCCAGCCGTGTGTCAGCTGCTTTGCTTCTAACGAAAAAAAAAAAAGGAAAAGATAAAGAAGTTTAAAATAGGACAAATAAACAAAGGATCCTGTATCGCAGCTACACTCGAAGCCATGTTAAATATCGTTTGTTGAGCGGAGTGGGTGAAAAATAAAAGGCCTCCCCAAATCCTCTGTGCTAAATTCAAAGTCTGCACACCCTGTGATAAACAACTGGAATCAAACATTTAAAAGAAAGAAAAAAACAAAAAAAAAAAAACCTCAAGCCCAGCACAGCAGGTGAGTGAGAGATAAACATTTGCGCTAAGTCGGCCGGGTCTAGTCAAGTGGCTGTTTATCCCGGTTCTTTTGCAGCTGCCAGCGATGTGTTAAATGGCCATCTGTGATGGGGTGAGCGCGCCTGTAATGACTTCCTATCTGGGAAGGAAGACTTGAATGCAGGGCGGGCTGAGGCATGCCATCCGTTTGGAATAGTGGAAAATGCAGCTGAAAGTGTAAAAATGGTTAACGCTCGTGTCGATGAGAGGAATGATTTATATCTGGGGCACCCTGCACAGTGCGTGTAATCTCACATCCCTGATATACAAGCGCCGTGACAGTATTTTTGTTTGCTTTCGGTCTGGTCAATAACTTCTTAAAGCGCATTCGTACCAGCAGCAGATATTACCTTCTGGAAGTGTTGCACGAATTCCTTCTGACTGAAATAGAGTCTGTTTTTGACATTGGTGCACACAGTTCTCCACAAAAGGAAAGTTTTTGTTGATTCATAAAAAAACGAAGACTGAAATAACCAAATCACTACTATTTCAGTGCCGAAGATTGAAACCAAACCATGGAGGAACACAAAAAGGCTTTCAAGCACAGGGAAGTCTGTTTTTCTAAAATGGAGGAATGTTTAAAATTAAATCGGCAGACTTCCTAGAAGTAGCTCAGACACCAAAATAGCTGTTCAGCTACCTTGTTTTCTTTCTCTTATTTTGAAAGCAGCTTTTTTCCACCCCCCAAAAAAATGTTGTGTAAGCAGCCATTTTAAAAAGTGTCATTTTTATTCTAGTTCTTAAGATATGAGTAGGAGGAGGGAGTAAATTTTCTTATTTAGCGCCACCTAGAGGCCTGCTAAGGTAATCTTAGTCATCAGGGCAGTTAAAGGATGCTTTAGCGACAGTATATACCAGGTTTGGTGCCTGTACTGAGTTGCAGCAGCCTAACTGTCTGGATGCTGAATGAAACTGCAAATATCATTTAAGATCTTGGTCATTCTAAACTAGGGATGTCCCGATACTATATTTTCACTTCCAATACAATATCAATATTTCAGCCTTGAATATTGACCGATATCGATATCAGCACGCTACAGATGAAACATACTTTTGTTATTTATTCTGTAGTGTGGAGTGTTAAAAAAAGCAGCATCAAGTGATATTACTCAAACACATAATAGTCAACAATAGTAGAATTGGAGACCATATGATTTATTATTAACAATAAAAAAAATGCAAAATAGAAAAAAGTAAGTGATAAATCTGGAGGCCCTCAATGTGTTTGCTTTCTCCACATGTACACTTTGTGCATCTGAGGCATAGTTTTGTCGACAATGTAGTGGCGGTTAGGGATAACATAGCGTGGCTCGAGGTGCTCAATTGAGCGTTTAAACGCGGCATTACTCACCACCAACAGGCTGGTCATTGAGCAATCTTTTCTGTTATTGCAGATGCCTTTTTGCCATCACGAAGGACGTTTTCACGCTTTGACAATGTTTCATGAGGGTTGGTTGTTTGAGGGAGGTGGAGAAAATCTTCTGAAAATTGTCATTCTGTCGTTTATGATTCTTTTTCAAATGCACGATGAGGTTAGTCGTATTAAACTTCTCCGGTTCTGCGCCCCCACGGGAAACTTGTGCATGGCAAACTTTGCACTCAGCAACAGCATCTTTGTTCGTCTTTAGGTAAAAGTACTGCCATACGGCCGACATTTTTTCTTCCTAGGCCACGTACGCTGTTACTGTTCTGGTCACGTGAGCTCTACATGCTGGAGCCGAGCACTCTTCTTTGGAGAGCGCACCAGATGTATTACCGCCACCTACTGCTGTGTTGGAGCATGAACCCCAGTCACTTATTTGCACAGGGCAAAAGCACCAGAGCAGAATGGACTGCTTTTTAATGGAGTGTTAATAAAGACTTTACATGACATATAATCTTATTGATATCGGACCGATATCAATATCGGATTGGGACAGCCCGATTCTAAACACAATCAGTCAAATTTCTTCCTGCTTGCTATACAAATAACCTGCATGCTTTGAGTTAGTCCCCATCTCTGTGTGTGATGTCATTGGCTGTATACCCCCAACCTGACGCATGCGCTGAAGCGTAAAAGTTGACAAGCCCCCCAACTTTTGACGTAGCGATGCACGGAGCCCAATATTCAGTTCAGCAACGGGTGACGTCACCCCGTTTAAAGTCAATGGGGACTGGATGCAACGACGCAGCCCTGCGAGTCCAGCGTCAGCGAGATCCCTCAAACTGGACCCAGGTAAACTGATGTGTGAAATCCCCCATCAAAAGGTGCATCCTGTCCTCACAGTCAGACATGGCGTTGGCAGCATCATTCTAAGGGGTCAGAAAAAATACTGTGCAGTCCTGAGTGAAAACTGTGCTCAGGATCCAACACTGGTTAAGACAGGAAAAAAGAAAAACACAGGATTGCCTTCAACAAAGTTCCAATTCCTAAAAAGGGACCCGGCTAGAGTCAGGAGCTGAAATCAAAAGTAATCAATCTCTGAAGAGACCTGAAAGTGGCTGTCCAGTGACACTGCCTATCCAACACGACCTTAAACACTTCTGACAACAAGATAGTGAGAAACTCAGCTTTACTGAGACGACTTGAGGCTGCCTTTGAAACCAGCGGTACTTTGGACAAAACAATCCCAAACCTATTTTTGGCTTTGTGGGTCGACGGATGATAGAGATGCACCCGGCACGCAGAAAATGTGGAAGAGTCTGTGGAAAAGGTTCCAAAAAACCTTTCATACCTCTACCATTGCATCAAAATAAACAGGCAAGACAGCAGGGAGAAGGACGATGATTATACATCATTTTAATGAACATCGAGATCACACTGTACTTGGCAGGTACATCCAGATCGGCGTGTCACTCACACGTCTCTCTTCCAAGACCAGAAGTCTTGTGAAAAATTGTATCCCGCCTGCAAATATGAGCAACATTGCTCGCTGAAATAAATATAACTTGCAAGTTCGGTTATGCATGAATATAAATACATGCCTTAAACAGGTTTTAAAATTAGATAAATGCACCAAATGAATAAAAAAACCTGTCTTAAAACATCAAGCTATTGATTATTTAACTGAGCGCAGAAGTAGTTATGCTTCTGCACCTGCTTCCACAGGTATTAAAGAGGGCAAATAGCAGCCAGGTGCTTCTCATCAAAAGCACTTGATGAGCTGATCACCAGCAGGTGTGGCTACATCTGGACAACTAGATGTTCTGGCAGGCTGCTGGTGTGGAGCATTTAGGCGTCTCATTAACAAAAATGCAAAAGAGGAGAGATAGCAACAATGATCTTGGAGGCGGGACGAGGCTGGAAGGAGGTTTTAAGGACATTTCCAGACAATGTGGAGTCCATCAATTTATTCTGAAATTCCAGAAAAAAATTTATTAAAAAAAAAAAAAGTCTTGGTTGTCGTGCTAACTGTTTAAGTTCATGACAACACTTTTCTCCAAAAAGAACAAAGGACTTACGGTGTGAAATCTCAACAAAAACATCCGACAAAACTGGAATGTCATCCTTTGAATATATAAGACCACAGTGGAAGTTCGGTCACGATGCACAATGAGAGATTTGGCCAAATGTGGTTCATCACACTGTCAAGCACGGTGGTGGAGGAGTAATGATGTGGGGTATTTGTGTAGCCACAAATTCCACTGTGTACCTTTTTTAATTTTGAAAATAAACAGAAAAAATTAAAGCTTATCCATAAAGGGCTCATGGAATACAATATTGATCCGAAGCATGTGTGCAAATCTACAACAGAATGGCTGCAAAATACTGAATAAATAAAAATATGAAGGTGTTAAACAAATGACCACTAACCTCAGTGAACTGAAGCAACATTGTAAAGGAGGGACACATTTTCCTCCACAACAGAAGCGATGCTGCTAAAAATAGTTTAAGCTATTTAACCATGTGATTTATTTATATTTTAAACACAAAGATGCTGTATTTTTCCTTAGTTTTTACTCAGTGAGCAAATACATGGTGACAGACGTCATGTGATGCATCTCTGAGGTTGTAATTTAGAGCCAGATAGCACAAAATGATGGTATCAGGACATCCCAAACATTCTTTTACACATGACCGTTATTTATCAGGTTAATCAAATTACACAAAATGTGTCGAGTGAGTCTCATAAATGAGCCTCTCGACTACGACAATCTAACTTAATAAAATTCACAGTATACGATATGCTCAGTGCTCTGCCAACACTGGACTAAATTTGCTCCTAATGCTACATAATATCTAGTTTTCCCCTCATACAGGATGACTTATACCATCATTGTTTGAAAAAAAATCCAAATCACAGCAGATGCTCCAACCGATTGCTCGTTGCATGTCCATTCCAGCTAACCTCTGAAATGCGGAAGGTCTCCCCTTGGAGGGCATTTGCTGCTGCATAATTGCCCGTAATCATCTTCTCACCCAGCTCGCTGTGTAATTTTACAGCTTGACAGCTCTCTACTTTTGTGTTCCACTTCCAGCACCATCAGCACTTCTGTGTTCAGGTTCTGTGGCAGTAATTTCGCCTTCACTCCAGATCTTTCACGCCCATCAGAATGACTCATCAACTAAGTTTAAAAAAAGGATGGTCGCTGTGACGGACAGCACATGGAGACTCTGCCTCCAGCTGTGGTGTTTGTACAGTGTGTCATGCCCAAAAGGTTATCTACAAATTCATTTAACTGTCTTTGAATCACTGCTTTGGAGTAGGGATGCACATTTTGGATTTTTTTTTATGACCGTTAACCGACGCCCTTTAACGATTAATAACCGTTAACCGATAAGTCCGGGAGGGTTGGCTGCCGCGATGTTGCGCGCGTTGTCGTGGACGCATGTGGACACTTCCCCGTGTATACTCTCGCGCAAATGTGTCGCCGTCAGCTTGTCGCAGAGATGCCGCCGTCACTTTTGATTTATACTAGCGCGATCTCCGCTATGTTATTCCAAGCCACAACGCAAGAGCGACAATCACAAATTAGCTAAACTTACTAAATGTATCTCATGCGTTTTTCCACTTCCTCACCATCTGGGTCATATCCAGACCCACATTCATCGCAATCTCCCTCCCTCCATGAATTACTAGAATATGTGCTGTCTTTGTAGTGTGGAGAACCAGAATCGTACAGATGTGGGTACTTCCTCATTTTTTCGATGATGCGCTCTTTTCTACGCGGATGTAGAATCGACCAATCAGAGGCCTGTTGTACCTGTTGACACGCCCCCATGAGTTGATTGAATTACGTAGCCTAAAAACAAAATAGACCGTTAGTATTAATCAGTTAGAGTTACTGTTATCGGTTAACCATGTGCATCCCTAGTTTGGAGGCAGTTGTAGATTGTGTAAAATTTGCTTAAATGTATAAAATTTGCTTAAATGTATGCATTTTTGGAGTAACTGCATGAAGTGGTCCCAAATAAAATTAAAAAAAAAAAAAGCTGGTGATGGAGTGGGAGGCATCGTCCTCCTGCCAGGGAGCGTTTGGTTGGAGTTTATTCCCTCAGAAAGAGGCGAAGACGACAGGCGACGGCCACCAGTTCCTTCCAATCAGCCATGAAAATGGCATCGCTGTCCCCCCCCCCGCCACTCATCTTTCCCACCAACTCAGACTTGGCTAATGACACATGACCCTAAGACGAGGCCCCTCAGGGCCTGTTTGCGGCCCGCCTCTGTCATTGTCAGTTCAGTTACAGTGTCCACTGCTGGTACTCGTCATTCACACTGAACAAAGTACCAGAACGCCTGTTTGGCTGGTGCCATCACGTACTGAGTGATTAACAGCACCTCACGGGGAGATGGTAGAGGGGATTCTGGTTTCACCCAAAACACTGGACTTAAAGAGAGCAACTTTGCCACCTGTGGTCATTTCTTCTGATGTATTGAAAATGGTAAGAACAAAATATAAAGCAAGTTTATGTCACAAAATGAGTAACGCAGACAGCAGTGAACCGTTAACCAGATTGCATTATTCAAAACGTGCCAAAGGCAGTGTCGCCAATCCCAAAGCAACAAATCTATACATTTCCTGTTTGTAAGTCCACCAAATGAACACTTGAACTTCTCGTGAATGAGGTCCAGCCAGTGCTCAGTTTTCTCCTCCTCCTCACGTTGACAGATGCTAAATGATTTACAACACAAGCACAATTGCTCTCAAGTCAAAAGAACAGGCCACAAATAAGAAGTTGCTTTTGGCGTGAACCATGAAAATGTTGAGAAACTGTTTAAAAATGTGAATTCAAAAAAAACAGAATGCAGTGATTTGAAAATCTCGAAAAACTCATTTCATTCACAACACAGAAAACAAAATGTTGGAGATATTTCACCATTTCATGAACATATCAGCTCATACTGAATTTGATGGTAGCAACATGTCTTTACATGAACAAAATTGTGGATGAGTAAGTGCTACTAAAAAGAAACAGTTGGAATAATATCTTGCAATTAATTAGGCTAATTGTCAACAGCTCAGAGCACGTGTCAAACACGAGGCCCGAGGGGCCAAATGTGGCCAGCCAGGTCATTTTATGTGGCCCCCGAGAGCATGTACATTATTGGTTTAAATTTTAAACCAATATTTTAAGACTTAAAATAAGCTTACACCGCTTTAAAGCTCATATCGACAATAAACTACATCTCCCACAATGCATTTCGTCATCACCCACAACGATAACAGTATCTCTCCATTAACGAGACAAGACGATTTTAAGAACTGATGGATTTGAGAAAAACCTCTACAAACTAGTCCAAACATGTCAAAGAAAAGAGAAGTTGATGCACAAGGAAGACAGTTTCATGAACGACGGGAAAACAAATACAAGTTTTGTACCTCAAGGTGAAAAAACAGAATGAGGCGGTGTCAGTCGTGAAAGAGTTTAACCTACATCGGCATTTTGACAGCAAACATGGAGCTAAGTATGCTAAATTTAGCCTCCAAGAAAAACTAAGAATCGCTTCCGCTTCTGAAACCAAGGTAATGGATACTCTGAGTGATGTTTAATATAATAATGAGTTAAATATTTAAAACTTTAATACATAATAAATACAGAAACTGTTATTTAACAAAATAACAAGAGGAAACATTTGGTGCATCATAAAACAAAAAACATGAAAACGTAGCGTAATCCTGTCAGAGAACAAACCGGCATAAGGATTGTTCCAACTTTAAAGACACGTTGCTCCATCAAATTCAAAATTGCCATTTAGTTTTCTTAGGACACATCCTCAATTTAAACATTTGTTTTCTGTGTTCTTTTTAAATAAAATATGAGTTGTCCAAACTTAAGTCTGAATATACAATAGCCTTTATTAAATATTAAGGCTCCAGCAAAAATATGATGCATAGAAACTGTGCTGCATAGAAATTAAATATGCAATTGAGCATTCTAGGATAGATCAGGGGGAAATTAATAATCTTTTAATTCATTCATGCAACCACTTTAATGTGTCACGGTGTATTAGCATACTCATCTCATTTTGGCTCCAGGCACAAAACAAACACTCACTGCTGACCAGTGCGGCATTAATATGAATCAAGATAATAACCATTATGGATCAAAAAAAAAAAAGAAAAGATTTTGGACCGCTGCCGTCACTATTGTACATTCCAACTTTTTATTTTGAAAGGCTGTCAAGCAGGATGAAGCGGGGACACCGAAGCCACCTTGGGAGACAGAAGGTGAGGAAGAAATGCGATGCAAAAATAAGCACGAGGAGGAAAATGTGCTGACAGCCGTGCCCAACTGGCTGAGGCAAAACATGGAAGCACCTTGTAAAAATATCAGGCTCGTAATTAATAACCTCACGCATATTTAACATCCTCTTTATTCATGAGCACCTGCTTCCGTTGACCTAAGGGGCCGCGCCGAACCGGAATTTTAAATGTTTTCAGACGAGTCTAAAGTTGGGAGGCAAATAACTTTTGAGTCATCTAAAACAATGTGACATGATAAGTTCTGACAGAACAATTATGGGCCATTTCAGCACATTCTGCCAAATAATGCTCACTTATGAAAGTATCTAAATCCTGCATAAAAGCCATGAGCTCGTCTTAAGATGAACAAACGGAGTCAGATGTAGTCACAGATCTACTTATGAAAACCATACTGCACGTTTTAATTCCAACTCGTCGACTTTGCAAGATTTGATAGAGCGCTTTCATTTCTTTTGACCTTTTTGCCACGGAACAAATTGCTTCAGGGTTCTGAAACTGAAGAGAGAAAAAAAAAAAAAGCTTGTTCACTGGAAACATCTGCTGGAAAAGAATAAAAGGACTGTTTTTCATCCATGAAAACATTTGACTCCAAAACATCTAAATGGCAATGAAATAAAAAATGAATGTTGGGGGGAAAAAAAATTTAAATAGGACCAATTTAAGTGTTTCACTGTGTTGCTTTGAGGTGCAGTTGATGTAGAGGCCACTGATTACATTTGCATGCTAATCTTGAAAACCCAACTACAAACTAGACTCTCAGAGAAACTGAATTTTTATGAGAAGTCAAGATAAAAATCAACCCTATTGTCCTGATTCCACTATTAGATAATCACCAGTTGATTACAGTGATCCCTTATTTTTCGTGGTTAATCGGGACCGGCGCCCCCCCCGCGAAAATCAAAATCCGCAAACTGGAGCCGGAGCCCCCTGAGCCTAAATAATGTGTTTAAAATATATTTAAAAACCGCACACAGCCTCTGGTCCTCTGAACCGTAGTAAACAAACCACTTTCATCTAACCTCGTTTTCATTCTGCCGTCCCACAACACACACACACACTACATTACCCATAAGGCCACACCATTACCTATAAGTCCAACCTTCTTAAAGGGGCCAGGCTGGCTCACAACATTTCTTCGCCGTGAGAGAACGCGCACAACATCCTGTGACGTTTCCGCAATTTTTTCTTGATTTTTTTTAATATTATATATTTCTGAAAAAAATCCACGAATAACTTAAACCGCGGAACTTAAAGCGCGAATTGGCGAGGGATCACAGTAGTTTCACATACAACATGGAAAAGAGCAAGTCTGGCATCCTCACACAATGATTAAATTAATTTACCAGCAACATGTCCATTTCTTTCATGGGAACAAATTAAAAAATGTGTCATTTGATTTCATTTTTTTTTTCCAACCATGAATAGAAAAATGTAGATCATTTAAAATCCCATATTTTCCTTTAATGACACTTTTGGTTTGACATCATCTTGCTGAAATAAGCAAGACCTTCCCTGAAAAAGACATTTTCCAGGATGAGACTCCAGGACATAGAGGTCAGAAATTGAGCTGTGTGGGAGGAGAAAGCCAAGCTGTTCCTCTAAGGCAGTGATTCGCCAGGGCCCCCTGGTGGGCCGTCGCGGTACTGCAGGTGGGGCGTGAGAGGTCATTAAAATTAAACAAATATGTTTTAAATCCTCGATCTTTTTAAAATATGTTTTTCATTACTGTAAGATATTAACGACATGATTTAAAAACATTAAGAAGTAACAAAACAAACCAGTTAAGTGTTATTCTACTGTCATCTTAACTTAATATGACAAGTGTCACCTTATTTGTTGACCCCTTACATTAATATCAGAACATGGTTCCTAGTCCTTGTATGTTGATCACCGTTGTGATTAAAGGTTTCAGTGGGCTGCGGAGATTTTTCACATTTCAAATAGGGCCTTGGTATTCTGAAGTTTGGGAAATGGCTGCTCTAAGGATTTCTGAAAAGAACTTTGGGTTTTTTTTCATCTGAAAAATAAAAAAAAAAAGTTCTTGCTTTCAATGCATCTTAAATGAGATGTTGCTTTATTCACCTGAAAAACTTTTAATTTGTAATTCTGGATGCAGCGTTGGGTTTTTACTGCTGCACTGACAAAACACCATCCTTTTTTTTTTTTTTTTTTTGTTTTTTTTTTTTAATGCTGTGCTCCCAGAGAGCCCGAAGAATTGATGACAGAGATTCCTCTCAATTTCATTACCCCCTGATGACACCATGTACAGTCGATAATCATATTCCCACAGTCTTTAAAATTTTATGTTGAGAAACAATGAAGCGAGCTGCTGAACTAATTGACCACGCGTTCCCCCGGAGTCATGAACTCTTCATCACGTTTATTTCTCGAGGTCTCGCCGAGATCATGTCCCTGACCTGACTGCAATTAAACTGATTAGTCATGAGATGTTGCACCAGGTGCACCAATGCATTGTTTAACTGGTATGCCCATTTACCATTCTGTTAAATGCCCAGGTTTACGCAAATACAGAGCAGCTGGCCCTTCTCGGTTTCCTTGAACCAACTGAAACTGTGCCGAGTTCATTTTAAAGCATAGCGAAAGCTGGAAGATATGAAAATAACTGCCTGATTTCTATTCATGCAATGCGATTCTTTCACTTTGCAATGCGTAAAGGAAATAGAGGAACTAATGGACCAGCCGACAGAAAAATAAAAAATAAAACACTCAGGTTTCTCAGATGGTGAAAACAGGTGTCTTTTTAAGCAAAAAAGAAAATATGTTTTTGGAAAAACAGAAAAATTTTAACTGTCTCTAAAGATCAATAACTGTCTTTAAATGAATGACTAAATAAAACCTGGACCACGCAGTGTTATAACACCAAGCCTCCTGGGCTTTATTAGGCCGTTATACTTTAAAACTGACACCATTGAAGAGCGCTTGGACATTTAAGTGGATTGAAACATTACCAGCGCTTCTCCCGCGAGGGCCTGCGAAGAAAAAGACAGATCTGACGCACAACCTCCTCAGACAACAATGAACAGCCACCAGATCTATAACCGGCATGTATAAAACCTCCATCTCAGCTGCCGGACCCACAGCAACGATCATATAGTTTCAAAAGGTCTCCATTACAGCTCCTTTGTGTGCCATGAGCTACAGCATATTGCGTTCTTCTATTATGACTATTAGATCATGTTTTATTTTAAAAGTAATACAGAAAACCAGGCAATTTCAAAGACTACACATATTTTTCATGCCACTGTACCAACATATTAACACTTAACAGATGTTATTAGCAGTATGTTTTTTTATACATGCACAAAAAAAGTTTTTATTCTAAAAGGAGAGCCTCCACTTTAAGATAAAAATATCAAGGGCACATCTAATTGACCTTTCGGTAAGCACCGCCCCCTCCATAGTTACTGTTGCTAGGTCGGACAAACTTTCTGCTCCTGCGTTAAGGACTGTGTTAATACGCTATTTTTCCCGATGTGCATCATTAGTGTTAATTAGGGATGCACATTTTGGATTTTTTTTATAACCCTTAACCGACGCCCTTTAACGATTAATAACCGTTAACCGATAAGTCCGGGAGGGTTGGCTGCCGCGATGTTGCGCGCGTTGTCGTGGACGCATGCGGACACTTCCCCGTGTATACTCTCGCAGCAATCTGTCGCCGTCAGCTTGTCGCAGAGATGCCGCCGTCACTTTTGATTTATACTAGCGCGGTCTCCGCTATGTTATTCCACGCCACAACGCAAGAGCGACAATCACGAACTAGCTAAACTTATCTCTTACGTTTTTCCACTTCCTCACCGTCTCGGCCGTATCCAGACCCACATTCATCGCTATCTCCCTCCATGAATTACTAGAATATGTGCTGTCTTTGTAGTGTGGAGAACCAGAATTGTACAGATGTGGGTACTTCCTCATTTTTATGACGACGCGAATGTAGAATTGACCAATCAGAGGGCTGTTGCACCTGTCGACACGCCCCCATGAGTTGAATGAATTACGTAGCTTAAAAACAAAATTGACCGTTAGTAGGGATGTCCGATAGTGGCTTTTTTGCCAATATCCGATATGCCGATATTGTCCAACTCTCAATTTCCGATTCCGATATCTACCGATACCAATATATGCGGGCTATTTTTCCTCAAAACTAATTTTAGGTAACATCACATATCTCCTGTCGTGGAATTAACACATGCCTAATTTTATTGTGATGCCCCACTGGATGCATTTTCAACAACAGCAACAAGGCTTTCCAAAAGTAAACATTGTCTGTGCAAAATAAGAAAACTACTTCAACTTAAGTTATGGAAAAAGTGCCATATTTATTTATTTTTTAATTGTCTCAAACAACAGTTTGGATCACACTCTCCCTGAGATAATCTTGACAATGCTCCCTACAAATAGGGCAAATTTGACTTCTTCACAAATTGTAAAACATTGTACCTGTACAACTATGTGCAGCATAGCATCATGTAGAGCCAACTTAAAATAACAGACAGGCTACTCTTTTTTTTTTCCAGTGTTAAATTTGCCTGCATTTGTAGGATGCTTCAAGAACTGTTTCTTTAACTAAAACTCAATCACCTTAATTGAATTAATTCACAATGTGGAAACTATACTGTACAATTTTGAAAACTGCACATTTCTTTGAGCTATAAATAATACTTTAGGCTTGAGGTAAAGTGCAAAAAAAGGAAACATTTTCCTGATGAGGTCATCATTTGCGTGCCGGTAAATGTCTCGGGAGCCCATAGGCCTATATACAGCATTTATTCGGTGAAATCCAGGCATTATTTTTATCGGTTTTCATTATAAGCAAAAAAACCCGATAACGATATTTACAGATGTTACATTTTTATGCCAATATCGGTGGGCCGATATTATCGGACATCCCTAACTGTTAGTATTAATCGGTTAGAGTTACTGTTATCGGTTAAACGGTTAACCATGTGCATCCCTAGTGTTAATATTATACTATAATAACGCCATGGTGAAATATTGCTGCTGGGGACCTGCAACAGTGACTTGAGGTGTCCAGAACGTTTGGAGGAGACATTTTTATTCCCTTTCCCAAGTCGAAACAAACAGTGGAAAAATGCAGGTTAAGTTGTGTCCATCCACACAAGCAACTGAACGTGGAGAAAGTTACAAAACAAACCTACATTTACTCCAAGGTAAGTTTACTTTTTTAATCACTGTTTAGTAAAAGTAATAATATGATTTAGTGGCAAGGAGGGTGATGTGTTCTCCGTTAGCATTAGCTCTGGTCCTTCCCACACCAAAGCTATGTTAACATGAGACAGTCGCAGCATTGTAATTAATATAATTAATAAAGTGACGTTAACATCACAAGCCTCACTTTATACCTAACAAAACAAATATCCAGGTCCATATATATTTTTTGACAACATAGCAGGCTTATAAGTGACTAGCGAGCTCTGGTCCATAGTGGAGAAGTCATCAACACTATGCACTATACTGCAGCAGCAAGTTCAGTTTCTGCTGCTCGCTAATGTCGACAGATCCATCATTGTAATTCCAGCTCTCCCGTTTTCTTTCAACACGGTTTGCTCGCAGTGAAGCGACAGATGTTTGAATGCACGTACAGCTGTCTGTGAGACAAATTTACCAACGCAACATTATTCCCGTCATGTACAAACACTCACAGTCGCTGCGTTCACTCGTTCCAAGTCCCTTCTGCAAGTCCTCCTGACTCAGTGGAGCTGGTTCTCAACCCTCACAGCTAGTTAATTACCGGTAATTATGCTCACCTGGCATCCCAGGTGGAAATCAGTTCCTTATTAGACAGCTGAGACGAACCGCAGCGCGGCTCTTCCAGAAGCTAAAAGCGCCAATGTAAACCTGACATCAGGAATAAGTCACTGCACGGCCCATGATCCATCTGTGGTATGAGGACGCACAGCAGGAGCTGTTTCAGGAAGGAGCGTTGTGATTTACTTCTGTTGGTACAGTTTTCATCCGCCCTGCACGCCTGCACTTTATGGAGTTTTGAGAGGGGAATGCATTGGGAACATACGGCTGGAGAGCACAGATAAAGTGCTTATACAGTGATCCCTCGCCAATTCGCGCTTTAAGTTCCGGTTCGGTTTTAGTTATTCGTGGATTTTCCAGAAATATATAATTAAAAAATAAAGAAAAAATTGTGGAAACACCACAGGATGTTGTGCCATTGTCTCAGAGCGAAGAAATGTTGTGAGGCAGCCTGGCCCCTTTAAGAAGGTAGCCTTATTGGTAATGGTGTGGCCTTATGGGTAATGGAGTGTGTGTGTCATGGGACGGCAGAACGAAATTACAAGTTCCTGCAGTACCAGAATAAAGTTCCCGTTCCATGCAGAGAAAATCGGGCTTTTTCTTTTGTTGTTGTTAGCGTGTTAGCCGCTAATTACGAGCTAAAAATAGCACAATTCCAACGGTTTCTTTACTACAGTTCAGAGACCAGAGGCTGTGAAGGTAACAGAAAGACCACAGTTGAGCCTCTGTACTTTTTTGTGGTTTTTAAACATATTTTAAACACGTTATTTAGGCTCGAGGGACTCCAGCTCCAGTTCGCGGATTTTGATTTTTGTGGGGGGGCGCCAGTCCCCAATAACCGCGAAAAATAAGGGATCACTGTAGTGTGGAGAGACAGAAAGGGTGAACGTATGGCCATCAAAGCAAACATGGAGGTCGACCTGTAAACCGCAGGTCTGCCATTGAAGCGACCTTGCAAAAGAACAACTTAAAACATCATCAAAATGTAATTACTTTGGAGGATGACTTAGATTTATATGCTCTTTCATGAATATTCATCTCAAATGAGAGATTACAAAGAGTGTGATATTGCATATAGAATATACTGAGGTGGTCTTAACCATCACGAGCCCGACCGCTTCATCTCCAACTTCCAGCTGATAAATTAAAACAATACGCGAGTGGGTGGACACATTTACACAAATTGTCATTGGATCTGCTATTAATAGGCCCCACTAAGCAGTACTATGGAAACAAATACGTGTGCTAATCCTGATTTCAAGGGAGCCAGCAATGAGGCTACAGAACAACTATAGATATCATTGGAGACCCCGTGGTTACCAGAGGAATAATGTCAATACCGCAGGAGGCCTGCTTTCCCGCCAACAGCCTCTCATTCATTATCTTGAACCCTAAATAGCAAAGAATTGTTTAATATTCATATTCTACAGAATGCCATGGCAACAGCTGTTTCTCCAGTGGTATTAATGTTAGTCCCTCACTGGAGCCACAAGGCCGACTCCAGAGACGCTCACACTGGGTGTTGGACAACTGTGCTACAGGGGCGCCACCTAGTGGTGCATGACTGCAGAGCTCTAAGGGCCTTTATTCCCACTGGTGAAAGAAAATGAGCATCATGATGAGATCCCAGAGATTACACGCCACGTCCAACCAGTAGGACGTGCAAAAAACACTTTCCATACAAAACAGAAATACAAGCTTTTCTGCAGCTCAAGTCAACTTTATTTAAATTAGGATCTATTTTATCAAAAAGATTCAAGTTTTCAGGACAGATAACAGCAGTGCAATCAATGACTGATGACTTCAACGTCACAAATCTACAGACAAGACAAAGGCACATTTTCAAGTATTTGTAACAACAACAAAAACATATATACACACACACACACACACAAAAAAAAAAAACTTATAAAGTAGCATGACAGGTCATTTCATATTTTTGACATTTTAGTTTTAAATGCAAACTATACTCTTTGCTAGACAGTACTAAAAATATACATTAATTAGACTGCTGCCGGCACAAAACAAAACTAGTTCTGAGGATAATGATTTAACAGAGAGAAAAAAAGAAGTGTTGAAGGCAAAAAATGAAAAAACACATAGAATACACAAATTAAGTGTTGAGGAGCATCATCTTAATGTGACATTTTCCAGTTGATACTGAAATGTTGTGTTGTTAAAAGAGGTGATAATGCATTTTTTTTCCTCTTGCATTGCGAGGCACTTGTCTTCTCCTGGTTTCTAGGCAAGGCTACACAAATATTAACAACTGAACTTCATGGGATGAGATGAAGAAGTTGCACAAAAATGGGATGAGTTAATTTTTGCATGAGTCTTTGTGTCCTTTGGAAGAATACTGTTGTGGATGCCCCCCTCCCCAACACCTGACACAAGCAAGTCCAGTTTTTGGCCCTTTAATACATACGAATGCTTCAAGTCATCTATGAGGCACGTGTCCCTGGAGAGAATCCAGCTGATGGACTGGACAGTCGCATCATTTTGTGTCCACGGACAAGACGTCGGCACATCCCATGATCCTCTGCAACTCCCGAATACAGGGAATGATTGACTGGCTCTGCAGCTGAGCCATCTTTAACCTAATGGAAGAAATACAGAAGAATGTCATGAAAAAAGGTCCTGCATCAACTGAGCCATAAAAGATAATGCATCACTTAAGCTTTCAGGAGCAAATATACGTTTTAATCTCAAAGATTTACAAAATCTTAACAATGATTTATAGCTTTTTAGGGTTGCACAGTTCAAAGGCACAAAGAGTAACTTGACCCTAGTTGCTCCCAAAGAGTGAACAGTATTTCTGACGTTGACTTAATAGTTTAAATAATTCAAAAGAATGATAACATTAATAATCTGTAAGACTCAATGAGACATGAAGGAAACACATGGGTGCTAAAAGCTTAAAACCGGCAACATTTCATGTCTTTATCTCTTCCGTTTGTTTTATTAATAAAATATATTATTTTATTATGAGTCATAAAAAATGCTTTGTTCTGACAGTACCCAACTCATTACAGAGTGGCACACATAAAGTCAGTCAGCATTAATCCCTCTAAATCTTTGATAACGTGTTGAATTTTAAAAAAAAAAAGAGAGAAAAAAAGGTCTTATTTCCTGTGTGAGAAATGCATGTTTTCTTGACATGTGTTACATAACCCCATGCTGCTGTGACACTGCAACTTCCCATCTGGGATTAATGACATATCTACCCATCTGATCGACTACGAAAATTTGTTGTCTCTGAATTTTCACATTGATCCATGTTCATTTATTGTAAAGTCACAGGAAGTGCAGGGGGCTGAACAGCTAAAATACAGAAGAACATCGATGTGGCGAGTGAATACGATTGATGTCTTCCTGCTCTGCAGCCATCTTTTTCGGTATGTGCGCTATTGTTAAAGTCGCACATGTGAGCTGTGATAAACGTCTGTGATTTCTCTGTATTATTACTGCAAGGCACGTTGAGATAAAAAAAAAAATATCTGACTAGTTGAAAAATTAAACGACAGATAATCTGACTCATACTTCATCATCGCCCTGAAGCCTGCAGAAGTGAAATTTGACACTTTGGAGTTACCTTCTGAGCAGCTCCCGTCCTCTGCTGGGTTCGGGGCAGTAGTGCTGCAGGGCAGCGAGGCTGTGAGCCGCCAGAATGCTGTGACACTGTTCCTGGAGAGCGTTGTGGTTGGCGGTGTCCCACTGCGGCAGCTCGCTGGTGT
Source organism: Hirundichthys speculiger (assembly GCA_018398805.1). Classification (NCBI taxonomy): domain Eukaryota; kingdom Metazoa; phylum Chordata; class Actinopteri; order Beloniformes; family Exocoetidae; genus Hirundichthys; species Hirundichthys speculiger. The sequence goes on from JAGFBZ010001190.1 coordinate 182,724, forward strand.
ATCGCCACGCCATCAGCGAGTGCTCCAACACGGCGTCCCACTCTTTGTTCCTCAAAAGAACTTGGCCCCACTCCTGACATGAAACCTGAGGGGGAGGATGAGGAGGTGACATATTAGTACGACGAAACAAAGCCTGCTGTTCAGAGAGACGTTGAGTGGAGCAACACTTAATCCGCGTGACCCTCAATTAGACGCCCACTGCAGCTTTTTGAAAGGCTAAATTCAAATTTGGCACGTATTCAGTCAGTTTATCCAAATATATCTTCAAATTTCACAATAACAACAACACATACTACTCACTTTGAATGCCACCAGGTGGGGGTACGCCTTCCTGTAGCAGTGAGCGTCCCTGTTTGAGCCAAACCGCGAGTAAGGTATTGACCTGTAGACATTTGCCTTCTTTAGTTGCAGGTCTTCCTGGAGATACTTCAGGTCTGACGCCATGATCCTGGGCTCGTGGCTCTAGAGACGGTATAGCATAGGAAATTTCAGACACCGAGGTTGAGCTGTAAACCTCCCCCACCCCATTTAACTTGACCATATCCTGCAACATGCAAACAAACGGCAAAAACAAAACTCTATCAAAATGGATAATGAGAGTGAGTAGTGAGTACCTGTTCAACTAAGATGAGGGATCTGATGAGCTGTACAAGCTGCTGTTTGGATAAAGGGGTCGGGTGCTCCTCCATCTTCTCGCACTGGTCTTCTATCCTTCCCCTCCACATTCCACCGATGGACAGGTCCACTGCAATGACAAAAAACAAAACATGATGAGGAGAAATCAGGTGGGTGGAACTTGCCAATTCAATGTTTCCTCTGTGATCCATTTGGCGGTGACACCCCCCCAGTGCACCCTCTACCTGACAAACGCAGGGTTTTTTTTTTTGTGTGTGTGGTGGCAGGGCATTTTGATTAACCTACCAGGCACTATGGCAGCCACACACAGCAAATAAAATCAATCATAATAATGATGATGATCTGTTTCTGACAGCCCACAATGGAGACGGCAGTTTGGCCTGACATTTTGCGCAAGACAACAGGTCACCGCTCGGCTACCACAGTAACACAATTTCACATCAGCACTTCTTTTGTGTTGTCGACTACGAGAAAAACAAAACAAGATAATAAAGAAACAGAGTTTTCAGCTGTTGTCCATCTTCCTATATAAAATAAATAGATAAATAATGTGTGAAGCCAGAGGAAAACCAGGAGACACGAGGCAAGGAACAACAGTGAAAAACAAGTAACTGGTTGGAATTTAGAGGAACAAAACATGTAGTTTGGCTAAACACTTGTGTTTGAATATAAGAGCAGCTATTATTTTATTTTTCCACATACAGTTACATGATGCCAGTTAACCTGAATGATGGAGGGGAAAAAAAGTTTCTTAACTCGACTTGCTGCTGAGGCAGGTGGGCAAAAGTTGATTTCCGACCCATGTCCTTGGCAAGCAATAAAGATCCTACGTTATGCTATTTCAGGAGCATTTATCCCGACCAAGCACTGTAACTGATCTGCTGTTTGACGGAAACCCTCGGTTTGCTTTGCTTGACCACAGCCCCACGACCGACATGCCAGCTCTGGTTTAACTGGTCGTTTTTGTGAACGACTGAAAAATAGGACACAGGACTGCCAGGAATGTGAGGTTGTGAAGCAGACCTCTTTGTGGTCAGCATCATTTGTGGAATGAAAGATTGACCCAGCAGAAGCGACTTTTGCTGCCACTGAACTGCTGTCACCTGCTTTTGCGCACGTATAAATTCCAGATATTCAGCTTGGTACCGGCTGGCTGCTTCCATGAGGGCTGCTGTAGAAATATTGGAAAGAACAGCTCCTGACGACATAGATGCTGAAGGCGTTAACGCTCTGTTTGTTTGGATTGTGGAGGTCAGAGGTAAAACCCAGACCGGATAAACTGAATTTGGTAAAACCAAGACTGGAAAGGTAGAAAATTTGACATCTGTCCACTAATTACTTGTTCCTGAACTTAAAACTACTTAAAAAGTTAATTATTATTTATGTCTAATGGGTTTAAAATGTACTAAAGTTAAACTAAACTGTGTAATTCATCTTCTAAAAGTACTTCCAAAGTAAAAATAAAGTTTTCTACCATTCAGAGTCAATATAACTTAAAATTAATAATACAACTACTCAAACATTTTACCTTTATGAGGAATTATTTTGGTTATGTGACATTTTTCTGACTTCACACATCTCTGACAAGGTTTAAGGCTTTTTACAACTGGGATATTTTTCTAATGAAAGTACACATCTCTATAATTTTCAAAATTAGTGAAAGGAAATGCACAGAGATTAACTATTTATGGTCATTTATTGAATATTTCAAACAAGTGAAATAATGGCCACAGCCGAGATTAGGTTTTCATAAGTTCTCAGTGACTGTTTTGATTAATTTTTGATAAATAGTCCGGCCCCACAACCCTTCATTTCTAAAATAACTTCCTTTATGCTAAAATTTTAATATCCTGGTATGAAAAAAAAAAAAAAAGGAATCATTCAGATGTCAGTATCAAAAACCAGGTATAAGTTTTGGCTGTGTGACCCCAGGGAACATGCGTTTTTTTTTTTTTTTTTTTTTTTTTGTGCTGGAATAAGGTGTAGTTGTATATATACTACAGTAGGGGGCAGTGGCGCTCTCATTGTCACAGTGTGCACAGGGAGTATTGTCTATACTGTGTCTGGGTTTTTTTTTTGCACAGACATGTGTGCACGCAGCACAAAGCAGGATATATGAAGTGAATAAACCCTCAAAGAAACACCAGGGAAAAATATTTAACAGGGATGAAAAAAAGACGGAGATAATGAGACAAATGAAAGTCACCAGAAAGTTAAGATGAGGAAATATGACGATGCTGATGTAGCGCTTGGCTTCACTGTGACTACGCTGGGATTAATGCACTTTAAAAACTATTTTAATCAAGTTATACTTTGTTATAAGTTAATGTACATTTCTTTCTTTTTTTGTTTCCCTTAATGTTAATAGGGATACAGTGCTATGCAGAGGTGGACTTATAACAATTTTATAGACAAATGATACTACAAACATTCCCGGTGGGAGGTGGGGGAAATGTTTTCTTCTTCCTAGGGGGGACGCAGCAGGAAATAATTGAGAAGCACTGACTTACTGTGACAGAGCCAGTTGAATGTAAAGTCCCATACCCAACCACATGCTGGTTGGGTATGGGCAATATGACGATACATATCGTTGGGATGATAGAAAAGTGTGTATCGTGCCATTTCTCTTCTATCGTTTCTAACCTAATTTTATCAATTATTACAGCAAATATGTAATTAAATAACCTGCAACGATAAATTTGATAGAATCATATCTACTTCTACAAAGTAGCCTTTTTACGTTTGCACTTTTATTCATGGCTAATGCCTTAAACAGAGTTCTCTTCAACCCTGATGTTTACGTTAGACACTTTATATTGGTTTGCAAACTTTGCACTACAAGGTTACAGATTTCAGAAAGTTGAAAAAAGAATTTGTTTATTTTTTATAGCTGAACTTCAGTGCAAAAATGTGTTTTTCCTCTCAGAAACTGTTGTGCACTTTTAAAAAAATGTGAAAGCTACTGTACCTCTGTACCTACCTGTTTTTGCTGCACTAAAATGTATGTTTGTGACAGTTCAGCTAAATGTCCTTTCAAAATAAAGTTGAAAAGTAAGCAATGAAATTTGTCAAACTTTTCAGAGAATAACTGAAAACATACTTTACTATGGTATATCGTGATATATATCGTTATCGTGATATAAAATAGTCCATATCGTGATATATGATTTTTTTTTCATATCGCCCAGCACTACTGGCAGCAGTGCAATGCTTTCCCCGTTTGTCAACCACCAATAAAGAAAAGAGAAAGTTGCCAAACAATGAAAAAAAAGAATAAATAAAAGAAAAACAAACTAAAATAATGAGAAACATTGGAGGAGCTGAGATGATTGATGTTTTTCTGTTTGCCATTTGTATAATGCATAATAGTGGTGGTGAATAAGAGACAACTTGTATGCAAAGCGGACATTAGGCTGAATGACGTCAGCATAGCCCAACTGACATCTGTCCGTGGAGAGATTATTTAATACCTAGGGGCATAACAGGGTATAGAGTCTCTGTAGAGTCACTCCAACAAAAAAGGAAATAATGCAACAACAATAAAGCTCCAATACATGCAGACAAAATAGTTTCAAAGTTCAAGAACAGTTAGAAGAAGACTCAAAATCCCCACAGTGTTACTTAAAATCCAGGAAACCAGGAGGCCTCGTCTTGTTACATCACAAAACCAGACCATCATCAGTTTTCCTGTGCAGCTATGATAGTGACATATGTGATTACATGAACTTACAAGACTGAGCACGTTTAGTGTTGGAATTCCTCGTCCTCGGAAGTGGAGATGGCGTCAAACGAGCACTTAAAATCTCCAAGTAGGACCTTCTTAACCGAGCTAGACATTAAGAGAGGGGAAAAAAAAAAGAAAGATTATAAACTTTAATGAGCTCAAAAAGTCAGTGACTTGGGTTTACTTCTGCAGAAAGCAGATTATGAACACTAAATAAGTTGCATCCTTAAAGTAAACAGGATGCGACCATTACATTTGAAATTTAAGGTTATTGTTAGCACAGTTGTAAAGTGGAGCCTCTCTTAACATGAAGAGTGGAGTTTGCAAAGTTCAGAAACCTGCTTTATGTTGGACTCACCTGCAATTTTAGGCTGTGGTGCAGGTATTTCCACCAAGGCACGTCGCGGCTGGCAAACAGCTGCCATTGTGACCAAACTAATGTGCAGTTTTAGATGCAGCTAACCACCTGCTAACAGCCTGCGCTGCTGCTATTAGCTGAGCTCTGAATCCCACGGACAGTTGCAACTGTTCCTCCTCCAAATTTACAACTTTCCTCTGCTAAACTCGAGAGTCGACAGGTCACTCAGTGGTCTCTCACTTACACCCAGCCGCCTGAAAAGAAGGAAGCGCCACAAAAACACTCCACGTATTGTCTCGCAGCCGAAGCGACAACTTTTTTTTGTCTGCCAGTACAATACTGACGAGGCGCGCGACACGAGTTGCAGCGCGGGAGCGCTTCGCTCCCTGTTTCGACCTGATTGGTAAATGCGGAAGCGTGCGTAGAACACGCGCCTCTTATGCAAATGAGATGGTCCGTTCGAGTCCCTCCCCCAGCAGGCCCCTCCCCCACCCTTTCTGCACGGCGGGAAGTAAACATCACGTCAGCCACGCAGGAACCGTAGGCCTTCTGCGTGGAAATGTGAGCACTTTAAAATCTATTGTGACGAAGTTTTCAAAAACGATTCTTTGTTGTCCCCATACTATTAAAAATCATCTTTTTGTGCCACTGTCATTTATATAAGGATGTGTATGAAGACGAAACATCATGAACTGCTTTAAGCACAGGGGCCTGTTTCAGAAACCAGGCTGAACTCGGAAACTCACAAAGCGAGATAACAATCCTGAGCCAGAGGGTTCAGTCCACATATTATGTTATTAGTGCTGCAGACCGTTTATTTTTATTCTATTTTTATATCAGCATATGTATGAAGTTTATTCCTCACACCAACAAATGTAATTATCATCAAATAGAATAAAAATGACAATTGTGTTTACCAAAATTAAAATATGTAAAATGTAAAACAACATCCAAGTAGAACCAAAAAAATGTTTAACTGTTTGTTTATTGTAGTATTTATAACTTAGTTATCTTATTTTATTTCATTAGCTATTATTTATTTGCAATCTCCTCGATAACAACAGTGATAATAATCTACGTTCAACTGTGCTGAACATAGATTATTAGAAAAGGAATAGTACACAGAGCTGTGAGAAAAGTTGCCTTGCTCATGTATGGTTTCTGCTCCTTTAATTATTATTTTTTTATTACTGTTATTTTTGTTCAATCATCCACAAACATAAGGGTCATCGAATAGAATAATGTCGTGGGAACTCGGGTAGCATACACGATTCAGAAGTTGATATCACTCATGATTTTTAAATAGCATCTTGCTTCCACTTTGTTGAGAAAATAATTTTTTTCCCAGTGTGATAGGATGCATTGACTGCAATCATATTCCCATAAAAGCTATGTGAGTTATTTTTCAACTGTTGTTATTAAAATGAGTACAACCAAGCCTATTAAGTTCGAGTTACCTGTCTGAATTATGTTTTTCATAGTTCACTGAGCAGGGTTCGCCGAAATGCTGTTGCTCCGATGCTCAGGTGTAAACCAGGCTCGAGAAGAGCTGAAGGATTTGAAAGCAATATCCAGTTGCAATTTTCTGGGAAATATTGTAACTGCAATTTGATTTGCGAATATCAAGTTTCTAATGGGGAAGCCCAAGTACCACGACTGAGCAGGAGGGCGCCAATTTAGCATGGGGGTAAGGATAAAACAGGGAAGAATACTGGAGATGCTGAACCTCTTAAGAAATTCCAGGCTACGTTCCCGTCAATTCAGCAAGGAAACGTGATCCTATTTTGCTTGGAATAACTGCAGGAAGCCATATCTTCAAGAGAAAGACACGTGACTGGAAAGCCCCGGAGGAACGTGTGTTCTGCCTCCTTACACGTGATATTCCGGGTAGTTGGGTTGCGCCTATTCAATATTCCCTCTGCATTAGATTTCAAGCATGTTGCAGCATTACCAGTAGAACAGTAATTAATTTGTAGGCAGGAAGTCTTCAGCTAGAAGTCATCGGTGTGATGGTTGTATGGTTCATTTGTTCTATTTGACAGCAAATACAGTGGCATAAAACTCCACATCTTTCTTTTCTCATATGGTTTTACCATCACAAACGCCTCAGAAATCATGGCCTGTTTTATTGACTTGACGGAAACGTCGCCCTAGTTCTACAAAACAGTTCATTGTTTGATGGCCTGTAGTGCTTCTTTAGATGGCGGTAATTGTACGTGGTGTTCCCTCTACTCAGTGGTGGTGCTGGCTTGTTTTACAGCCTGGGCGAATTGCAGTCTCTCCGAATTATTCAAAAAGTTACATCACAAAATATTGTTTACATCAATGTATATTAGATGTTGTCTCAGTTAGCTTAGACACACATATACCATTGAAAATTCCCTTTTTCTGAGCAAAGGATCAAAGTAAATTTCCCCACTGAGGGAACTAATAAAGGAATCTGATCTTAATCAAATACTAATATGTGAGTTGCACTGGTTGTGAAATTATAAAGAATAAATTAATCACATTACATGATGCCTCACATTCAGTTTTCAGTTCATCATGAGAACAAACTAAATACAACTGTCCTATTTTTAAGTACCAATATTGTAAAAGTTTAATGAATATACTAATTCACATTATTATGTTTCATTACATGCACAATACTGAATACTTTATCATTTGCCTTCTTCTCTTCTTCTTTTCCTAAATTGAGAACCTCATGGCTTCTTTGATCTTTTTACCATCCATCGACACAATAAAACACTCAGTGCGTCAACATTCTGCCCAGTTTTGTCCTTCAGTGTCCTCCATCTTCTCTGTGCAGAGATCCATCAGCCACTTTACTGGCGTCACATCAACCATGAAGGGATAGATGTGTAGCTTCTTTGCTGCTGAGCTCTGTGATGTACAGTATGCAGCATTATAGTAGTGCACCATATTTGTTTGAAGGCAGAAAATGACTTAAAAGGAATGATTCGTACGCTTGTTTTGGGTCGTCGCTTTCTTTACGGGAAGTGGCCATGTCTGCAAAACCCTTTGGTTTTAAATATGCGACTAGGGATGTTCCTGGCGACTAATTTCCCTGTCAACTAAACGAAATTTTTAATTAAGACTAGTCGACTAGTCTAAAAATTACCCGTGTTATCCTCTCAGACCGGACGGGAGAACACCGTCTCCGGGTAAACAATGTCAAATCGGCCTGAGTGTGGCTAGCACCGCTAGCATCAGCAGCCGTCGAGTCGAATGTGGTTGCGCATTGCTCCAGTCGAGTGATTGTATGCCAGTTGTCTCTGACGCAGTCTACATACTGCCTTGTTTTCATTTTCTAGATTAAAGTACCGCCAAACCGCGCTGGTTTTGCGAGAGGACATCTTCCCACCGTGCCTGAACTGCTGTCTGACGGCTCTGTAGCCCAGACTAGTGGCGGGCGGCTGTATGACAGTTAAGTGGCCTTGTACATGAATAAAACACAAATTGGTTTAAATGACTAATATTTCTGGTGCCGACTAGTAAGTGGGCGGACGTTTAATCGTTTAGACGACTAATCGCGCACATCCCTATATGTGACATAAATAAAGTTGACTTGAGAAGGCGGACATTAGTTACATTATGAAGACATACTTATGATACCCTCATTCCTCCTTCACTCTCCAGCTGTGCACAGCGATGCATGGAAGGTGTAATATTCCCTACGCGGTGTGTGCTTTCACAAAGCATAATGGCATTTCTCAGTCTGAAGACAGTTTCCTTGACTTTTCAGTCCACGATCAGCAACAAGTCTCTAACGTCAACGGTCACTGACTGCTTTATTCGGTTGGCGCAGAATAAAACATGAAACTGAAAAAGACAACGTGTTTTATTAAAGATAAAGCTTCTACCTGGTTCTTCCTATGGGACTCAAACAGCTTCAGTGTCCTCACTGCTGATGGAGTTTGCGTTGCTACCACAGCTGGCAGAAGACCCTTTAGCAGGAAGGAGACCTCAGCTGGGCTGCCCCCCCCCCCCCCCCCCCCCCCCGTGGGTCATGGCTTACTGTCACCATGACGGAGTGAGTTTATCCTCTGCGCAGTTTGCACCCAACCTCGCGCTCCCATTACACCTTTCTGCAATGCCCATTTACACAGCACTTACTTCAACATTACGGCTCTGTTATTACCTATCAAGTCAACACAGGCGCAGAATGACATGCTTCATATTTCCACCTCCTGTGACATCAACGCAGCGCAGCCTGCGGTAAAAGAGGGGCTGCAGCATCCAAACAACTGGCTATGTGAATGGAGCTACTGTGAACCAGTGAGGAGCTATGCTTTAAGACTTTGTCATATGTGCTGCGCAATGTGTGGTATAATTGAAGCCTTTCCAGTATAGTTATTTTGCTGCTGGGTTTGCTTTTTATTTGAAATTGCTATTTTGAGCCGAATGCGATTGTCAGCCCTATTATGGAGATTTATGAAGAGCATCGTTGCTTATAATATTCTACACAGGACACTAAGCTTTAACTCCAAATTATGGACTCTTTAAAGAGTATTGTGGTGAGGAGAAGAAGAAAAGAAAAGAAAAAAGAAAAAAAAACCTTCCAGATGTATTTTATAAAAAGAATAAACATATGTAGACAGAAACATATTTTCACTGAAATACAAGTATACAGTGTAACAATTGAAATAAGTGTTGCACATTTCAATATGAAAACCTCAACCAAGAACATTGTAAATTCAAGAACATTTTCAAATGAACACTCACAGACAGATGAGGTCAAAGACAAAAATACCTGTAAAATGTATTTTAATAGGTTTGTGGATTATTGAAAAAAAGCAGGAATTTCATTTTTTTCTCTTTCTCAGTAAATGTAACTGCATCTTGATACATTGTGTGAAATAATAAATTATTCAAGCACAAAACATATCCCAAAACAAATAATAACAAGTAAAACAAGCAAAAAATAATTTGATATTATCATCACAGCTGTCAATTTGAAATAATTATCCTAGTTTTCTAAAGTGTTATTATAATATTCATTTTTATATATTCAGTCTTAGGGAAAACGTTTATTATGATTATCTAATTAATCGTAGAAAATAATGTAAGTTGTAAAATGTGACAGATGGGTAAAATGCTATTGAATTCATGTACTTTCTGTACTGCTTTTTTAATATTTCTAACAAATATACCTGTTATCTTGCAAAAAAAAAAGCAAAACTGCACTGTGAAATTCAGCTGATAATTAACAACTGATGATAATGCAAACGTTTCTTTGTTGGACTGACTGTGACACACTTAAAGCTCTACAATAAATTTTAATAATCATTACAACATATCTGTAGTAAAAATGCACCTCATGAACTGACTGAATTGAAATTGCATCCACCCGAGCCCTGCATCAATATTCAAGCAAACTAAATAGAGTACTCCATGGCTTCTTTAAACTGCTACTGCAAATCATATAATTTATTGTATTTATCTACATTATATACATAAGTTACATAATGCACAGGTAAAAGGGTATACTTAGGTACATATAATATAAAGGTCTGTGACAGTATGGCTTTGTAAATATACATTACAATAATGTCACCAGAAAAAGCAAGTGCAGTCAGATGACTTTCTTTTAGCATCTTTCAAATACTTCATCGTTATTGACTTTAATGTTACATCTTACTGCAGTAAGTCTTAGACTTTTTATTTTTCATATCAAGACCACTCAGAGGCAATATGAAAAATATACGACTCTTCCAGACAGCTCAAAGCAGCAAGATGCTCAAAGACAGATTTCTACTGACTGCATAGGCCACACAATAGAACATAAGGAATAGCCTCTACTTGCTTAGCAGCGTTTTAAGGGAGCGAGTGAGAGCGTTCGCAATGGCTGACATGGTACTGGAGTGGCGGACCAGGGCTTTCACGCTGTGCTCCCCTGGTGCCCCTATGGTAGCAGCTTCAGCCGCTTTGAGCAAACAAATATAGTTCATGACAACCTCATCAACCTTTGCAACAACCTCTCTTTGTTGGTGGGAGGCTGTAGCTCCGAGCCCCCTAACCAAGCACATACAAGCTTCACAAAGACAGCATAGCACCTGAAAGCTACATGTTACAGCTAGCAGCATTTCATCTGGACTGCCGTGGGCCTGTGCCATCCTCCGGCATGCCCGGCCTAACTCTTTTGACTCAATAGAAAGGAGCTGCTTGTACTGGGATACATCCTGGATAGGCATCTGAACTCCACGATCACATCGACCTACGCTGGACCTTACCAGTGCGATGAGCTCACTGGCATCGCGGCGGACATCAGTAAAGCCAGAAGGGAAGCCATACATGCGGTCCTTGAGAGAGTTAATTCGTGCCAGGCGGTCACTGAAGCTCATGTTATTGAGGACCTCTCCATACAGCTGCTCCCCTTCTGCATCCATCGCTGATATGGATGATGCACCATTGTTGTCCATACTGCCACCACCGCGGCTCCTTCTTGGCCGATCCCACTCAATCTCATCTTCTTCTCCATCGCTCTTGCGTTTAAAAAAACAGTAGCTGAAAGGCCCATTGCATCTCCAGGGACTGGTGTCCAATTTTTGAGAGCCCTTCATGTGTTTTGAGTCTTTCTGTAAAGGAAATGCAACAGATGCCCTTCGGCTGTCTATCGTACTGCTCGTAGACCAGCATGTGCTGTGGGAAGAAACAGAGCCCTGGGAGTAGCTCTTGGAGAGACGTTTTCTTGTTGGCCTCCGTTGGACTTTGGTATCACCCTGCTGGGACACAGCTGGTGACAAGGGTTGCTGGCTCCGGCTTCTCGTGGGCTTATCAAAAAGGACTTCCATGCTTCCAGTACTAGCAGTCACATTACTTGCGCTGCGCTTCAGCTCCCTGCCTCGTTGTATGCTACCGATGCAGGCGTCTGTGTGTGGCACAGTCGGGGTAACGGCATTTATGTGATTCTGCCGAGACTGTATGGAATGGAAGGAATTTTGTGGGCAATCCTGAATTGCTAGAGCTCGTGTTGACTTGAGTAGGCAGAGATAAAGGCGGAGGGGGTGGTAAGGGAGGTGGCGGAGGTGGAGATTGTGGACTGGGTGTTGGAGACATAACGCGACCTCTAGAGCTACTAGATGCTTGTCTAACAAAAGCTGAAGGGTGGTCTCCCCTTCCCAGTGAGATGGCATTGAGGTCTGCACGATTCTCCACTTAAACTGGGAGTTGCAGAAAAACAAAGGGGATCATTTGGACGAGGATATGACTGACGAGCAGCATCTCTTGACTTCAAGTCTGATTTGAACCAGTCCTCTGTGGTGCCACTAGGTTGGCTTCTTGACCGAGGTGGGGGGTAGTTATTGCTACCTCCAGCTTCATGGTTTCTGCTCAGATTTAGTCCCCCATCACGTTTATTACAGTCCTCTCTTTTACAAAGTGATAGAAAGTGCTCTGGATTAATGCCACCCCTCCCAAACTCACTTTCCAGACCAGAAAAGGAGCTCCTCCTCTCAGCGGTGGCATGCCTGAAATCTAAGCTGCCGTTTGGTGTCTGAGCATGCATATCAGGGCTTCTCTTGAGTTTAGCAGGAAGGGTGGCAGAATGGTATGGCTGTAGATTTTTATTTCCCATCTGCAAATTGGGTGCATGAGGGGCAACGAAATTTGGGCTGAGGAAAGGAGACGACATGGAAGAAGGCAAATATGGACACCGAGCATTGGCATTCCCTCTATTCTTAACCATCTCAAAAAGCTGAGGGTTGCTCGTGATAAAGCGCCTAGTGTCTTTTTTCACTGCCACTCCCATGCCTGCACTGTGTAGCTTCCCTCCCTGATGCATCTGGCTGACTGTTAGATAGTTAATCAGCTGTCTATAGGCCTCACTACCTTCCTTTGGATTAACACCCTTTAAGCAGGCCTGTTTAGCATGTGCATCCTTCTGTGGCTTCTTATTTCCAGTGGCTGTCGTCTCCTTATGCTTAGATGACAAAGCTGAGGAGGGTCGGCCCGGTTCTGTTCCAGCAAGGGAGGGGTAAATATTGGGCAGCATTTTCCGAAGGAGGGCGGGATCTGCATGTGGATGTTGGTCTTTTCCCTGAGTGCTCTGGCCAGGGATGCCAAGAGGAATTCCAGGTTTGTTATCTTCATAATTTAGCACTTTTAGTAGTGAAGAGGAGGAATTAGAAAGCGGGTGCCTCTGCAAACGTTGGTGTGTAGTTTCGGCCGTACCCGGGCCAAGAGGCGAGTCGGTTGGTGTGGCACAGGCACTACTGTTTGTGCTGCCGCCAGCATCCAGTGATGAACACAGCGAACCTTGTAACGAACTGTGCGCCTCCCCTTGCAAATTTGAGATCCTTTTAGCGAGATGGTACTCACACAGCCGTGCAACACTCTGTTGTCGCGAAATTGGCTGATGGCCACTTTGTGTGTCTGATCCCTGGTCAGACCCCCCTGATCTGGGCTTTTTGGTTGGAGACAGCAGTGATGCTACAACCAGATGTTCATCTTGTTCAACAACCGCAGCTCTGTCGTCTGAAGCGCAGTCTCTATAGTTAGCCACGTCTAAGAAGCAGTCAGAAACAGTGGAACAAGGGCGGGGATTTCTGCGATGGTTGTGAGGGAGACTGTTTATTCCAATGTCGTCCGTCACAGAATTTTCAGATAAAAAAGAGTTCTGCCCTCTCCTGCTTTCATCTCGCTCGCAGAAGGAAGTGCGCTGGTCCAAGTCGAGATAGCTGCGCCTGCTAATGCTCTCTCCTCGATTTACTTCCCTTGTGCTGAAGGTGTTGTACTTTCCACTGAAGTCTGCAGATTTCTTATGGTGCTTTCCTCCTGGCGTGGTGGAACTTGGACGCTGGAGACTGGCTGAAAGATTAGTCTGGGATCTCACCTCTAACCTTTCTGGTCCAGATAGTGTCATGTCTGGCTGGGGACTCCGTCTTGGAGGAACTGCTGGAGGCTGAAGGTGTCGTGTTGGACTCCGGGGTTTCTTCTCTATTGCGCCACATGAATTGGGTGAGACTGGGAATTCTGTTTTCTCCTCGAGTAAAGGTTGGTATCCTTCCCTTGTGGCCACCAGTAGACGCATGTGGCTTTCGTTGACCCTGTGGATAGCAGTGAGTTCAGAGATTTCTGTCATCTCCGATGAGTTGGTTTCATTACCAGAATCTGAGGATGACTCTGGGCTAAAGCCATGGGACGTGTAAACACCTAAAAGATAAGAAATACAAAGTTAAATATGGATTGTTTTGGAAGGATTTCTAGCTTTAGGAGTCATTTTAAAAGCAGATAAGCAGACGTCTATGACTGTGCGGCAAGGATCTGCTAATACTTGAATTTTCAAAAAGAACCTACATAGAAATGTGCTTTGGCTGTAAGAGAATGTTGGTTAACCACAGGACAATGGATGCAATTTGTTTTGAGAGGCCTGCAACAACTCACAGAGGACCGTTTAATGAATAAGATCCAGGACAGCACTTTAAAAGTCAATGCTGCTCCTATGCTAGAAGCTCGTGAGTGTGAACCTCACGTAAGTCGTAAGTAAATTGCCTGTGCCGTGTTGGCGACTGGCATCTGTTTGCATTTTAGTCTAAACACCGCGGACACCGTGGCCATAGCTGCGGAGTCCCACACTGTTATGTGCTTGTTTTCATGCTAGCAAGAAATATTATCGGTCCACTTCAGTGCATGTTGTGCAGAAAAGTTATCAATTATCACGCCATGACAGCATCGATTGTTGGCAACTATGGAGTCAAAAGCATTTTGGCAGGAGCATGATTAGCTTTTCTATTTCATGGCTGCAGTCATTTTCTGACTCAGATATTTCACATCCCATCAAAAAAAAAAAAAAAAACCCTTAAGCTAAATCCGTTAGTTTGCAGCTCTGGAACAATTACGTGCTTTTGGAGTTAAACTGAGTGCAAAGCTACTCTAGGGGTACCAGAAATGAATATTAGATGTCTGAAAATGAGTAAATGGCCAGTTTAAACATTAAAAAGTAAAATACAAATGATTTCCTGTGGGTGAGAGGGGCTACAAAAGAAAGTCAACGCTGAATGAAGAGTTGTATTATGGGGTCAAACATCACTGTGCTTTAATTTACTTCAACAGACCTGGATTGTTCGTGCTGGGCGGTGGTGGGGGAGGTCTCTGTTCAGAGACCGAGAGATCCTCCAATGCCTGTAGAGTGTTCACCACTGCGTTCTCCAGCCGTCGTCCGCCTCCCCTGCTCCCTTCCCCCTCTCCATGTGTTGAAATTGCATCAATTAATGATACTGGGATATCATCATTGTCACATGTGCTTAGAGGCCTTCCCTCCGGTACTGCGTCCTCATCTGAACTGTCCCGAAAGCCCGGCGGTGGAGCCGCAATCGCGAGGTTGAGTGTCTGCAGCAGCGCGTCGTCTTCATCATTGTCGACGCCGTCATCTCCCTCAGGAGGGGGCAATGCTGTTAGGTCGATGATGTCATCAGTCGAACCAGAGAGCATGAGAAACGTAGCTTTGCCGGCAGCTGTGGGCAGCCCTCCTCCTTGGTTGCCACAGTCCATACTTCCACTTTGTCTGTTGTCACCGACCGGCGTCCCCCCGGTGGAGTCTTCTTCACAGGAAGCATCATCGTCCTCCTCCGCGTCGTCCGTAGTGTCGCGGTAAAAAAGATCCCTCAACACCGGCTCCTCGCCACCTTCCTCGGTTATAATGTTGCTGTAGACGTGTGTAAGGCCGCTGAACTGGAACGGCACTCTGTCCTGCTGCTGAAAGTCTGTGTTGTTGTGGGCGTAGGGTGGTCCTTGCTCTGGAAACTCCGGAGCCTCCGACAGTCTTTCGTACCCCAAGTTCTTAGGCCTGTTCAAGGGTGGGTTCCCCCCGAAAATAAATGACACTTTGGCGCTCCGAGGTGAGTCTTGAGTTCTGTGTCTGGTGGCGGGAGGAAGAGGAGGGGGCACCGGACTGGTTCGTGACCCATAGTCACCGTCTGGGTTTGGTGGTTCTTGAAAGTAAGGAAAAATGCTGTTTTCCCTCTCCCTGTTGTCAGGATACTCCCTGTTATAGACCTCCCCCTGCGATGGCTCCTCATTGTCCCCTAAAGATGTGCTGTACGGCCACTCCAAGACACGATCCTGACCTGCAGCGGCAAAAACAAGAATTTATTTCTTCATGCGTTCCATATTTACCTCCGCCAAGGAGGTTATGTTTTTGCCAGCGTTTATCTGTTTGTCTGTCTGTTTGTTTGTGTTCAAGATAACTCAAAGAGTTATGGATGGATTTTGATGAAATTTTCAGGAGTTGTCGAAAATGAGAAAAGGAAGAACTGATTTCATTTTGGGTGTGATCCGGAAGAAATCCTGAATTCTGGATCACTTTCAAATTTTCGATAACATTGCGGTCAATGGGGCCAAAAATTTTGTTTCTCAATATCTCCATTAAATTATTGGCCAAAACTCATGAAATTTGATTCAAGGATTGACAATGGGAACCTCTATCAAATTTTAAAGGCTAATCCGGATCTGATCCAGAATGCAGATTTTATCACAATCTGTAAATCGCTATATGGGGGAGCTCTCCAAATGCTTTTCTAGTTTATTTTGATTCAATTATAAAGCAAGTGCCCTCTACTCAATAGACACCCCTCTACTCTACTTCAATATATTTAAGGTTTTATGATGCACAGAAAACCAGAAATCTTTAAATGATTTAATCTGGCCTTGAATGTCAGAATGTTTAAGTTTTTAATGGTATTAGTATTCTGCCAAAATAAGATCTTACAAGTTGTGAACATAATCTTGACAACAAAAATAAAGCTATTTGGTGTGCATCATGTTATACAATGGATTTGCAAAAGTTGGGATAAATATCAATTCACATGTAGTATTCAACTCACCCGCGTCATCCCCTCCTGTGCTGTTGCACTGGGCCATGTTGAAAATAGATCTCCTTGAGTCCACTAGGAGGCGATAGTAACCTGCTGTTAGACAAGCAAGGTTCATTGCATCACTTGACTCCATGATCAGTGTGATGGGCTGTAAAAGCAAAGAGGGATAAAAAGAAAAAAAAGGGAAACAAGGGTGGGTGAGGATGGAAAAGCAAGTCCAAGCAACAAAGAAAGTAAATGGAAAGTAAATGAAAGAAAGATGATACACGTGCAAGGGGTTCTGCTCACCCTGACATCCAGAACGTGGAGCTCCAGTCGGACGTTCGGTTTCGTCCTCTGTGAGGATCTCGAATGCGGTTGACGTGGCTGAAGTCGGCCAATAGGGCGACGAGGTTGGTCCGCGCGTTGAATCACATGACTGATTCCGTATCGCGGCCCCACTAACAGCGTCACCTCGGTTTGTTTCTCACCTTGCTGTGGAAAACGGCACACGAGGCAGTTAAAGGGAAACAAATCAGCCACGAAATACTCCTGTTCCGTAAAAGATCACCACATCTGCAACTCACGGTCGCGCCTTACCAAAAGTATTGATTTGAACTCCCTTCCTCCATAAAGTTTGAGCTCGCTGAGGTACCTCAGGTAATGCACCTTGGCCTGCAAAGCAGTCAGCTGCACAGAGAGGGATGAAACGCATTAGCAAGCATTCAGATGGAATCGACCTGGAGAGGAAGCGTTCGCCCTTTAATGTCTCGGATGTGAAGCATTCAAGCCATTTTCATATGGACCACTGATTTTTCCATAATATCTCATAATGCAATTTCAATCTGACCAGAATCTCAAGAGCTGCTTCGCTGCAGCGCTCTTTATGGCCGTCTTGACAGGATGTGTGCCTCTCCGGGCGTCAAAATTATTCCAAGACCAGAGCTGCTTTTGCGTCAATGAGATAAGTGTTTATTCACGCGCCGAATTTGTAAAACTTTGTGTCTGAAGCCATACGGAACTATTCCACAAAACTGAAAACAAATCAACCCAACTTTCTTTTTGGGACGCTCAACAGAGAAAATACATTTATACCATCCATACTTTCAATTCCATGTCAACGCACTGATACTGCAGGTTATTTTTCTCCCCAAAGAATATTCTAGACCGCCACAGTGAATACAGATGACTAGCCAGTGCGTCCTGCTGCTGGGGCTCGCACGGCATGTGTAAACACAGACGCCGAATTTCAGTGTTTAACCTGATCTAAAGTCCTTCATCCACGGCATGAGGCTGCATCAGGCAGATTTAACTGAACAAAGAGCGTGACAAATGTTCCTGCAGATGAGTGATGCTGCAAACGTTCCACTCGAGTGCACGCTCCCTGGCTCGGCTAAGCAGGGAATTCATTTTCGGGGGAAACAAATACACCGCAGCTTTAAAACAGCACTTTAAAGTATTAGACGCGTGTCACGCGCAGGACGTAAAGCTGACACAAGGCATAATTCAGGATGTAGTTACAATTTATGTCCGATATATTTGTAACGCTGAATATTTAACTTTTAATAAACGTGGCACTTCATACTAGGCCAATCAAGGGGGTCGGTCACAATTTTTAGATTGGTTTGCGCCGTCGTTTAATGGTATTAAATACAGCTATCCTGGAGATGAAACCGTCTGCACACATGACATTCAGTCAGGATGAATGAATATTTGGCTCCAAGACTGTATGTGCAGAATCAAATCTAAATCCTTTACGGGACCAGATCTTATTGCAGTGAATCAACATGCCGCCACAGCTCCTTCTGAGGCTCAGACATTGATTTTTTTTTTCCCATTTGTTTTTTGGACAAAGAAAGGAGCCGTCTGGCACACAGAAATGCACTGTAATGTGTCGAGTGTGATCTCCATAGGAACTCCCATCACATTTTTCTCACAAGTCCTGCAGAAATAAGCTAATTTAAATAAGTGATGCTGAATATTCAAGTTAACAGTTTATTAATTGAGTCTGTGAGTAGCAGTAAATGCAAAGCTTCGTTTTCAGTATCTTATATAAGTTTGAGTTTCATTTGGAGGAACGCTTGATTATTTTTAGGAAAGGTCATCTTGCTAGCTCGCGCCTGCCCCAATTACTTTGCGTCCCCGGTCATTTCTTGTGACAGTTGCTTATCGCTGCGCATTACGACAGCGTGCCACAGATTGACAGTAATGGAACTGTGGGCATCGTGCAGTGCAGCCCGGCCAGCCCTCTTAACTCCTTCAATACGAAAACTTTGCCGGGTTTTTCAGGGTTTTACTTCTATTTCCAGGGGGGCTGCACCAATCGGCCGAGAGGAAACGAGAGGAAAGCCAATCAGAGAAACACATGGTACATTAGCAGAGGAGTTCCTCAGAGATAACTATACAGATATAACTTTTACCGGCCTGTCCAGGGGTACTGGAACTGGATCAGCACAGGTTCTATGCACACCTGCATAAAAAAGGGCCTTCAGATGTCATTTGATGCTTCTTCTGCCCTAAATTACAAAACACAGTTCAGCTCTAACTGCGAGACTTCTTTGGGGGCGTATCACACACCTTAACAGGTCTGCATGTTTGACTTTTTCCCCCGACTGAGAAGCAACATCACGAGTTGCTGATTCAGCTCAGATTTCTGCTCAAAACGGTTCTGATACTGAACACCACGCCAGTCATTTTGACAATCAGACATTTCTTCAACATCCATCAAGCACATTCAGTTTGGTCACAGTGTGAGACATCAACTTTAGGTACTTCTGCCTGATGATGGTGTATTTAAATGTTTTAGCTTGCTGAACATAAACTGCTTCGATGCGGGTGATGTGTTTAGAGGTGGTTCTAAATTAAAGAGAACCACTTCAGTGGCTACAAGTATGTTGATGCTGCCAAGCCAAATCAGATTTTTAGGATATCCAGATATCTAGATAGATGTTTTGATAGATGTGAAATGCAATATATGTACGGACACATCTCAATCTGAGAGATCTGGTTGCTCATATAAGTTTTCAAATAGCCGTCTGTGTCATCGGCGATGCAACACAAGCAACAACTTCATCTTCCAGAGAGATGGAAGCGACGCGGGACTTTAGCTGTCTGTCAGCTAACAGCGTGTCCCGTTGCACCCCACAATCCTCACCAGCGGAGACGGCTGCATGAAATAAAGTTATGCACGGACCCACCGGCGGTGTCTCGGTACTGTCTCACAGTCTCTGGGGTTTTCTGGTCATTTTGGCTCCCAAAAGTCAGCGAAGGCAGTTCAACAGATACAAGAAATAAGATTTTTGTCTCATTTGTTTTATCTACTTTTAGTATACTCGTGTGAACATCTGATAACATTTTAGGCTATATTTATGGAGGACAAAAAAGAGGAATATGATGGATCGCAAACTTGTAACCAACACAGCAATCATCATTATTAAAAAAAAATAAAGTGCACATTGCACTTTTAAATTTTTTAAAATGGATTTGTATTTTTTAATGCATTTTTATTTTATTTTATTTATTTATCTTTCTTTTATCTCCCTTTTGTGGGGGGGGGGGGGGGGGGGGTGTCATTTCTGGTTATTTTACTGTTGTATTGATCTACTGCTGTCCTTAGTTAGTGATATTATTGATGTATACTGTTGTTTGTTTTATGTTGTATTGTTGTGGCCATGGTGGCAATGAAGTTTCCCCTTTGGGGATTATTAAAGTTGAATCAATCAATCAATCAATCAATCATCAGTTGCTGGTTCTGCTCTTTTCTCTTGACAGTAACTGAATATAAATTACAGACAGCTGCTGCCTTTATTTCTGCAACGTTAGATAAATTATGAGCATTTTTGAGCATCATAATGCATCAAATTAAACAGCTCCAATGTTAAAATTCCACTGTAAACTTTAAAGTAATGGCTCACTCACGACTCTGTAGTCCCTTCAGATGGACAGCAGAGGTCCACAAGCATTTGCTGCTGGTTTGAGTCTGACTCACGGACATGACTTGCATGACAGCTGATTAAAATCAGTAGCTTCACTTCCTGTTTGTCGCGTGAGATTTGAACTCATCAAAGTCAGCGTGGGCGCAGGGGAACAAGCAGCTGCTCGTATCGTTTAAAAGGTTCATAAAGGACTCAAAAGTTCATCCCAAGTTGGATTGTCCACCTCTGACTGGAACATGTGTGTGTGAATATGAATATCTCATTAATGCACAGACTTTGACAACACATTCTGCTTGTTATTCAGATTAGCATTCAAGGTCCAGCTCAACGCGGGGTCTCGGGTTGACAAAGGTGAGAACCTTCGCAACGTCGGGGATGACAGCAATGCTATTTTAAGAGGCTGCGTCAGAGGAGAATCAGCGTGTGTGCATGCACGTGCGTTTAAGTTTAATAACAAGGGCACAGAAAGACAAAAGAGAGCTGGTTACTTTTTTCCCGGGAGGCACGAGGTTCTGGTTGGTTTTGAGGATGTGTGTCAGAGCCTTCTTGATGTTTTTCTCCTTCATGCTGGTCAGCACAGTCGGAGGCAGGAACAGCGACAAACCCCACTCCTTTCTGTTGAGAGGAGATTGATTTCAGCATAAGGCCATCTTTAGAAAAACAAACAAATAAACAGTGCTTCCACTGGACCAGAGCTGAATGCTTAAAAGCTGCGAACGATTCGACGTTTACTGTCAGACTGTGAGAGAACAAAAAGGCTGGATTAACTCGCTCAAAAGTGTTTCCACAATTCGATGTGAAAATGTAGGAACATTTCCTGAGCTGTGTCTGTGTCACGATAAACTTCAGTAAAACCATGTCAATCTTTTTTTTCTTTTTTAATTCCAAATGTTAGCACAATTTCCTGATTTAATAATGAAATATCTGACATGCTTTTGCCTTTTTAGCCTGTCTTGACACTCCTCCCTCCTCTTCACCGCCGTGTGCCTCTTTTAAAACTGGCATTAAAGCTTTGTGCCAACATATAAGTTACTGCTGGATGCTACAAAGCTGATATGGACATAAAAGTGTTGGAAAGGATCATTATACTCTGATATTTCTGATGTCACAGTTCCCTGTAAAAAACACCCTCGGCTGCTTTCGTGCTCCAACTTACTGGATATATTTGAGGGAGACCTTCTGGCTCTGTCTGGTTGTCATGGAGAGGATGTACATCTGCAGAGCAGCCAATCGCAGCGCGGCGTC
Organism: Hirundichthys speculiger; assembly: GCA_018398805.1. Taxonomy (NCBI): domain Eukaryota; kingdom Metazoa; phylum Chordata; class Actinopteri; order Beloniformes; family Exocoetidae; genus Hirundichthys; species Hirundichthys speculiger. Next base: position 204,414 of record JAGFBZ010001190.1, read on the forward strand.
GTACTTGAGCTCCGGGCCGAAGCGCTCCAGGACCACGTCGTTACAACTCTGCGGCAAAGCAGGAAGCAGAGTTAGAGAAGACGTTTTTGGAACTTGTGGAGCACTTTTTTTAAATTTTGCAAAGAGCAACTCTTTGAGATGTTGTTGTGAACCTTGATAGTTGGAAAACCTTTAAGTCCTCCAGATGAAGGACTCCAAACAACAAAATACTGAATTCTGATGAGAAAAGATGATTAATTGTCCTTCTCTCAGCCGTTTTCAGTTGAATAATTACTGAAATAATCCTATTAGGAAGCAATTTATTATTTTAGAGGAGAGCTCTTTAAAAGGGAGTTTGACGACTTTATTTGTCAGTAAGGATTTTGTCTTGGGAGGATTAACTTTGGATGAATCTGAATAATTCTATTATTCAACAGAAATCATTACCACATCATCTGGTACCAGTAGCTTTACTTTCTTTCTTTTTACCTTGAAAAGTTGTTAATTTTCTCAGACTTTTAGATCCGCTGCTCTTGGCTGACCTGAACATAGAGGTATTCAAACGCGACGGCGTCCCTCCGGAGGAGCTCCACGGGGTCCCGGGGCATGAAGCTGATTCTGAAGTAACACTTCATCTTGTCAGAACCGGGCCTCTGGGTCACCTGGGGTTGGCAAACATGGAAAAGAGAAGCAAGAACAAACACGCAGATGAACATTTTAAGAAATATCTCAAATTTCAAGAGCATATCCTTTTATTCAGTTCTGATTTTTAATTTATCAGGACATAATAAATAAATAATTTAACAGAAACTAGTTTCATCCGAACTTGGAGCTGATTTTTCCTGAGTCCAAAGAGTGCTGTCAAACTCACAGAAACTCACAGAAATAACATTTCTGTGACGTTCTTTGGTCAATATACCACATGGTTAGTGTACAAAAGCACCATTTCCAACCCTGTCTTCACAGCTCAGTTCATAGCAGCTGGTTTTAGGGGGTGGAGTCAAGTGGCTGACCCTTAAAAATCACCCTTCTTTTTGATATTCTCTTCCAAGGTAATGCAAATGCTGCATAACAGAAGATCGAGTGACAACAAAGACGGAGAAGTTGGGTATTTCCCTGGTCTTGGTCTGTGATGTCACTAGGGATGCACATGGTTAACCGTTTAACCGTTAACCGATAACAGTAACTCTAACCGATTAATACTAACGGTCAATTTTGATTTTAAGCTACGTAATTCAATCAACTCATGGGGGCGTGTCGACAGGTGCAAAAGGCCTCTGATTGGTCAATTCTACATCCGCGTAGAAAAGAGCGCATCATCGAAAAAATGAGGAAGTACCCACATCTGTACAATTTTCGTTCTCCACACTACAAAGACAGCACATATTCTAGTAATTCATGGAGGGAGATAGTGATGAATGTGGGTCTGGATACGGCAGAGATGGTGAGGAAGCGGAAAAACGCAAGAGATAAGTTTAGTAAGTTTAGCTAGTTCGTGATTGTTGCTCTTGCATTGTGGCGTGGAATAACATAGCGGAGACCGCGGTAGTATAAATCAAAAGTGACGGCGGCATCTCTGCGACAAGCTGACGGCGACACATTGCCGCGAGAGTATACACGGGGAAGTGTCCGCATGCGTCCACGACAACGCGCGCAACATCGCGGCAGCCAACCCTCTCGGACTTATCGGTTAACGGTTATTAATCGTTAAAGGGCGTCGGTTAACGGTCATAAAAAAAAATCCAAAATGTGCATGCCTAGATGTCACAGTACCCTGCGAGTCAGAACAGCTCACATAATGAGATATTTTCCCCAAACAAAGTCACAGAATTGTGTTACGTACGCACCCAAACACAGAAAAATGCACTGTACTTATCATAACAGGCCCTCTTTAATATCGAAGTGAGGTCCAGATTTCAGGTTGTGTTGAGTTAAGATTATACCCAGTGAGTTCATAACTCGTGCACATCCGTTAAAGATCGAAGAGCCAGTTTTGAAAGTTGGGAGCCAGAACACCCTGCTGTCCATGAGCACATCACAAACAGCTCATATAGTCCTGCAAGCAATGACCTCACAGGAGGGTGAATCCAACGTGGCGATTCATGCCTGCACTCATCCCTTGGCTATCTTGGACAGATTGCCAATCCATGATAGGGCCATAAAGTAATTTAAGTAAATGTAAGTAGAATAAATACAGGCTCAGGTAGCTCCAGCAGCAAGAATGGCAGGAGAAATGGGGCAGTAGAAGCTGCAGGTTTCTTTATTCGTAACCATATTATTGTCATTCAAACCACAACAACGTGAAGACATTAGCATCAATAACCTAGAAAAAAGAAAATCCCTAGTCTGCTGTGGTTGTCTCATTCTCTTGTCACATTCTTTATTTAAGAAAAAAAAACCACAAGACCAGCCTCACCATTTTAAATATTGATCATATTTGATAAATCATTGAGCATCAAAGTGAAGAAGGACCATGCGTGTTTATACTTTATTTAAACCACCTCATAAACCTTCCTCCTGGTGTATCACAGTTTATCGAGCTTGTCAGAGAAGTAGCGACCCTTAAACACTCTCCTGCCACTGTACGCGCCACACGCAGAGCTCCACATCTGAATCGTGCAGCGTGAATGTTAAAACTGTCCTCTTGCAACCTCATTAGAGGGTAGCCGGCACGTGTGCATGCACGTGCGCGCGGGAGGCTAGGTGTAATTTGAGCTGTCGCTCTCGCTGTGCCCGAGCTGATAAATGACACCGGGGTCTAAGTGCCGCTTGAATACTGAGCAGGGATCCGTGCGCCCGTGCGACGGGCCGGTGCACGTCGGATGGAAAAGGGTCCCGGGGAAGGACGAGGAAGCGTCTCCTACCTGAGTTAGCATCTCCTGCTCATGCAGCAGATGCAGTTTGCTCCCAGAGCCTTCAGTCCTCTGCTCCAACATGAGCGAGAAGTGCTCGATGCATCTGACTGACAGCTTCTCCTGCAGGGTCAGGATCACCTCCTGGAACACAGGAAAAACAAGGCTGTTTCCTCTTGTAAGCGATTATGCACGTCATATTTCCATTAGGAGTTTATTTGATGGGAAATCAATGCAATTCTCAGGTGCGACCAACAGATAAGCAAGCAACGCGTGCGCCGACCAACACCAGCTAAACTTGACATGCAGCAGAAAAGGTCAAGCTTTTCTAATTCTTATGTGCAGCATATTGAGACAAAATGGTATAAATCGGCAACAGACAGGAAAATTAGAGTTTAATTTTACCTGTGCAAGACTTGAAGTATAAAATGAGTTTGGATTTAGTTGCTCAAATTGTAACTCCCCCTTCATTCTGTTCCATTTCTCGTCAGAATTCTGGTCATTTTGTTCCACGTGCATGAGAAAATTACTGATTAAAGTCAATATTTACTGATTAGATCAGTGGTGCGCAAACTGTGGTACCCGTACCACCGGTGGTACGCGGGGAAACGTCATGACTTGTCAATGCATGACAATGCATTATAAATACAACGTATCTAATGGAATTCAGGTAACAATAAATAACCACAATAAGGAATAAACATCTCTCCTGTGTGTTTAAAGCTAATTGAGAAGGCATATATGGCTATATTTTAAAATTGGTCATCATGGTGGTACTCAGAAAGCTCAATAGTTTCTCAAGGTGGTACGCAGTATTAAAAGTTTGGGAACCACTGGATTAGAATAAGAGCTTTCTGCAGTGAAGTTGAGAAAAGAAGACAGACATACATTTCAGTTGATGTTCATGCAGTTAAAATCAAAATGATTACTCCTTTAATGAAATTAAAGGAAACTGCGAGCTTTTCCACGGAAATGACAGACAAAAGTGTTTAGATTTATTTCCAGGATATTCCAGTGATGTGTTCAATGAGAAAAAAAATGGCAAAAGTCCAAAATTTTTAACCTTCTGACAGTTAATTAATAGTGCAGCCTTAATGACTTACAACTGATGACAATCTCTTGAAGTGGTTCCTAACTGAGTTGTTACATGTCTCTGATGGATATTTGTCCGTTCTTCTATGGCAGATTGTTCTAGATCGTCCACATAGTGTCTCTTCTAAGTTTGGATATTAAACTTGAGTCATTGTTTTCTTGAAAAACCCAGCACCTAAAGTTCAACTAGGACCAGATCTCGTTACATTATCCCTCAGAACATCAACGTAATCCTGTTTTTTCGTGAACCCATGCGCCCGAAGCAACGTTCCCTGTGGCAGAAAAATGCCCCCCACCATGCTTCACTGAGGGAAACGTGGTTAATGGCCTCTCCTTTTATTAGTATCATTAGACCAATACTGCAAACTTCCAAAAACTCATCTCCATGTTTCTTTGCAGTGGTGAAACATACAGCCGTAAAAATAGCGGTATAGCATTCCCCCTCCAGATGAGCATCCACGCTGATTTCTTCCTGGAACATCATGGGGTCTTTTCGTACCACAAAATGTTGACAACTATGCCACCAATTTCAAGCAAACTTGCAGAAAGGAGAAGACTTGCAAACACACATCTGTCAGGGACTACAGAGATTCCTTCAGAAATGAACACACAGGTTTAAATCACATTTTGATGCATAATTAGGCTACATAGAAAAAAATTGATGAATCATAGAAATAACTATGAGAATTAGCAACCAAGGTTTGATATCCTAAGCAGTTGAAATAATAAAGGCACCAGCCGTTATTTAAGGAAATACGTTATATTTGAGTATTTGAGACATGTGCTATGAATCGAAGGCTGTTGGTTGTTGACCAGGACACAGTCCAGACCTCCTTCTGGACGATTTATAACAACGTAGCTTTGTAGACATGCTACTCCTGCTGTCCAGAACCGACTCCTGTTGAAAATGTTTGCGGTGTAAGTTTATATATACATCATGTGTAAAACCTGGTTCTCAGCAGGAAATTACACAGAACTACAGCAGTTAATATCCTCAGTTCCCACATGATTAAAAAGTGTAATTAATAGGAAAAGGGATGAGGCACAAAGACAATACACGCTTCAGTGTCTTAAAGCTGGAAGTGTTTGAAGCATTTAAGAAAAAAAAACAACCCTAGACTTCTTTTAAAAACAGTGCTCGGAGAAGAAAGTGGAGCTCAACAAACTTGACCTTGTGCTTGTGTTTATCAAACTCCACTAATTTAAACTCTAAATGAAACCCTCCTAATATATGCAGCAGTCACTGCTAATTTAGCGACGTGTGCCTCGAGGCCTGGAACACACACACACACACACACACACACACCTTGATAGAGGTGCTGCTGTCGAAAGCGAAAAGACTTCGTCTGCCCGTTTTCCAGATAGACCTTCAGGACATTTGGCATGAACAGAAGTGAGTTGTCCTTTACCGGGTTCTGCCAAGAAAAAGAAAAAAAAAAAAAAGATCATCAACATTGTTTTCAAACTGTGAATCTGTGATTAGCAACGATATGTGGAAGGAATTTGTCGTCCTATTGTGGCAGAACTCATTTCTGTGATTGTCTTATTCATCCCGTCCATCTTAAGCAGAAACCATCTGGCATTGCCTATATAGGTCATAGATAAGCATGTGTGCGTGCACGTGTGTGTGTGTGTGTGTGTGTGTGTGTGTGTAGAACTGACCGGAACCTGGCCGTTTATAATGACCTCCTCAGCAAAGCGCACTTTGACCGGATTGGACTTGAGCATGGCCTTTTTGGCTGCACTGATGAACGCTGATTTAGGGGACTAAAAGGGAATCATATAAATAAAAAAAGAGTTAAGCTAAGGTGCAGAAAAAAAAAACCTTAATTCCACACTTCTGGAGCCATCTTTAAAATCTTTAACAACGTTAACCTGAACCTTTTTCCATATAAAGTTATCAGTCTCACATTGTCGTAGAACAGTGATTCCCAAAGTGTGGGCCGTGGCCCCCTGGTGGGCCGCCGTGGTACTGCAGGTGGGCCGTGAGAGGTCATTAAAATTAAACAAATATATTTTAAATCCTCTATCTTTTTTAAATATGTCTTTAATTACTGTAAAATATTAACGACATGATTTAAAAACATTAAGAAGTAACAAAACAAACCAGTTAAGTGTTATTCTACTGTCATCTTAACTTAATATGACAAGTGTCACCTTATTTGTTGACCCCTTACATTAATGTCAGAACATATCTTCTAGTCCTGTATGTTGATCACAGTTGTGATTAAAGGTTTCGGTGGGCTGCAGAGATTTTTCACATTTCAAATTGGACCTTGGTGTTCTGAAGTTTGGGAATGGCTGTCATAGAGCCATTCAGGGTTTGGAAGTATTCTCATTCCATGTCGTCAAAGGTCAAACAGCCTTTCATTGCCATTGATTTTTAGCTCCGCCAAGGAGGTTATTGTGGTGTATGAACAATATGATCTTATTATAAGTTCAGGACATTTTTCAGAGTCAACGGGTTTAAAGCTTGAGATCAGTCCACTGAAGTACATCCTGTCTTTTTTAGGAATGTGGTACTGTCCATGTTGAGAGAAGATAAGAACTGCGAACCTGTCATAGGGAGTTTGATTGAATACAACTGCAATTTAGATATGCCTGGCAAAGAAAGTATAAAAGCTTCCTTTCCTTTGTTCTCTGAGTTATCATGATTGGCCGTATTAAGCCTCTTTTTTCTTGTAATAAAACCTCTTATACATTTAAAAAGTCGGTTTGGAGCTGCTTTTATTTAATGTCCCGACACTTCAACGCTGCACGACGAGATCAAGAGAAGAAAAGTCACAGGAGATCTCCAAACTTCTGATTTGATTTTGGAACTGATTTCATTTTGTGTGTGATCCGGAAGAAATCCTGGATTCTGGATCACTTTCAAATTTTCGATAACATTGCTGTAAATGGAGCCAAAAATTTTGCTTCTCAATATCTCCGTTAATTATTGCCCAAAACTCATGAAATTTGACTCAGGGATTGACAATGGGAACCTCTATCAAATTTCAAAGGCTGATCCGGATCTGATCCTGAAGGCGGATCTGTAAATCGCTGTATGGACGAATTGTTGCACTTGGCGCGGGTCTGCGCTCTCCGAGTGCTTTCCTAGTTTGCTCCTGGTGAGTTTGGGATCATTGTCCTGTTGGGTGACCCAGTTTCAGCCAAGCTACAGTATTTTGGAGTTCACAGGTGTTCACGGTCAACTCAGTGACTGCAAGCTGCCAAATCATCAACCCTCCACCACCGTGCTTTACAGTTGGTATGAGATGTTTGCGATGATATGCTGTGTTTGACCTTTACCAAATACGTCATTGTGCATTACTGGTCAAGCATCTCTACACTGGTCTTGCTATCCTGGTAATACCTTACAAAAAAGCCAAAGGTGTTCATGCTTTTATTTAACTGCGCTTGCCATGAACTCCAATATTTATTCTGACCTTGGGTTGAACTTGCCCACTCCCAGAGAGATTTTCAAATGTCTTGACGGACAAATAGTTCGGAAATGATCATATAACCCTTCCCAGACTGTTGGGCTGCAACAGCTGCTTCTAAAAGATCACTGCTGATGTCTTTCCTCGTTGGCATTCAGGTAACCCACCTGCTAAAAGGTCCGCTTTTATAGAGGTGCTCATGCTCACTGATGATCAATGAATCAATTGCCTTTGAACAGCTGCCGCCTCTCTAAATTTATACGCACATATAAAAGCTTCAAATTGGAAGAGGATGTGCTTCATCTTTTTACACAACTATATATTAGTCTTATATTACAGGAAATAAAAAAGACAAAAAAAAAGAGCTTAAAGAGGACAGAGGATGCGAGACAGGTAATATAAAAACTAAACTAAACTAAAAACCAGATCTGCTTTCACACAGACACAATCTTGTGATGGACTTTTAAGCCTTGTACCCATGGGGCCTTAAAAACTGATTTTTGATGCTCGCTTCAGACAAATGTTTCTGTATCATATCAGCCTCCTTTTTTTTTGTTTTTTTGTTTTTTCCCAAAAACTTCACAAGAATTGCAACATCTACTCACAGGATACGGCTGAACAACAGTCAGCATGATGGATTCCTTGCAGCTCCTGAAAGAAAGCAGAGTGAAAAAGCACAAAGTCAACGAAATCCCCCCCCACCCCACACACCCCCCCCCACTCAAATAAAAGAAGAACAACAGCAGCTGAACGACAGGAATGTGATTAGCTTGGGTAAAATGGACAGAGACGCCTCTGGCAACGGCCAAACAGATGCAGTCAAACCCAGAAGCATTCGCACACAGACTCATTAGTTTCCCCCATTTAATTTAGAAAACGTGACTTGGGTTTTTGTGAGGCGAGGCGTGATTTCAGTCCTTTAACTCTAACAATTAAGCAGACGAACGGAAATCGGGACGTAAGAATAACGAGAAAGAAATGAAATAAGCAGAATCGCATTGGAACGAACGTCAATACGAGCTGCTTTCTTCCATTAATCTTTATGAATTACTTTAATTAGATATATATAATTTTTTTTTTTTACTGCTTTTGTTGCAATGATTGATGATGGATGTGGAGTTTTAAATAGCTCAAGCTGTTTTTAAATCAAGGTTCATTTATGTAACTGTCGCACCAGGAGATTAAAAACACAGGTTTACTACTGTCGGCAGCCCCGGGCTGAAAGAGGACCGCAGGAAACAGCAAATCATTTTCTGATGGCTGTTTCTTCAGGAATGTGATTCGAACTAGAAACTTTTCCACCTAGTTGGATTGAGTGCGACTCCTCCCTCTGACGCAGCTTACTTGGTCAGGCCTGCCGTTGCCGTCTTATTATCATGAACTGGCTTCCTGTGTTGTCGCTGCGGTTTCTTGTCGCTGACGTGACAATAAGGAAACTCGATCATTTTTGATTGTTAGCCTCATGTCTAGACTATGTACAAGTGCATTATGTTCTCCTGAGTGTCGGCCGCATTGTGACAAGCAGGTTTCATTCATAGGTGGTTAAGTTTGTAAAGTAAATTTAGCTGACGAGGTGTTCTCTGTCCACTGGCATCTCAGCTATAAAAATCTAAGCAATATTTGCTAGCCAGGTGTTTGCTTCTTTCTTGTTCAGTTTCCTTTCTTTTTCGATCCCATTATGAGCTGTGCGGAATGCTTTTGCGTACTTTGGCTGCAGCATTGCAACAGACAGAGAAAAATTCACGGGATGATTTATACGTAGAGCTACAACACCTAGTTCAGAGCGAGAGGATGCAGCAGTTCCTGGTTTTGTTTCTTTACCAGTTATACTAGGCTTTAGGGTAGGGCTCAATGCTTGACTTGTATTTATGACAGTGCTGGACTGGCATCAGATCTGTGCTGGACCCCCCAGAGACCAAATGGACACAAACCCTGTGCGGCGCTGCTTTAAAGCCATTCCATGTACCACGACCACTTCTGACCACATGAAGACAGTTCATGTGTCAGCCTCTAGTGTAAGACACAATGAGGCAGACCACTAGTGGGACAACATGCAAGATGTGCTGGACCGTCACCACTCGGTATCAGAAGTGGCTCTCTTGTCAAGACTGCCCCCAAGTGGCCAGAAGTGGTATCGCTGCATAGGTCAGGTGAGGCTACTTCACTGATGCCGTTAGGCAGAGTGGCTTTTAGAGACGTAATGGAAGTCAAATTGATTTTTGCAAGACCAAGAAATCTTGCAAAATCACTAGAAAGGCGAATCCAATCAGCCGTTTGACTGCGAAAGTCCTTCAAGAAGACGAGATGCACTCTGGGCCGAACCTGAAGGCAACATTTCTCTGCGCTCACCAAAGAAATTAGCTTTGCAATTTTGCAAGGTAAAAATATCTTCGGCTCTCTTTTGTATCATTTTGCAGGAAAAATGGTCGAAATAGCAGAAAGAAGAGCTGAAACACTAGCTGGGGGGGGTGGGGGGGGGGGGGGCCTTGTTCTGCACTGACCCTGTAAGTTGTGCTTCCAGTCAGTAATCTTTAACTTGCTGTATGTCTTTTCGGTAACTTTGCTAACTGCAGCAAGAGAAACATTGGCCTTTGGGGGGGGGAGGGGCTAAACTTTTGCACAGTATGGGTGCATGAAAAGGCAACAGATCCCCCCCCTGACGTCCGATCTGAACTGAGCTATTGCAGCCGCGGTTCAGTCCCTGTCGTCCGTGCATCTACCTGACGAGATCGATGACTCTCTCTCTCGGGCCGAGCTGACGGGTTCATCGTTGATCATGATGATCTCGTCGCCTGGCAGCAGCTTCCCCTCCGATGGACCGCCTGCGCGCACAAAAGCATGCAAATGAGCCACAGTTGATCAAGCTGCCCCCTTCCGGGCAGAGATTTAGTTTGTCTGCCGAAGATTATGCGAGAATGAATCTGTGCGGCGACGGCTGAGTGGACACCACGGTCGCATGTGAGACCGTAGGTGCACTCCACCGACTGTATTTGTCTCTTTGTTAAAGCATCTGGATCTGTTTTTATGGCCAACCGGCCCAAACAGAATATTCATTAGTTCAGCTGTCTGTTTCAAATTCAGCACCGACTGATTACTGCGATGCCTAATGACAGTGTGTGTTTGTGCAGCTGAATGGATCTTATGGTTGATTGGAGTGTTTGAGCATCTTGGCAGCAATTTGGCAATCAGCCAACGCAAACTTCCAGGGAAAAAAAGACCAAACAAAACACCCAAAACAAGCAAATACGACGTTTGTTTCATTACATTTCCTGCATGCGGTCAATATTAATGTAATTAATTGCGGATTTCCTGGATGAAGACGAGAGCTGTTTTCAGATCAGCTTTCTAAACAGTCACCGCAGCAGCTGTTTACACTGATTAGCACACGTCAAATAATGAAAATTGCTAAAATTGAACAGCTGGAGGCACTGAGATTTGTTTTGTCACATGCATTATTTTATTTCCATTTCTGTTGCAACGTTATCCCATTTTTGCCGGAGCTAAATAGTGTTTTTCCTTCATGTTTTGTGGCGATTTTCGCCAGGAAATAAGCTCTTCTGTTGCATCGATTCATTTTGCTTCGTAGAAATATCTGCATTTGGGTTCAGTGAGAGCCACTTAAGTCTGAGCAGCTGTCATATTAAACGACTCAATCGATGCCTCTGAACAAATCTTGAGCAAGAGGAGAGTTTTGAAACACAGCAGGAACAGCTGACGTGTGAAGCACTCGCCTGGACTGTGACTAACTCAACGAGAAAAGCAATTACATTTGAACTAATGTGCTGACTGCAATGTTGCAAGCGAATTGTAAAAGGATTGTGGGCGTTGGAAAACATGATAAAAAATCTCATCTTTATGGGTTTTAATTCAACCTCAGATTAACAACATGTAGTATTTTTTTTCACTGTTCCATTATTTATTTATGTGGCCAATTCTAAGCATCTCCTTACAGCTTCTACGATTTAGGTCATCAGCAGGTGCAAACACTCCTATAAAAGAAGGCATTCTGTCTATTTCCTGGTTTGGACCATTCAGGTCTAACACAATGCCAAGAGGGAACGATATGAGCGGCGGTCAAAGAGAAGCAGCTGCTGCTGTAATTGCTCAAAACTGGGTCACGTAGCAGGACAGTGACACACAGCATACCAGCAAATCGATGGAAAAGTGGCTGGATAAATAAAAGAATCAAGTTTTTGGAAGTCCAGATCCTCAACCCAAATTAAATGCTCTAGCAGGACCCAAAGAAAGCCACGCCCGAAGAGCTAGAACTGGAAAACTGGAGATGGTTATAAAAGCTATATAATCAAGAGGTACTTAGTATTGCCCACATCATTTTTTTTTTTTTTTTTTGATCTGCATGTCTGCATTTTTGTTAAATAAATACTGGCAAGGGGAGAAAAAGTTACATATTTTGTTGTCCGTTTAGAGGTCATACTCGCCTGATAGTAAGATCCACTACAAGTGGACGATTTTATGATGTAAATATTCAAAGAAAATAAAAGGATTAAAGGAAATGGCACTGACTTTTGCACATGACGTGAGGTCTATGTACTTTTCCAAAAGTTAAGAGTAGTATTTATTGTCTTTGCTTGCTGTGTGAGTAGAAAATGTCAATCAAATAAGTGCAACCATTGCAACTGCAAGCGGGGAACAACTGTAATAAGACCAAGTTTATTCCACGGGATTTTTTCAATTTTCTTTCATTCTTACATGTGAATTGCATGAATCTGTGTGTCAGCACTGCGGCCCCCACCTGGTGTGACGGAGCGGACCACCACCGGCTTCTCACTTCCCGCCACAAAGCCGAAGCCCAGTACCGGGTCCCGCCGCATTTCCACCATCCGAGGCGCGGGCGGGATCCCGTCCAGGTGGACCTCCTCCAGGGAGCTGCTCTGCGACCCTTGGCTGGAAAACACGGAGTGGGAAGTAAAAATAAATAAATAAATCTGTGATAAATGAACAAACGCATTGAGAATACTTCGCTTTGATTCACTAATAGTTCAGACAATTTGCTGACCTGCCCATCAAGAATGAGTCAGCAAATAGTTTCACATCAAGATTACATCGTGGGCAATGAGCAAAATGACTTTTAGAGAGACGGATCCAAGTGATTAAAGGAGACTTTCATAAGGGACATGACTAAGAGCGCATTAGAGGTCAATCAATGAATTTATCTCGACAAAACAAATGTTTTAGCTGAAAATAACTTGATCTGAGCCGTTTGATCATCTGTTCATAAATTGGCTCAGCTGACGTCTTTGCAGAGGCGCTTTTAATGCCTCGGGTTTGTGATTTTGAACCCATTTACCAATTAAACTCTTGTAAAAATCTCCAGATGGTTACAATAAAAGTTCACTGATTACTTAATATAGTTTTATGGGATTTTTAAAAAAGTGCCTCCTATTTTTAAATCAGTTACTCATTATGCATTTTCTCTTCATTAAAGGAATTTAAAGGAGGCCTTTTATGCCCTGTGTCAAAATCTGGCACAACTTCCTGAAGGCTTAATGAGACACTTTGGCCAAAATGCCACAGAGATATAGGACAAAATGTTCGTTTTCAATATTGATTTTAAAGCTCTGTTCACAGCATCTGCTTTAATAATCTGTGTTCCAACAGCATACAGCAGCATACAACGTACAACGTAAAAGGAAGAGTTGGATCATTTTATAGGGCACCATGGACTCCTCTGAGAGACTACGGGCCCGATATTCCGCCAGATCTCTTAAAGCCGCTATTTAGGGATAGCGGGTAGCAGGAGGGGCGCTCCCCCGCAAAGAACGCAATCTTCCACTCTTGCTAAACCCGCTATCCCACCTGCGCTACCCGCTATATTATGTATAGGAGTGGTTAGGGCGTTCCACCTGTAAAACCAATCAGTGCGTCAGTAGCCATTGCCTTTAAGAGCAGGTTGCGCTAGCCGCAAACCGCTATGGAGGATCTTTTCATCCAGATCGGAGCAGCTCCAGTGTGCAGCTCGTCTGGGACTCTGCTGTAGAGCTTCCTCCTCCCCTTCCTCCTTCTCCTCTGCACTGATATATACATAAAAATATTCTTACACAGACAATTCCTATCGGCTACCTGAAAGTCCCAGATAGTCGGTGCGCTCCCAGTAAACACGCTCTGGGTGTCTGTGGTTTAACAGCGAGAAAGCCATTTAAGACGATCTCTATTTTCTCAGGGGTTCAACTGAGGCCAAATTACGCTTTTTAGACAACAGTTAATTCAAGAGGTAGAGCTGTTTGTGCACGTCCACATGTGACCAGGTGGATGTACATTGATGACATTTGGACGCACTCTTGCACGCGCCGACATGCGGGTTGCGGGTGGTCAGACCACCTGATAACCGCAACCGCGATCGCAAGATACCGAGTTTACGGAAAGGGCAAAAGACACGCCCATTGCCACACCTACATAACTAGTAGCGGCTTTAGCGAGCAGAAGATTGCATTAGTTCCTAAACCCGCAATTTGCGGGTAGTTGGCTAGTGGGTAGCGGTGTATGATCGGGGCCTACATCTCTCGGTTAGCATGGGAACTCCACGGTTTCTCGATTAGAGCTGGAGAAGGTGACTGGGGATCTCCAGTGGCTTAAGATAAAAGAGCCATTGCACACTTAAGTAATTAATTCTACATAATCATGAACTAATGCTGTCGCAGCTAAACAATACCAACCAACTCAAGGGGCTATCGCTCGCCAAATATTTTCTTTGAAAACCTCTGTCTCCTTTCAGCCATAAGTATTTACTCCACCGTGCCTCTGTCTCTGTGCTACACTTTCAACTTTCTTTATTATCTTTTTTTCCCCCATTTCCTAATTCACAGTTTATACTTCAACCATATAATTTCCCTTTGCAGGATAAATAAATTATTATTTAATTCTAATTAAATGACAAATATGGGAACACAAATCATTTTATAGGTCACTTTTTAGGTGGGCAGTTTCCTTGAATCCGTCAGTAGTGACGCAAACGGCGGCCAGAGGAAATCAATCAATCAATCGAGACGTTTCCTGCAGAGCGAAAGTGGCCGTATTGTATTTTGGTACTTTAACTCCAGAATGCAGCCACTGACCTTGTGCAACGCCAGTTAAAAGTGGCGCATCCTTTTTCTTAGCTGCGATGAAAACTAAGGGTGAAAGCACTTCCAGGCAGTAAACGTGTCACATTAAATGATTTCTTGCTTGCTGAGCCTCGAGTGTCTGAGCTGAGACTTTGAGGATGTCTGTTAAAAGGTGACACACAATTTTAGTTGGGTTAAGTCATTCCCTCTGCGTGCCTCTGCTTCTCCTTATCGATCAGTTCCTTTGATGACCGTTGCTTCTTTCTGCTCGTTTTGTCCACAGCTGATTCAATCTTAAAATCTTAACCATACAAAATTACTTTTCACTCATTTTTTCCTGTGGATTTTCCTGTTGATATCCATCTCGCTCAGATGCCTTGCGTGTCATGTAATCTGTCTGGTCCAGATCAGCCAAATGTCCACCTGACTTCCCGCATTTTTATCTCTAATTCATTCTCCTCCTCCGTCCTATCATCACATTGATCTGAGTTGCACGTAAGGTGGAGCGATATCAAACTAAATCTGTAATGAGGCACGTTCCCCTTTCCAATCTGCAACGCTGGCTTGTCTTCACTGTCGGGGTCGGTCGGGGTTTAATCCGTCAGGCGGATTGAGCAAGGGTGACGGAGTCGGGGTTAAGCCAGAAATCAAAAGGTCAAATCTTAGTCATGGAAAAATGGAACGGGGCACGCAAAACCTAAAATTGACACTTGGCTCATCACTTTAAAAAAAAAGAAACGAATGGATTGTAGAAAACAGAATCCCTTTCGATTGCGAGGTTTTTGCGTGCCAAGTGATTTGTAACCCTCAAAAGTTTCCCAATTTGATACATATAACCTCTGATGAACAACACCACAAACATATTACACTGTGCAGTTATTAATTGAACAAAAGCTAAGCCAAAATAAGCGTAGACTTAATGCCTCTAGGAGGAATTAAGGGAGTAAATAGCAGCCAGCTGCTGCTATTCACATGCTTAACACGATTAATCAATCATGAAGTGTGACCACCTCTGCTAAGGAGAAATTTACTGCTCTGGATAATTTGGGTGCATTAGTATAATGCCAAAGAGGAAAGACATCAGCAATGACCTTGGAGAAACAGAAGTTGCCGCCGATGTCTCTGGGAAGGGTTACGAGGCTGCTTTTAAACAGTTTAAAACAGATCCTTCATGATTCTTTCCCATGTCAAACAAATAATGCTTGAACAGCATTCAGATGTCATCAGCCGTCGAGAGTGCTGAATGTTGATGTGCAACGTCGTAACCCAACAGAAAGTTCTTGATCGAATATTGAACAAATGTCAGACTGTCAAATGGCTGACGGCGCTTCAATAATTCAAACAGCATCTTAAAAAGTCCGTCAGTGCATTCACATGCTGATTTTATTTCCCAACTATAATCACATTACTATGTTGATTCATTCTTATCGGAGGTGGTTCTATGAGACAGCTGGTCCTGCAGGGATTTCTACCAGGACCAAAAATCAATCCGCTTCCACCGAACGTCGATGTTGAATTAACAAGTCATGGTGGATCTTCACAGCTGAGGGAATGAGTGAGATATTCAAAGAAGCTTTCCAGGTACAGTCAAACAAACTGGAGGCTGGGTATCATGTTACCATAGGCAGCTACGAAGGCAGGTCTGGATGCATTTTCATGCCCTGCCCCAATCTACCATTAAGTCTGCTCTAAACTTGCAAACATTCAATAAATACGTAGTATAATATCAGATAAAGTTCATTTTTTCATTCTTCGTAGCCGTTTTATTCCTTCACGGCTGCAGAGGTGTTCCAGTCCATCTCACCTGCTACTGCGTGACAGGTTGGCAGTGCAATATCCTTGAAGAATAGCGTGGCCAATGTTATTTGTGATGTTATAACACCCCAGCGCCTCACTAACACTGTGTGTCACTCGAAATTAATAATGTGACAAAGCAATTAGCACATCGTAAGACACACAGAACCGGTGCAGAACCGACAAAGCGAAGCACTGAAGTGCACACGCGTGTCACCAAATGAGTACGGCGCCCATGCCAGATGGCGTCCATTGAGGAAGCACTTGCGTCACACGGATCTCATTCATTTTCCGTGGAAGGCCAAGAGGTGTGCTCATCATCGATCTCGGGCATCCGGGGCATCCGGGGAAAAGTTGAGCTTTGCCCAGTTTTACACAAATGAAAGAGCCGATCAAAGTACACATCGTTCTCTCATTGCATTTGATGGAAGGTTGTCTCTTTATGTCTGCTGCATCAGCGGCAGAATCAGGATGACGCCCAGTGAAAAGTTGGTGTCCTTATTAAAAACCGTAGAGGAGAAGCTGACAGTAATTTCCTCCTTATTTACTATCTCGGACAGGCTTGTATGAAGGTGGAGGAGGTTGGGAGCAGAGCTACTTTAATTTGCTGGGGCTATCTGGTTAAAGTTGCGTTTAAAACAAAGTAGCAAGGTTCAAACAAACGTCGGATGTGACTGCAATTTGAAATCTGAAGCACACACCTCCACATGAGAAAACAGGGGAGAGATGCAGCCGCACGCCAAATCGCTGGTCAAACAGCGGACATGTGCCACTGGGACTGAGAGGAGCGTGAGGGCGAGCAAGATGAAGTCACTGAAGTCAAACAAATCTGACCCTGGTGTTGACCTGAATTATAATTCATCCCCTGCACATTCAAGTTCATAATTTGCTAATTTCTCATCACTCACCACCAGACTCCCAAATCGACACCTCGATGTCCACATAACCAACAAATATCCAAATGTTTGAGTCCAGCCTTATTAAAGCCATCAAACGTTTTATGAAACATGCTCGTTTAAAGAATAAAGTTGAAGGTTAAAAGCAGCTTTGTTAAAAAGTCGATTCAAAGCATACCTCTCAATTCAAGTCACCTTTATTTGTATCGAGCCAAAGCACAGCAAGACATCTCAAGTCCATTACAGTCCAAAGACCAATAAATTAAACTGAAAGTGGAATTTTAAAAGAACTATAATGGAAACATGTATCAGTATTAGAGGGGCTCAACACATGTGACTGCAGGAGGTTATGTTTCTGCCGGTGTTTATCTGTCTGTCTGTTTGTCTGTCTGTGTTCAAGATAACTCAAAAAGTTATGGATGGATGAAATTTTCAGGAGTTGTTGGAAATATGAAAAGGAATAACTGATTTCATTTTGGGTGTGATGTGGAAGAAATCCTAGGACTCTGGATCACTTTCAAATTTTTGATAACATTGTGTTAAATGGGGCCAAAAATGTTTGTTTCTCAATATCTCCGTTAATTATTGCCCAAAACTCATAAAATTTGACTCAGCGATTGACAATGGGAACCTCTATCAAATTTCAAAGGCTGATCCAGATCTGATCCAGAAGGCGGATTTTATCGCAATTTGTAAATCGCCAAATGGGGAATTGTTGCGCTTGAAGGAGATCTGCGCTCTCTGAGTGCTTTTCTAATTTTAACTGCAAAAAACCTCAAATTTAACTGAGAAGAAATGTGAAAATATGAGAGAATGTTCCAGGTAAAGCCTCATAACAGGGGAATGGTTAAAATATATTCCAACAACCTGCCAATTCATTACCCTTAGAAGTAAGCCAGAGACGATGGTAATAAAATCAAGATATCCTGTAAAAGGAGGGGTTTAAAGGATAAAAAAGAATAAAGTGAATACAATCGGTCAGACAAGCTTTCTGCTTTTAATAACACCAACACACACACTCCAAAGAACCACTTGGCAAGTAATTGCTTTCCCAGTCAGTAAGCAATCAGACATCTGCATACAGAGCTTGTTCCACAGCATGTAAATGTAGCTGGACTTTCTCTGTCTAGGTTCGCTGTCCCAGTATGTCGGTGCCAATCCAACTTAGTTATATGACTGAGGATTTATTCCAACATGACAATTTTACAGAAACACGAGTGCGCGATGTTACTTTTGCACATGTGGCGAGCAAGGTGGATATGAAACAATGCCTACACTGCAGGCTTATCCAGTAACTTTAAATCTGTTGGTGACTAGAGTGGATTGACGGCTGTGGGAGAGCTCCAGACTTTCTGTTTGCACCGTCAGGCTTAAGGCTTTTTTTTTCTACGACACTATAAAACAGCACATTTCGGTATGGGTAGAAGCCGTTACGTTTTAGATAACAGACAACAGCTCAACACGGGTAGTGTATTTTACTGATCGTCATAGTGGTGTCACCCTCAAATCCAGCTTCCAACAAGATCTTTAAATGTCAGTCATGTCATCTTTGTTCGACAACGACAACAGAGCAACGGAGGCTGTGGAAGAAGTGCTATACCGGACTGTCGATACTATCTGAAGGCCTGGCTGCATCTTATCTTCAGGATAAGAAGATAAGATGATATGGAATAATTCCATATCATCTCTATCGAGCACTTCACTCCCAGAGTTTGTAAAAGTAGATTAGGAGATGGATTAGTTATCAGGTTCGTCTCTTGTGGAACCAGCTCCCCGTTGGTGTTTGGGAAGCAGATATCGTCGATGCCTTTAGGATGACGCTTAGAAGCTTCCTTTTTGATAAAGCTTGTAGTTAGAGATGGCTTCAGTAGGGAAATGTACATATTCTTCTTTCCTGTCATTTCAGACCCCCAGCTGGTTGGTTCTGCTGGTGTTTCTTTAGCTCTGGTAACCAGGTTTATTTCCTCTCCACTGTCATCTCCTGGACTGAATTGGAATACAGGAATACAGTTTGGACTGGACTGGACTGTACTTACTTTGTAAAATCTGAGTGCTTTCTGTGTAAAGTGCCCTGAGTTAAAGTTGCTCTGAACTGGCGCCACACCAGTGAAGCGAATTGAACTGACCCGAATTTTATGACAGTTTTAAGCTGCATTGACGTTGGCGCCGAAGACGGACCGTCCCATCGCTCCTACTACGTCAGCGAGACGGTGACCATTGAGTGTGCGAGGTGTTCAGTGCTCCACACCATTTTGAGCCCTGCCAGGTTCTTGCAGTGCACTTCACGAGGACAGTATTCCCACTGACAACACACTCAGAAGAGTAAGTGTAAGTGCAAGTATGCAATTTGGAACACAGCCTGGGTTACTGGATGCACAGAGAAGAAAAGGGTGATAGCTGATTTCAAAAACGTCGGCTTATTCCTGCACCTGTGACCACAACCAGTACTCAACCCAATGCTCATAGGCTTGTCTTGATGAAACCAGATCTAATGAAGGGTGGCTGTAGCAGGTCGTCCAGTCACTGGAAGGTTGGCAGTTCCTGGCTTCAACTGTCCACATGCCACCTTGGGCAAGACACTGAACCCTAACTTGCCCCCAGTAGGTCTGGCAGCGCCTTGCATGGTAGTAGCCACCCACTGTTGTGTGAGTGTGAATGGCGGTGTGGTGACGGTGTGGATAAAGCGGTATGTAAGTACAGTCCATTTAAAGGTACTTGCGCTAGTGCGCCAACAGAATCGAACATACTTGGTGAGGAAGTCCCGTCCATCCCTGGCGCTGTTCATGCTGTCCCAGCTGTAAGGGGGCCCCTGCAGTCCTCCCCAGGAACCGGGGCCAGGGGGCGGCCAGCCCGTTGTTTTATTCCTGTGGCTGAAACAAAAAAAAACACACATGCAATTAATCATTTATTTTAACCTTGGAGGAACTACAGACACAAAAGGGGCCAGATCTTTGAATTTGAATAAAGACGATAAAGATCCAGTAAAAAATGGATCACTTTACTAATTTTCAAGACTGTGCCGGCGGTTTACCCAGATCATGACCCGCTTGAAAAAAACAAGCATCAAAGAGCATTTACAGAAAAGCACCAACTCATGCCGACTTTATTACAGAGATGCAATAAATCTTAAGCTTCACCGAGAGGTTTTCGAACAGGGATCATCTTAATTCATAAATCCCCCTGCTCTGGATAAAGGCACTCAGGAACACTTAGTGCACCGCTGGTTACAAACCTCTCAGTCCAATTAGTTGGACTCCTTGCGTCTCAGTGTGAGGTAGCACTGCTTAGTGCAATCGACCGTACTCAAATAGCAGCTCATCGACTCCGTAGCTGGGTAATCAATGGCTTGCGTGTACGAGCGGGACTTGTGGTAGACGCGAACCTGCACGCATGGAGTGAGGAAGGGCAGCGAAGGCACTGATGTCACAGCTGTTTCGCCTATTGCGGATCATGCAAGCATGGTCAACGAGGAGCCAGGAAAGCGTATTTAACAGGAGGAAAGATACTTGAAGAGGAGAGTGGCTACATTGAGGCTTAAATGTGCTAGACTGAACACAAAAATCCTCATGAATAAGGTGTGCTGAGTCAAAAATTCCAATTTGTAATGTCTCAGCGGCTACAGTGACACCTCATAACTTTCTATATAAATGGTTACAAATGGAATAAAAGAACAGACGCCTGCTTATGTCTGATTTAGTTTTATCTTGAGCACCTCTGTTAGGAGCAGATTTCTCCTGTAGCCAATCTGCAAAACCACATGAAAACTAATATTTACAAAGCTGAGTTGCCAGTCCCCTTTTTTTTTGGTTTTGTTTTGTTTTTTTTTCAATAGAAGTACAAGCTGTTGGGGAGGTACATATCAAATAAAGTACCCAAGTAATTACTTATATGTAAAAAAAAAATGTTAAAGTAAATGAAAAGGCATACTATATAAGGATGTCATCGCCGTAACAATCCAGCTGATTGTCCTGTCGATGGGTCGGATACATCATTCTGTCATGTCAAAACATGGAAAATAAATCACTCTTTGTCCTATTTCAATCCCAGCTAAAGTAGGACAGAAAAAAAAAAGAAAAAAAAAAAAGTACTGCTTCGCTCGTCTCGAGCAACGTGAGTATTTCCATCCTTCCATTCGCAAAAATAGCAAAGGAATCAAATAAAAGCAGCTCATATTCAAGATATCCTTAAAAGCAACAGATGCCTTCCAGCACAGTTGGGCTCCTCTCTGTTTTATTGCCCTCCGCGGATTTAACTTAGAAGCTCGCGTTTCTGTTGATCGTCAGGCATCCGAAAGATAAACAGATCCGCCGCCATGCTGGAATCCCAATCAGGGGCTGGTGTACTCAACATATATGTAGTAGCCGCGGTGATTAGCGGCCGTAGAGATCCCATGTGTGCCGCCAGACATCCATCTGTACTTGTCATTGTGCTGCTGCTGCTGCTGAGAGCAGCTTTGGTCCAAACTGAACTAAACTGCTGTGGCCTTGCCTCCTTTATCCCATAATCCCTCTCATCACACAGAAAACAAATCCACGTTGTGTGTGAGCACTTTTGTGTGTGCATGAATGAGTGTGTGCAGCTGCGCAAGGAAGTACACCCTATTTCATTTCTGAGGTTTTATGTATTCTGAACATAATAATTAAAAAAAAATAAAATAAAAAAAAACCACTGCTCCTTAGCAGGTTTTAAAATCAGGTAAATACACTTTGAGGTGAGCAACAACATGACATGCTGCACTCCAACATTGTTATTATGTTTCTTTGTTTTTTTAATAAAAAGTCAAAATGCAAAATCACTGTGTGAAAAAAAAAACAACTCAATGCTTCATGATCTATTAGCTTGCGCGAGCACCTTTAGCAGCAATAACCTCATACATGCTACTCCTCTAAATATCCTCTAGGTGGCAGCACTAATCAAAACCAGCTGTTACTACTGGAAGACACGAAAACTCCCGCTGATTCAGAAGGCACGGATTTAAGCGTGAGAGTAAGGACGAAACGGGGAGGAATATTGATGTGCTGAACCTCAAAAGAGGTTCCAGGCTGTGTTCTCGTCTACTCGGCAAGGAAGAGATCATCGCTGATGGCGACACAAAGTGGTGATCCTGCCCGCTCTATCTGGGATTACTGGACGATGTCATAGCACAGAAAGCTACCGGTCTGCAAAGCCCCAGAGGAGTGTGGGTGCTCCCCCCTCACTTGGTCCACGGTACTAGATTAGCTCCTGTTGGGTCTGGGTCTGGACCTTTGACTGGGTAACTGCAAAACCGTTCCAATGAAGCTGGTGCAGCTGGGATCGTTGATCAGTTGCAT
This sequence comes from Hirundichthys speculiger, assembly GCA_018398805.1. Taxonomy (NCBI): domain Eukaryota; kingdom Metazoa; phylum Chordata; class Actinopteri; order Beloniformes; family Exocoetidae; genus Hirundichthys; species Hirundichthys speculiger. The sequence goes on from JAGFBZ010001190.1 coordinate 226,822, forward strand.
GACCTGCCATCCTCACATCTGAATCTAAAATAGTCTGATATACAGAGATGTGTTCATGGTTAACCCTAACCCTAACCTTTTCATGATTTCTTAAAACAGCTCTGGTGATATGCACCTGCTCATGTCTGTGTAAGCAGCAAGCAAGCTAACAGAGAAGGGAAACTGGGTGGTGATGGTATAAGTCTTTGTCTTGAAGATTCACACAGTACGTATCAGTGACTAAGAAATGTTGAGCTGATGCATATCCATAGCAACACCGCATCCCTAACTTAGATGGACAACACACATGTCAAATAGATAAATTACATATATATACGAAAACTCTCAAATCACATGGAATAATTATGGGGCGCCGTTTGTAAAGTTGGTCATGCTGAAAATAATAGCAACATTTTGTCACATTTAGCCTTCAAATCATGTTTTAAAAAGTAGTGTGAATTTTTCAAAGTCACTTTTTAGCACATTTAACACAATATTTGTTAACTTTTAAAATTTAGTCAATATTTAAATCTAAATATAAATGTTGAATCTAAATGTTTAATCTAAAAGTTAAATCTAAATCTAAAAGTTATGTAAATCTAAATGTTATGCTTAAATGTTAAATCTAAATCTAAACCTAAATGTTTAACCTAAATATTTAATCTAAATGTTAAGTCTAAATCTAAATGTTAAATCTAAATGTTTCATCTAAATCTAAATGTTAAATCTAAATATTGAATCTAAATCTAAATGTTAAATACAAATGTTGAATCTAAATATTGAATCTAAATCTAAATGTTAAATCTAAATGTTAAATGTTAAATCTAAATGTTTTGGATGAAACTAAATATTTAGCTAACATGCAAATTCAAGCTGCCGATATTGACAATATTGACTAAATTTTAAAAGTTAACAAATATTGTGTTAAATGTGTTAAAAAGTGACTTTCAAAAATTCACACCACTTTTTAAAACATAATTTGAAGCTGAAATGTGACAAAATGTTGCTGTTATTGTCAACATGACAAACTTTACAAACAGCGCCCCATAAATAATAGCATCAAAACTAGTCAACATGGTCTAAAACAGTAAACCACTCCAAACAGAAAAAATCATGTCTCTGGACGCAAATCAGGAAACTGATTAGATAAAAACAGCACCAAAATTCTGTCAGAAATGTTCAAAAACATCATCGGCCTCAAACACCCCAGTAACGGTCTGGACATCGTTCTGGCTCCTCCTGATCCTCCCCCCTTCAGTGTTTTTTTTCTAAAATATAGGAAGCTGCTGACTAAAGAAGATATATGCTGAAACTTACAGACTCTGACAGATCAAGACACAAGCAGTTGTCGCTCGAAATGTGACCTCTGACTCCACATCATGAAAGATGTCTTTTCAGCGAACGGCAAAGTTTCTTTGCAACTTAAGTGACACAGACTTACTTTACTTTATTGATGTCAGCCCCCCCCCCCCCCCCCCCCCCTTGTTTTCCGCCTTTGAACCATTTCTCTTCAATGCGCCAGTTTCCCAGTATGCAGTCAGAGGAAGTGGCGGGTCGCTTTGCTCTTTGGGTTGCTTAAAATCAAGCGTATTGACTTCAGAAAGGAACTAATTTTTCAGCGTGGTCATTTCATGTTCTTCTCCAAAACTTTGTCCAGAGGGATCAATTTCTCCCCCCGTCAGCTGTTCGCACTATGGCTCAACTTTATAACGCAAGCTCTTACTTTGATCAAAATCTACAGACAAGAATCAATTTTTCACATAAAAAAAAAAAAAGTGCAAGCCAGTAAAATAAAATGAAATGGTATGAGGCTCATTAGGATAAGATCAGGACAGCACCCGTAATATTTTAGAATTAAGCGTTTCCTTGCATCAAATGCTTCGGCCCAGTAAAAAACAAAAGATCACATTGGTTAAATTAGAACCCTGATGTGTCTCTTCTCTACAATACCTTCCCTGATATTGATTCGTCATGACTGGTCGTGCAAAGATTGTCATTACCCGTATTGACGCTCAGATGTTTCATTAGCGTGTTTAATAAAACTAAGGATTAAAATCACGGTGATCCGTTGCACAACAATGGATATCCCTCTTGCATAACCGCCGCTGGTGCTTTAGAGAAGTCAGTGAAATATTATTGCACCTGAGTCTGTCTCCGACATGATGAATAAATGTCACTGGTTACTGAGCTTATTCAGGTTGTGTTTTTTTTTTTTTTTTTGCTGCATCATATGTCCACTCTATGCAGCTGAGCCAGCTGGCAGAGGCCTCCTCACTCAGCCACATGCCCCGATCGACAAGGACGCTGAGCTAATACGTGCCGAGCTCTCCGGAGTTCTCAGCATGGAGCGCAGCTTTCATTTAGGCGGGCGCCGTCATCTAACGGGGTACACAGACAGTCCCACAACCCAAGAGCCGTTCCACGTGCTGCACGGCTAATGTTTAGCAGGAGTATACGACGCTCAACCTGCTGCAAAGTAATCAGAATGTAAATTCCCTCTGCATAAGTGTTTCTCTTCTTGAGATGCTTTTGTAGCAGAAAATGAATGATCTTAGCATTTCACATCTTATAAGACTGCAAAAATCATCAGTGTTTAACTAGCATAGAGGAGTATTTTATTGTATACTAATCGTACTGCCGTCTTTTAATGCTCTCTAGAGCCAGATAGATTGAGGTTGCAGGCTGGGTTTGATCTGTGGGCCTCGAGTTTGACACATGTTGTTTAAAGAGAAACTGTGACAAGTCATTTGATGCATTTAAAGCAGTGGTTCTCAACCTTTTTTGAACAAATGCCCCCCTGGGTTACCATGATGCTCTTAATGCCCCCCCCCCCCAAGAAAAAAAAAAAAAAGAGCCTGTCTACGTAAGCATTGATTTTAATTTGTGGAAATAAAAATAATGGAAATTACATGGAAATAATACTATTATTATTATTATTATTAGTGGTAGTAGTAGTAGTAGTATATTATAAGTAAGAATAATACTTAAGTGGCCAGTGTAGAGCAGCAAATCTCTGTCTGTAAGCTCATCCAAAACCTGAACAACAATGAAAAATTTTTCCCCCCTTGGAGTTTCTCGTACTATGGTATGACGTAATGTGCGCTAGGGATTCCTCTTCTTAGCGAGATAATTTGGGGAGGAAATTTTTGCGCTGATTCAGGAGAAGGACAGAAGCCGCGGAGGAGGAGGATTTACTGAAAGCACTACATCGAAGAACAGACAGCCTAGACAGACCTCTAGGCTACTATAAAAATTCAATAATTAGCTACACATTTATTTGTGTGCGAACATGCCTTTATAATAATATAATTGAAGCCTACCTTTGCCAACTGCAGAAAATGATTTAATTGTTGGTTGCTAATCCCTCAGTGACTGGAAGTAAGCAGAGTCTTTAGATAGCTTATCTGGATGTTTTTTAGAAAGATTCCTGTAATCGCGACGCTTCATGGCTTCAGAGATGCTCACATAGCATCGGCAGATGTACGTTGCTCGGTGATGGAATAATAATTTATGTAAGCATCGTTGCCGGCACTTTTTCTTGTTTGCCATTTCTGATTGTACTCTATATGTTTGTGATTAAACGTGATTAGTAGTCTTGATTGTGTTTGTTTCATTGGTTGCTGAATGAACCCTGCCAAATGGTTGGAAAGGGTTTCGCTGCTGTGTGTTATGGCGTTACTACGGCGACCGATCCCGTCGGCTCATCTGATAGTGACGTATGAAATGGAGAAATGGAAATTTTACTGGGTCATGGATCGGGGTTTTGGTCTCAGACAGCAGCTTTATTCTTTGAAAGGAAATCTGAGCACAACATTTTATTGAAACTTAAACAGATTTTCACTTAAAAAAAAAAACCTTGAGAAACTATGAAAGTTTAGAATAGTTCTCAAGGTGTGGCGCCCCTCATTTGTGCCTGAGCGCCCCCCTCTCAGCCCTGACGTTTCCAACGCCCCCCTAAAGTTTCAGAACGCCCCCTGGGAGGCGGTACCGCCCCCGTTGAGAAACCTTAATTTAAAGGATTTACATTGAGATGTTGCATGTTGTCACTGGTTAATCGGGCTGTTAAGCAATTAAAGTTGGCGGCCGGGTCATATATTTTTACTGGTATTTATAATTTACAAAACTGTGAAATCATCTCATGTCAGGCTCCGTGCAGTCCCTTCAACTCACCCAAACACAGATTCAATCAACCATTCCTGTTAATGCACGCAGACCGGATCAACACCATCGTTCTGAGGAGTGCTCCTCAGGTTACGCCATCTCTAAATGGATTTTGCAACTTTGAGACTTTTAATTTTTTTCTTCAGACCCATTAGGCAATTTTATTCCAAAGAAGCACTTTGTGAAAAATATAGAATCCTTTTAAGCATTCTTAATTAGTTTCTGTGTACAAAAGTCACTCACTGAGACAATGAGACGTGGACTTGGTATCCGTGCGTAATTGGAAAGTGTTTATAAATGTGAATGCCCACGTACAGTCTGTTCCATGACAGCTAAGAAAGACATTGATGTAAGGAAGAGAAGAACTTCTGTTTCTTCTTATGTAAGGAAATAGCAATAAGCAAAAAATGGTTAAAGCAACACTAAGGAGTTTTTTTTTTATGTCAAAATATCTGTTTCAAATCAATTTGAAGGAATGTTTGATTCATTTGCAGCTTGTTGTGTAGCTCTCCCATCCCTACATTTGGCAAAAACCAGGACAAAGGAACTTCGAATTCCCGTCTCAGTCGCCCCTGGCAGCAGCTGTACATGGCTTTATAGCACTATGTCACACATCAGTCATGATGGAGCTGGCTCACGGAACCTACAGAGGACGTCATGGCGGAGGCAACTAGAGACTCAAGAGGGTCAAAAGAGGAGAGTGACTGTGGAAGAGACCAAACAGGAGTAAATCTTCAACAGTGTCATAACAGAGACTTGACCTCCACACCTATAGGGGGACCCTCTGAGCTAGAAATAGCAAAAGTCACAGTGATGCTTCAAAAAACTAGCTGGCAAAGGAATGATTTCTGAATCCCAACCCCTGTAACCCTGCAGATCACTTCAGTTATCATCTGATTATTCAGGGAATCACTGATCCAGCAGTTCCTAGCTGAACATTCCCCTTTATTGATGATGCAGTTTTATCTGTATCACAACAATACAAGTAGCAGAACAATTTTTTTTTCCCTAAAGCATCGAAAGTGATGAAACAACTCAATTAAAAAAATGTCTGATTTCCAAAAGACTGTGGCAGCTGATTGGTGGAACTCATTATGGTATTTCTTTTTTGTTTCTTTTTTTTAATGAAGCTATGAAACTTGCATCTTTTGGCTGCTCCATGAATGAAAACATATAGTAGCACAAAAAAAAAAAAAAAAAAAGAATAAAAGGTCTGGACCCCAGTTCTTCAGTCAATGCAAATCTCAAAGGATGTCCACGCATTTGAATAGAGCTTCTGTCCTTTTTTCCCGTTCCACAATTGTACCAAACAAAAGAATAATCAATCAAATTACACTTAAAATACTGAAAAGCATGATTCACCAATAATCTTATGCATTTGGGAGATCTTTGATTAACTTAACTACACAAACAATTGACAATTGACATTGTAACAGATGCTATACAAATAAAATTGAATTGAAATGAATTTAATTTGGGAGATTTTTGATTCACTTAACTACTCAAACAGCATTAGCATTTAGCTTTTACACCCAGCCTTCATTTCTGTCCAGATTTGGTGCTTTTCTGATGTGATGTGACACTGATAACTACTTTGGATCACTGACATTACTAACCTCTGTGTGGCAGTCTCCTCAGAAAGAAAGCAGGGGGATCTAAGTCACTGAACAATTTCTGCTTTAGCCTTTCTTAATGCACATTTTCAATTCAGAATATGAATTGGCTGAATTATAATTCAAACAAGCTCCTGCAGCATTTTTATTAAAGATCTTGGCTCAATAATGAGGACCATCTCCGCCGGTGGCCTGGCTACTTATCAGTCCTCGGAGTGCAAATAATTATGTTTGACCTTTCTTTTATGAATATACCCTAGACACGCGACGGGAAGCATTAAATATTGCAACCCCCCCCCACCTCCTAAGATCTTGATGCAGACTGAATGAATTTGCACAAAAGGCGAAGCGCTCTCCTGAGACGCTTTACCCTACATTATGACAATACTTTGAGGTCAGTAGAGTAAAAAGACTCGGCTCGACTCACTCAACTGGGATCATTCTGGATCAAGCACAATTCAGGGGGGAAAAAAAAAAAAAAAGTATTTTCCTCCATTTATGAGCTCAAGCTCCTGAGTGTCCTGGACGTTGCTGAAGATGACAACCCCCCCTGAGAAGGATGTGTAGGTTAAGTGGATGGGTGGAAAGCACATGAAATATACATGAAAAATGTAAAATCTGAGTTTTGGGTCACTTCCCTTTTAGTCCCTTCACTTTAACTAGTCGGCTGACTGAACATAGAAAGGATGCGTGCTTTAAGGATCCCTACTCAAAACTATGTGCTCAAAACACTAGATATACAAAGTCCTAACATAAAGAATGAAAATAAAAATGGATATATCTATGTGTGTTTTCCTGTGTCTTTGAACTCAGAGGGAAGCTCCATAGAAGCACTGTGGTTAAAAAGCTGAAAAGAACAAGATAAAGGACGGAGCAGATTTGTGTTTCCTCCTGGTGCTTCTTTAAACTTTAGTTCAAAGAAAGAAGAGACTGTGATGCTAAAACTCAAATCTCATACAGAGAATATAACAGCCTCCAGGGTTCACTGCATTTCTGTCCTGCGTAACCGAACGGGGTTAAACAGAGTCTTGGCCGACGTCATGCTTTGTGCTGTCGGTTTTCAGTTGTAATTGTGTGATGAATGACTGGAGATTTGTAGATAGACGAGGCAGAAAAAAAGAAAAAGAAACCTGACGTGTCATCAAGTTGAGACATTGATCCATCTCCCCCAAAAAAGAAAAATCCAGGCACTTAGTGTTGCATTTTACTTGTATGAAAAGTGCTATATAAATAAAGTTTTGATTTGGCACAAGGAAACTTACCAGCTTAGCTCCCCCTGTTGGTGCGGAGGTTAAGTTGCTTTTATGACAGTTTTCCAACACCATCCCACTTGTCATACCAATAACCAATCAAAAGTCTTATTACGAGGTCCCCTCTGTACTTTAATTGGATAACACTTAGCTGTGCTATAATTTCATTAGCTGACGTGTTCTGAAAAGTCTCAGGTTCTGAAGGGAGCAACACGTCCTCCACAACACAATGGACACAATTAAATTAGGCAACGGACAACAACAATGTTGATGTTTCCAAGCGAGGAACTACTCATGTCTAGCCTCGAGCTCACTGGTTCTCTTATTTTCTCTCCTGCCTTATTATACATCCATTAAGATCTGTTGCAACATGTAGGCAGTTCTTATAGTTAAAAGGACACCACAGGCCTGAATGGGTTCAAACGGGACAACCGGCTGACCTGAAGTTATTGCCATCATTCCAGAGTTACTCTTTCTATTTTTCCCCAATGTCTGAACCATATTAGGAGGAACAAAAGTCATTTTTCCACGCCCTTCCCTCTATGTTTGAAATCATGATATGTTATTCTTCCGTTGTTGTGTTTATTTTTCTATTTAACAATACTTCCACTGTTTATCTTGGCCACAACAATCTTAGAAAATAGATTTTACAGCTCTCTTTCCTGATTTAATAAGGGTCAGATAAAATGAATCAGATTATCGTTTGCTCACAGTAAGAGCCATTAAGAGCATGAAGGTCAAAACTTTTGAACCCCTCGATAGCTTCGTCAGTCTCATCCCAGATGATGCGCTTGCACATTGGATTGACATCTCATCTAAGTTAAATGGATTCCCGCTGCTGTCAGCAGAAAAATGTCATCCGATCTGGCATTAATCTGTCAACCAAATTCTCTTAATTGGCTCTTCTTCATTACGCTCGCTAATGCTTTTCTCCTGGTAAGACGTTCTCATCCTCGGCCTGACCCGTCCTCTCATTTAGTCCACATCTTTCCTCTCCTCTTGTTCCATTTGCTGCTTTTAGTCCCCGTGTCTCTTCTCGCTGCTCACACTGGTCATAAATGAAACATTGGTGCATACTGTTAAAAACTGCCCTAGAAGCGCTCTTCTATGAAATAGCTTTACAACCTAAAGACAACAGGCCTCTGCTCTCAGAGCATTTTGCTGAAAACAGACACACACACATACGCACACGTCAGAAAATGCATACCAAATATTTGTTATGTAACCTTGAATTTTAAACTTCAGTCTGCAAGCTCCTTGAACATCTTGCAACGTGAGCATGTTTCCTAAAGAAGCAGAATGAAATGAAAAAAAAAAAAGATCTGAGACAGAAAAAAAATGTCTCAAAAAAGGTTTTGGAACATCTTTAAAGTGAATTTATGCAAATACAGCCAAAGCAGTGAGGTAGCTCTCAACATTCAGCCATAGATTCAGAAAGCCATTTATTCTGCTTATTCAGATTTCTTCCAATTATTCGTGGTCAGATGAGGACTCATGCTTCCCATCTGAGGATCAATTTCAAGCTCCGGACGTCTGGATGGAGAACTTCCATTCTACTAGTTGGGCCGAACTGTTATTCGATTTCAGTTCATTATTGCGTCTGATGTGTCTTGATTGATTTCAGTGGATTTATGTCTGCAGAGGTTGTAACAACTAATAGTTGGTGAAGTGAACCCCCATGTTCTGGAATTACAGAGCGACAGCCATTTCTGGAGAATGGAGAGATGTCAGAAAAATCCAAGAAGAGGTTGAATCTTGCTTGAACACATTACACATGAGTTTCTGCTAAACAATGTGTGGATGTGCGTGTGCACGTTTCACTTTCCGTGCTCCCACTCTCTCAAAGTTTTTATGTACCTTTACAATGAAAATGAAGTGAAGGGCTTGCAAAGCTGACAAACCAGAGAGGAAGGCATTGTCCTGTTCTACTGGATGCTACCTCGCTAACTGTAGATTAGCAACTTAACAAAATCTTGCTAACTGTGCACTGGCAAATTTTAATAGCTCTTACCACTTTCTTTCTGTTTTCACTCAACTTTAAGAAAAATATGGTAAAATCCTGAGAACAACACATCAGGAGATGCAAACAGAAAGAAGTGTAGAAAACTGAAAGTAACTGAATGAGGATGAGCGGCTAACCGGCCTGGTAGCAGTAGCAATTTTTTGGTACTCTAACCCATCTCAACATCAAATGTTTGCTTTTCATGTCAGTAGTTAATAAGAAAAAGATTAAAAAGTATAGATTTTCACTCAATATGACATGTACATATATTTTTTTTAAATATTTCTTGAATAAATATTTAAGCATATCAATTCATTAGTAGTGTAACACAAACTCCCCTTATTAGTTTGAAAGTGAAGGTAGCTTTTACAACACTGACTCAGATTTACTCTTGCTTGGTTCTTTCATGTCCACTGTGGCCCTGTGAACGAGTTTTCATCATTATTGATGAAGGCAATAAGCAGTTCTTGCAAGAGACAAGTGTGACAGGCCTCCAAAGTTACTTTAAATGATTGTTGCTGATAATAGAGATGAGAGACAACGAGATATAGATGGCACTTCCTTAAAAGTAATCCAATATTCCTTCAAATTATATTGAAACTGATATTTTAACATGAAAACACTCCTGTGTCGTGCTTTAAGAGCTGATATTGTCCAGTGAAGTGGGAGTTTTCATAGCGCATCAGTAAAGGTATAGTCAAAGTAAATCATCTTGGTTGTACTAAACTAACTATAAAAGTCTTCAGGACTTTATTTAATCATGGCTGACATGGAAATCCTTAAAAAGCAGCTGTGGATTTTTCTTTGCTACCCTTGTGAGTAAATCCTATGCTTATCAAGCGTTGCTTTTCTGCAACTTTTGTTCATCTCCATGCACTCATCATCTGGAAACAGGAGCTTAATGTTATCATCTGCAACTCCGCTGTGTTCGATTGGCAATTTTAATAACCATGGAAACGGAGTTCAGTGATCATCAGAGCTATATACTGACAATCTGTCGTGATTAAGAGCACTGGAAGAGGCAGATGTGAGATGAATATATTTCTAGGTTTTTTTTCATCCTGATGCAATCATCTGTACTTTTCTGTCAGCCCCATCAAGCCGGAAGCTCCACAATATAGCAGCACGGGAAAAAGGGCAATGGGTGACCACTATTCCACAATTTTATTGTTGCGGGCAAACGCTGCCTTTCCTGGGCTGCACCGTGCTGCACCGTGCTGCACTGTGCGCAATAAAGCCCTCCTTCTGCAAATTTACAGTTCTCTGAGACCCTAATAAAAGCTGAAGTGTACTTGTGGTGATTAGTGGGATTGGGATCGTTATACCCTCTGGAGATGAAACTCAGCTCCTTAAAAAGACTCATTGGCACTGATGTGGAAACATGCCAGCAGCGTGCTATGATTGAATCAATTAAAAGCTCACCATAAAAACTTCCTCTTCACGAACGCATCCAAGTAGGTGAATGAGGGAGTTGCTTTATTGAGGCTTTTGCTCAGCGGATTTCGGGGCTACGGGCAGCTTACTACTTATCATCCAGCACTTTTGCACACTGTGAATACCGATATTAAAGTCAGTGATCAACCACAATATGCACGCAGAGAGTCATGTCAGGGTTATGTGATTACGTGCACAGTCAGCTGCATCAATCACAACTGTCTGGCCTGGTTAAACCTCCAACCACTGCAGCCTCATTTAACAATGAGGTTCCGACCGGGGACAATAGGACACTTATATCGCCCCAGACAGCATGACAGCACTCTCGGTAAACACTCAATCTTAAGATGACTTTCAGCAGCTTCGCCTCTCTTTGTTTTCTCCTTCCTTATCGCTTCCCGCCCCTTACTTTTCACCGCTCGCTCCTCTTGCCCTCACAAAATCACACGCTGTGAGGATACCTGCCTCTCACATGCAGTGACTTGGTTTCTCAGCTCTCAGCTCAGTTGTTGTCCTGAACCACATTGCAAATGGCATTGACCAGCTTGAGAACAAGCACGGAGTGAGTTGAAACATTGCATTTCAACAAGCTCCAGCTGGAGGACATCTGCAGTTAGAAACATGGCCGTACATAAAAACAACTCAATCTCGGACAGGGAGTTAAGATACATAAGGTTTGGAAGAGAATATAGGCACATAAATTGAGCACCTGAATTAATTAAATAGGTGTGTGATGAATTGTGAGGTTACAGTGAAGGATACATTATAGGATGGAAGAGGAGATAAATTATTAGAATTCAGTCAAAGCAGACAAGTTTTGTAGTTGGGCAAGTTTTTGTATTAAGTCCTTTATGCAACTTCACAGAATACAGTGATACGTCTACTTACGAGCATCTCTACATACGGAATTTTCAGGTTACGAAACATCTCAACAGAAAAATATTGCTTCTTGTTAGAAATTTCAGGATATGAAAGGCAAAAATACAGTACGCGCTGCTACTCGCAGCTCCCAGAGTTTACCAAACGTAAACATACTTGCAGCTGCGCTGCCATTGGCTATCAGCTAGCATCTTCCTGGCATCCCATTGCGATTTTAGGTAAATTACATGAAGTTGTGAAATTTGTTGAAAAGAATCACCCAGAAAAAGTGTTCACTAGTCGCGCTATCGCTCACTATGATGATGTTTGCCTTGCACATTTTTGAAGGATTGTTAAAAGCCAACAAAACATCCTTGGATCGGTTCTTTACAAAACGTCAGGTAAAAACCACTGCCGAGAGAGAAAAGGTGGCGACGATAGCAGTTAAAAAGTAAATGAACATAATTTTTATTCTTTACTTTATTCTTAGTTTTTTATTATGTACAACTCTCATTTTATGTTTATTGTGCAGTAATCTAATGGTAACATGTATTTGTTATGTATTTGTATGTCCGAATTTTGGGGGGCTTGGAACGGATTAGAGCATTTACACAGAAAACGCGTCTCTACTTATGGAATTTTCAGGTTACGAAACTACTTTCAGAACCAGTTAATTTTGTAAATAGAGGTCCCACTGTAGTCGCAACTTTTAATTTGTACTTTAGCTCTCAAAGTAAGCTCAAAAACTACAGTGCAAGACTTAACTACAGGACTTCAACTAACTAACTTCACGAGGTGGGAATTGCCTTGACTGGTCAGATTCCACTGTGGAGCAAAGGGGCCAGGCACAGTCATGAGAAGGACTGCTTCTCTGGTCCATTAGAGTCACTCTGTCAGGGCTTGGAGGGAGCGAATAGCTGGATGAAATCAATCATCCTTCAATTAAATCGAGAGAAGACAGAAGTAATCATATTAGGCAACAAAATGGAAAGAATAAAAGTTACTGCCCAGTTTGAGTCCAAGGGGCTCGTGGAAAAAAAAAAAAAAGTTATCATGGAGTTTTACTTGAGTTAGAGCTGAGATTCAGCAGCCACATCAAAGCTGTAACTACAACAGCTTTTTATCTTCATAAATAAATATCAAGATGGATCTGGTGTCCGGAGCAGATTTAGAGAAGCTCATCCATGCCTTCATCTCCAGCACACCTGAGTACTGCAACAATCTTCTGTCTGGTTCCTAAAAGACATTTATAACAACTTCAGCTCATCCAAAATGCTGCTGCCAAAGTTCTAACAAGAACCAGGAAAACTGAGCACATTTACTCCTATTCCGAAATTACGCTGGCTACCAACTACCCATATTGAATTTCCTTTGTGGATGAAATGTGCTTTACAAATAAATAAATACATTTTTTGAAGCCTTGCGAAAAAATCCAAAATGTGCATCCCCAACACAGACAGAATTTATGCTGTTATCACTGATTTTTATATTTGGCCTAAATTTATATTCAATCAGTTCATTCCTGCGTCTTTAAAGATTTTGATTAATATAGCTGAAAACAGAAAGATCTAATGGACAGGTGCTCAAACTGTCCTTTTAATTATCAACATAGCATCAGAAAATGTCTCATTTTGGGGTCTGGTGCTGTCTTTTCTCTGTGTTACATTGTCAGAAGTCATGCATGAGTTTAAAAAAAAAAAATCCACATGCAGTTTCAATCATCACATAATCGTATTTGTTTTCAATCTCTTCAAAATTTTTGCTTCCTGTGTCAGAGCCCTTAATGCCTGTTCATGTTTGGATTATAACTGAGACCATGTCTATAGGGAGCACCTTAACTTATGGTTGGTTAACTGTACTCGCTTGATGTTACGACAACCAAAGCATCGATGACCTCAGTCTATTTGGATCTAGGTTAGAAAAGGAGTGTGCGATGGGCCCTTCGGCTTCCACTATGAGTGTGGAATAATGTGTGAACATTCATTCGTCACCGTGAGGATTCGGCCTCACATGCGCAAGCAGGGGTGGAAATATTACAGGCGACTCGAACGTCTGCACTCAGCGCCCAAGCACAATTACGCGGGCTAAAAATACCGCGGCGGAACAAGCGTTGCTAAACGCTCCCTGAATCAGATTACACTGGAGAATGGTGATCATTAGGATGAATGAGAAACACTTAAGCCTCAGTCTCACATCTTGAATTATGATGTCGAAATGAAAATCTCATTCACTCAGAGTGCATTTAGAGAAAAAAAGGGGACCAAAGAAAAAAGTGCTGCAAGGAGAAATGGAAAAACTTCACTTTGAAAAATGTGTTGAGGTTTTTTTTTTTCTAAATTGACAGATGCACAGAATGACACGGAAATTCAAAGCCTTCAGTTTAAAAGAAGTGGCCTGTTGGAACTAGTTCCTGAACAACATCCAGGTCCAGGATCCCCAAAGTCATCAAAGCGTGGCTTCAAAACTGGATCTTTACAGTTTTTACAGCAAACTTAATGAGAGCTAAAAGAAATATAGCACAAATCAAACTATTTAAGCTTTGCTTCAACTGTTTCCTTCTCATTTTTTCATCCCTAAATGGTGCACTTTTACTCCACCTATAGCAGAAAAAACACAGGAAAAAGTTCCAGCTGTTTTCAACTCTTGACTCCTTGACAGAATTTTGTTTCATGTTCCAATTCCATTTACAGTTTAAGTTCAATTAAATTTTTAAAGGTCTGAGACCAAAGAGATCTTTTTTTTCTGCTTAACTGATTAATTGTACATTTCTTTGCTCGTGTTCTTTTTTCCCTTGTGATGGGTTAACAGAAATCTAAATTTTTAACCAACGTCTCGGAGAAACTCAGAGCAGGTCAGGTGAAACCAGTTAATTGCACAGAAGAAGGTTGTGGGACTGGAGTTACAAGATAAAGGTAGAGTATGTGCCTCAACTACTCAGAAATTAAAGGAACATTCCACAGTTAAAACAACTCTTGGTCTGTTATTAGATGGTAAGCTTTCATCAGGGGAGAGCGTGGTTAGGGTTTGCCTGGTCGCTGCCATGTTGTCTGTACAAGTGGCCTACCAGTGCTGTGCAAAGCTACTGTTAAAAAAAGAGTTCGTAGCCTCTGTTTTTATATAACTGGATTTGTACTTATATATTTATGACATAATATGCAAGTAGTTTGGGTGACAGTTGGTAGCTGACCTGTGACAACCACAAGGAGATGACTACAGTATACCCTTATTATTCGTGGAGGTTACGTTCCTTCCTCCTCCCACGAATCCCAAAAATCAGCGAATTATTGATGCAATTTTAAAAGGCTTATGTATTTTATATACGCTATATATGTTTCCCAAATACATTCTAAAGACATTCTTACTCATTAATACAGTAATAATGTAGTAATCCATCCATCCATTATCTATACCCGTTTCATCCTCCGAAGGGTCACGGGGATCTGCTGTAGCCTATCCTAGCCATCTACGGGCGAAAGGCAGGGGTACACCCTGGACAGGTCGCCAGTCCATCGCAGATAATGTAGTAATGATAAATTAAAAACATTTTAATTTATAGTGTGATAATATTTATATACAGTGGTACCTCTACTTACGAAATCAATTGGTTCTGGAAGTAGTTTCGTAACCTGAAAATTTCGTAAGTGGAGACACTTTTTCCATATAAATGCCCTAATCCGTTCCAAGCCCCCCAAAATTCGAACATAATTTCTTTTTATAAACTATAAATAAAACATGAAATACATAAAAACCTGTAAGAAATACATGTTAGAACTAGAAAAGCACTCGGAGAGCGCAGACCTCCGCCAAGCGCAACAATTATCGAAAATTTGAAAGTGATCCAGAATCCAGGATTTCTTCCGGATCACACCCAAAATGAAATCAGTTCTTCCTTTTCCTTTTCCTTTTCCCTATGTTTACGTTCAGTAAACTCTGGGAGCTGCGCGTACTGTATTTTTGCCTTTTGTATCCTGAAATTTCTTTCGTAACAAGAGGCAATATTTTCCCGTTGAGGCGTTTGGTAACTTGAAAATTTCGTATGTAGAGACATTCGTAAGTAGAGGTACCACTGTATGTATACACACAATAATACTAGTTCGAGGTGAATGTGAGCATTGTTTCTGCTAAAAAATAGGCCTAAAAATTTTGCGAAATTTCCGGGGGCAACCACAAATTCAAATAAATTATGAAAAAAAAACTTTGAGAGCAAAATCCACGAGCATACGGGACCGCGAACGGTGAACCGTGAATGGTCAAGGGTGCACTGTATACAAAATCCTTTTCTACACTTTCTGTTCACATACAAAGCCAATGTTGCCTCGGTTTGTCTGTTGGGACAAACCGACTGTATCACCATTAGTTTGTCACCAAGGTCAACACAAGTCTGTGAATGACCCGCTAATTCAAGCTACGTATGTGATAGAGCAGGGAGACATTTCCAGTATGCTGGGCAGTGGGCTCTGAGGGCCAGGATTGAAGAGCACTGTTGTAGCGTACATACGTAAGTACTGTACTATACATTTATGTATGATGAGAGGGCCAGCGTGGCTCTGAGATTATCACACTGACATTTTAGTATTATGTGATAGCATCTGGAGCAGAACTAATCGCTCCACTAGCCTTTTCAGCAAGCAAACAACCAACCAACTGAAGTCAGCGACGGCTCACCCATCACCTCCATTACTTCACTCAGTTTTATCCTTATCTTTTTTTGATTACCCATCCCCCATCCTCTGAGATAAAAGTAACAAAAAATATTTACATTGACACATCTGATATGACACCACGTCCACAACACTACAGCAAAACAAGTTTACATCTTGTTTGATTGTTCCTGTGCCAGCCATCCACATATAGAAGACATTTTTAACACTCATTTTGTTTTCCAACCACAGAATTGCTTGCAGCATGTGCTGAAGCCAAGCCAAAACGATCAATTATTTAACATGTACTATATTTTGTAAGAGGTACTGTACAGTATGTCTGTGTTTGCGGGGCATCCTCTTTCACTGGTGGCTATTATACGCAGCACAGGTTTTAGCACCATGTTATGTCCATCCATCCATTTATCCATTATCTATAACTGCTTACTCCTATTTAAGGTCAAAGGGTTCTGCTGGAGCCCGTCCCAGCTCTCTTCAGGCAAAAGCAGGGATAATGTGAGTCGTTAGATAAAAAGAAAACAGATGTTAACTTAATTATCTTTGTGCAAACATTTCCAGATAAACGCGTTGAGGCATGCACTGCAGCTGGTAAAGAAAAAGGCGACGTAGATAAAATTGTTGAAAAGTCTGGGTTTGTTCCATCGTCACATTATGTGCATTTGGTCTTAACTAAAATACACCAAGGAGTTTTGTTTTTAGTTTTATTATCAGTCTCGTTTCATTTCAAGGAATATTTGATTATTTTTTAGGAAACATCGTCTAGCTCTTGCAGTCTACCATCCCTACTATTGGTAAAAACCACCCAATGTAATTTCTGACTCCTTTCATGTTTGTCTCTTGCAACAGCTGTGAATTCACTTTATGTCACTATGTCACACCAAAGGAAGTTGAAACCATCTCACAAAGCAACAGTGGAATAAGAGACTGAAGAAAGAAATGACACAAGAGAACATGAAATAGTGACCAAGAAAAGGTTGAGCAAGAAGTAGAGCTCAGATGGTGTCATATAAACAATTTTACCTCAACAGCCATAGACGGACCCTCTTAACCTTAAGTTCCTTTGTCCCACTTTAAAGGAATCTAATGAGTTCAAGGACAGAACTGATACCACTGTCATGTTTAGCATTTGTTAAATATGAAGCATAGACCCACTACGCCTCTACACGTAATGGATAGTGCTTTACATGACGCACTAATGGTTTAAAGTTTCACTGAAATCTAGGCTCCATTTACATGTGAAAACTACCGTAATTGCAGTTTTGTGTTGAGGTTGTGTTCTGTCAGTCAAGTCTTTTTAGGCTATTATTGCCTGGTTGTATGGCAACATCATGCTAAAGATGCAGTCCCAGTATTTCAACTGGCAACGCCTTTCTAACAAAAAATGCTTGTTCAAATTACATGGACATGTAATATGAGTAGTATGCTATAGACATACTACAAGGGTCTCTTGTGACCATCCATCCATCCATCCATCCATTATCTAAATCCATTTATTCCTATTTTGGGTCACCAGCTCTCTTCGGGCGAAAGACAGGGGTACACCCTAGGAGAGGTCGCACCAGTCCATCACAGGCCCTCATGGTGAACCAATATTTGGTATACCGTATTTCCTAATTAATTCCCCATGGGCGCGATTCAAAACACGACTAGTTGGTCATCTATTTTGATTCCCAATATTCCAAACATTGTTTTACATCATTTACGTGGACCACCTTGACTGGCTGTGGTTGGACTGCAAGGATCTGTGGACAAAACTTAGCTTAGTTTAGCCATGCTAACAGCAGCAGTCATTTCATGTAGCCACCAAAGCAACAAATGAGACGGCAGGTTAGCTGTTTCAGTCTAGTCATCCCTTGCTGACCGGCCGAAGAAGCCGAGCGGCTCACAGATATCAATTCAGGACTCGTCCAAGCAGAACTGCGCTGGGACCTGCAGTCAATCATCCCAGCCGGCCCCCTCCGCATGGGGCTCCACGCTGGAGCTCCACGACTGGCCCCTGCTTCTACAGTGCCTTCCACCAGGCTTCCAGTGGGACCGCTTGTCACATACAACTCAGCCACCGAGCCACAGAGCGCCACACAGTTGGAGCAAAAAGAAGTTTCAAAAACTCTCTGAGTCACATGATCAGATACGCCATCCAAATACAGCTTCATTTAGATTTTGTCAAAGTTGTGGGGGCACTATTATTAGTGAAGAAGTGTTTATTAAAGGAAATAGGGTATGTAGATTCAACTCCAATTGGTATTTGGAAGTTTAAACATTATTTGATTAGTACCCTTAAAGGTATTTAATTGTATTCCAAACTTGCAACTTCCAACCAACACTTGACTGCTGTATAGAAGCCAATTTTCCTCGAATCTTTGTTTAAATTATGTTTTGTTTTTTCCATACAAATTGTTCCAGCTGTGAAATTTTCTAGATATGTTTTGTGAGATCATTAAATGTCTTGGATGCCATTTCTCATAGGGATACTGATGGGTTCACGCCATGGCCGAATATCATTTTACACCTTGTGACACGCATCGGGGGAAAAGTGAAGATTGTCTCTGTAAATAGTCACTTAAAATGAAATTCCACTGTGATGGTATGTTTGCATGATGGCTGTTACCTACTGATATGCACATGCACCAACGCATCAGATAATGCACCCAGCAGTGATTACATGCAGAATACATGAGACATGAAAGTGCTAACAGAGAAACACAAGCTGTGAGTTATATTGAACAGGACATTGTCCCATTGATAATGTTAATATCCCATCAGTGATCAGCAAGCATAGCATTTCATCCTGATTTTAGCTTGAGAATGAAAGTGTGATTACCATAGAGTTTCTGAGCTTTTATTGTGTGGAACAGATGAGAGGGAGAGGGAGTTTGACTCCGAACAATGCAACAAACAAAATTACTTTTGTGTCATTTGTGAAAGTAATTAATTTTGGATGCGAGTTATGGGGAAGCAGAACCTGAAGCCATTCACTGAGGTCTTTCAGTATCCAGAGATGACTGTAATTCTGCAACGTGAAATGCAATAATCATAAAATAACAGAATATTCTAGTTCAGCAGGAAATGAAACCCCAGATAAGTAACTGCTGGAAATGCATGGCTGATTAAAGTATTTCATTTCAGAGCTGGCACTTTTCATTAGAGAAGCACTGAGAATTTTTTTTTTTAAGTGCATTACACCAGCATTTACAGTTAAAAGACAAACATGCCACCACTTTTAAACACATACAGAATCAAATCATTTCTTAAAGACTATTTCAACATGCGGACACGGTCAAAAAAGACATCAGCCGCCATGAGAAGAGGGACTTGCACCTGTGAAGCAGACCACGCCTGGGTTAAATTACGAGCAGAGACAGCGCCCAGATAAGTGGATGGATGTACTGCCACACAAAGCAGAGAGAGAGGTGAGGGACGGGAAAGGGAGACAGAGATCTGGATGTGGTTTTATATGCTGAATGAAACAGCCAGCAGTGTGTTCACCCTGCAGTGATCACCAACCAAATCCCTTAGGAGGATTATCCAGACTCAAATCAAGAAAATTGTGCAACTTTAAGGGTCAAAGGCAGACAGTGAGAAAGACAGAAATGGAGTGGGGGTGGGTGCACCGTGGGTTGATGTGAAAATTTTCCCCCCATCCAGTCTTTGATTCTGGGATTTTGAAAAATGTGTTCACCAAATACCATGAATCTGTGGTTGGTAAACCCAATGAGCTTTAGAAACATTCAGTGTGCTTGAATATGATGTAGCCTCGCACAGATACCAACTACAATCGCTATGGGTTGGATTGTGTCCATTTTCGGTGCCAACAACTGAAATGACTACAGCGTTGGCAGGATCTTGTCCTTTGTTGGCATATACCTGTTCGTCTTATCTTTGTGTGTCTGTCCTCCTTTTTGCAACCCAGATCTCTGCACATTCATTCACATATACCACAGCAAACTACACGAACAGAACGTGCATCATCACAGTGCACGCACATCCATCACTGAGTCGTGTCTTTGACTTGACCTTTCGTGTTTCGCTGTCGATAGTTTCGGTCCTCTTTAACGGAATCAAGGTCTCTGGTGTTAATAAAACGGAGCTCAGACACTCAAAGAGGGCTGGTGAAGGACGCGTTCAATCTCACTGTCACGTATGCACAAGGAAACTAACATCTGCTGCAAGATCAAATGGTGTTTATATATCCACTTATGGGCCTCTTTATTAGGTACACCTGTCCAACTGCTCGTTAACGGAAATTGCTAATCAGCCAATCACATGGCAGCAACTCAATGTATTTAGGCATAAAGACATGGTCAAGACCATCTGCTACAGTTCAAACCAGCATCAGAACGGAGAAGTGACTTTGAACGTAGCATGGCTGTTGGTGCCAGACGGGTTGGTCTGAGTATTTCAGAAACTGCTAATCTACTGGGATTTTCACGCACAACCATCTCTGGGGTTTACAGAGAGTGGACCGAAAAAGAGAAAATATCCAGCGAGGGGCAGTTCCGTGGGCGCAAATGCCTTGTTAATGCCAGAGATCAGAGGAGAATGGCCAGACTGGTTCAAGCTGATAGAAACGCAATTGTAACTCAAATAACCACTCGTTACAACCGAGGTCTGCAGAAGAGCATCTCTGAACGCACAACACGTTGAACCTTGAGGTGGATGAGCTACAGCAGCAGAAGACCAAGGCCACTTATGTCAGCTAAGAACAGGAAATTGAGCCTACAATTCACACCGACTCACCAAAATTGGACAATAGAAGATTGGAAAAAATTGGTTGCCTGGTCTGATGAGTCTGGATTTCTGTTGCCACATTCGGATGGTCAGAATTTGTCATCAACAACATGAAAGCATGGATCCATCAACGGTTCAGGCTGCTGGTGGTGGTGGTGGTGTAATGGTGTGGGGGATATTTTCCTGGCACACTGGGCCTGTTAGTACCAATTGAGCATCGTGTCAATGCCACATACCAACCTGAGTATTGTTGCTGACCATGTCCATCCCTTTATGACCACAGAGTACCCATCTTCTGATGGATACTTCCAGCAGGATTACGCGTCATGTCATAAAGCATGAATCATCTCAGACTGGTTTCTTAAACATGACTTTTCTCAAATGGCTCCACAGTCACCAGATCTCAATCCAACAGAGCACCTTTGGGATGTGGTGGAACAGGAGATTCGCATCATGGATGTTCAGCCGACAAATCTGCGTGGTGCTATCATGTCAATATGGACCAAACTCTCTGAGGAATGTTTCCAGGACCTTGTTGAATCTATGCTACAAAGGATTAAGGGCAGTTCTAAAGGCAAAAGGGTCCAACCTAGTACTAGCAAGGTGGACCTAATAAAGGGGCCGGTGAGTGTACCATGGGCAGGGCCGTCGCAAGGGGGGGGCGAAGGGGGCGGTCGTTAATTAAATTAATTAGCTGATAAGAGGAACTGAATTAAAATCCACTGAAACAATTCAAATCACTTGCTTTAAAATCACCGTATGGGCTGTTAGGACAGCCTGACCAGTCAATACAGTCAGTACAATGGATATCTGCCGACTCAAGTAGCTACATGTATTGGCATAAAGCAGAAGGCATTTTGGCTCACAGCACGGATATCTGATATACAGAACACAAACAAGCAGTGCTGTCAGGTCTCGCTGCTGAATGCCAACACAAAAAAGCCCAGAGCTTCCAAAATAGAAAACACAGATACAGTTTCTGTGTTTGTCTCTCGGAGTCAGGGACTGGAATAGATAAGGCCAGATCTGTAAATGTTTCTGAAACAAATCCAGATATGAAGCGACAAACATCTTACTAGTGTGGAAAAGGAAGAATGCAGAACAAAACCTGGAGCTTTCACTGTTTTATTTCCCATCCCACAACCAATAACTTATTCCAAGAATTTAATGGTGATGAATGATTCAGAGCATTTCATTGAGCTTTATGGAGAAAATTTGGCTTGTACATGATGTACATCATGTTCAACCAGAAGGCTCTATTATTATGAGAATTCATGGATGCTACTGGCCACCTGGGTTTTTGGAAAGTGAAGCTTAACTTGTCATGCACTTTTGGAGCCTGTGAGCGCTTAGACCATGAATGACCTTTATCATTTTAAACCCTGTCAACAGCAGATGGAGTCAAATGTGTAAAGTGGGTTTGGGAGCCTTTTGTCTGGCTGATGAAATGAGTCAAATATAGAAAGAAGCAAAAACTGTTCCTCGGGATAGAAAGAAGGGGAGAAATTGAAGCTATTTATACAAATTATGTCCACCAATACACAGTTTACACACAGTTTCGGTGTTGACCCACTAGGTGTTGACCCTCAGGGTTCAGCTATCCACCACTTAGAGTTAGGGTTAGAACATCTTGGACTCTCCTGCTCAGGAACTTTCACCTCTATTCACAACATGATTCATATCCAGAAAAACATAATGGCCAGGCAAAAAGTTTAACGGTGGACAGAAGACCCTAACAACCAGGTTTACGTGTGACTTGAATATCATAAAAATTGATGTTCCAGTAGCAATTTATAATCCAGAAACCCCCCCACCAGCCAGCTGTAAAGAACCAAGAAAAGAAGTCCGGTTGCCTTGAGTCAGTCCCAAGAATGACAAGCACGTTTACACATAGCACCACACATGGTCAGAGGTGGGAGCAGATTTTGTTTCTATCAACGAGAAGTTCAGAACTACGAATATTTGCACAAATGTGGAAACATGCGTACATTTTGCTCTGGTCACAGTTTATGTGCACAAATCCGTTCTAAATCGCATCTCATTATGAGGCCCGGTATCTTTAAACGACAAGAGTTCACTCAGGCTGTTCAAGATACAGCCTTTTATTTCCTATAAAAGCAAAGTTGTTGGTACATTTTGGTGTGCACCTGCCAGTTTAAGGTGAAGTTACTGATAGATCCTCACAACTGGGCAGTGGCCAGTTCTGAATGTCTTCCTTAGGATTCCTTGTAGGAAAGACAGAAAGCTTCAGCATGAAAACAACAAACATTTTGGTCTTTTTCAGACCGTGATCTCGCTTTTCCTACTTCCGTGCCCTCCAGAAGCATCTGGCTGAACGTATGTAGCATGTCAGAACTGCACATCTGCTGGAATGTTGAAAGCTGTGTTTGACTTTTACCAATGTTGCTAGTATCGTCGAAAACCATCGACACATATAACAAGCAGCGGTTACAGATCTATAGAGTAGTGAGATGTCATGGCTATCCCTTGCATACAGGAGACAACTAGACAAACTAAACTAGACAGACGGAGACAACACAGGCAAAATCAACAACCACACACAAGATGAAGCCAATGATAACCAACATTTTTCTTCCAACCCCAACTTGGCTACGACTGACGTCAAAGGTGAATCCAACATTTATCACCTCTTTCAACGCATCGTTGAAATTGACAGACTGGTGGAGTCACGGTTAAAATATACCAAACTAAACATCATTTAAATGACACAGGGACCAAGTTAAACATTAACTAGCAAGAAGAATGTCTTCCTGAAATGCGAAAGTACCAAAAACATACTTCTAATTTCCTAGTTTATCATTAAATATAACTTATAGATTGATAGAAACATGAAGGAATGTTAAGAACTGCATCAGAGTGCTTTGAATCAAATCACATGGAAATGAATGAAATCGTTGTTTCAAAATCCTTAATTATATCCTATTATTTATCAATGAATCTAGCTGCACATTGAACCCTCTTATTGTTCTTATTGTAAAACTGGAGTTTGTCATGCTCTCACCAAAACTAAAGGTTCTCTACAATCAAACTAGTCAAGCGAATTCATGAATTCATGAAAACACACATGAAAATATCCGTTATAGAGGATTAAAACCGATAGTGTTCTCTAACTCTTTACTATCTATTTATTTATTTTGGTTTCGTCTCATTTGTCCTCTCATTTGACTAACTTTGCATCCCCGTCCTTATTAATAACCAGCATCCATCCCGTCTCCGTTCCCTCCTTACATCACACACTAGCTTCTCGGACACACTGATTTTATTCTGCCTTTCATTTTCAACAATGCCTGACCATTTGTTTTTTTCATCCATATATTTATTTACATGAATTCTACCTGGAATTTTTACCTGCTACCAAAGAAAGCAATGAATGAATGAATATCAATTGCAGCTTGTGATGTGGGACACGTGCAACTCTTTTCTTTTTCCCTGTTTCCCGCTTCCACCTGTCAAGTTCACCACTTTATTGTAAGAGCTTGCACATGCATGAGACCTTTCTGAAATGACCCTAGATAGGACGGTTTAGCCATTAGTCACAAGGCACGCGTTATGATGTCTAATGAAAAGCATTGGGAAATAAGATGTCAACATGACACACCTGACAAACTTCCATTTCCTGCTGAAATAACTGTATAGAAAAACAAAACAAAACTGAAATTCTCCTTAAAATGTGAAACTTAGTGCACACACTCACCCGGACAGCTTTTGCAACTTGGAGAAACCAAACATGTCCACGTGCTCCTGTTACAGAGCTTTATGTCCCAAAGCTCAAGTGCTCCTCATCAGCATTCCAATCCACGCGCGAATCCCTTCGCATTCAAACCCAAGACAATCCAGAGTCAACCAGGGTCCATCTCAAGAGTCAAGAAAAGTCTGACGACTACAGAACTCAAAAATTCTGACGGTTCATGAAAATAAACTCAAATGGCCCCATGCAGTCCTGGAGACAGTCCCATTCCTGGATTTTCTACAAGTGACCACAGAGAGCCGAGGGTCACCCTCCACCTCTCTGCTCTCTCTAGTACAAGTCAGCTCTGCTGCACTGCTCCGGGATCAGTCCGGGCTGCAGAGAGCCTCCTGCATGTGCTCCACATCTCGGAGCACGGGGAAGTGCAGCGATCGCAGCCACGGCAGGGCGGGAGAACGGAGGGGGGAGGGAGGTGAGAGGCGGGGAGGGACAGGGTGGACGGATGACGGATGCTCTCGGGCTCCGTCGTTCGTTCATCTGGGCGGCAAGTGTCTTTGCAGGACAGAGGGGAGGATGCAGAGGAAGGACGGGGTGCAAGGGAGAAAATTAAGGCGAAGGATGGAGGGGGGGATGGAAAAGAAAGCAGAGTAAAAGTGCATTGGTCGTAAAGCGAAAGCAACTAGGAGGGGAAGACAGGAGGAGAGAGTGGTGATGGATAGAAGAAAGCTGAGTCTGCAGAATGAAACACTGAAGGGAACAGGACTCTTTGTCTTATGCTTTTCCTTTCCCTTTGTTTACTAATCGAGCCTTGGCATTGACGGGATCGCCTTTGCTCATCTGTGTGAGGGCAAAACAACAATTTGTCTTAACATCTGGTTAACAGAAAAACTCAACACATAAATCAAATGTAATCATTTTTACTTCACTTATCGCCTCTGACAAGAACATTCAAGGACTTTTGTTTCTTCCCTGCTCAGACACTTGCATCGAACTGTGTGTGTGCCTTTGTGTTAACGTGTGCACAGATGGTTCAGCCTTAGCGAGATGCTGTTCCTGTTGGCCCCGTGCCACAAGTGGCCAAATACCAACCACAAATTACCCTCAGTGGTGATGATGGACCTTTTATGAATGCAGATGAGTTGGGAGGACTGGTGCTGTCAGTTTTCTTGTAGGAGACAAACTGATGGGAGTACACATCGAATGCAGTTTCGGGTGTTCATGGATCAGCCTTTCCCAGTTCTCCTTGAGCAAAAAGGCAAGGTACGCCCTGGACAGATCACCAGACCACCATGGAGCCACACATAGACAGCCAACAACAGGGGCAATTAGGAACCATCAATTAGCCTAATCTAACTAATGCTTTGTAAAGGAAACCGAAGTAACTGGAGAAAACCCACTCCATCACAGAAGGGAATGAGCAAATTCAATTCAGAAAGGCAACAGCCAAGACTCTAACAGTAATGAGGAAACAGTATCAACCACCAAGCCACCATGCTGCTGACAGTCAGCGTTGCATCAATAAAAGACATATAAATGGCGTTCAGCAGAGTTGGAACACTGGTGAATGACTGTTGTTGGTTTTAAAGGAAAACCATGTTGACCCAAGCTGTTATCAGCAATGATGCGACCATCTTGGCTGTTTTCTTGAATGGTCTTGTACGAGTCATCGCATTGTGCCTGCCCTCCCCTCGCCAAACCACTGATTGGTTCGTTAGGCTCTGTAACGGTAGAAATGACTGTGAATGGAAGGGATACTGGATCCTGAGTTCTTTTGCAAAGCGAATTAGCATGGCCGGCCAGGGTGGGCATACATGACGTTAGAGAATCTGGAATCCGATTGGCTCCTGTCCGATGGCTCAACCTCTACAGTCAATGGCAATTTATTTTCCTGCACAATTTTATTGTCTTTACCTATTTACATTTTTTTCAAAAAGGCAATTTAAGGAACAAAAAAAAAAAAAAGAAAGAAAAGCTCACTCATAGCCAGAGGGGTCACTGGCACGCAACCAATCGTTTAAATGTGATAGACTATTTCTTGGAGCAAATTCTTGTCCTTTTCCCACAAATTCTGCACATTCATTTTCCGTTCGCCAAGTTTGGACAGATGAAAACTGACATCTGAAGTGAAGTGTCTGAAGATGAAATATTCATAAATCATTCTAATGGTTTGAGAGTCGCATCACTATTTCTGAGCATGAACAGTGCTCAAGGGAATAACGCAAGACTTCACATTAAAAGGGTGAGGCGTTGTTCCGACTGTCGCAAGAGGTGAAAATGTTTTTTTATGATACTGCTCAGGACACAAGAACAACATTAAATAATGTCAAATCATTCAAAACTGTTTTTTAAGGATAATGCGATCATTAGGATAATGTAAAATTCAGAGTTTTTTTTTTTTAATTAATTTTTAGCAAGTCTGGGTTGATTAAGTTGAATTAGGCCCATAAATGTGCTATATCCACTGTGTGTCCCTTATCTTCTTACTAGTGCAAAAAATACATTTTTAATGCAAAGAATCTCTGATAGCCCCCCCTTTTTCCCTTCGGCACATGCATGGAAACAATTCAAACATACTTCTGTAGACGGCAAGTTACAAAAGCTCTTGTGTTTCTCTTATATCTCATGGAGGTTGAGGCACAAACTTGTCACAGAACATGACAAAGACAAGCAAATGTAGACCGTTATCTGCTTGTAAATTCAATTTCCTGTCTGTACTTTATTACAGATAGGAGTTATTAGAGGATACCCTAATGCTGTGAATCACCGAGAGCTTCTTGTTGACAGTTTTCCAAAGTCCATCCTCATGCTTGTTTTGAAATGACATGAACGTCGGAGTGAATCAATCCAGAAAGGTGATGTCCAAATCAGATGTCAGCGGCGGGCGTTTACAAATCATGGTGACAGCAGCAAAGCAAAATTTCTGGATGTAAGGTATCATCTGCCCCAGCCAGACATATATATTTTTTCCTCAATTAATACACTTGACATGATAAAAAAAGAAACCCAGATAGCAGTCACGTAAATAATAGGATGGATAGGTCATCAACAGCATCGACAGATACCAGCCTCTTGTTAGCTGGTGTGATGCATGTGTTCTGCAATATGGGGACTAGCTATGATGATAAGATAGGCCTGACAGCCTGTATGGCACTTTGCTTCTGTCAAGCATAAAATACATACAAAGGCTTTTGAACAAGACAAGGACTTGCTGATCTTGATGTGTTGGTGGTGGAAGGATGCTTGCGACACTTTTCAAACCTGGAACATGGCAGCTAAGGAGGCAGGTGACTGGATTATGAAAGTACGCAATTGTCTAAGGGGTAAGTAAGCAAAAAGACTGGTACCTCTGAGGTATGAAAGAGTGCGTACGGTGGATGGTGATGACAGGACAATAAAGAAGCAGGAACGTAGGAGAACGGATAAAAGGCAAAAGTTCATGGGTTGAGAGGGAGGGAAGGGTTATAGAAGTGGAGGGGAGGGAATTAACTTTTACCATGGTCCACAAATTTTAGTTTTATCATTATAACTTCAGTCATAAAGGGAGGCAAAGAGGGACAGGGTGTTGATTCCCCAAGATATTTTCCACTAACCTCTGAACTATAAGTGAGTTGCCTTTGTACCATACCTAATAACTTCCATGAAGCTGAAACCCTTGGCAAATTCAATTTATTCCAAACATCTCATGTTCCACGGTCTATAAAGCTGATTAAGACATCACATGTCACCTTTCATCTCCAAAAGCAGAAGAAGGAGCAATTCAGTTCACTAAAAATCACACGTTGAAGCAGAAATGCATAATGGATACGCAAGAAGGGCGGAAAAAATGGTTTATTAAACTGGTCTGTGCTCCTAATTTTGCAGGCAGAGAGTTGAAAGGACATGGAGGACCTTTACCATCTAAGCTTGTCATTGGCTACCACACTTCAGTGATTTTACCTCCAGTGACTTAACTATCTCATTTTCAAAGCTGTTCCATCTCAGAGGGACGCTGGCTGCAAATGTTGAAAATGGCAATATACAGCCTTATAGGTGAAGAAAAAAAAGGAAGAACATTCAGAAGGTGTTTTCTTCCTGAAATGTATTCTCTTGAACTATATAGCTCATGGTTTCAAATGGTTACCACTGTCTCATTTAGAGAGATCACAGTTTCCAGTGGGCTGGAGGAGGTTTAGTCATGTAAACTCCTTTAAGTCAAATCTGAGTGCCTGGATCTGATTACTTCAGACATGACAAAAGAATAATGACCTAGTTTTGACTTTTACATCAATAACAATTGTGATTTTTGACAGCTTATCACAGTCACAGAAGGAGGGGAAAGGTGTATTCGGCAACGAACCCCAACACTGATTCGTCTACCAACATAGGTTGGAAGGTCAATAAGTACCAATAATGATTGGTGGATGGACTGAAACCAGATGATTACAATGTTTAGAGGGAAACGCTGGAGGATAAAGACTGGTCAACAGAAGATGGCTGACAAAAAACAATATATAAAACAAACAAACCAAGGCACACATGATCAGTGCACTGTCAAGCATTGCAAAGCTATAAGTAAATGTACTTCAATTGCTGTTTAAAACTTTAAAATCAAATTTATTCTGGATAGGCTCACAAAGTATAATGAACTGTTTAGGAAAAGCTAGAGGTCCAGCAAAGAGTATTTATCAGTACAGTAAGATTATAATACATGCCAGCACTAATGACATCACTCAGAAGTCACCAACCTTAATATTGAATCGGTGTGTAACAACACAAAAAGCATGTTGGACTTTATAGCTTTTTCTGGTCCGCTTCCTAATTCAACCAGTGATATGTTAAACTGTATGTCATCGCTACCGTCACTGGTTGCCTTGGTGGTTTTTCAGAAAATTACGTGGCCTTTACTGACAATGGGCAAATGTTTTGGGGAAAGTCTGGTCCGATTAGACGAGAAAAGCCTTCACCCCACCTGGGATGGTGCAGCTCTTATTTCAAGCAATTTGGCTGATTTTATTAGACACTACCCCCGATAATCCAGGGTTTAAACCAGCCGACCTGTTCTGCTGCTTCTAAAGGACTGCTGCTGGCAAGTAAAAATATAGAAATGAATGTAATTGATAACTTGGTAAGCAAAATTATAGAACTGGTTTCCATGACCCTGTCCTCCAAAAGTCTACCAAGTGCAACGTGATAGAGGCGTTAACCAAAACAACCTTATGAAAATAGGTTGTTGGTAGTCAATGATCTAATTACAGGAGACTAGAGGTGATGTCTTCTGTTCATCGAAGACGTGGCCACAGGAGGAAGAGTATGTTGGTTTAAATGAGTCCACGCTGTCTGGTTATGTAATTATCATTTTCCTTAAAGCACCAGCCAAGACAGAGGAGCAGCGGCCATCTATAAGTTCAGCATTCAGGTGATAATTAAACCTAAAAGTGATTATAATACGATCAAAAGCGTCACATCCTGAGTTGAAAATCAGAAAAGCCAGTTTCGTTAGTGGTAGTATACTGGTCCTCTGCTGGAGTTTCTCTCTGAGTTCTCAGATTTTCCATCTGGTTTAGTGCTCAGTTTAAAGTCATCATAGTGAGTGGCTTGAACATTCACATGGATGTTGACAGTGTTAGCCTTAACTTAGCCTTTAATTCTCTTTAACAATCGATGAGCATCTCGCAAAAGATAAATAAACCGACGCGTTGCTTTAATGATACCCTCGATCTTTTCCTCACTTACTGTATAGAACCTGATAGTTCATTAGTGTCTCCTCTGAACTCCCTCCTCTCCAATCACTATATAATAATGTTACAATGCATACTAAAAGGTATTATTACAGCAGATGCCCATCTCATAATGCTGTCAATAAATTTAAGGAGGCCATCATTTCTCATCTCCCTACAGTAGAATATGGTTAAACAATTGGGGGTGATGACCTGAAATGTACTCCAGATATTGATTGCCTTCTCAGCAATACTGCACATATATTAAATTCAAATTTAGATGCTTTTGCTCTCAAAAAGAGGGTCTCTAACCACAGGAGTTCAGCTCCCTGGTATAATTTACATATCCGCACGCTTAAATAAAAAATTCATAAAATGGAAAGGAAGTGGTAGCTACTCTTGTAAATGTGTAGACTCCCATCGTGCCTAATAGTATACAAAAAAAAACATTTTGTGATGCTAGAACAGCTTACTATTCATCAATAATAGAAGAAAACACAAATAACCCATGTTTTCTGTTCAGTACTGTAGCCAGGCTGACAGAGAAACACAACTCTGTTGAGCCGTGCTTTCCTGCAGCTCTCAGTAGTGAAGACATTTATGAGAATATTTAGCTGTAAAATGATCAGAATCAGAGAAGAAATTAACCAATCCCAACCACCAACAGCTGTGGGCGTTTCTTTAACATCAGTAACTTCCTCTGGTCCTACCTGACTCTGACTGTTTTTCTCCTGTAGACCTCTCTGAGCTGGCCTCAACCATCAGTAAGGCTAAACCCTCCATCGTGTCTACATAGATCCCATCCTAACTTGATTACTCAAAAATGTTTTCTCTATTACTGGTTTGCTTAATATTCAGTCAAATTAACCCATCGCTAAAATCAGGATATGTTCCACAGGTTTTTAAAGTTGCAGTACTTAAACCTGTACTTAAAAAAACATCTCTCGACCCCGACATTTTAGCAAATTATAGACCAATATCCAACCTTCCATTTATATCTAAAATTCTGTTTGAGATATGAGTTTTTCCGTCAGGGTTCACAATAGATCATAGCACAGAAATGGTGCTGGTAAAAGTCACCAACGATCTCCTCATGGCCTGAGACAATAGATTAGTGTGCAGACTAGTTCTGCTGGACATCAGTGCTGCCTTTGATACTATTGATCACAGCATTTTACTGCACAGATGAGAGTATGATATCAGGATATATCTATCTGACAGGTTCCTGCTTGTTCATGTTAATGACGTTTCTTCCGCAGAGACGAGGGTCTACTGTGGCGTCCCACAGGGTTCAGTGTTAAGGCCGATCTTCTTCACTCTATACATGCTGCCGTTGGGAAATATTATCCAAAGCCCTGGCATACATCTTCACTGCTTTCACTGGTCCTGAACACCTTAGGAACAGATTTTATGATTTTTGAATTTGCTGAATAGCCTCCAGCTGGTCCAAAATACGTCTCCCCTACATTAGCCTCCCTTTGTTGCCTTCCTGTAAAATTTCAAATCAAATTCAAAATTGTGTTATGCACATATAGGGCGCTTAATGGCCAAGCCCCTTTGTTATTTACAAGACCTTATAACTCCTTATGCTCCCAATAGAGCTCTCCACTGTAGGTTTACTTGTAGTTCCAAAAATTTAGAGGACAGGCTTTCTGCTATCAGGCACCTTTACTCTGAAACAAGCTACCAATTTGTGTTGAGGGGGAAACCAACTCCACATTTAAAACTAAATTGAAAACATTTCTGTTTAGTTAAGCCTATAGTTAGTCCAAAGTAATGTGGGGTTAATAGTCATA
Source organism: Hirundichthys speculiger (assembly GCA_018398805.1). Classification (NCBI taxonomy): domain Eukaryota; kingdom Metazoa; phylum Chordata; class Actinopteri; order Beloniformes; family Exocoetidae; genus Hirundichthys; species Hirundichthys speculiger. The sequence goes on from JAGFBZ010001190.1 coordinate 258,709, forward strand.
GCTACAGTTATAGGAATGGCTGAAGCTGAGACTAGAGCAGGCTCATCTCAAACATAGCCCCGTCTTAGCTATGCTGCTATAGCTCTACGCTGCAGGGAGACACCAACATCTGCTTCCCTCCGCTCTTTTCCTCTTCATCCTTCAGCTGTATCTATAGCTAATTAGGAGCACCTCACAAATGTAACAGTGCTTCATTGTTCCTATTGTGTTTGTGCTGTCCCCCCTTTTTCTTTTACTTTTTTTGTATATGTTTGCAGGCCAGAGTTTCCAGAGCAATTGAATCTGCTCTGAGTCTCTGAAAAGCGCCTAGAGACAATTTGCATTGTAACAGACACTACACAAATAAAGTTGAAATGAATTGAATTGAATAGTCCTCGTAACTAGGCAGAAAAGCATGTAGGGTTGTTCCAGCCATCTGTTTATGGGAGACAAAACATCTACTTTCTCAGGAGCTGCAAGGACACATATTATGTGAATCAGCAACAACCCTGGACAATATTTTCCTTTCGGTACTCTCCTATCTTCCTGTCTCTCTTTTTCTCTCGCTTCGTTGTGAGATGCTATTTTGGGGCCATTCACAATGATCTCAGGCTTGATGTCTGACCTCTTGAATGCAGTGGAATTAAACTTCATGAAAATCGCAAGTATTTACTTTCAGTCTAACTTTGAGATTTAGACTCAGAGACATAGATAAAGATGAAGAATATATTTTTTCCATAACAGGTTCCTGATTAATAGGAAGAAGTACATTCAGCACTGACCACATATTTCCTCTCAGGAATGTCACCTGGAAACTGCCACAGCTACGAAGAGATGACGACTTTAGTCCGTGACTTGGACTCAAATCGCTTTCATGTTACACATACTGTTGACTTGAGACTCAGCTTGGACTTGTAATTTCAGACAGGTGAACAGCCTTTAGAATTTTTGTTTTTCCTGCCATAATCTTCCCTATTGTGAAATGTAACCTTAACCATGCTCAATATTTTTTCTCTCTCTTGTTTTATAAAGGCTACCTGAGTATCCACAGGACATGACATGTAAGTGGGCAGCACGCACACTCATCCGGAGCTTTGCAGTTTTGTACTTTGTCGGTCTTCTCCATGCTTGTGGCTTCCTCTGGTTATTCCAGGCAAAGTACACAGGATCACAACTCATGTAGCCTTCAATGCTGATCTTTTCCTTGTCAAATGACAGGAATATAGCCTTGAATTTCTTGTGTGGTTTATCACGTCGACAATCTTCCCTCTTTGTCCATCCTCTCTTGCCGAATCCGTGCCTTACCCCCATCTTGTAAGCCACTCAGGGATAGATGTGTAGCTTCTTTGCTTTGAAGCTATGTGAAGTATCCAGTACTTCACTACATCGCAGTAGGTACACCATTGATTGTTTAGAGGTAGAAAATGATGTCAAAATAATTTATTTTTTGTATCGCTTGTTTTAGCTTGTTGCTTTCTTTACTAGGAGTGGTCGTGTCTTCAAAAAGCCCCAAATGCAATGCGGTACTGTCACCTCGCAGATTAAAAAAAGCACTATTTCACGCGACTAAGTTAGCATCTTTTAGCATCTGTGTTACACTGGAAGGATCATTTCTAAATTGGTGGTGTGAAGCATCAAATATCAGCCACATTAAACTCAATCCCTACAAACCACCCCAATCAGTTTTACCAGCATTCATTGCTTCGTGTGATCCTTATGACTCATGAACTAGTGTTTATGCCAGGGCTTCTAACTGTGGTGAAGCTTAGATTTTGTTCTTTACTTGTAAGTTTCTTTGGGTAAAAGAATATGCTGAATGACTGAATATAATTTAAAAAAAAAACGACTTTGTCCCTTTTCGACTACTAAAGCACATTAGCATTATTAAGGGACATAAGATTCTGCAGAGAATGGGTTATTTTGAATAGTTGAACAGCACAGGAACAAAAGCAAAAGGCCAATCTTTGTAACCATGTCAAAACAGGATGCTTCTCTTTTTTCTGTTCTTAAAAAACAAGATTATTGAATTAATTCATTAAAAATCATTTTCCTTTGGTTAATTAACTAATTAATCACTTGGCTAACAATACAAAAGGGTCTTTCCTTTTATCTCTAAAGGCTGGTGTCTCATCTCACCTCTAGGCTAGTAATGTTAATTTCAATAAAACAGATAGTTATGCCACTGGCATCTAACTGCTGCTTTGTGTCTCACAGAGATAAGAGCAGAAAAGACCTTTTAATGTAACATTTTTAGTACAATCACTGACCTTGTTGAGGCCAGCAGTCCTTGTGGGGACCAAAGACCAGTCCTAGTGAAGCAAGATGTCATTCCAGGAGCCCTGACTAGGGTCAGGACTAAGGTGTGAGCTTGAGGTTAAGCTTTGGGTTAAAGGGGATATATTCTGACCTTGAAATGTTGTCAACATCTGTACGTGATAGAAATAGAAAGTTCTCTGAAGGCGGCGCTGTCTTAGTTTACCAAAACTCCAATCAATCTTTAAGGTCTTCCTAGGAAACATGTGAAGGATGTAGCCCCTGAATTGTTGCAGAGTTGTCAGAACAAGCTCCCACTGGGCAACATCATTATTTCAATACTGTGTACACACCATTCTGTCAGTAATGAAGATTTAATTATGCGAGTCTGTCTGGGGCCATTAATCATAATGAGTATTTTCGGTGTTGATCGTGATACTGAATGCGACGCTAGTGCACCGTCACCTTTGATAACGATCAACAACATGACAACCAAACATTCACTTGGAGCCCTTAAGAAGCTTGAAGGCTTCACAATCTAGGACACGCTAGACCAATGTTGGCTTTGGTCCTCAGCGTTAGAAAATGTGGATGGTTGACTGTATTTCCTGAGACGGGCCACTACCACACACTCCACAGATGCTCTAATTACAACTGTTTCTAATTTAAATCTTTATACACACTATTTCCTGATAAATTCAACATAGAAATCTCTAACACTGAAAACTTTAAAGGGCATTTTGTTGCAAATACTTGAAACATTTTAATGTAATTGGAGTTAGTTTTTACTGTTTGATATTACTACTTCCTACTATGACTTGGAATACTTCTTCCATTTAATGTGGACGTTATTTCCAATAGATTTTCAATTGGATTCAAGTAAGGTGATTGGCTGAGCCCTTCTAGCACCTTTAACCACTTCAGTTTCCTTGGTCGGCCTCACGCAGCACCATTTGTCCAGACTTATAAGATTAATGGCGTCCGAATTGCAAGACGTGAAATCATTTGATAATCAATTTACTGCACGTTACACTGTGCAATTTAATTTAAGTTGAATCGTGGCTATGACAGAAGTAAACCTGAGCATATTTCAAGCTCTAAACGCAGCGTCATCGGCTCATTTCATCTTCACTCTCCTGGTAGATGGCAGCAGATTTTGAATCAACAATGTCTTGATACATTTTTCCATTCATCCTTCCTTCAAGTAGATAAAGGGTGAATTCCAATTCCTCCCTTAACCCTCAATCTCAACCCTCAGTCTCAAAAATGCGCGCTCCCGCTAAGTGCAAGTGCTGTCCAGATTCTTAGAAAGTCAAATTGAGGGACGAGTTTGAGGGCTGTATCTCCCTCAATATTGAGATTCTCCGGCACCACCCTTGGAAGTAAGGGCTACCCAGAAGCCATTGGGTAATTTAGCCAAGACATCTTCGAAAAGGATGGCGACAAAAAGATATAAATGTTACGAAACCATCTTATAGTCTTTGTTTGAGACTATTTTTCATGGATTAACATCGTTGTTGCGTAACATTTATTTTTTTACTTTACGATGTTTGCTGCCGGACCGGCGGTCCCGGCCGGCTTCACGTTACTTGTATACCTTGTTGTGTAGCGACGGAGGACTGAATAATGTATCCTCTATTGTGTTACTTGCTAATATTATTTAGAGAATAAACAGCGCTCTTTTCAATGTTATCCCTGTGTCATTTCAGGGAATACAGAGACAACACGGGTTCTGATACATTTCAGTCTGAAGACGAAACTGCACTCGAGGGGTATCCCATTTCTAATTCACGAGATAGCCCTTACACTTACTTTGGAGGGTTCAAGATTAAGGGGCCAAAAATTGAGGGTTAAGGTAGGAATTGGAATTCACCCAAAGTTTTCCAGTATTGTATGCTGAAAAGCCACACACCATGATGCTCCGCGATGGCATCTAAAGAGTTTGATTGTGGTCTAATCTGACCAGACTAGATACTCCCTTTATTTCTCTGGCTTGTCCAAATATTGTGCAGCAAACTTTCAATGAGGCTTCAACATTTTTTTTCTTCATTAATGGAGTCTTGAGTGGAGATTGTGCGTACAGGCCATGGTGGTTGAGTGCCATTACTTGGTCATTGGCTCTTGGACAACTCTTTCTGATGCTTCTCTTCACTCCTTTGTCAGAAATCTTGGAAGGAGCACCTCGTCAGTTTATGGTAAAATTATGTTCCTTTCACATCTGGATGATGACCCCAACAGTGCTCACTGGAAACATTCAGAAGTTCAGAAATCCTTCTGTAACCAATGCCATCAGTATGTTTTGAAGCAATCACAAAGGGCCTTATGAGAGGTCTTTGCTTTTAACTGTCTTTAAATATTTATTCTTCTGTGACATCTTGGTAATGAGATACTCTGTTTATCCGTCACTAGTTGGGACTGAACTCAGCTGATATTAATTTGCACCTGCAAGGGGCAGGACTGCTTCCTAATTAGTGATTTTAGCTTGTGTCTTGGCTTTCTATGCCTGTTTGCAACTCCCTTTCATCATATGTTCAATACTTTTTCCCTGTGCCAGTTCACAATTACACATAAAATAATTTATGGACATATATAGTTTGATTTTCTTGCATGTGTGGATTGCGTCAGTTGTTACTAATATCTGGTGAAAGTTTAATGTCAATAGCAGGTTTAGAAATAGATTTACTGAGAAAAATCATGGCTTGCTCATTGCTCATTTTGTCTGCTGTATATTTCAGATGGGCCCTACATACAAATGTTGACTGGGAAGTTTGAAAGATTTTACAATCGCAACTGATTAATATTACAAAGCAAAATTGTAAACCTGTTCATCTTCTGTGGCAAATTGCATGGCCGCTCACTAATCACGATTCGCTGAGCTTTTACTCTTGCAGCCACACTGAAAATGCATGCATTATTTCCCAGAATGCAGCGCTGCTGGGTCAGGCATTCAAGGCCCCACTCCCTGTCATTACAGAGGATAAAGCCGACGCCACCCTTCGCGTGCACACACACATACACGAACTTCATGTGACTCGGCGAAACAATGAGATCATAGAATTTCATTCCCTCACCCCCATTTAATCCAGCCAGCAATCTCCCTGTTCCTCTCTCCTCCTCAGACACCGCCCTAATCTCTTAGGACAGACAGCCCTTAAGCATGGGAGGGGCGGGGTAGCCTGAGGAAGAAGAGACTGATGCAGGAAAGAACAAGAGGTCTGTGAATAGTGAGGGATGATGAGGGTGGGAGGAGGGAGGCAAGACGGGAAGGTCAGTGGGATAAATGGATGGAGGGAGAGATGGATGTTAGGAAAACGGGAGTTGTAAAATGAAGGCGTGATGTGGGAGTTTGTGGATTGAAAGAGAATGAGACAAATGGAACAGAAGGGAAAGAGTCCAAGTAGTGACAGAAGAAGAAGGGTCTCTATCAAAGTTGTATAAAGATAAGAGGGAAAAAAGGAGGGTAAAAAGGCTAATGTTTTATATTATCTATGCATGATGTGTTTCAAGATTAATTGAGGACATGGAGTAAATAATAACCTAACAATATAACAACTGTCAAATTTGGTAACGATAGAAGGAAGAAAATCTCAATTTGTGAAAATGTAAGACTTATCGGAGCATTTTGAAGCTAAACCAAACACTCTTATTAGACTGCAGGAAATTTAAAATTGAAAGGAAGTCATGCAACTCTTGCTGCATGAAACCTACTTTGCAGCTCTTTTGTTTTATATATTATTTGCGCGCATTTGTTTTATTTTCTCTCTTTTTTTCCTACTTTAACTTTAAACTTGGATAAATGTGAAATATAATATAAAATAAAATATATACAAAAAAAAAACAACGATATCCATCAAAATTCAATGGTTTTTTGGAAGAAAAAAAAATCTACATTCATAATATATACAAAATTTAGAATTTTGTCACTTATCACTTATTTTGTTCAGCAGATGTTAAAGCTCAACAAAGCTAAACAAGCTTCTAAATATAAGAAAGAAACAATATAATGGTTAAAACGAGGAAAAGAATAAAGTTTTATTTACAGATACAGATTTATTGGCCATTTTGACATATGTTGGAATCATTTTCCTCATGTAAAAGCCATCCTTTATATGTCTTTTTCTGCAATCATTGCTTCTAACATTGCCTATTCGATTCAAACCATTTCTTCTTCAAACAAATAAATGTTTGCTAGAAGTGCAATCTGCCCAGAGCATGATCGATCCATGCCTGTGCTTCACAGTTGGAGAGAGAAAAAAAAAAAAACACTGCACTCTGGTTTTCTCCACAAAGTGCATTTGTCAACCGGAGTCAATGACTTGTTTCAAAAAATGCATCTTGTTTAGACGTTAACATCTAAACAAGATGCATTTTTGCAGTCATGAAATGAGTGATGACAAGAATTCAAAAGGAAACACATCACTCTTCATTTGTCCAGGTGTCAGATCTCAGAATAAAAAGGAGATTTTTCATGTTACAATGCGAGTCTCAATTACATTTGAAGGAACATTTGATTAAATGTAGGAAAATGTAGGAAAATATCATCTCGTATCCCAGCATCCCTGCTCCCGGTGGTACCCAGGCTTAAAACGGCTGTAGGCCTGATGGTGGTCTCACACTGCAGTCCCCCCCCCCCCCACGTACCATTTCATTGGCTGTGCAGCTGCAGTTTGATTGCCTGCAAATAAATTGGTTCAATGCTTCAAGCGTTACTTTTGTTACTACTCCCAGGACCGTCGCCAACAAACGACAAAGTCAAGACAGAATCTGGAGGGTCGTTCAGTTAAATCTAGCGTACGTTGAACACACACATGGAACATAGAACTGCGTGAACAGGAAACATAAAAAAAACCCCCATCGAACTCAAAAACCCCATAAAATATTCTGTAGGTGTTCCATGTAGGCTTAAAGAAATAATGCATTTGGCTCAGGCCTACATCCTTTCCACCTCTTTGTTTCTTCGTCTCTCTGTGCCTCCTGCTGTTATAGAGCTTGTCAAAGGACAATTAGGAGATAAGAAAAATCAGGCAACGAGAGGGAGCTGTTTGTTAACTCACAGCAAACACTATTTAGCAAGCTGCTGGCTGTGCGCGAGACTCCACACAGGCATGCAAAATGAGAAAAAAAAAAAAAAAAAAGGAAAAACCCATCTTTCAAGCCAAACATGGCATTCCTCTAAACACATACTGGACTGAAGGCATGCTGTACACATGCTACCGCTGTCCCAGGCGTACGCACACACATCAAAATGCAGAGAGGAACGCTCGTACGCACATGGAACGAATTGATTAAATGCTATTAGCTATTCCTCAGGCCCAGCATGACATTTAATTACACGCAGGCTCAGTAAGCTAGAATGCTGACCGGAGACGTGCTTACAGTGGAAAGCATTACGATGTGGAACAAGAAAGTGGAATAGTGTGTGGATCTTTATCAGGAGAAGTGTATGTATATATTCAAGAAATCACAATTTAATAAAACTTTATAAAGAAAAACATCTCAGTTAAGTAATCAAAATTGCAGGATCCAGTCATCTGTGACAGAGCTGAAAGTACTAGTAGAGTAATCGGTGATTATGCGTTGACTACATAGAGGCCTGGAGGGTTCGTGGATGGCCAACAATCCCAGCGCTGCTGAAAAAGACTGGCCATAACTCCCAGTGATGAGATACATAAGGTGAATCCAGAGGGATGCTGGGAGTGTTCTGGGCACGAATGAAGGTTGTCATGAATAACTTTTAAAATTGTGGCAGAACAAATGGTAGAAACTCTTCAGAAGAGTCATGACAGAAACTGTTTAAACGCATGAGTATGTGGAGCTTAATGTAAAAGGTAAAGCTGTTATCCTGTTCAGGCAGGTATAACATTTATATACTTGATGATGTACGGCGGGCGTCATTTCACTATGGAAGCCATTCAATAGCGATTTGTCCCACATTCCATTGTGGGACAAATAAAGGAATATCTTATCTTATCTTATTCATCCATCCTCAAAACACAGGGAAGAGTTTTATGTGTTTCTCTCTGTTACTCCGATCCACCAAGCCACTGTCTTCATTTTCTGTACTTGCTTTAATCCTTTAAAAGGTCGAAGGAGTGCTGGAGCCCATCACAGCTGTTACAGGTCGAAGAGTCAAAGCGCGCCCAGGTGGCACAGGTTGCCAGGTCATCACGTTATAAGAGAATATGACATCAATTCAAATTCAAACAAAGATGTTTCCTCTTTCTGAGAATCAAGGTGAAAACGACGAGATCTTACATGCATTGGCGCCACATGAGTTGAAGTGTCATGAGAGCAGTGAATTTCCTGTGGAAGAAGGCATGAAATAACATGGGCTGCACGCATTTTTCTGTTAACATGCACATAAAATAATAATCACTATCATCGTCCCAGTTATTTCTGATCACAGCTTTTGTATTTCTGTAGCCAGCTTTACAAAAGTTAACCTGGTTTTGGTGAACATGCGAACATAATATATATACTCCCAAGTTAAAGTGGATGCACATGAGGGAGGAAAAAAAAATGATATATTCAAATTTTTTCTTTCACTGTTTGATTTTTGACTGCCATGCTTTTAATAATGTCATCTGTGTATGATGTCCTGGAAAAGTAAAATAGTAAGAACAGTCAAAACATGGTGCTATATTTGGACAGAAATTAGGTGTTTACTATTATGTATCATATTTTAAAAAATGCTGTTTAAACAAAAAAAAAAACTAATGTGAGGTGTTGAATCCTATACTGTCTTTCTAATGTTTAATAATGCTCCATAGTAAAGTCTTTCTAATAGGATTTATATTTCAGCTGTGTATCTCCTACGTGGTGTGAAAAAAAATAGATTTGGCAATATATCGCGATTTTCGGCCGCCCGATATAATATCGATTTTTCAGCTCCTAATATCGATTTTTTTAGGAAAATTAATTCATTCAAATGTGCAAAACCACTAATAATAAACAATAAATAGGTTGTTTTGAAGCAAATAGTTTTGACTCAATTTGTCCTCTGAATGATCAATATCATCTGATGAACATATACAGCAACTTGATTTTTCATCTCTACTTTTAATTTTGATATTAACTGGGTAGAAATATGGCAATATATCGTGATATCGTGATAATATTGTATCATGACCCAAATATCACGATATATATTGTATTGCGAGGTCCTTGACCAATAATGACCCCTAGTATCTCCATGGTTGAACAGGATGATATCAATTATTAGCGATTTTATTCTTCAGCCAGTGACCCCCATGACTTCATGTTAGCATACAGCATCATGATAGAGAAGGACTACTTAAGCTGCTTTCACACTACACAACTTGAAGACCAATTTGCCAGTTCCACATGCCAGTGAGCGCTTCACCAGTCTGCACTCATTTATTATGCATTAAGCTGTTTAAAAGTGCTTCTTGACGCCCATTTGTGGTAGCTGGGAGATACAGAGCGCGCTCCCCATTCAAGCTACAGTCAATACACAGTGACATTATTGTGAGGAAAGTAAACCCGCGGAGTGCGGGGGATACGCTGCGCAACATTCAACTAAACACACAAAAAACGTGGAAGGTTTTTTTTTACGCTCTTAACAAATCATTGCTGAGCTCGCACCACTAATTCATCCAATAGTCTGTTTTCAAATCCCATTTTCCGCATGTTTTTACTTTCCCGTGTCACTTCCTGTCTGTCTTTTGTTAACAAAACATGTCAGATCGTGTAGTGTGTGATCCCCATGACTGATTGGTCATAGTGGGAACAACACAACAATTACAAGGCTTCCTGGTTACGAAACAGAAAGTCGTGCGCAATCTGCCAACACTGAAGGCTATATAGTATGTGAGCAGCTTTAGGGTTCTGGAGGACAATAATCTAACCCCTCGGTCCTGCCAGCGCCACAAAATGAGGAGAGGTTCACTTGAGAAATACTCCAGATAGCACAATACATGAAGGGCATATAAGGGTACATCTTTAAACAAGCAGAATTATGTATGACTCTCATATGACATTTGAAACCTTAGGGTAAACTCGTAATCTACTGAGGCAGGAAGTGCTTGCAAGCTCTCTGCTTCTGATATGCTCCCAGTGGCGCCTCAGATTGTGCTGAAGGCAGAAGCTAAGCCGCTGAAAAACCAGACCGCTGTGCTTCCATGCCATTTATGTCTTAAGTCCAGTCAAAAGGCGGTGAATAATTATGAGGTTAGTACCATGTACTGTTAGACACATAAGTCTATGAAGAAACTCCTTGAGTGGCAGCTGCCGCAGGCAAGTTGGCAAATGACAAGTTGAAAATGAATAAACTTTGGATGTTGTAGATTCAAAGGACAGTACAATCACTGGGTAGTAAATAAGACACAAACATGAAGTCTATGTATATATCTGGAGATTTCAAAAACTGCTGGGAAAATATCTTTACAATGTCCATAATCACTGTATGTTTGTCTGAGAGCTAAAAAAAGAAAACTGAAAAGAACTATAGCGTCTCCATATCCCTTCAATATGCAGGTGGTGCAACCGTCTACAGATACAGACATATTAGAGACTGTTCTGCATGAAAATAGCATCAAAACTAAAAAGACATTAAGGGTAATGTTGATCCGAACCTCCATCTGTTTCAGTCATTTAAAATGCAAGGGAGCATAGTTTATAGCTTAGTGGGTGAGATGGGTTAGAGGTCACGTGATCACCTCAATAAATGTAAATGTTGCTTAACTGGTGGGGTACATCTGGCACATTTGTGGATGCTCAGTGAGGGATCGTGGCTTGACACATTAGCTCATGTGACGTTTGTAAAAGATCTCAGACTGTTTGGAGACAGATGACAGATTTACACCACAAATCCCCACTTAGCGCAACATGTGCTTCGATGTCTGCTTCACACATCCACATACTCGTGTACATGCAGACAGACAAACCCGACAAAGAGATCTGGGTGTATACTCCAATGGAGTATTGGAACAAAAAGAAACAGCTTTGGTGTGACAATGGTTTAGTCTTACTTGTCAATGAATTTACCAACAGAAGTGTCTCATATCGGTCACATCCACAGATGTCAGACAAAAAGGATAGGGAAATGCTACAACACTGTCATCCCTGAATTAGCTTGTTTGGTAATAGCTTTAATTATTGTAATGGGTTGAGCCTGTTAAGGAATATCTTACCAACGCAATGGCAGCTTGAAGATTTAAAAGTCAAGGTCTGCCAGAAACAGCAGTATTAACTGTAGTTTCCAATACATTTACAGTCAGATCAAAGCCGCAGCTGAGACCCCAATTTCTTGTGGAAGTCTGATTCGCAACCCCTTCAATGTGTCATTTCAATATTTACCAAATTTCCGACTGAAAGTGGGAGGAAAAGGTGAAGACCTCCCAGAGAACAAACTGACCTGTGACCAGTTTGGCCCCAAGACTCCTCCAGCCTGACCCAACCAATCCCACGGCAAACATCCTACAGTGCAGCGGGGAACAGAAGTGGAGGTAATGTATTTTACAACCTGAGGAAGGGCACTTTAACCGCACATAACTTCCCTGCCCTTGTTTGAAAATGGAAAGAATTAGATTTGGTTTCTCCAAGACAAAGTATCTTATTTCATTCACATTTAGAAAAAAAGCAAATGACTGAATCTCATCATATTTAAATCTTATTATCGAAGGTTTGCAATGCCTCCCTATCCAATTTCCTTGTTATGTACAAGTCTGATGAGATTAATACTGCAGCAGAAATGAAATTAAAGGAGATCTCCCAAAATATTTTCAAGAGAGAAACCTCAACCTCAGATGAATAATCACAGCCAATAAATGAACAAGGGCTCTTGATTCCATGGCTTATATCCTGGTTATATATCTTTACAGAAACACAAGGTAAAAGTGAATTTGTCTGTCCCTTAATCCATTTTCGTCACCACTTATACAGTTTAGGTTGTGGAGAGCAACTAACTCAGCAGAGACGTCCCAGACCACTTTGCGGCCACTTCCTGCAGCTAGTACAGTCAGTCTGACTAAGCTAGCTAACCCCTGGGTCCCACCAGGCACAGAAGCGGCATGGTCCCACTGACCCAGTTTTGCTCCATCTCCAACATACTGTATTTACAGGTCCAACTGGGAGCATTTTAGAAGCAGGAGCACTGCCTGTGTGGTTGGACTCATTAGATTACGAGTTTACCCTGTGTCACGCAGTAATCTGCTCATTTAGAGATGCGTTTCTTGTCACTTCTAGTCCGTTTATTCTTTGGGGTTAGGTTTTGTAAATTCAGCTGATTCTAGCAACAAAACTGTTCTTTTGGTTAGATCAGAACAAAGACCCCAGGTGAGGATAGGAGTGTGGATCGGCAGACAGAGCATCCCATTGACGCCACTTGGGAAGTGAAGAGAAGTACACTGGTCGGTGTGCAACAAGTTCAGTTATTCCACAACTGGATGCAGTGGTGTCAGCGTTGCCAGGTGGGAAATGTAGGATTATCGTACCAGAGACTCAAAATTATCGGATTTTGAGGGAAATTATCGTACATCTGTCATAACCAAAATAACAAGCCCAATGATGCGCTATAGTCAAGTATAATCACGCTAGTGTTAAATAGCGTCCCACAGGAACTCACAGCTTCGTGGCGTAAGTACGGAATGGGTTAACGGGACCACGTCAGCCCCAATTTACAGTTGCGTTAGACTAATGTGTCCCCCAAAACCAAAGGAGAGGTGGGAACTAAGAGCCAAATTATGAGGCCTGGGGCGGGGGGATTTTGGAGACTAATTTTTTTCCCTTGGTTTTTCTCTTCTGTTTAAAGTCTGTTTAAATCTTGCTCGCTCGACTTCCTGATCTGGTCCTGACTATGAGCGTCTCGTGGGGCGCTCGCAATTGACCATTCAACCTATTATGCTTGTTGTTCTGAGACAAACACTCGTATCTCACCCTCAGCAAAGCACGATTGGCTGGAAACAGGTCACATGGGAACAGATGCCTGCAGCGTTCACAAAAAAAAAACAAATAAAAAAAAACACACTCTCTGGGAAACAGTTATGGCAGGCAATAATTAGAAAAGGTCAAATTATTGTACATTTGGCCTTTTCTTGGATAACTGATCGTACATCGTACAGAGGGCAATGTGGCAGATCGTACAAATACAATAATTATCGTACACCTGGCAACGCTGAGTGGTGTAGCCTTATGGTAATCTTAAAGTTTCCAATTTTACAAGTGATTACATGGTTGCAGACCAAATTTCCACAGTTGAAAGAAAATCATGAAGCTTGTTGTTGCAGCGAGCTGCCCATGATCCCAGCTGTCAGGTGTAGCATCACAATCAGCGCAAACTGGAGGCAATATTTTCCGCCTCTTGGCGTTATAACGAAAGCAAACACATAATCTTGTCTCAAGCAAACTGTGTTGTCTCATTACACAGTTTGTGCCAACGAACAATTAGGAGCGTTGTTGGCCTCTGATTCATAAAGGAATCTGGTTGTAGTCATGTAAATAGTGACCCCACAAGATTCCCAGTCTTTCCAGAACTCTGCATTATAGTCTTTTATGTGAAACGTTGTCAAATATGAGGCTTTTAAAAGTTTTTCTAAATTTTTTTTTTTTTTTTGCTTCTCCATAAGCTACTTACAATAGAAATAAAAGGGACAGTTGTTTTATTGCTACCAATTTCTTATTCCTTACTTTCAAGAATACAGAACATAGAGATTTGTGCCAAGCCCCTCTGAAGTCCAACAGAAATGAAAGAACATCGTATTCATTTGATTTTACTATATCTGCAGCTGCTGAGTCAACATTCAAGTATTTGCATTATCTGTGGTCGGAAAACCAGGAACAACGTGGAGAGATATCGAAACAAGTCCATCCCCGCCTCTCCGTCTGTCGCTCTCGCTGACTGACATTGCAGAGCCAAGTCTGAATCAAATTTAATTTGTCTTCTTTCTGGGCCACATGTCTCCTGGCCAATGACCCGTCACCTTGATGTTGTAATCCTTCAACAATGATGTTGCGATCTGGCGCTCCCTCAATCCAGTAGTTCACTGCAAACCAGCAGCTGCATGGGTTTATGTGTTGGGGAGAAAAAAAAAAGAAAAAAAGAGGAGACAGAAGAGGAAATGTATGTGTTCTTTCCTGCTTTTTTGATAAAAGCTATAATTTAAAAAGGTAATAATTCTATAACTGCAGTATTTTACATTGAAAAATCTGTTTTTTGAGAGTATCTTTTCTGTTTAATATGAGAAAGATATGACAGCACCGTAAATGTTCACACTCCACAAAAGCAGGTCTTATATTGGCTGTGTTGTGAATATTATACTGCTTATTTATTATTGATGACAGTGGTTCTGACATAAACAAGAAGAATTGGACACGCTGGGTACTACGCACTTTCTCGTACACATGCATAAATTTCAGCCCTCCATTATTTTTTACGCTATTTCAACAATAAGGACATTTTTATTACCTAGTTTGACACTCAGGCCTATTTCAAATAAAAACAGCTTTTTTTCCCCCAGAACAGTTGGAAACGTAAAATGCAAGGGCTGTAACAGATCATATATCTTACGGTTTGGATCATATTATGGTTTTTGAGCCATCGACTGGGAAGTTTTAAAGTTTTAGTAACAAGATGATCTATGCCTCTACATTGAACTGATGATGCATGGCTGTTGGAGTTCTACTCCTACACCTCCCCAGAAACGTAACGATACACTGGTTCGATGTGGACCCTTGTCGGCAGAGAAGCCAAAATGCTTTTTTTCCCCATTAATTCCTCCTGTTCCACCTGTTTGTGACTACATCTAAGCACTCACAATCCACACCGGTACCAAACGCTCTCTTTCTTTTGTCAGAAATCCGTAGGTCACGTAACATATCATGCATCACAGGACTGATTTGGGAGGACCTCAGATCAGCCTATAAAAAGCTATAAAATCCTACATTTTATTACCCAGCCTCTGAAGAAACTAAAAACATGATATCAAACTATTTGAGGAAGTTAAATCTGCATTTATATGAGCTGCAAAGAAGTTGGTAATTAAAATCACAACTCATTTTTGCTCATGTCTTGAGCCATTTTTGCTATATCATCTATTTATTAACTCATTTAATCCACAGATCCATCACTTTTTTATTCTTCCAACCAGCCATTATGGCTACGTTAATGTTCTTTTTTCAAACACTGGACTGAACTGAATTCATATTCTGTCTTAGACACGGTGTTACATCCATGCTACATTTTGATTTCTGATGTTTCACATCAGCGGAGACTTAATATCCTCTTCTAGTGACCCAGAAACAAAAGTACTCAGGGGTACACAGTGCATCACTGCTGTGGGTTGTGATTTGGGGGGGGTGTCATATTTGTTTAGCTGAGAAAGCGATGAGTCACATGTCCTATGCGCGTTGAAGGCTTAAATGTGGATTTTCACTGCAAATGACAGAGCAAACACTCCTTCTGGCTGTTGAAGAGACAACAATTAAATCCCTCCTTGAGCCTCCGTTACTGCGTAAAGAGAGGCCAACTTGTCAATCTTAGAGATGGTGACACACACAATTATGTCGCGTGGACTCACACAGCTTGCATGTATATACCATATATGTATAGTCAGAGAAGCTATCTGTAATAAAATCCACATGCAGAATTCAATATTTTATTTGCCTATCCCACCCACCCTCACACACCCACCCACACACACACACAGCTCCTCCAGCCAGCAAGCTAAAACCCCTCAATCCGTGGTGTAATCTCTAAGTGTATTCAGTAATTACAAGGTCCTGGGTTTCTGCTTCGCTTGGAGCCACCTCAGCCTTACGTAACTTGCTCCTCACGTGCCGCCCGTTCAGCGAGTAAGATGGCTGCCAGGAAACCGGCACACAACAGCCGCGAATCAAACGTTTTAGCCTGTTTGGATGAGGCACAATGACAATATATTTAAGACAAAAACAGACAGTAAGAGTGATTATCCTTGTCTAGCATTACAGCTATAAGGCTGAACCGCAACATACGGATATCCGGGTAATCGGTTGCTAGATTGACATCCGGCCAAACTATCCAGATGTTTTTTTTTTTGGCTTCCTAAATATACATATAATTTATCTGTATCAGAAAATACACATGTGAGAATTTTATCAACGATATTGCACCATTGAGATGAGGAAATAACCATAGATAAACAGCACTCTGGACTCACGGGCGGCCACGAACAACACCTGTGCTGTTGTGACTGTTAAAAGGAAGACAGCATGTGGAGACCCCAGCTTGCAGTTGTAATTCAGTCATGAAAATTATCTGCACTTGAACTCGCGCCATCATCGGGACAATGCAGTTAATTACTTAGTAATTGCTAACAGTAGGAAGAAAAAAAGAAAACGCTAGCTAGGTGCTAGCACACGTAGCTGATGTTATTGCAGTCGCTACGTAAACAGTTGCATTAAATGCTAACATTGCACTGACATGTTTGACTGCTGCTGGATTAAGACTGAAAAGTCCAACAAGACAAGAGGTACGTGCTGCGGAGTTTACTTTTACTTACTATTCAGTTACTTGGCTTCTAACACACACACGTCATTTGATGTATATCTGATCATGTATGACATGCAAGCTTATAATAATAAATATATATTTCAGAAACCCCAACAAAAACTCCAAACATTTGTCATTATCTTCTGCTGAAGCTCTGGAGCCCACAGGATGGTATCTGGGCCGGCCCTACGTAATGTTGAGCCAGATAATCCAGAACTTGGTGCACTTAACCTTAACTATATTTTATTAATACTCAGGATACAAAGAACAATCAATAAATAAGCCACACATTCATATTCACACAAATAGGACGCATATTCTTTAGTGACGTCGTGCCTGACAGTAATCACAACAGGATCCGGATAAAAACATAAATATACCCGGAGAGGTAATCGAAAGCTCAAACAGTGACATTAAGCCTGAAATATCACAGCACTGTTCATAAAACACATGTGGCCTTAAGTCAGAGGCCCTCCACAACAGATCAAAACCTTAAACCCCCTAGGACCTTGAGCAAGAAAAGCCCCCACTGTCAGGGAGTGCTGAAAATTACCTTTAACTCCAAGAACAATGCGAGAAAACAAGAAATGACAACGGACGTCGGAACTTACTGGAAAGCCGTTAATATTCCCAGTTCATCGTCGTCGTCACACAGATCCATCCTTCTGGCTGGACGGTGAAGGAATGATGGGTTGGTGTGAGTGGGATAGACGCCCCAACTCCACCACTGCCACAAGGCTCAGAACACCGGAGAAAGAGCTCCTTCTCTGCTCCCCGAGTCCAATTCCAACACACACAAAAAAGAATCGAGTTCCTGTGAATCTCTTCAAAAAAAAAAAAAAAATCCCCAAATTAAATTTTCTATGTGTGTGTGTCTGTGCACATGTGCATGTCTTAGTGTGTTTCTTTTTTTTTTTTTTTTCATTCCTAACTTGGTGCCAAATGTTCCAGCTTAGTAACGCTGTGCAGCACCGCTGGTGATGGATTTAGCCGGGGCATCTGGGCCAGCAGGGATAAACTCCATTCACACACACACATGCTTACAACTGCATGGAAGCCGACACACACACGCATGCACAGAGAGTCCGGCGGTGTGGGAACAATGCTGGGATGACCTCCCATGGACATCTTCACATGTGGCTTTCTACATTATAAACACACACACATGCATGGCTTCCACTTACGCAGCTTGAACACAGTGTGACTGGATCAGTGTGTGAACAGAACTGCGCCAAACCTGACTATTTCAGATGTCTGACGCCACTTTAAGTTAAATATTTGCTATAAAGCAAGGCGAGACATACTTTACAGTAGATATGGATATATAGTTGTGCTCAGAATGACAGCAGTATATTTAAAAAAAATTGATTAAAGATCAAAATCCAAATAATAAATCATTCCAACCAACTATAATAAATCTTTCTAATGTCACTTTTGTCTGCAGATTGATTTATTGCAGCTACAAAAAGAGTATAAAGTTTGTGGGGCCATCAGACTTTCAATAACTTAATTAAGGAAATGTCTTAGAACCTAAATTTGATTTCAATTCAAAGTATAAGATGTGTTTAAAAAAAAGAAAATTACCTGCCACAATGCATCGCAATATAAAACATCCTATAAAAAGTATGAGCTTACTCTTGGAGTTTGTCTTTGAGGAGGCTTGTCTGCCTCTATTAATATGATATGATTGTTTTTTTATTTCAATTTTTTTAATTGTTTTCTCATCACCTCTTGAATATTAACAGTCTGCATTAGTGAAATGATTTTTTTTTTCCCTACTTCATTTAGGACCACCTCTATCAAACTTTTTCCTCTCTCGCTCTCTGGTCCCTGGGAAAGGATTTATATTAAATTAATGTGCAGTGGGAGCTTCCAAGCTCCAAGATCAATTAACATTCATGATTCACACATTCTGGCGATCAAATTCAAGTTTCGCACAGCGTTGGTGAAGTCTGGAGTAGGTTTTGAATAAAGGTTGTGATTTATGTATGACAGATTTGTGAAGCTTTCATGCCAAATGTGGCATGTGCAAACCGTGTAGGAAGCTTTAAAACTTCCTCTCCATCAGCATCAACTGTAATACAGATGTTTTCATGCTTAATAGTGGTGTGTAAATGATTAACCCAGATCTGTGGTCAGACTGGGGAACCCTGAACCGCAAACTCTCATACGAGGTCTGCTACTCTCAAATTGTTCACATGAGTTTTTAATTTAATCACAATTATTGCATTCATTCTGTACAAGATTCACAAAATCAATTGCCAGCTTTGGGTTTCTCAGAGTGTTAGCTGTACTGCTGGAGTCGCAGCCCGCTGATCTGGAAGTACAGAGATCAGACTGAACCCGCGGAGCTTAACCGACTGCCTGGCTTTCAGTAGCTGCTGCTCAAGCTGTTAGCATGTTAGCGGCGCATTCAAAGTCGGAGCATTAATCCTGGTGGTTTTGGAAGCCCGCGGCGTCGTCTAAAGCCACGGACAAACCGATGGCTGGAGACCCAGGGCTCAGTGGTGTGTTGAATAAAAAAAAAAGTGGAGAATCAAAATCACTGTTCTACATGACCGCCCTCAACCTTTTTCTGCCCTTGTTCTGTGCTGTGATGACATAAAAGGAAAGTGTCAAATAATGACTGTATTCGAAAATAAAACTTGGAGCACTTCAAAAGAGAAGCACTTGTCAACGCCACATCCTTGACTGGGTTTGTGAGATGACGAGTTTACCTGAAGGTTTCAAGATCACGTGAGAACCAGGTGGTTTCTTGGTTAGTTCTGTACCTTTACTCCTCCGTGTGGTCGTCCATGGGCATGGGTTTATGCAAATTCACGAGCTTCGTGAGCGCAATACCAACTTGTCATCAACAGGATATTCACTAACGTACATGTGTTTCTGAATCCAGAATAGAGTAAGGAGGTGTTTTATGATTTATCTACGTTGCAGAATGACAAAGATTTCAGGAAATGAGGCCCAATGAGTTCCTGCTTCATTGGAAGGATTTCTTCATTTGTACTCGTGACTGATTGGAAAGGACTCGAATCCTTGAACTAAACTTGGCATTGCGAATGTGTGATAAAGTAATGGGTTCCAGTGCTACAGCAACAGAAGTCAACAGGAAACACAGGACTGCTTCAAAGTTCGACTCAAACTCGAGCCTCATGCTTGGAAGCCCTATCATCCCTATGATCTCAACAGTGTATGTTTTGTTAGTAAGCCAGCAATTTATAAGGACATCTTTCTGAAACTGATTGCATTTGTGCAATCCATTTTGACCTTCTCGGCACATTCTGAGATCTTCTGAGAGTAACTGTAAAAGTAGGAGGAAACATGTAAAAAGTCCTGTTAAAAAAGTGAGCAGGAGCGCAGTATAACTGGCATTTCCTACTGTTTTGCCAACGAAAGAGACGTTACTGCATATTCTCACATCAAACCAAGGAGATAACGTCGTACAGTCTGTCATGGCAAGCCAAACTCTCTTCTATACTTTTTACATGATGACTAAAGGGGAAAATTCTTAAAATATCTTAGCACTGCCCCAAATATTTAAAATGCATTTAAAAAAAACAAAACAAATGGAAAAAAAAAAAAAAAGATTTGTAAAAATACCCACGTTCACATTGAAAAAGGCCTTTTCACGATAAAATGCAAATGAACGCTCCACAGTTTCACTCTGGCATCAATTACACTCAAAGGAAAATTAAATTAATTCAGTCTTGCTTCGGAAGATGTGAGAAAACAGCAGGTGATGATTGATAATGTTTTATACAAAATTGTGTGAGATAATGAGTTGAATTATAGTCGATGATGCGCTTCCAATGCAGAGCAAGCCAGCTCCATTTGCAACCCTTTGAGATGCCACCTGCCGCTGAATCTTAGCCAGAGCTATCTATAGCAGTCTCTTCAGAGATATGACTCCTGATTTGTACATGGCTGTGGTACTGTGTGACTAATTGTGTGCAGACGGCATGATAAATCATTCAGGTTTGACTAAAGCAGAAGACATTAAGGATCTTTCTTATTGGCATTTTCCACAATTGATATGGAGGCTCCTCCCTGATAACTTTGACTCTCCTTTTTCCTCATTTAAAAGTAAGGGAATCCCTTAATGCTGTGATTTGGAGAAATGAGGATTTGGTTAGTCTGACGGTCAATATTAGACAATGGCAATTGAGAGAGAAGAGGAAAAGATATGGGCTTATCGTATATTAATGAGCTCTGGAATGTCAAACCAAAGGTGTTCGTGTGTGTCAAGTCTAGATGTTGCGCTGGAAATTACCTCTCGCCACACTACTAGGGCTGGGACGACGCGTCGACGTCATCGATTACGTCGACGCAAAAAATACGTCGACGCAAAAACTGCACGTCGATGCGTCGTCACTCAGAATCAAAAAATGGCGGCGGCCGCGGTATCGAGTAGCAGCGAGTCGGGGGAGAAGAAGCTATCTCGTAACAGGATGTCAAAACTATGGGAGTACTTTACACCTAAAGGGAACGATTCGGTGGTCTGTGACCTGTGCAAAATAGAGATGGCATATCATAAAAGCACTACCACGATGCACCAGCACCTTGAGAAGAGGCACCCGGGAGCTGCTTGTGTGGTGGAGAAGACACCGTAAGTTTTCAACTTTTTTTTCTTTCCTTGTTTGCGGTGATTAACCCCGTCATTCATCCAAACCGAACTACGTACCTTGTGCTCCAGCCTCACACACACAGAACATGTGCCCACTTAAACACACACACGCCCCTCACACACTCGCCTCTTGCTGACACACTTTTTTTTAACTGACACAGACACACACTCCTCAAATACACGCTAAAGTTAGTTTAACTTTCAACTTTTAGGTTGATGTATTATTATTATTCTTATTATTATTATTATACTTTATTGGTATGGGCAGATCATTTAGAAGTATATTTTTTTATTAACCTGTGCACTATGTTTGTGATTTATGTTTTCAGGGACAGGGATAAGCAGAAAAGTTTGTACTATCAGATGAAAAAAAAACACACCCCCTGCACCCCCCAGGAGGCTGCTGCACTTACTGAGAGCATCCTAACTACTAAAAGTTAAACTACTGTTCACTTAACTGTAATAGGCCTAATACTTGAATTTATTTATTTATTTCACAGATTTAAATGATTAGGCTAAGTTGCTGCTGTCACACATTGTGTTGTTTTGTAAATTGCAGCTGTCACCGCTGCTGTTATTTTTTATTTATTTTATGTTGATAAGATTTTGGTTCAGATTGTGTTTTTTGCAGTTTTATTTATTGAAGGAAAGTTTTATTTTATTATTTTTTTATTATAGGATTCCATTGCACTATAACTGTGTGCACTTTATTGTTGTATTGTTCAATATAATTCATTTTTGAACTTGAAAGAAGAAATTTGTGTTTTATTCATGGAGATAAATTTGCATTAATTGCTATATAGGTCAAATTATGGGGAGATAATCGATAATCGAATCGAAATCGAATCGAATCGGATTTAAAAATGAATCGTTAGATTAATCGATGCATCGAAAAACTATTTTCTAGATTAATCGATTACAAAAATAATCGTTTAACCCAGCCCTACACACTACTGGACCTCAGTATTGTCCATCTGGAGGCTTTGTGGACTTTACGTACTCTGTGTATTTACAGAGAAAAAGCAAGCAAGAGTCTCCTAAGGAAAGGTAATTTCATTTTTTTTATCCAGTAATTACTTCCATGAACTCTTTTATGTAAGACGATGTGGACTGTTGGGAAGCCCTTGTGATGGGAGATTGATGGGGAGGTGGCACAGATGAAAGGGCAAATACAAGAATACACTCATCAGCCACTTGATTAGCTCCACCTTGCTAGTCCCGGATTGGACCCCCGTTTACCTTCAGAACTGCGTTAATTCTTCATGGAATACATTAAAAAAGGTGTTGGAAACAGTCTTCAGAGAGTTTGCTCCATATCAACATGACAGCATCAAGCAGTTGCTGCATATCCATGATGTGAATCTCCAGTTCCAGCACATCCCAAAGGTGCCCTGTTGGATTGAGATCTGGTGACTGGGGAGGCCATTAAAT
This sequence comes from Hirundichthys speculiger, assembly GCA_018398805.1. Lineage (NCBI taxonomy): Eukaryota > Metazoa > Chordata > Actinopteri > Beloniformes > Exocoetidae > Hirundichthys > Hirundichthys speculiger. Next base: position 281,478 of record JAGFBZ010001190.1, read on the forward strand.
GCAATGTCATGTTCAGGACACCAGTTTGGGATTATAAAAGCTTTGTGATATGCTGCATTATCCTGTTGGAAGTAGCCATCAGAAGGTGGGTACGTTGGTTATGAAGGGACGGACATGGTCAACAATAGTACTCAGATAGGCTGTGGCATTTAAACCATCCTCAGTTGGTGCTAATGGATCCAAAGTGTTACAAGAAAATATCCCTCACACCATTACACCACCAGCACCAGCATGAAGGGTTGATACAAGGCAGGATGGATCCATGCTTTCATGCTCTTAAAGCCAAATTCTACCATCTGAAGATGACCAGACCAGCCTGTCTGGCACCAACAACCACGCCACGTTCAAACACACTTAAATCTCTCCCATTCTGCTGCTCGGTTCGAACTTCAGCAAGTTGTCTTGATCGCATCTACGTGCCTAAATGCATTGAGTTGCTGCCATGTGATTGGCTGATAAACTGTGTGAAACAAGCGACTGAAAAAGTGTATCTAATAAACTGGCCAGTGAATGTACAAGAGGGGAAAAATGAAAGGAGGAGAAAAGGGACGGAGAGATAAAAGGGGAGCAGGATCTCATTCATGAGACATGACACAAAATACAAGGTGTCGGCTTTCATTTTTAACACAACGGACAAAAAAATTGGGATGATGCAATAACGCTTCCCGTGTTCAGAGCTATCAGACTGCCTGACATCAGTATTTTTACCCTCAAGTCTCGATGAGCGAATGTGATGCAATACACGGTCAACTTCTTGGTGCTATAAGAAAAATGAGAAAAGAATGTAGTCGTTTGTACTGCTGTGGTTCATGCTACACCGCTAACTAACCAACTATTCAAGCAGCTATCCTCAGTCTAAATCGACAAATGTGGGAAATGCGACATCTCGAGTTTTAATTAATTTCAAATGAATTAGTTTTAATCCATACATGTTGTGCCTTTGATGTCACCGTAACAATATTTACAAATTATTCATTTTACTCGGCTGTAATTCTCAAATGTGTGCTTGCAAATTCAACTTGTGTCCCAGTGAGACCGGCACAATCAAAGGTCAGGGTTTTGAATGATATGCATCAGACATCACCGGCTCAGTTTAGACGTCGTGGATTAGGAAAATTAAGAATACTTCCCAGGGGCGGACATCCCAGCAAGTTACACCGAGATCAGACCGTTCAGTGGTCACATAAATACAAAGAAAGCATAAGAGCTACACACCTCACTGAGCATGCTAAAAGCTAAAGTCCATGACAGCACTAAACTAGAAATTACAATGATCTGATGCAAAGTATTATTCCTCCACAATAACGTGAAAGACTGATAAAGTAATAGAAGAAACGACTTCTTCAAAATATTGTTGCTAAATGTGGCTCTACAAGCTATTGAATCAAGGGGGTACTTAGCATTGCCTGCAATGATTTTGGTTAAATAAAAAGCACAATGTCAAACATTACATGCTGTTTGTCTGAGGTTGTAAGAGCCACTACAATCAGAGTATTTTATTATGGCTTTACACCATAATAACAACGCTGGATTAAAAAAAGGAGCACCGACTTGTGCAGAGCTGTAATTTATGTTTTTCCAAAAAAGTGACATTTCATCAGTGGCCTCTGTTACATTTTTAGTTAAACATCGGTGTTCTTGTGGGAGACTGAGACACATGAAGGCATTCGTGAAATTTTACACAACTGAAGCACACGACCTCACACTAAAGCCTCACTTCAAATGCACACAAGCTTGTCAGAACTACGGAGCTTGAAAGAGGTGGAAAACCCAGTTGCTCCAGTGTGATGAGCGAGAAAGCTCCAGTCAGTGTTGCCACCCAACTGTGAAAATGTCTGTCCGCCTCACACTGCGCTCGCCTTTGAAGACAGGAACAACTTTCACCGAAATTCTCAGAGAAGATCTACCAATTTAAAGCCTCTGTTCAGATGAAATGAGGCACAAAGGTGCACTGGAACGTGAAAGCATACAGCAACTTGATGTTCTGTTCTCTGTCATGAGTGGACAGCAGCAGCATTTCAGCACATTTGCAGAGAATAAACAGGTTTGCAGCTAAGTTCATTTTGAACACAATATGACATGTAAACAAAATGCACTTTACCTCGTTATTCAGTGTCATCCTGCTGCATTTCTCTGCCCAACTGTATCCTAATCTTCAGGCTGCCACCAGCAGAGGGGCAGGCTCACCAACCACAATAACCACAACTGCAGGAAAATTACTTTATGTTTAGGTCAGTGGGGGTGGGGTGATATGAAAAAAGAAAAAAAAAAAAAAAACAAAGCAAGAGCTGCATGTGGATGAAAACAGCCAAATGAGAAAAAGTAGAGCTGATTAAAGTTGGTGAAAGCTGGGAATCAAGGGCAGAGGGTCCAGTCGTGGTGAAAGGGTCAGGTGATTCAACAGCAAGCAGAAAATCTCTCTGCGGTATGAAGAGTAGGCAGCCTCGTCTTTTTTAGTCCTCCCTCCCTCTCCTCACCTCTGGAGATGTGGACTGCACCATCCTTACCAGATCAGAAAACTACGGCGGAGTACTAGGGCCACACTGAGAAAAAAAAAATTGTGGGTAATGATTTTTTTTTCATTCCTCACGAGAAGAAAGTCGAAATGTCGAGAATAAAATTGAAATGTCGAGAATAAAGTCGAAATACAGTTTCCGGAATAAAGTCGAAAATAAAGATGAAATGTCGAGAATAAAGTCGAAATGTCGAAAATAAGGTCGAAATATTGAGAATAAAGTCGAAATATTAAGAATAAAGTCAAAATGTTGAGAGTAAAGTCGAAATGTCGAGAATAAAGTCGAAATATTGAGAATAAAGTCGAAATATTGAGAATAAAGTCAAAATATTGAGAATAAAGTTAAAATGTCGAAAATAAAGTCGAAATATTGAGAATAAAGTCGAAAAGCTTGAGAATAAAGTCGAAATATTGAGAATAAAGTCGAAATGTCGAGAATAAAGTCGAAATGCAGTTTCCAGAATAAAGTCAAAATGTCGAGAATAAAGTCGAAATATTAAGAATAAAGTTGAAATGTCGAAAATAAAGTCGAAATGTCAAAAATAAAGTCGAAAAGCTTGAGAATAAAGTCGAAATATTGAGAATAAAGTCAAAATATTGAGAATAAAGTCGAAATGTCGAGAATAAAGTCGAAATATTGAGAATAAAGTCGAAATATTGAGAATAAAGTCAAAATATTGAGAATAAAGTCAAAATGTCGAAAATAAAGTCGAAATATTGAGAATAAAGTCGAAAAGCTTGAGAATAAAGTCGAAATATTGAGAATAAAGTCGAAATGTCGAGAATAAAGTCGAAATGCAGTTTCCAGAATAAAGTCAAAATGTCGAGAATAAAGTCGAAATATTGAGAATAAAGTCGAAATGTCGAAAATAAAGTCGAAATATTGAGAATAAAGTCAAAATGCAATTTCCAGAATAAAGTCGAAATGTCGAGAATAAAGTAGAAATTTTGAGAATAAAGTCGAAAAGCTTGAGAATAAAGTCGAAATATTGAGAATAAAGTCAAAATGCAATTTCCAGAATAAAGTCGAAATGTCGAGAATAAAGTCGAAATATTGAGAATAAAGTCGAAATATTGAGAATCAAGTCAAAATGTCGAAAATAAAGTCGAAATATTGAGAATAAAGTCGAAAAGCTTGAGAATAAAGTCGAAATATTGAGAATAAAGTCAAAATGTTGAGAATAAAGTCGAAATGTCGAGAATAAAATTGAATTGCAGTTTCCAGAATAAAGTCAAAATGTTGAGAATAAAGTCAAAATGTTGACAATAAAGTCGAAATATTGAGAATAAAGTTGAAATATTGAGAATAAAGTTGAAATGTCGAGAATAAAGTCGAAATGCAGTTTCCAGAATTCCATAATCGGTATAGTTTCTTTTTCTAAATAGGCGCAATTTCTGACACAATCTCTTCAAAGTACAAATACTTATTATAATACTGTGTGTATGTGATAAAAGCACATAGACACAGACATTATGTTGGTTGAGTAAAGCTGGTTTGAATAAATCTTTAAGACAACTTTATTGTGGAAACTGCATTTCGACTTTATTCTCGACATTTTGATTTTCTTCTCACAAGTGAGGAAGAAAAAAAAAAAATCATTGCCCACAATTTTTTTTTTCTGTGTGGCACTAATACTCCGCCGTAGTAAAACAGACACAAACAACTAGTCAAAGTAAAAAAAAAAAAAAAGGCTAATATTATTTTGTATTTTTTCTTCCCATGTGTAGTCTTTCATCTTCCTCCAGACCTCTGTGAATGAACACGCTTGATAATGTTTTAAAGCATTGACCGCTGTATTTATACACCGCAAGAACATCAACAGTTTCAAATTCAAAAATATTTAAGAAGCAACTTGATGATTTCTTTCAGATCTGACTGCCGTTTGGTCCTCTCAGGTAGCCAAGATTTTTTTCATCTCTAATTTTTTTTTTTTTTTTTTACTTTTTGTCAAATTCCTGGTTCATCACTGGTCGAAAAGCCCCCAACAGTCTCAAATGTCAGTCAGCTATCAGTGACTTCATAGAAACTGCAGTTAAAGGTTTAAAGAAGCTAAATGCTAAAGTCATCGTCATCACTGACTTCGCTGATGTTTTCTGTTATTAACTTTTCCTATTTTGTTGAGCTCCTATCAGACATAGCCCAGTGGACAAAAAAAAAATCAACAACTCAATAAATCAATAAAAATTCATCTGCAACATTTCTGCTGAAACTTCCCATCCGCTATTCATCCAGCAACTCCATTTGACAGGTGGAAGCCGAGAGATTGACAAAGACAGAAGACGAGAGCATGACACATTGTTACTTCCCCCATCATCCATTTAAAGAGCGCGGAGGATAGAAAGAGAATAAATGCGCCGAGGCGACACCCCTGGTTTCCAAATGCCAAAAGTCCTCTGAAGAATTCAGAGAAGAGAAGTGATTTATGGTGTCGATCTAAACTAATGCGGGGCTTGTTTTATCCGCTGTCACAGACCTGCTACTGGGAGTCAGACTCCCATTACAGAACCACTCATGATTAAAAACCAGACGAAATAGATAGTCATCATCATAGTGAGCTGAAAAGTACATCCCATGTGAGGGCACTTCTGATCTCGTGAGCCTTGTCTTCCTCTACACCAAAGGAAACTAGTTTCCTGGGAAAGAGTCTTATCTGTTTCACGAGATAGTCAAACTGATGCAACCAAGCGCTTAAAGGTTGAGCTGAAATAAAATAAAATTTGAGCACTTTAGTCCCTTATATCCGTCTGGTCTCTCGTGAATGTTTCCAGTTAAATGATTTACTTACTTATCGTCTCCAAGAAAAGACGTCTCTCTCCATTCGGTGTAACTGGTTTTACGCGGGACCATAACTGAAGGGGACGTCCGCGGCCGCTGGCCCTCGGGCGGTTTGGAGCCGCCGGGAGCTGTCACTGGGGTCGACGCCTGGTCAGAGCTGACTGATGTGAGGTCAGTGCTGAGGTCAAAAGATGTCCAAGAGGAGTCGGAGGAGGCAGAACTGCTGGTGTCCACCCACTCCTCATGCAGCCCGTGTCCGACGTCCATGGTGATGGGATGAAGTTGAAATGAACCAGAAAGTAAAAAGGTAAGGTACAGGATGGGCCAAGCATAGGTAATGTCTTGTTAGGCCGTGTTAGGAGGCAGATGCTTCTAAATCTGATAAATGTAAAGAGTGTGCTCTCCTCTTGGACAAGATCTTGCTTTCTTCTTTCTCAGTTAAGTGCTGAAGAGAGAATGAAGACTAAAAGACAAAAGACCCATCACAGGGAACATTAGAGAAGAGATATTGTGATATGGAAAGAAAACCACTCGGGGACTGAAGGATATCAGGAAGGAAGACGGCCGGTTAGAATCCAAACAAAAGAGGAGGTGCATCTGTGGGGAAAGGTCCGAGCAGCAGCACTTAAGAGGTGACGGCTCTCATCTCGTTGCATTTTTGCCCCACAAAAATTGAATTATGCGGTAAGTCGATCGCGGCGGTGAAGGATGGGAAATCGATTCGAGATGCACGGAGAGGCCTGAACAGGTGGCTTCGGTGGATACGTGATAGCCGCAGGCGGGTAGAGTGCCGTCTAGGGTTGCGGTTGATTACAAGAAGTCTGATTCAAACGAAATGCAATTAAGGTTTACCTCTAAAACTCATTAGGACTCTCAAATGGGGGAGAACAACTTAGCCAGTTCCCACAGGTGCTGTGGGACTATATTAACCACACACAGTGGTTCTTCAGACAGTAAAAGGTACACTGTTAAGGTATAGAGGAAGGACTGGGCTCTTATCCAATTTACATTAAATACAGGCTCCTTCTTCTAGTGAATTTTTCTTCTTTTTTCAGGTTGTTGAGCTTTGCAGCATGAGGTTAAATACAAGAGTCAAGTCATTTCAAAAAGACTAGTTAGCTATGTTTCCTTTATATAATATACAAAATGTTAAATCAGTAAAAATACTACTGTTACAGCTAGCCAACTGAGCTCTGCTGTGACGGCTAGCACACGCTAGGTCGGCTAGCTGCCTGAAGAACTGTAATTTCTGGCGGGCCTCAGTCAGAGATATGGCAGTCCTAATTTTGGACATCGTTTCAGTCATGACAACCAAAATGAACACGATTTAGCATCATATGTTAGCCTGGGCTAAGTTAATCTAAAATAGCTAGCTTTTGGTAACCAGGGTGAGTGTTTCCAACCAGCTGCCAGACTTGCTCCCTCTGCTTATTTTTGGATTAACCAGGGTTATAAGGCGTCGAGACCCCTGAAAACTGGTCTTCAAACCCTCTTGTCAGAAAAACTTACCGGTGACATCACAGAGAGCTTGTCCATATCTTTTTATACAGTGACTCAAATCTCGTAAATTACTTCACCCTTTTAAAACTGGGCACTGTCAACAGAAATACGTTGAAATGCGAGCTTCTATTTTTGTATTTGTCTTTATCTTTTGAAAAATATTACATCTTGTCATCAGGGCTTGATGCTAACTTTTTTGCTTACCAGCCACTGTGGCTAGTGTTTTTCCTCAGTCATTAGCCATTTAGTCTTTATGCTAGCCACAGTTTTGCTGTCAGTTTTTTTTTTTCTTCTTCACAATATTATTGTATTTACATACTAAATACTAACAATTGGCACAACTATTGTGATGTGTCATATCAAAGAATAAGTTACCAGCCAAAGTTGCTTGTGAGACAGAAATTGTTACTAGCCACAGCTAAATTTTACTACTATTTGGCCGGCTGGCAGCTGGTCAGTGTCAAGTCCTGCATCTTGTTTTAAGGAATAATGGAAAGCCTGTCTCTGGTCTAAAATGCCACATAGGGAATTTTAAGAAGGCAACTGTGGTGACCTAAAACTTTATTAATGAAGCCAAGCATCATGTACCAAAGTACCCGGAGGGGGGAAAAAAAAAAAAAAAAAAGTCCAACACAAGCTCTAATAGACTCATCGATAAACTGCAGTCAGGATACGCTGTTCAAATAAAAAACGTAACTTTGAACTGTGTTGTATCATCAGTAACATATCTCCAGCCACTGTGGCTTTTCGTCAGGCCCTTTATTTATCACTATTGATTACATTGTGTCAGCAAATGTAATAAAGCTCGTTTTAAGCAGTTAAATGAAAAGCCATATTGACTTAGTGCAGGTAAAAAATGGCGAGATGATCTGAGCCTCTGTGGTACGGTGGCATGGCACATCAAAGCAGCTTTTGATATTCTCATTTTTAAATCTATCCAGTCTATGGATGTTATATTGAACATCTTAAAAAAAAAAAAAAGCTACAGAAAAATAAGTGAAGATCCATCACAACAGCAAATTTAAATTGAAAAAAACTGGTGTGTGCAGTTAACCGTTAAGGGTAATGCATGCATTTATGTACCATGCTGACAAATAAAAAAATAAATAAATAAATAAAACAATATAGGGCATCAGTGGAAGAAATAGTAGGAACAGAGTCAAATGAAATGCTGACATTATCAGACACTGAATGGACCTTCAAGATTCAAAAGCTTTATTTAACAACATTCATGACTGAAATTTCTTCAACAGTCTGTGAATCCGAATTTCTCAATTAAACAAATCCTCTGATGGAAAGTCCCACCGAAGCCTTACGGGACTCCGATCTGCTGCATGTGGAGCGCAGGAGGAAGCTCGCTCTTCAGAGTATCCAGAGTTAGTTAACGGGAAGGAAAAAAGAAAGGTGCGGAGCTTTGTAAACTGTGTCCCCTTCCCTTCAATGAACAGGCCACAATCTTCCAAAACTGCAGCTCAGAAGAACAACAAAGTCAGAACAGCCTGGTCTTAAAAAGAGCTGGCAGGTAATAAATGCGCCAACATGGAGGGTTTTAGTAACTGATGTCTCCTAAGAGTCAGTGTGTTTCAGGCGCCTATAAAAGGTAGTCGACATGCGCTGGAGCAGGACACGGAAGCGAAGCTGCACATGCAGGATGGTACTAAAAACAGAACAGGGGTGAGGGTTGAGAAAGCAACAGCTAGAACATCTACGTTAAGCCAGGGCAGAAGAAGAAAAAGTAAAGACAACGCAGCTGAGTTTTGGTTGGGGAAGGACAAAAAAAAAAAAAAAAGCTGGCATTTATTCCTCTGAGCACAGAACCAGACGAGCTGCAGGGATTTAGGTCAAAGAAGAGATGAGAAAGGGATGGACGGGCCCGCGTCAGCGTCAGTAAACTGGCCTCGGCTGTTTCATGCTGTAGTGGGCCTCCGACGCCGACACGTATGCAGACTCTGGGAAAAAATCCTCGTGGAACTCGGCCAGAAACCTAAGAGAGAGGGCGGGAAGAGGAAGCACAGGAAATGGAAACCGAGTGAGACATTCAGACTCCGACAAAGTTCTCGAGTTCACTGCCTCATATCAAACACTCAACATGAGCCATTTATCGGTCAGCAGCGCCGGACACGAAAGGCTTGAATGAAGCGAGAAACGGAGATGGAAAAGCGTCTCAGGTAGGAGTCCACGATAACTATCGGACCGATAACAGGAAATTATGACGTCATTCCGATAAGTCCGATATCACGACAAATAGCCCCGATAACATATATATATTTGTCAACACGGCAGTGCCTGTTATGTTCAAGTAACATCGGCAAAATCAGAAAAACGATTTCTCAATCAGGAAAATTAAGAATAACCCCTCATGCCAGAAAACATCTCGTTAAGTCGGTCATAATTTTAGTAGTTGCTAGCTTGAATTGATATTCGCAGTGTTTCCCCTCATGTTACACGTAAAAAAGAAAAAAATAGAAAAGGCTGAAAGAACGACTAGCAAACGAGGAAACTTCGGAATTTACGTTACAGCTTGAATGCAGCATGAGCACAGCGCTGATCACAACAAACATGGCGGCGTGGAACTTCGTTAAAGTTTCAGAAGATAGTTTGGTGGTTATTTGTGACGAATTCTACGAGAAGGGGAAGCACAAGCCAAAGCTTTAATACGTAAAACCCGATCGGCCACCTACAACATAACAATCGCTTCCATGGAGTTTTGAAATCGCGCTAATGCGAGCTAATGCTAACGTGCGCATTAGCATCTCTCATCTAAAGCTTCCATGAGATTAAAAAAAATAAAATAAAAAAAATAAAAGGTTAATTTTTAAAGAAAATGAACCTCATTTTCTTTAATTAAAGGTATTAATTTAAAATGGAACCACAAGTCAAAATCCTTTAAATGTAAATCCTTCTCAGTTTGTAATTTTGATGCATGTATTTCCATCAGTTCAAGGAGCCTTTATTCTTTTATATCAGTCAGTAATGAACCTTATTTAAGTTAATGTGAGATATCAAATAGGTTTATTTGATAGCTTTACGAAAATGTTTGAGAGGCTTGCCAATAGTTTTTCAATGGAAAAAATAAATATATCTTCATTTAAATAGTCCAAACTGTTTTTGATTTTGTTCATAGTATTGATGTAATAATCTTAGGTATATGTGTGTTATCGGTTATAGGTATCGGCCTTTAGGAGCTGAAAGTTATCGGTATTGGTTTTAAAAAACAGTTATCGTGCATCCCTAGTCTGAGATATCGCATCCCAGTTCATATCAGCCTCTGCTTTTCCTAGATATCCCTGGCTCATTCCAAGAAAATCTGAGACGTATATATATTTCAGAGACAAAGCCCCTTCATCCATCACTATAGCACCAGCAGAAAACCAATCACTGCAACAGACAGACAGACAGGACATGACAGTGACCGACCGACAGTCAGAGAGGGGAAAAGTGAAAAATACCCCCCCTCCTCCTATCTAATCAGTAGCGGGGAAAACTAATCCGGAATCTTCTTAGTACTCGCTACTCGGCCAAATCCTCTAAATCTTGCCATCTCATCTTAGCTCCACCGGCCTTCTTAATCTCAATGCAAACAAATTATCCTCATCAGAGGAGAACTTAAGAATGCTTTGACAACGAATAACAATCAAGACAATGTAATGGGGCATAAAGGGAAGAAGGACTAATGCAGAAAACTGATGGACAGATATCTATTAAAAACCAATAAACATTTATTTATAAAAACTGAAAATATTTTCCGGGATGTTTGCTGAGTCTTTGAGCGACGCGACGGAGGTGCGTCCGTACTGTAAACCGGCACAACGTGCGCTTACACACATGTGAGCGCACTTAATCACAATCGTTCTTGCAGAGAAAAGGAGAGTGAGAGATCAACTGTGGCCAAATCCCAGAATGCACTGCACGTCAGTCTCTGCGACATCAATCAGTTTCTGCCCGCTCGGCACAATCTGCCGCGAGGCTGATTACAGAGTAAAAAAAAAAAAAAACACAAAGTCTTTCCCAAATGGCTCCGGTGTTTTAGCTGGCGGCCAGCGTCCCGCTGAGCCTCCAGCACGGTGAACATATTAATTAGATCCTCGGCAAACATGGCGGCATCCTCCATATTCAATACAATCAATCTTATCTGAGACTCGAGGCTCGCTGTAGATCTGGAGAGAGATTGCAGCCGCAAAAGTAATCTAGTTTTAAGCACTTTACTCAATAACTTCTGTTGGATAATATTCTATGAAAAGAGATGTTTCCAGTCAAAAAAAAAAAAAAGAAAGGAAGTTCTGCCCTCTGACCCGACAACTGATGATGCTTTTCCAAGAAAAACTGCTGATGCTCGACATTGTTGAGTCTGCAACTGTCTGTCCAGCTGGAAGACATGATGGAGACATTTTTCAATTTTCACATTTATAGACGTGTTTTTTTCCACTCTGAACAGAGACGTCGCCGCTCCACAGCACCGCCTGCTGGCAGGAGGGAGCACTGCCTGTGTTTGATTAGAGAATGAAAGGACCTAAATCCCTCAGGTTTGGGACCGGCTGAACCGAAGATCGCGGGAGGATTTAAAGATTAGACTCCTGCGCTTGTGTAACGCCCACACATCTCCCTCCCTCCAACACATGCTCTTTCTCACTCCATCTCTGCCTCTCCCTTCCATCCGTCCGTATTGGCATTTACTTACCCTTCCTTTCTTTTTTGATTTAGTGCTTCCAGGTTATTCTCCCAGATCTTTTAATCTCTTGCCTTGACTCTGCACAAGCGTTCAGCGCGTAATGTATAAAACGCACCAGTCAGCGGTGTGCTGATAGCATCCAGGTTGTGCCCTTCTCTCCTTGGTAAATGGAGACTTCCTGCAGCTCAGCACTGGCACCAACTATCCCACTTAAATGCTTAGGCGGGTCAGACCTTAGTTAATGAACCATGCCACTTATTAGCAAGGTGCACTTTCAACCCGAATCCTTCATATTTTAAATCTTCATTAAAATATGTACAACACATTTTTTTCCACATCATTTTCGGGTCACCTTTAAAGTTAAATTTAAAGGCAGGGCAGTAATGCAGAGGAAAATTTGATATCTTGATTATAGTGACCAAATTATCACGGTTTACGATATTATCGCGATATTCTTAATTGCTGTACAAATGTCTAAAAACATACATTTTAATAATTTCATAATTTCTTGTCATATTGAAACATCACAAGCCAAAATCTTATCAAAATGAAACTTTCTCATTAAACGGAGAAACAACTGGCACAGAAAGAGGTTTTATTTTAAATGAACAAAATAAGTAACAGGAATAAAGACTATTTGTCTGGTGCAAATTTAAATAAACACTCGAACAACGCTAGTAGGTCAAAATATGCAAACAATTATCAGGAAAAAAAATTATAGAGCAAGTTCAAATAAAAAAGACTTTGGACTTTAAGCTGAACCTTAAATACATATAAATGTGCAAATAAAGAAACAGTTGTATAGGAGCCAAATATGTTGTTATGAATTGTAGTTCACTCTGTGTGTCTGTTGGTGTCGCTGTGTTGTTACCTGAGGGTCAGGTATAAAGGTAGCTGCCTGGTATTGGTTAGGTGTTGGACCCGGAAGGGCAAAAGGTTTTTGACCACTGTAGCGCTAACTGCCGGCGTTATGGTTGTTGGATCAGTTATTGGAATAAATTAATATTTTAACTGCATCAGAAGGACATCGTTCCGGTCCTTTTTCGACCAACACGCAACAGTAACGTTTACGAAATGCGAGTTAGCGAAGCGCGTCAACCAGGTTCCTCTTAGTCAAACATCTCAGTAGCTTGAAGCATTAGGCTTAGCTTCTTCAAGTTGCTTGTACAAATTACAATAAAATGTAAACAAGTGCTCTGCAGACAGGATAACTGTCCTCCACCAGTTGTCCCTCTGCATTCTTAAAAAAATAAAATAAAATAAATATGCCCAGACCTCGGATTTCGTCATTTTAGTGGGTTGATAAATGTCCTGCGTGCTATCGCCAGTGTCCGCCATGCTCACGTTACAATGCCGATGTTACAAGCTACATATTCACGCGAGACACAGTCACGAGTCGCTCGCAGACTTGAATGAGGCTGATATTACATATCCCAGTAATCGACCGCGATAATGAGATGAAGTTAAACGGTAATCGTTATCGCGTAAAATTTAACCGCGCTTTACCGTAATACCGAAAACCGTTCCATCCCTAGCAGAGGCACAGTTGAAGTGTGAACAGTTATTACCTGAGAAAGAGTTCCAGGTGTTTGATCAAGGCGCGAAGGTTCCTCTCAGGTATTTGCATTTTTCCCAGGATCTCAGGAAGCTTCACTGGAGGAGACAAAAAAACAAAACAAAACTGAGTACTCGAGAGTTCAGTGCCGACCACACGACTGCAGACAGAAATGTGACTGGAATGAGAAACGGACCGAAGAGCCGCAGGAGGTGCTGCGATCCATACAGGTAAGAGGGCGGCGGTGGCTGGTCCTTAAGAGGATAGTTGTCGGGAGTCAGCTTCCAGCTCAGAACCTGAAAGTGAAAAGAAAAACACATTTAACAGTCCAGTTTCACTGACGTGTGGACTGCGGTGTCTTTGTTTGAAAATCCCACAGTGACAAATAAAACAAGATGATATTCATTTAGAAAAGCATAAAGAGATTGATTCGCCGACACAAATACACCCAAGGACACGCCGCAACCAATGCAGGGTATGGATCTGTTGCAATTTCTAACACTCCTGACTAAATCACCTTCCTACCGCTATGCTATTGTCCTTGAGCAGAGACACTAATATTCCAAGAAGTGGCCCGGCCATCACATTCAACATCATCACCTCATTAAGCTCATTGTTTCTGCGGCTCTCCAGACCGTAGAAAGGCCCACTTCTCTCTTTGCTTGGCGTCAAGGGCAACGGGGAAGATGAGCCACTGTGGACTGGGGTTTCTGGGCAGAGGAAGAAAAAAAAAACATTCAAGTGATCATGAAGAATGGAGGTTTACAAGAAATCCTTTTAATATTTGCTCTCCATGTCCTTAACTCTTTAACGCTGCCAAGGAAGCTAGATGGAAAGCAACAATAGAGAGAGGGAGGCTGACACCATCTACTGGTCAGAAGTGGTTAATGCAACCATTTTATGTTGCATTATTTTGATACAGGTCGAACAAACTGAACAAAGCTGGACATTTTTGTGTCACCAAAAGCAGATTTCGCTGAATATATAAGCCAGTGATGTTCCTGAATCCTGAAAAGGTTAATAAGAGCAGTGAAATGTCGTTTAAAGAGTTTTCGCTTACTTCTGTCGAGGTTGAGGAAGAACTTGGGCTGTGATGACGTGTCAACCACGCGGCGTTTGAGCTGCGGAGATGCTGTTGCGCTGCCTCCACCTGTCGTCGGATACATGGATTTGATAAGTTAAAGTCTCAAAAGAAAAATCTGAGTCCGTAAACACGTCATATGCTCGTATATTACCTCCGCTGCTCCCCTCAGCCGGCCGGTCACCTCCTGACGTGTTCCTGGTGGAGCGTCTGAGTGACTGCGACTGGTAAGAGATACAGTCCATATCGGGGTGGCGCCGGCGCTTCGGGGTAGGGGCCGGAGCGGTGGGTGTGGTCGCAGATGTGTCGCTCAGCGCCGGCTGGCTGTCTGTGGACTGAGGGGTGGGGGGGTTGTGGCCCGGTGGGCTTGGGCTGCGCTCTCGTGGGACGCTTTAAAAGGCAAAAAGGAAAGGGAAAAAAAAAAAAGATTCCCACAGTTGAACGCAGCATATCACAGCTGCCCAGAGGTTCCTGGTGCAGCGCAGGAGACGAGGTTTATCTGGTCACTTACTGGCTGGAGGAGGGGGAGCCTTCGTTCATAGCTAGGAAGAGCCTGGAGGAGCTGACCTTCTTGAACTGCGCTTGTTCACATGGGTAAAGGAGGATCATGGGTAAGGTGAAGTCAAACGTGATCCTCAGCCCATCCACCATTTCTTTACATAGCTCCTCACTTAAAAATGAAAAGAAAATATTGTTTAAATACTATGATGTGACCCAAGAACAACGATTTAAGAAGCACTACAGCAGGAATATGAGGAGAAAACAACGGATTTAAAAGGATTGAATGAACTTTGCCTTGTTTTTTCCTCTATTTATAAAAGGTCATTTCACATCATATAATCAAGCTGAGCAAATTAACTAACAGTTCTCCTTTTCCAGATATAATCAGTAACAAAAGTCCTGTGGCAAAAATTAACTATGGCCATAAACTGTATAAAAAGAACTGGACAAAGGCTGCTCGATACACGATATTTGGCTCATGATACGGTATATCTCAATATTCATCTTACAATACATTTACATTCTTTTCTGAAAGATTTTAAAGGGACAAAGTGATTTTGGTGACATCTTGTGAGTGTTCCAATGAATGTTTGAATTAATTGAACTGAAAGCATCAATTACACAATATATGGCTGACAGGCAGCTTGCAAATGCTGGACAAAATAAATAAGAGATTTGTTGAGAAAAATAGTTTTTATTTATTTAAACAGTGCAAATTGTTGCTTGCAAGCTTTTAAAGGTGGGACACGGGGGTTTTGAAAGAAGCTTAGAATATCGATACCCGCGGCTGAAAAATCAATACTCTCTGGAGAAATAAAATATCGATATATATCGCAGAATCGATAAAATCGCTCAGCTCTATAGTCCATGGTGTCATTTGAAACCACAGACTACAAAGTAGCTGCAGCTGGGAGAAAGAACAGCCCTAACTTTGCATTAATTCTGGCTGTACAATTGTCATGGATGAATTCTCATGGATGTGGAATCCAGCTATGGCTCTAAATATATTCATTTCTGCTGTAAAGTTGGACATTTTAACAAGGAGAACAACGGAGAATGACTTTGAGGCAGCCCCTACTGGTCATTCGAAGCACTGCATGTGATGCCACTTCCATATAAGCAAATCAGATTCACATCGGTTTTGTTACTTTATTTACAAAAACAGACTTTATTGCTATTGAGTAATGTAATGTTTCTGCATACCAACAGAAAAAAGCATGGTTGCATAGTTTGCGAATATTTCTGCCTCAGAAAGGCTGATGTTAAAATCAAGCACCTCATCTGCAGCACAGTGAAACTTTTTGCAACTATACTATTATCTGATTTGTCATTTAAGTTGGCACTCAAGGAGCAAAGAGTCAATAATAATGCAGGTAATAATGCTTTTTTAATGCATCATAAAGACCCTACAAAAGTGATGTGTGTTTCCCCACATTGCAAATCCTCAGTCTGATAACTAACCTCTTCTCTGGTGGGACGGGCTGTGGACTGCTGCTCTGAGTGGTACTCTGTTGGCGGCGGTACCTCTCATTGGCCATGAATGCTTTGTTGATCGCAAAGTGCTTGACGTACGACTCCAAGATGTGGACCACATTTGTCTGACAGGGAACCAAGACCAGCTAGGAGAGGAAACGTGTCCAACAAGCGTCGAATCAGTTCCATTTGTTCACATTTCAACAAACCACTATGACTACCATAAACCTCAGCATCAATCTTGAAACCAACATAAGATCCATTTACAAATTTATACAAACTGTTGAAGTTCTTGCTCATAAAATTCGACAAGTCATCCTCTGCCTTTTTCACACTACTGAGTACCTTTTTCCTCTTGTTGATGTAGAAGCAATCGTCTTCCAGCTTCTTCTTCAAGACGTCAGGGATATTAATGTCCACGTGAACGATCTTCTCTTCACATTCCCTTTTAACGTTAATGTCCGGTTCAACCCTCTGAAAAACAACAAGGTGGACACTTTGAGAAGGTATTTTGGTAGCAACCAGTCCAGAAATCCTTCCAGTTTCATGCTGCCTCTCAATACCATTTCTATAAGTGACATCAACAGAAAGGCTAAAAAGGAAATCAACTTTCATATTCCTGTAAAAACATCACTTTTACCATTTTGTTGATGTCCTCAGAGAAGGTGCTCTCCCCACTATTTGAAGATTCAGGGTCAGAGTTGTCCCCTTCACTGCTCTCCGACGTCGAAATCAAACCTATGGACAAAGAAGGTGAAAGAAAAGAAAAAATCCTCTCAAGGCTTAATGTGATTTCAGGGGGAAGCTGAACGGAAGGACATGAAGATACTGTGAGATTTCTCACATGCGTCATCGCTGTCGTCCTCTTTTGGGAGCGTTTTGAGAGAAGATTTAGTGCCAGACTGACGACGACGCCTCTTCGTCCATCCCTTTCTCTTCCTATCAACATAAAAGAAAGAAAAAGAAACATGGAGTGCATGTTATCTATGTCGGCCCTGTCTGCAGACAGAATAACGGGTCAACGACGGAGCACGATACTGGAAGTTTCACCTACACATTTCATTCATGTAAAAAGGCTTTTTTTTTTCCTAAAGCTGATGACCATCCGCCTGATTAGCCATATCCACTCACTTCTGGAAAATTCCCTCTCGTACAGCGGTACTCACATGCGACCGAGAGCTTTGCGAGCCAGTTTACGTTGCAATTTACGGGTTTCCTCTGTGTCCCTTAGGACATGATCCTCTGCAGCCCAACGATCCCAGCTACGGAGAACAAAGACAAATAAAAACACTGTTTTCCCAAGAGTACTAGTTTATTCCAACTTCAGAACCACACACATAGATGCCTTAAAAACTGGACCACAGTTTAACACGTTTAAATGAGCCTCTATTTAATTTAATGAAGAACAGATCAACAGAAATTACTGGTACCTTCTGCTCCAACCATTGAAATGAATCAGGTACTTTGGGATTCGTCTTCCATGTTCATCTGTACCTATCAAGACATCGAGGACCTGTGTTGCGAAGACAACAAAAACTAGCGTCAGTGAGTGGATTCATGCAGATGGAAATGTTAACTAATGTGAATCAAAATAAAGTCTGTGGAATATGAGAAATGTCTCCAGAAAAAATGGTTCAACCAAAGGACGAGATGAGGACATGCAAATAAATCCAATGAGGAAAGGACAGTTAGATCCGGAAGAATACGGGGAATGACGGACTCTTTACGATTCTGCCTCGATACACAACCACGATGGACTTGAAATAGAACAAATCAAGAAGGGATCAAAGAGTAGGCTTTCAGCATTAAATTAAGAGGTTACCCAGAAATGTGACATTTATCTTTCAGATATTAAAGCCATTTCAAGCAAGAGAGCCCTCCATTTTTCAGGGGCTTGGAAGCATTTGGACAAAGTGGCATAAATGTAATTACATATTTAGAGTACTTGAATGGAAAATTCTTGGGCCTTTCTACTCCTCTACAAGGGTTCAGATCAGGAAACTGATTTGGCCTTTGAGGAATATTCCAATTTCTTTGTCTTCAAAAAGTCTCGGGTGGCTTTCACTGTATGTTTAGAGTCATTATCTATCTGTTTCCTGAAGCACCGTCCCATTAGATTTTTGTAGCATCTGGCTGAATGTGGACAGAAATGTTAACTCCTTCTGTCAGCAGCTACATCATCAAAAACGCCAGCAATCCTTTTCCACTGGCAGCAATACATACCCATACCATAACACTACCTCCACCATGCTTGACACTTTGGATCATGAGCTGTTCCTGTCCTCCATACTTTTCTCCTCTCATCATTCCAGGACAAGCTTATCTAAGTCCAAAGAATCTGATTCCAGAACAAGAAATGCTTTTTTAGGGGTTTTCTGCCAAAATCTAATCTGGCTTTGCTGCTCTTAAATGTTATCTGTGGTTTACTCATCGTCGCAAACCCTCTGGATTTACATCCGTGAAGGTGTCTCTTGACCGTAGAGTCTGACAAAGACAAGCCCACCATCCCCAGAGGATTCTTGACCTCCGTTCATGTGGAGGTTTTTCTTCACCAAGGAAGATTCTGCTGTTATTCACATTAGTTGTATTTTGATGTCAAGTTCATCAGTGCTTCCTCATTTCCTCCCAAATTATTGACTTGGCCACACCTAGTTATTGCTATCTCTGATTGATTCATCTTTTATCATCTCAACATAGCATTATAGGGACTTTTTGATATAAAATTGCAAGCTTTATATTAAAAAGTTGCAAAACTGCAAATCTATGTCCTATAATCACATGCAACATTTTCTCATGAAATCACAAATTTTGCAAAAGCATTACTTTTTGACATAGTACTACATAATTCCAATCTTCTTGACATAAAAATACGACTTTATGTCAGAAAATTAGTATAATGGCAACATTCTATCCTATATTATTCGCTGGAAAACGTCGAGGGGCGCAGGGGGAGGAGCTTGAGCACCACCTGAAGTCTACCTGTGCATCAGCCTGGTAAATCAAATACCAGACATTGCACCTGCATTAGTTGTCTAGAAATAACGACCGGTTAGACCACATCTGACCAATATACTCAGTTAGCAAAACACTCCTTCAGCACTGATTAGTATTATTATTATTTCCTAAAATGGTCCTACAGTACCATATTTATGTAAAACCTTATGAATTAAAGCTGAGCCTTAATTGTTTTTCGTTTTGTTTTCTCAAAAAAATTCCCACTGTGGTCGTGTATGAAGGCAAAATAACAAATACTGTCTTTATCCAAACACACCTGGACCTCACTGTATTTATCGAACCGTTAACGTGAACCGTTAGCTAGCCAGATTAGCAGAGGTTCGCTTTTAGCGTCCACTTGCTGTGTAAATAATGCTGCGCACAATAAACATATGTTTATATCCGGGTCAATAATTCTTCTTGGGTCCTTCTAGGACTACAGTAAATTGTATTTTTGTTCGGAAGCAAACAAAGGCAGTAAATCTGAAACAGGCGGCGTCGCTCAAGTTAGCAGCGCTGTGTTTATTGTCGGTGTTAACGTTAATGTGGGTTTCACGAAAGTCACATCTGTAATTATATTGCTGCTCTAAGAATGCATCTCACGCTTAACGAGATGAGGTTAGTCAGTAAATAAGTGATAAATTTTGCCTCAAAATCCTTATAGAACAGCGTCTTAGCCCGTGTATTAAAAGGCTGTAGTTGTGTTTATTCTTGTAAACCGCGTCCGCCGGCCAAACGGATCTTGTAATCGAACGTACCCGGAAACTGTCCAAGAAAGTCGATAGATAAAACTAATGTTATTAAAAGCCATCATTATTTCTTTGAGGCCTAAGTAGAATTCTTGGTCTCTCGGGTCCCTTGCCTCGTAGAAATAACCCGTTTTTTCCAGAATAAATGACTCGTTTGTACCGAGATCAAGCACCGAAAGATCACATTGGCTTGCTTAAATGGTTACCTTGGCGTCATACAGCACTTTAGCTTTTGTCGGGTCGGGTTCAAAGCAAAGAACTCGTTCTCCTTTGTGGAAGTGATATTTAATTCCCCGCGAATTCATTTGTTCATGACGACGTGTGGAGAGGAGGCATCGATCCGAACCTTAAAACCTCCTTAACCCCTTCCTTTCCAGATAATTTCCTGTGAGAGATCTTCCAACGAAACACGCTGTAGCGGGATGGCGCTGTTGAGAGATGAATGCGAGTCGGCCTCGTTATGGTGCTTTCAAATGCTGCTCGTAATTTCCCCCTTTTTTCAATACTGTCGGGATAGCGAAAATTGTGCTCTAACTTTTTAGGGTAAACGCTGCGGGCTAAAGGAAGAGTAAGACCACTGTTGAACATTTAAACAAAACAAATCAAAAATTACGCGCCAAGCGCGAACTATGTGAACTACGGGAATATCCAGAAATTCCACTAATTTAACCTAACGATTAATGCAGCATGAAAACCACTATTTAACATATCCAAACTGGCCTTTAACGGACACCGTACTAGTTAGTGCAATTTCAAAAAATGGCCAATAGATGTCAGTAAGAGTTTTCTTGAGAGTGTACTCGTCATTTTCTTTTAAATTGGTCTCCTGGGAGTAAATACTTTGTCACACTTAAACAATACACGACTTGACACTAACTTTAATATATGTCTGTTTGAACCAGATACACATAAACACACACAGTTCTTTAAATAAATTAAATATTATCCACATTCAAGTGGAAAAAAAACCCCATCCCCATGATAGTCCCAAGTATAAGATATAACCTAAGTGGAAAAACCATTTCTATAACCCCCGCAAACACCCCTAACTAAAACTGTCTTGATCCAGTTCTAAGATTAAACCACCCTGGGATCAAGCAACTGTTCAGAGTTGCAAAGCATTTATTTATTTTTTTGTTTCACAACTCTTGGAAAGAAACCCTTTCCTCCAGGCAAAATCCAGTGAAAGATAATTCACCATGTCTCAACAATCTAATCTTCCTCTATTGGAACAATATGGTGTGTTTTTAATGTGTATTTCATGGGAATGGTTGTATGCCCAACCAGCAAGGGGCACCTGAATTCCTTGGTCCAGACCAAAAAAAAAAAAAGACACCACTTTGTAGGCAAAACTGCATCTGAGACAAATACTGCTCTTTTCACTATAAAAAAGCAACAGTTAATTTTTCTTTACAGTTGAAAATAGACTTAGTGTCACTTGCGTGTTATTTTAGAGCTCATATTTGAGCCTCGGAGCAGTCTGATTTCTTTTGTTCCTGGCTTTCTGACCTTCACATGGTCTATATCTGTCAGGCCCCAAACAATGAAAAGCAAATTGATTCGCAGCAGGAAACCACATCTCTCATCTTACTCAAAATGGTTTCAGGCAACACTATTTTACTATTGTATTCCAAATATGGAGCGTGTATGTAACGCTGAAGTGTTGTCCTTGCTAATTTCCCTCTATTTAACCCTAAATGCACCTGATATATTGTGACAGTCCTGCCAAATGTTTTTGAATTAAATGTTTTCCTAAAAATTTGAACAATAAAGTTTGATATATTTACAAGAATTCATATATCAGTTATTTTTACCCCCCCCCCCCCCCCCCCCCCCTTCAGATTAAGCAGCACAGTGGACATACTTCTCGGGAATCAAATCCTCAAGTGTTGGCTTTGTTTCTTACACCACGTAAAACACAATTATATCTTGGCTCCTGTACTTCTCTCCCTCTGAGTCTCATTCTTTCCCTCTGACTGTTTTTAGAAGGGTCAAATCTATCTCAGTTGTTATCGGTGTCATGTCATGCTGTGTTGTTTGTGTGCGAGTGTGTCATGCAGCGCGGCTTCATAAGCTCCTTTATCAGCGGGCCGGCACCCTCCTCTGTGGGGTCCCGCCGTCTCTTTTCATTTTTCCCATACTTTCACACATGGGGCCACACATGCTTCTGCTTCTCTTTGTCTCTGTGTGCGTCTCTTTCTCCACACAGCCACCTTAACGCAACGAAACCGCTGAAGCATCTGTGTAAACTGTGGTCTGGCATGCACAGGTGTGTAATGGCAGTCGCAGGCTATTAATCCAATGGATCACTTATTGTTTGGCTAATAATAGAGCACAGCAGGCTCCACTGATAGGCCTGTTGTTTTCAGACAGACAGGTGGATTAACGGGAGAGGAAGAGGATTAATGCTCCTATCATCATCCCTCTCTCCATCTCTGTCCATGACCTACTGTGAATCTGATGATTAAATCTGTCCTTGCCTAATTATAACTACAAAGCTGCAGAAATTCATTGTTTGTCAGTGGGTATAGGGTCCTCAGTGATGCTTTTCTGGATTTATATTTGTGGACTGAGGTTCCAGGAATCACCCACTAAAAGGTAGTGATGTCAAGGGTGCTCAAAATGTCTTTGCAAACTGTCACCAGTCCATTAATTCTTATATCTAAACTATGCAGATGCATGAGGCTTCCCCATGCCACTAGGGGGCACCTACAAGCTGCACGGTTAGTCTCAATATATAATATTTTGCAGCCTCTAAATAAGAACAGTTAAAGTCTCCATTGTGAAGCATTTAAATTGTCTTGTAATCATTTTTGTCATATAATTGCAATTTAATACAATCAGAAATTCAGAGCTTTCTCTTGGAAAATCTGCAGATTTACAGTCAATTTCATTCTGAAAGATAAATAGAATAATGCATCATTGTGGATCTACCCCTTCATAGTGTAGGCTTACAGAATGGGCCCACCCCCTCACCTGTTTTGGTAATGTATCCCAGTTACACTATTCAGTGAAGTTGCATCAAAGGTTGTTTTCTGACATTATCAATGTAAAACTACACAACAAAACCCAGTTTTCAACTGTTAAATGGTAAAAACTCTTTAAAGTTAAAGTTATGCTTCTACATTTCAACTACACACATTGCATATGTACAGGTTTTCCATTATAGTTGGCAATTAGGCTATTTTATGCATCTACGTAGAATGTATGGACAAAGGCTACACACGCTATCATTGACGTTTATAATTGTGCATTATTATCGTTTATGTCACACTGTAATTCCACCACCAACCACTAGACAGCAGCACAGGTTCTTTTCTGCGGAGCTGTATCTCGCAGTGCCGAGTTTCCTTTTCGTTTAATTCCTCCATGTAGCTCAGACATAGCAAGTATATTTTTTTTTCAAAAGTTGTCTCGGAGAGAGGTGCATGTATGGTGTAGCCTACGGTGTAGTGTTGACACCTACAGCTATAACGTCGCCTTGATGTAGAAATATAAAATCGCCCTCAAGTTTGTGTTGTTCTCTAAGCGCACCACCAAAACACTAGGTGGCGGTGTGGGTTCTTACCTACAGTGCTGTACCTTGCAGCGCTTGGCCAATTTTTGACTTTCCTTTATGTAGATCAGACAAACAACAGAGGAAATAAAGCTTATTTGAGCTGGAGCTCATAAATGCAGAGACAGTAACGTTTACTGACATTTGAGCAGTCTATCTTTCTATCCTGCTTGAAGATGAAGTCGTAGCAGGAAACACATAGAAGGAAATACAACACTACCAAGCAAACCAATCACACCTGTTGTGATCTGCGTCGACCCAAGGCATGGTTACATTTCTGTTGAGGTGCAAACTACATTGGAGCTCACCTTGAAGGGCTCCCAGCTATGGCAAATGATGCTTTATCGTAGAAATTAAGTAAATCAGCTATTACTTAGTTAAATACCCTCTGCAGGGCAAACTCAAACAAGGCAATTTGCATTAGGCCTGCTAAAGTATGCTTATTTTGGCTAGCGTGAGTGCGCTGCTCCATTCTCAAGCAGACGCAACAGTTTCCCGTGAGATAATCATTTAACAACACAGCAGCGTCATCCAGGTATTTTTAAAAAAAATGTAAAAGGGTTCTATCTGACCAGAAGAACTGGAAAATAAAAAGTAGTGTCACACACGTGTATCATTTACTGGATCATTTTCAGGCAGTGGTGATTCGGACGTTTCTTCCTCATACCAAAAGCAACCAATCAAATTTCCCCCTGCCTGCTACACCAGCGTTGCCAGGTGGGAAATGTTGAATTATCGTACCAGAGACTCAAAATTATCGTATTTTGAGGGCAATTATCGTACATCTGTCATAACCAAAATAACAAGCCTAATGATGCGCTATAGTCAAATTTAATCACTCTAGTGTTAAATAGCGGGCGAAGCTGACCATTCAGCGCATTCAGCCCATCATGGTCGCTGTTCTGAGACAAACATTCATATCTCACACTCAGCAAAGCACGATTAGCTGGAAACATGTCACATGGGAATGGATGCCTTCAGGGTTCACAAAAAAAAAAAAAACTCATTTGTCCCTTTTTTTGAATTATTGATCGTACATCGTACAGAGGGCCAAATTATCGTACAAATACGATAATTATCGTATGCCTGGCAATGCTGTGCTACACAAATGAGCCGCGTACTTTTAATTAGTCCCGCCTCCATCTACGATTTCATTGGCTAGCTCTATCGTATAGCTCATACCCGATTGGGTGATACATGCCTCGACGAAGGAAAAGTTTAAAAAAAACAACTTTTGAGGGAGTCAATGCAGTCAACGTGACGCACGCAGTCCACAATTCAGTTCAGCGGCTGATGACGTCACCTCATTCAAAGTCAATGGTGACGGACGCAAAAAACGCACGTGACGCGGCTGCGTGAATCCAGTGCAACAGAGACTCGAGAAATTGGAGAGCGGACTACAGTGCAAAAATCAAAATAAGTTCACAAGTCCTGTCTTTTCGAGATTCATTTATGATTCTATAAGTCAGCCAACCAATACACTGGCCACGGTTACATGATGTTTTTTAATTCGTAATTAATTATTCCGAATTAAATAATTCAGAATAGAACTATTTTCCTTCGAGTTTACATGGAAACAGTAATTCCAAATTGAGGTTTACATCGGAAAACATGTTTGATCGGCTTTATCCAATTCCGCTTAAGGTCTAGGGGTTGGGAAGGGTTCTGATTGGATAGGGGGGGCGGACGTCTTTACGTATTTACGTCTACCAGAAGAAAACAAACTTACTCGATTAGCAACAACATGGAGGACTACATTATTAGCATCCTTTTTGGATTTGTTTTGATTTCATTTTTGAAGCGGCAGCACGACAACATCATGTCGATGTTGTTTTGTTTTCGAAAACAAATCTAGCGCGGAATATAAGCGTCATCGCGATAGACGGGCAAGGGAACGAGCATGCGCAGAAAGACCGGAATTAATTTAAAGCTGAATGAGTGTATACATGACCGAGGAATTATTCTATTCGGATTTAAAATCAGAATAAACCAGCCATTTACTTCGGAATTAAGTTTAATTCGGAATGGACATTTTCATTCGGAATTAGGTGTTTACATGGTAATTTTTATTCATTTTAAATCGCATTGATTATGTATTCTATGTGCTCTACTTGTGGATTCACAAATAAAAATGTAATACACTAATAAAAAAATAGATATAAATAAAATAGAGGCCTCCAAACATGCATAATTTTGTATTGGACCCTCAAAAAGCTAGAATCGGCCCTGAAAAGCATCCACAGTAATCTTGAAGCTGAGGAAATACACGGTTTTCTGAACCCCACCCCCCCTTAACACAAAAAGTACACATGCACACGCTCTCACTCACTCACTCCAGTATGGGATTGATCGGACGCACAGGGAGGAGGAAAGGAACACTTGATCCGTCTCCACTTTACGCAGCCAGATGCAGCGCCTTCCAGCTCTTCACCGGAGCCCCCTTTTAATGTGGCATCAGTGAACCAGTCTTCCGTCTGTCGGGGAGCCTCGGGGGGGACGCACCGAGCGGGTCTGACGTGAGATCCCAAAATAAAGAGCCATGTCAGCCGCCCAAGGACTCCTCAACAGCGTCTTCTCCTGCTCGTCTCCTGCCTCCAAAGCCATCGCCAAGCGGAGGCTGCGCCAGACCCGCAGCTTGGACCCGGCGATCATAAGACACTGCGGTGCCGGGACCGACTCGCCGTTTTTGGTGGCCGCGGAGGCAGGTGCGTCTTACCCGGAGCGCGCGGGGGTCAAGCCGGCTTTACGCGCAAGGATCCCGACGCTGAAGGAGCCCATCGTGCCCTCGCTCTCCTCCCCTTCGATCCTCTCGGATGTCTCTCCGTCCTTCAACTTCCACTTTGACTATGACAACGTGAAGCGACCCAAACGGAATACCGCCGGGGATTTACCGTTTATGGTCAGGGGGACCGGCGGAGCGCCGTCCGGCAGCACCGGCACGCTCTTCTCACCGCGGAGGTGGCTCCAGAAGAAAGTGCAGCCCACCAGCCCCCACCATTATATTGTGTGGAAATCAGAGGTAAACCTTTTAAATACAGTCACAATGCATTGAAATGGATGATGTTTTATAGTAGGACATGTAGTTCCTAACTTGTATGAGAGCTCTCGCCCAAAGGCACATGGGTAATTAAGTGGGAGAATGGGGTGGCAGCCAGCTTGAGTTCACCTGGACCCTTTTGAGAGTCGCCCCTCTTCTTGTGGGAAAGGCAAATTAAGTTTTAGGAGCTTTTAAGGATTAAATAATTCCAACAAAAGGTGCATTGAAGTGTGTGCATCAGTGGGCATGTTGGCCTTTTGTCTTCACGCAAACTTCAAACTGAGTGTGAATGAGAAGCAGGCAGGTATGAAATCCTAACCAAAACATACTTGGGTGACTTATTTCAAGTAGGGGGGAGTAAGAGGAGGGGGGGGGGGCGCGTTATAGGCTGCATACTTGGCATGAGGCCACATCACTGGTGGAAAGGTATGACAATTTTCCCTGCTTTTTTTTTTTTTTTTTTTTTTTTTTTTGAGGACTTAGTCTCGCTCTCCCTGCTTTAGTTTTATTATTCTTGTGCCGAGCGTGAGGGTGCGGGGGTGTACGTGCAGCACCCCCGTGCGCGCTGCTGCGAGGGTCTTAAGGACACATCGGTTCTCACGACTGGGAGCGGTCACGGGGTCAAAACTACACGGCCCGCGAACGGCTTTTCCAGAGAGAACAGCTCCAGCTTCTCTGTTTCAGTTTTTTTTCTTATCCTCACTCTCTTTTCCTTCACTGTAAGATCTCTAGAAGTTCCCACCACTGTAACTCTGGTTTCCATGCAGTTTGGCCCCCTGATAAGGCCCACCGAGGCAAGCGTGAGGCCATCAGCATGGAGTCATTAGTAAAAGCTGGGCCATGAAGTTATTGCACCTCTGAGTGTTTGTAAAAATAGAGCCAAGACATGTTGTTGGGGAGGCTGGGATGTGTCTCACTGAAACTCTGAAATGAAGGAAAAGCTGAAACTGGCTGTGCACGTTTCCATCCATCACATGCACAGTCGGTTTATGTTAAAAGACCAGGCTTTCTGATGCCTACTGACAGGAAGCGTGAGATACAGCTTCAGTCTAGGGAGGCTTCGTGGCAAAAGTCTGTTCATCAGAGAAACTTTGGTCCACAACAAATGAAGAAATGGTTGCGTCATCAGCCCACTGATTTTCAGTTGTTTCCATATTTGCTTTTGAATATGTTTATTAGGGGAAAAAAAGGCTGTAAAGAACTCCGAAACACAGTTACAAGCTATACCAGTTTAATACAGCACTTTTCGTCTTCCCTACATTTACAAAACCCTTAACTGTTTAAAATGAGATTGGGAAAAATGCAACTTTTTGTCTCTAGAATTCATCAAAGTCCAAAAGTACTGGAGTTTTAAACTCTTGTAACGTGGGTTTTCTGTTGAAAACTGGATTAATCAGTCTGGTCCTTTGATGGCTGCGTTATGACATCATCTGAATTGTTTCTGCCAGGCTAAATAAGGCTGTTCCAGAGCCAAAGAACACATTATCAGCACGTTTTCAGTCCCACTGTGAAATTAAAGCAACTGTATTTTTATTTTCCTGGACATCCAGCGGAACCCTATCTATCAGTATATCAATTTCAAAAGTTCCATTATACAGTTTCAAGTCTAATTCTGGAGACAAACATCTGAGTGTTTTGGTTTTTTCTCTCTCGACTTCTGTGTATCTCCGATTTTCTTCTTTTGTGGTCTTTGTTTTCGTAATCATAAAAGCCTATGCTTGACGGTTCTGTCATGAATGTTTCTTTTACAATAAACAAAGCATTTTTTTCATTTAAAGAGTCCCACAAAAGAACAATATTTAATCTAATTCTATACAGTTCAGTTTTGAGTGAGTTAAATAAACTTATGGTTTCGAAAGTATCGCTTTCAATTTTGGCTCAGTTTGATCAGTCTGCTGTTCTAGTGGGACTTCTGGTGATTTTCTAAGGTGCTCATTTCCCTCATTAAAAGCTACGTGTAATATTGATCTAACTTTGACAGAGTAGTTTGCATAGCTTAAACCTAACCAAAGAGAGAAATAAAGCAAATGTACAGTAAGTATGGACTGCAGCTGAGAGGGACATTTCAGATTAAATTAAGGTGTAAAACATTTCAGATTGTACATTGTCACCGAGTTGCTGATTATTAACTTGAAAGAAGTGCCTAAACCAAACCAAACAACAGTGACTGAAAAGAAAAGTTGGAAACAAAATTAATCATAAACAAATTTTGGTCTCCTGGATCCAAAAACTAAATGTAACAAAAATAGCTTTTTGTGCCTAAACCTAACCAAAAAGTAACTGAAAGAAAACAAAACTGTGACTTAAGACAAAGCTAAAGATTCAAACTAAATTGATAATGTAACTTATTAGCTTAGACAGGACACAAATTTAAGTCTCCTAGAAGCTGTTAATTAATTTTAACAAAGTAGTTGTCAATGCCTAAAGCTAACCAATCAAACCTAAAGCAAACACAAGCAGCAGCCGAAAATGAACATGAAGTTTCAAACTGAATTAAGTAAATAAAATATTGGATCACGCAGAAAAGAAACTCAGGTGTTGTGTAAGCTGATAACTAATTCGAATAACAAAGTAATTTTAATGCCTTAACATAACAAAACAGCGACTGAAAGGAGCTACAAAGAGTGACAAAAAAAAAACTAAAGGACAGTTTTAAACTAAATTAAGTATAAAAAGTTTGTATGGATCAGATGGGAAACAAATTCATATATCCTGTAAGCTGACAACTAACTAGAAAAGTCGTTTTTAAAGCCTAAACATAACAAAAAGCAGTGATTGAAACCAAAGACAACCAGTGACAGAAAACTAAAGCAACATTTCAAAGTAAATTAAGTATAAAAATCATCGGATCAAATGTGAAAAAAAGTTAGGTCTCCTGTAAGCTGCTAACTAACAAATTAGTTTTCAATGCCTAAACCTAACCATGCAGTGACTGAAAGTCATCAAACAGTGACTGAAAAAAATGATGTTTCAAACTAAATAAAGTATTATAGTTATTGGATCAGACAGGAAACAAAGTGAGATCTCCTGGAAGTTGATAACTAATTCTAACAAAGTACCTTTTTGTGCCTAAACCTAAACTAGTCACTAGAAAGTTTCAAGCTAAATCGTAGAACTGAAGTGTCCTGTAAGCTCATAACTACTTCCTTCTTGAGCGTGTCTCAAAATGGTTTGTGGTTGGAATCCTTTCATTGCCAGGTGTACAAATTAATGAGATTCTGACATCATAACAGCGAGAGTTTAATCAGTTTCTAAGACTGTTGATTCTGGATGGTGGGTGATAAATGCCTGGTAAAGTTCTAGATCGTCAAGACCAGCCATTCCCAAACTTCAGAACACCAAGGCCCAATTTGAAAAGTGAAAAATCTCCGCGGCCCACCGAGACCTTTAATCACAACTGTGATCAACATACAGGACAAGGAACCATGATTCGATATTAATGAAAGGGGGTCAACAAATAAGGTGACACTTGTCATTAAGTTAAAATAACAGCAGAATAACACTTAACTGGTTTGTTTTATTACTTCTTAATGTTTTTTTTTAAATCATGTCATGAATACTTTACAGTAATTAAAAGAATATTTGAAAATTTGTTTAATTTTAATGACCTCTCACAGCCAACCTGCAGTCCCACAATGGCCCACCAGAGGGCCGCGGGTCACACTTTGAGAATCACTGGTCTAGATTATGATCGAGATTATCATCAAAAATTATATATATATATATATTATATATATATATATATATATATATATATATATATACATACATAATATATATACCAAGAAATATATATATATATATAGAATATATCCAAGAAACTCCATCGTGTTTTACTCCGCATAAATAGATAAACTCAAATGACGAAACAATTATCTTAAAACATGGAGTCTGGGTGAAAATTTTCTTTCATAATTCAGACTATACAAAACTAGCTTTTCAAATAGTTCGTTGGTCTCAGTTTGTTGATGAGCAAAGAAAACAGCAGGAAACAGAAGCTAAAAATTATTGTTATAGCCACTGCATGAACTCAGCAGCATGGACAGGCAGGATTTAAACGCCGGTACAAGTTGATGCATCGCTATCCAAACATTTATGCGAATTGAGATTCCGTTGTAAATTATTTGCATGTGCACTCCTGAGTGTGTATGCATGTGGTGTGTTTGAGGCAACCTGTGCAGATTGGTATCATGCTATGCCTTTTTAAGGAGGAAGATATGGACGGAGAAGCAGAGTCGAATGGAGAAGCAGAGACAAAGTGGAGATGTAATGGTTTACATAAAAAGCAATGTCTGACAGTTATAGTGGCCCATGATTGCTTTATAGCTACTTTTTTCCATAGCCAGGTTGTTGATGTTGAAGGACCAATCGTGCACAGAAAAAAAACGTTAAAAAAAAAAAAAAGAAAAAAATCAACACCCTTGTGTTATTCCAGTGGATGGGGTCAGCGGTTGGGTTTGCCCCCTGTTATGTCTTTGGCTCTAAAGGTGGACAACACATCAACACTTCCTCTTGCAGAACAGTACGCACATAAAAACGCCACGGGTCTTTACTGGGATATATCATACTGGAATTTGAAACTTTACTGTTTCTGATTCCCCCCTGCAACACTTTGCTCCAACATGCACACACACACACACAAAGGCTCAGCGAGGAAACTGTGGTCGGCTAATTGAATCATAGTTGTTTATGGGGCGCCAGAATGTTGACATTGTACTTCTATTTTTAAACTCACTAACCCTAACGCTTTAGATAAGAGATGTTAGTGATGAGAACCGTTTCAAAATTACATTTTAATTTAACAAAAAAACTGCTCCTGAATAATAGGTAACAGATGACTTTCTTACACGTTCAGGACGTGATGTTTGAGGTCAAAGGGGTGTAATGGGTGTGTTTTTATCACCGCTATGAAAATGTTACACCCACAACTGCTCACTGAGATATTAATACGCTGAGATATTTATATAAATATTAATTAAGTAGGGAGTGAATTACATCGTCTAATCAAGTAAAGCAATGATAGAGCTGTAAAGGCTGTAAAGCGTTTAACTGCTTTTTTAAAAAGTGTCAAGTGTCAGTGTCTATATTTGTGACAATGAATTCTTAATTTATTTAACTGAACTCTGGTCATGACAGCATCGACTGTAAAATTCCCATTTTTGGAATTTTTTTTTACTTCCTTGATTTTGAGAAAATTGGAAACATGAAAGCTGGCTTCTTTTAGACGTTTGCAGAGATGCTCAAAACCATCTGGAACAGTCACTGTTATTTACCCCTCTTGTCCTTCAACGGTAGAATAGAAGAGAAAAGAGAAGAACTGAACAACCCCATTTCCAAAGAAGCTGGGATGCTGGAATGCAGCGATGGCCAGATCTCATGTACCCATGGTTTCTTTTAGGGATGCACATGGTTAACTGTTTAACCATTAACTGATAACAGTAACTCTAACCGATTAATACTAACGGTCAATTTTGTTTTTAAGTTACGTAATTCAATCAACTCATGGGGGCGTGTCGACAGGTGCAACAGGGCTCCGATTGGTCAATTCTACATCCGCGTAGAAAAGAGCGCGTCATCGAAAAAATGAGGAAGTACCCACATCTGTACGATTTTCGTTCTCCACACTACAAAGAGAGCACATATTCTAGTAATTCATGGAGGGAAATTGGGATGAATGTGGGTCTGGATACGGCCGAGACGGTGAGGAAGTGGAAAAACGCAAGAGATAAGTTTAGTAAGTTTAGCTACTTCGTGATTGTCGCTCTTGCGTGGAATAACATAGCGGAGACCGCGCTAGTATAAATCAAAAGTGACGGCGGCATCTCTGCGACAAGCTGACGGCGACACATTGCTGCTAGAGTATACACGGGGAAGTGTCCGCATGCGTCCACCAGTGTTTCCGCTAGAAAAAAATTAGCACCGGACAATGTGACCGGCAGGTTTTCAATTTACCGGACAAATGTTTGAAATTCCGGTCACATAGGCTATATGAATTTATTGAGGTTAAAAATAAATCATATGCAGTAGTATGATATCAATGCAAGTTATTTAATAGTATTTTCATTGAAAAACAGGCTATTTCAAATAAAATAAGT
Organism: Hirundichthys speculiger; assembly: GCA_018398805.1. Classification (NCBI taxonomy): domain Eukaryota; kingdom Metazoa; phylum Chordata; class Actinopteri; order Beloniformes; family Exocoetidae; genus Hirundichthys; species Hirundichthys speculiger. Next base: position 313,979 of record JAGFBZ010001190.1, read on the forward strand.
CCCGTCAATTGACTCACAAGCATAACTTCAAAAAATAAATAAATATTGCAGAAGCTTGGGCTCTTCTGACACATGAATGAACATAAAAAGATGAAGGCCTATATACTCTAAGATAAAACAATTTGCAAACAAATAAAAAACACATCTGGAGTGGCAAATAACATTTTAATAATGTGCCCATGCTGCCAACTTGAACCATTACCCGTTTTATTACAACTGAAATTGTGCTTGGGAGGAGTATTTTCACCGGATATTTTGACCGGAGAGATTATAAAATACCGGACTTCGGCATATTTTACCGGACAAAGTCTGGTAATTACCGGACAACGGAAACCCTGGCGTCCACGACAACGCGCGCAACTTCGCGGTAGCCAACCCTCCCCGACTTATCGGTTAACGGTTATTAATCGTTAAAGGGCGTCGGTTAACGGTCATAAAAAAAATCCAAAATGTGCATCCCTAGTTTCTTTATAAGACAACGTAGAAAAACAGAGAAAATAATGTAATGGCAGGACTACATTTCAAAGAAAAGTTGGGATGTGTTCATTTTTGTGCACCACTGTGTAGCATCTGCTCTTCTTTAACTGGGAATAGAGGAGAGCAGTTGCAGGAGTTCTGGGAGAGGAATGTTGCCCCGATCTCAGTTGCCTCATTTGTGGATGGCGCTGCTATCTGTGTCCTTAGTCATCTCTAGAAGTCTTCCTGAGCTCATGTAGTGATTTCCATTACAGAATCATGTCATGTAGACCTTGTATCGCACTGACATGACATCATTCTGAGAGTTACTGAAACTGTCGTAGATGTAGTTCTTCACAGACTCGTCAGCCTCTTCCCATCTTCTCTTCTGATATTCGCTTCGTGCCGGTTGACCCAATTACTTGCAAGATGTCCCTGCAAGTGTTTTTATTTTATTCCTATCTGCTTTTCCAGATTTTTTCTTTGCCTTTGTTAATGCCCCAACTTTTAGGGATATGTTGCTGCCGTCAGATTCAAAATGAGCTCATATTTTCCATGAAAGTAAAATGCGTCATCTTAAGCATCTGATATGTTTTCTATGTTCTATTGTGAATGAAATAAGGGATTGGAGTGATTTCCAAATTACTGCATTCTTAGTTTATTTACATTTCACACAGCAACCCAGTGTTTTGAAATCTGGTTGTAATCCCCAAAGGAAAATTATACTGATGCAGGATAAATATTGAAAATACATTTGCTTACATGTAGCTGTTGCCATTCTTGAAATTCTCATTTGGTCCCTGCGCTGATTGATGTTTACGTACCATGGCTAAACTACGTCAAAGTACTTAACTCTCAGCGAAGAAGCAAAGAGGCACACTTTGAAAAAGTCTAAACAGTCAATCCTTAATTAGGTCTTCTAAGGATCTGTAAATATCCTTTGTTTTTCTTTTTGATTTGCTCAAGCCATGGCTTCATACTGCAGTGCTGCTTACTCAGTTGGTGTGTTGCTTTCTGTCAACTGGAAGGGTCTCAACAAGAGACGGTGATGGAATCTTGTTGAGGCGTTCAAGTCTCGTCTGAATGACTGTACATGTCATTTGTACCTTCCCTCCAAACCCTACAGAGATCTAACAAACGTGTAGTTTCAGTAAAAGACCAAGGTTTCGGTTAAAATACAGAACATTCTTACAAATGTTGATGTCCTCCATTAAAGCTACTTGATGTAGGAATACTACTTCTGGCCACATGGGGGAAGTATATCACAAGAGAGTCCAGCCCCTGGTGTAAGACATAATGAAGAGGGACAAAGTAGTATTTCGAGACAAGCCAGCCCTTCAACAATTATTAACACAATATTGTCATTGACTTTTTTTGTCAACACAACTGATCTACACGCCTCCATGTGGTCAGGAGTGGTATTGTTTCACAGAGTGGCTTTAAGCAGCCCAGTTCACATACAGTAGTGGGGTTTTAAAAGGCCTTTTTTTAATGACAAACCACACTGAACATATCATCTTCTTGGCATACATGTGGTTTTAGGACATGGATAGTTGTAACATGAGACACATAATTATACATATTAGTAGATTAGAAACTGTCTGGGTTGGTTAAAGTCCAAATTCTTTGTTGAGATGTCCATCCATCTGCCGTTAACTCCTCTGTAAACAAGTTTTAAGACATAAGAATGGTTTTCCTTTCCTCATTCACATAATTTTAATCATCCACTGACTTACTTTAAAGAGCCCTGTGAAGTCAGAAACATTGTTCTTTATATACTATTTTTCTATAAAGAATTGTATTTGAATAAAAATTTAAAAAGACCAACGTCAGTCCCATGCTTAGGAATGAGTTCTGCTCCAGTTGGCTGTTAGTAAATCCAATTTTTTTTAATCCAGTATTTCTACTGTGCTGAATTGGTACAGACAATGGACAATAGTCCATTGGACTTTGAAACAATAGTTTATAATAATTTAAAAAAAAAAAACTACTTTCTGGATAATGTTTCCGAGAATGACAGTAGGGGCTGGGTCCTGAAGCAAGTTGATGTCCATGTTTGGATTAACTGGTGGTTGAGTTGACGCCTGATGGTGGGGTTGGGGGGCTTTATCAGAAACCTGTGGTTAACATCTTAGAGGGTTTGCCCGGTTTCTTATACTCAGTATTATTATAGTGTTTGATGTATAAAAAGGTATTTAGTTGTCTGAAAGAATTACTGCTTAAAACAAAGGCATTTGTAAGGATATTATTCAAAAGGGGTGAGATAAGATCATCAGCACCCCCCGTTTCAGAGAACTGGTGGTGAATTAATCAAAATATTTCCTCCCATTTGAACATTTGCAACATTCCCAGATGTTAGGAACACAGCAGAATTATCAGTAAGAGCACAAATCTGCTTGATACGGGTCACTGGCTGCACCATGAGGTCGAGCTTCCTTTCTAACATGACTACAGTGTATCTTGAAACAAACCCTTGCGAGGTATGCAAACGACGTAATTAAAAAGCACTTGTGCAGCATGTTTTCTGAACAGTTTGAGTAGCTGCTGCACACGTTTACCATTGCTTAAGCTGCAAACCGTAGAAGGCTCGGGAGTTTACGGAGATTGTGACTCCACACCAAGAGTAAGCAAGTTTTGTTAAAGTGGTTCACAAACAAATGAAGTGTATTTTAAGAAACAGGAGTGTATTTGGTACTCTCAGGCTGCCTAATAAACGGACTATCCGTCATTTTAAAAGTCATGTCTCGAGTACTAAATACTCATGGAAGACGGCATCTTTAATTAGCTTGGATGCACGATCAAAGGCAAGTTTTCCAGGAGGCTTTCCACGAGCAACACATCAACACTTAAAATTTAACAGATCACATTACTTAGCTCGACAATTCCAATGAAAACATTTTAAAAAGTGAGTTAAACAGAGAAAAAAGTAATATCAATACGAACACACGACCAGGGTAACAGAAAAGCTTGAACCTGCGAACCAAACTGCAATCCATTTTTGCCTTTCCTCCCTTATTTCCTCCCTATGTTCCCTCAAAATGATGAGGCTGCGTCGGAGGAACAAGACCTAGATGGGTTGACATCTTAGGAATGCTTGTAAGCAAAAATACACACTTGAATAAGGGAGGAAAAAAAATTACCCAACCTTGAGCAATTCAGCTAAGATGTGCGAAACCTCGCAAATCTGTGGGTGCGAATCCTTTCGGTTGGAGGGTTCTTGGATTATGGCAGTAGGAGTTTTGAGCTACTAGATCATAATCTCGATCAAGCGGTCAAATATGGGATGTCATCACGTTGTTGCTACAGCCCCCATCAAAATAGTGAAAATGTGATGAAATACAGGTTGTTTTCTTGGCTTGGAGCTGAAGGTTCTGGAACTCGAAAAGTCAAAGCATCCTGCATTGGCCTTAAAGGATTTCAGCATCAACTATCCTTCTCTAAAAGGGATTTAAAGATTATTTCAAATGAAGTGATGAAAAATTAGATATCAGTACACATATGGTTATGTGTACTGAGAGTGAGTTGCACTACTTTATTAAGAGAAAGCATTCCCCTTATATAGAAAACATTTACACTTGGCAAACTGATGTTTTCCCTTTCAGGCCATGTCCTGCAAAAATCAGTATCTTTAGCAGAGCGTCTTGTTGTCAAACGCTCCTGATTAGATGACCCTTTATCATCTTCCTGTTCCTGTTCCCTTCCTGGGAAAAGCTCTGAATGTATGCATGTGGCTCTGCAAGGGGCTGTAGTTTGATTATGAGTCTTATTAGGTTTAACGGGTCTGGTTGTAAACATGAAACTGATAAACAGGACGGTTGCCTGGATTCATTAGAAGTAACAGAAAACCTGTGATTAGCGTTTCAGTTTTTTTTCAACTGAAATAGTCTTTCGCCAGTGGACTTGGTCTTATGTGGTTACTGCCCTTATACTTGATGAATGTGCCATTTATAAAACTGTTTTTGCAGTGGGTCATTTTACACGCAAGACTGGACATATTACCAACATAAATGGCCGTTTGCGTTGATTTAAAAAAAAACGGAGGGATCAGTGGTTGAAGATACTGTTTGATGAGGCATCATACAAGAACATTCAATGACATGTGAACCCATCTTGTCAAAGAAACTAAATCATGAAGAGCTGAAGCAATATTTGTGTCGACCCAGAAAAATAATTAAAGAGAAAACGAAAGTGACTCTTTGGGAGGTACCCAAATCTGAATACATGTCTTGCTTGGTTGGCTTAAAGGTTTTTTTTTCCCCCGTTCGTAATAATAGTACTTATAGTTGATAATAATAGCTCAGGGGTCATGCTCTGGGCCTCTGAAAAGGGCCTAGAGACAATGTGCATTGCAATAGACGCTATACAAATAAAGCTGAACTGAACTGAATTCAGTAATGGGTAGAGTAAAGCTTTAACACCACTTAGACCACCATTTTCTCTTCACTTTCTTGTTCATTTTAATACCTGGTACCACTAAACGTCATCATGTGACTAAAACAGACAGAAAAGAAAACACTGAATGCATAAAAGCAGTGTTTTTGGCAGTACAACGCCATAGTTATTGATGTAAAAACTCTTATGAGCAATCTTTGTTGTTATCGTTATGTTTGTCCAAACAAATGTACCTTTAGTTGTACCAGGCATTAAAATGAACAACAAACTGAAGAAAACAAGGGTGGTCTAATAATTTTTTCCATGACTGTATAAGGCACACCTCTTTGAATAAGGGGGTGGGATCGAGTCAAAGGTTTACCCCATCCTGTAAAATCAGGCTCTATAAACAGAGATCAAAAGATATTGCTTAAAAAAAGAGGTGCTTAATTAACGTATATGTGGTATTTTAACAAAAATGTCAAATAATATTAAGACTTGAGGAAACACTTGGAAATGTTTTAATTTTTTAACTCTGGTAGCTTAGTGGTTGTGCTGTCACCCAGCATGTGGGAAGTCCCCAGTTTGAGTCCTGGGTGTGTCAAGGGAGGGCATCTGGTGCAAAGCTTGTGCCAATTCCACTGTGGCAACTCTGAAATGGAAACCTTATTTACCATAATCCCTGGGGGAAATATGTGTGTTGCAGTCACAAAGTCCAATTAAATCTAAGGTGGGCTTGTTCCAAAAAGCCTCCACGGTTCCTAATTTGCCCATTTTTGGATTACTTTTTTACACAGGCTATGCTCTGGAACAGCGTGGTAGAGGAATGAAATCATTGTTGTGCACAACTTTGGTATATTCTTGACTCTTTTCGTAATAAAACACTCCGATTAGGCAATGTGCAGTTGAGAAACAGTTTAGTTTGGTGGTCCTCTTCGTGTTTTGTGTTGTGAAGCAATATCTTACATTTTATGCCATAATCTATTAAACAGTAAGAAATGCAGTCGGAGGCCCTTAAGGAATGACATTAACAGGTCCCTGAGAGATGCTACACACTGTAGAACGTGTATGAAAACACGTTTGGTGCCATTTCTTCATTTGCGCACGGAAACTTGTTAAATCGGAAGGCAACTTTTCGACATGGTACGATGTTGAAAAGAACCGTATGAAAACGCGAGGTGTATTTGGCGCCGATTCGGTCTTTGCAATCTCTCCTTTGGGATGTTTTCTCAACAATGAAGGAAAAGAGAGCGGCCTGAAATAGAGACAGCAGGAAGGTAAACATTCATTTCCGTGGTCAGAATCTTTCTGTCTGTTGCAGATTAAACCGCTCCTTCAGCGAGCGAGCGAGCAGCAGCGTTGGGTTGTTTTTTTGTGCGGACGACTGAACTTTTCTTGCTTGTGTGAGAGAATCCAAAAGCAGCGCCATGGATGATCTAATTGTCCGTTTTCCAGTTGGAGCGCATCGAGGCCCGTCCCTGGTGTATTTCCCTGTTTTTCGTTGACCTCGATGTCCTCTAATATTCCGTCCAATGTGGTTTGTCACGGGCCAGAGGGGAAGCACAGATAAGATCCTCTCTCACATCTGTGTGAAGTCTACATCTTCCCAGTTATGTAGTCATCTCAATGGATCTAGAAACTCTGGTTTTATGAAATGAAACACTGGGTGACAATGTCTCGCAGCATCTCAGAACCCACTTTGGAGCCATTTCAGAAAGATAAACGCTGACTAAATGTTTGAGAATATTAGTCACCCAACAAGTACTACTTTGGGAATTCTACTTTGGACATGTACTCTCCAACATGGCTTCATCCCAACCAGCATGTCCGTGTGAGTTTGATCTGGATTAAAAGTGGGATAACTGGGTAGAGGGTGCTCTTGGGATTGAAATGGAGCAAATGGCTCTTATGTTTTCATTACTGTGGGCCTCAAATGGGAAGTCCGTGCGGGCCAAATATATGGGGCCCCTGAGGGGATACAAGTGTACTAAATCCTCAGCCTACTTTTAGCTCATATGGGGCCCACATATAAATGCTGGCCGGGACATTGCCTTGTCTGTAGCAGTCACATTAACACTTTTGAAAATACATGCTGTTTATTGGTATTGATTAAAGTCCTCAGCAAAGCCAAGGTTCATGGAACATGACAGGTTGATCGCTACGGATTTGACCAATGTCAGTCTTCATAAGTCAAGACAGCCAATACTTGATTCAGATTCATTCATTTTGGAGAAAAACAAAACAAAACAGATGACTGAGAGAATTTTGGTGAATGTGCCAAGCAGGGTGCATGATAGTCAATGTGAGTAATAGTACAGGAGTGAAAACAGCTTTTTAAACACCCTCCCATGTCTGACCGTAAAACAAGGTGACATTTCAAGGCCAGACTTAATAAAGAGAACTGGACAAGCCCTTCTGTGATGTCAACTATTAGTTTCTGAAGAGTGGTTTTGAATTCGAGACATATTGGCAGGAGCTGACTCCTCCCAGCCCTGACTTAACCCAGAAATGAACAAATGGATGGAACCAAACAAGCCTGACATTTGTTTGGGACAAAACCAGTTTAGCTCAGCCACCAACAGCTAGCTATTATAGCTCAGCTTAGCTCATGCTAATCAGTGATGCTAACCAATGTTGCCTTCATTCATTACGATCAAATCCATTCATCTATCTTTGTTTCAATGTTGCTACTGAAATTGAATCTACAACAAGGACCAGTGATGTCTGAAATGAGTATTGCTCCAGCTGGAGTCAGTGTTGGTGATCTGTGAGTATAGTTAACAGCATAAACATCTTTACATTGAAAATATTAAGCTCTATTAGGTCTTTATTCACAGATCAGAAGTCAAGTTCATTGAAAGTGCTAAATAGCTGCAGTGATGCCATTCAAATCCCTAAAGAAAGCATGCCTCTAATTATGCATAAAACAGATGGTTTTTTTATATATTTTTACATTATCATGTATAAAATGTTCATTTTTTCCTAAGTTTTTAAGTATGTTTATTTCTGTTTTACAGTTGGACATTTTAACATGGGGTTCAGTGGAAATTGACTCACATTTGGATTATGGTTATTCAAAAACTGTACCTCCAGGTTGAAGCACTGGCTACACAGAATAAAACAGAGGGGTGCCTTATTCCCAAAAACAGAATTTATAATGTCTGAGGTGATCAATACTACACTCTTTAATAATTTAGTTCAGGGGCCTGATGTGAGTTTGGATGTTCATTTCTACCAAGGCTACAGCTAATGGCTCTTTGTCAATACAGTTCCAAAAGAAGCCTTAAGGTTTATTTAACTCAGTTTTTCAAAATGTAAGACATTTAGCCATGTAAATATGGAGGACTGTGAACGAAAAGAAAGCGTTAAACCTTACTGTTTTCCTTGGAAGTTAGAGGTTCCTCCTCCAAAGGTTAGCCTACACACCATCAACATTCACAGCAGCTGGACTTGATTGACACAAGGGCCAGTGTTAAGTGTTTGATGTGTCTTTCCCTGTCCTCTCTTCCACAGCAACAACTCTAGGCTGCCCGCAGATATGCCTGCCCAATAATCGTACTCTATTGTTGGCCAATGCACATTATGAAAAAAAAAAAACAGGCTACACAAATAACTGGTTTCCATTTTAGCTGTTTTGACTGACCTGCTGACATCATTCCAGCACTTGATGGATTCTCTTCAGTCATCCTGTAAACTCTCGTGCTCCAGACTTAACCAGAATACATCTGAGGCTATTTCGGTAGCTGCATTATGCCAGCGATCTATTTTAGAAAAACTTAGATTTGAAAGCTTGACGTGTCCAGAAATAGCCTCTGTCAGGTCCGGGGAGAGATGACATCACTGACCAGCAAGACAAAAATATGAATATGTTTAAGTGGATGAAGGCTGACCTCACTCTGTGGGGCAAAGTTAATGTTATTGAGGTCATACTGTAGTAGCCTGTCAATTCAGTCACGACATAGAGACACAATATCAATCTTTAGCTTTAATTGTAATGAGCGGGAGATCATAAGGAGGAATCGGGACCGGATTTGGTCCAATAGGCAAAACTAATACACCCTGTCTTTTACATCCCGTCTTTTCCTAAAAACGTATGTGGTTAGGCAGCCAGATCAGGAAGAGACGGATGAGGGATTCTCAGAAAGATCAGATTCTGACCAGATATGGTAAAAATATGATTTAGCTGATTTAACCAGCTAAAACTATCCATTGATTTCTGTTTGATGTGAGCTTCGATACAAGAGCAACAAAGACCTGTCTTTATTTCTTGCTCTGGTTCATGCTGAAGGCTGAATGCGTGCCCTTCAGTGAGAGTGCATCAGTCTTCTCGAGGCATGTCAGGAAAAAAAAAATATAAAGGAAAGAAAAATACAGCATGTTCATATCCTGTCTTGTTGCTGAAAAATGAGCCCAAAGGAATGAAATTCAGTTTGTTTTTGATTTTTATCAAGTTTCGCATTTTTATCTGAAGGTTGATTTGCGAGGCCTCATTTGAAAGACGTCTTACTCACGGCCCGCAACTCATCCCCGTGAGCGCTCTGAGGGTGTTTTACCATGAACAAGACGTCCCATTATGTTCGCCGTGTCTTCTAATTACTTGTCTTCTGACTGCGGAGCATTTGACCTCGGTGTCAATGGCTCCCTTTGCATGCCTCGCTATCGAATGAATTAAACATTTTTTTGCACTGTTTGTTGAGGATTAACTGCAAAGTTCCTGTGCTCATAGATGCAGGATTTAGGCTCCTCTGTTGGCTGGGGTTTGGGAATGCATACCTGTGCACATATGTGTGTTTGACTTCACATTGCAGGGTTATCAAGTGTCAGCAGATTAAATAAATTGTGAAAAAAAAGTTGAAATGAGCCATAGGTTTGGAGAAACAGTGCATTGTGGCATGCCTGGACTGCTTTCAGTTTGGTGTTGGGAAGGGATCGTGTTACGGAATTATTTATTTGGAATTCCAGGTTGGAGCTATACGCCGATGCCCCGGGGCCGACTACTGACTGAGTGACCCTCACAATATTCTCCCCCACTTTCCTTTCTTTCATGGATTTGCTTTCCAACACAGGTCTTTTAAAATGTCTGTACGTCTTGCAACTGGAAAGAAAAGAAATGCAGGGACCAGTTTGTTTAAATTTTTGAAGTAACAGGAACTAAACTGGGATCATAAAACTGTCTGCCTTTGTTTGATGCAAGCCCTACTTCTCCCATTAAACAATAACGCTAAAAGCATCCAGCAGTTGGCCCTCTCCAATGAAGGTTTCCTTCAACTTGCAAAGCAGCTAAACTGGAGTAATCTTTTAAACAACTGCACAAACTTTTCTTTTTAAAAGACAGAAGAATACTTTCTCCCAAGCGTCGCTAAAAAGTCATGATTTAGTCCAAATACATTATCAATTGCAGGTCCAGAACTGATGCCTTGATTTTTTTTTTTTTTTTCTGAATAGCCTGGAATCCCAAACTGCTCCAATCGCACAAGCCTCGGGGTCAATATAATAATATGTGGGCTTAAAAACAAAAAGCAGGCTTTCGGTTTTATACTAAGAGCATCTGCCTCACTCTAACTGGAACCACAGAGTATCTAAGCCAAGAGGGACAAGGAAAGAAAGCATGCACACTGAGTAGATAATGGTTGGCACTGGGTGGAAGCTTGGTCATGTTTTGGGTTTTAGAAGTTTCTCTGAAGGCAAGAAGGTGCAAGTGAGGCTGGAGGAACTGGAGAAGAGGTTATGTCCTGCTGCAATGTCATCTTGAGCCAATTCTGTTAACTTCAGTTAATTCAAAATAAGCAAATCGACAGAACAAAGAGGCCTGGCAGTCAACTGGAATGTGCCCACTTTCAAGTCAACTCAAGTATTTATCCCCAAAGGGAAATTCATAACCATGAGCTAGCTATTTTCACGTAGCTTAGCTACTGCTAACCTATAATGCTAAATAATGCCACCTCCATTCATTCAATCAATCCCTGATTCAGAAGTAGCTACCAGGAGACATCAGCGAAAGCTAAAATACCAGAACTACGATCGTCATCTGCCTCTAAATATAGATTTGAGGATACCTGGCTAGCTAGCCTGGCTGGAGCAGCAGGCAGCTACAGCGGGTCAGTGTCTTTCACCCCCAACCAAAAAGACGCTTCTGCTGACCGGTTGGCCAAAGGTCACTGCATTCAGCTGAGTTGGTAGCTGAACTGGCAGCCGCTACCGGCTGGTCAACTAGCATCAGTTAGTGGCCTCCTCAAACCTTTCCAGGCCAACCCTAAGTAGTTGACGGCATCAACCCGTATTAAATGAATGAATGATAATGCTATCTTAGCTTGAAATTCACAGCTCACATGTGAAGGTCTCAGAATATGCAATGGGCTATGTTGCTAAAATGATAACGCTAACAGCTAATGAGAAACTGCAATTTAGCTGACTCAAAAAACAAAACAAAACAAAAACAAACCCCAACTTCTGCATAAATTTGAAACTATATATTTTTACATAAAAGGTACATTACCCACCATACAGTTGTCATGGATGTGATATCTCACTATAGAGATCAAAACCGTTTTCTAACAAGGCTATAATTATATTTATATTTATAATTGACATGAAAGTCATGTATGGAACCAGCCCCTAGTGCCCAATCAAAGAACTGCACATACACTTGATGACTATTACATTTTCACATTTACTGGGGAACACAAAAAATAACTACTTTACAATACTTTGAGAAAAAGACAAAAAGCAGACTAAAACTAATACACGTTGAAAGTTTTCCTGGAAAGTGACACTATGAAATATATGCTAAAAATGCTAAAAATGGCTTTGGAAGATATCATGTGAGTTTTTGTGATGGTGACATGCTTTGGTTAAAATACAATAGAGATAAAGTGCAACAGCTCTCTTTTCAACACGTCTTTACAGCTCTCTTCAAAAGGGGTGGAGTCTACTCTGATCTGGGAATGTGATGTCACAGAACCATTCAGATCTGAATGGCTCATTGAATGAGATACTTTCAGTCCGAGGTGTTCCCTAACAAAGACCAGATTGTGTTATACCAAGATTTTTCAGATGGTAGTCACTTCACACACACCCAAATATATGCTCTGGATCACAAAAGAAGTAATTTCTCCACAAAAGGTCCCCTTTAATTTAATTGAGCAATGGTTCACACAGAAAACTGTCGTTGCTCCAGAAGATCCAGTCTTTTTTGAAGCACCTCATCAAATTTGCACATTCTCAACACTTCTACAGTCGCCTGTGAGATTAACTAAAATTGGGTAAATTCTGAATTAAAAGTCTGATGTCACCATTAATTGGTAATTCAGTGATTGAACTGAGCATCACATGAGCATTAATTTTCCTTTTAAAGCCTACTTTAAATTAACCAAGTGACAATCAGCCTGGTCAGTGAGCTGCATCCATCTGCTAAAAGGTTTATTTTAAGGGTCCGTGGCTCAGTTGTGTATGTGGATAAAATGTGAAGTCATATTATGGAGCATACTCAAGAGACACTTGCAAAAATGACACACAACTTTGGGACTTCCTGTTTCACCAGCCTCTATGAGAACAATTCCTTGCCATCCCGGAGAACAAATCAAAAAGTTCCCATTCACTGAAAAGCAAAGTGATTTAAACCGGAGGACCTTCACCGTCCCCTCTCCCCACCTTCCACCACCCTGCCTACATATCTGTCACACAGTAAGGAAGCGAAACAGAATGAGACAGACGTTTTAGATGCAGCCGGAGCCTTGCAGCTATAAATAGATAATAGCTCAGCAGAGGAATCGGTCCACATGCTCAAGTTCCAGCAGCAAAGCAGAGAGAGTCGTATTGGTTTCAGGTTTGTGTGAGTATGATTGAGGATAGAACAGATCTTGCATAAAGCAAAAACACAGTATAACTGTGGTGTGCAGTTTGCTCAAAGTTAGAACAACTATGTAGTACCAAAAAAAAAAAAGGAAAATGTGAAGGAATCAGTGCTGCCAATGCTTCAGAAATCATTGAGAAATCTGACTGGAAGTCAAAATCGGGATGGTCTTGCACCATCTAGTGGACAGTTTTGTTAAAACGTCCCATTTTCTGTGAAATATGTACTTTAAATCATTGTATTCCCCATGAACAGAGAAGAACGGTCCATTATCTTGTTTTCCTGCTACTTTATCAGCTACTTTAATTAAAGGCATAAATGGTACCTAGGATATATTTTTTGGGGAAAGATATTCACATGTGGTCACTTGCACAGCAAACTGCAAGCACTGTAAATTACTTGAGTAATGAATAACATAGTTTAAAAAAATATATATGAGTATCAGTTTATTTTCATAGCATTACTTTCACTTATGTCATAATGACAAAAAAATTTATTATTGGGATTATAAAAGTCGTTTTTGAGCAATGCTACAGAAAACTACCTTGTAGATTATCTCTGATGGGATACAACGTGTCTGTCTCTCCATTACAGGTGGGGGTGGTCACTTTTTGGGTACGATAGGTAAAATTGCATAAACCACGAATTTATGCACAATTACGGGTTTGTTTTTTGAGTGACAGGTGCATTGCACTTTAGCTACTAAGCATGTTCAGTAAACTTGATGTCTGAGCTGTGAATAAAGACCTAACAGAGCATAAATATTCTTAATTTAAAGATAATATGGCTTATTGTGCTGTTAATTAGACTTATAATCACTGTAAACAGCTTTGGATTGGCCTGGAAAAGTCAGAGGAAGTCAGGTTTAGCTTAGCTAAACAGAAGACAACCACTACTAGCTGGATGAACTTAAGGCCAGCCTTAAGTTCATTAGCCTTTACCTCTGGTATCGGTCTGCTCCTCCAGCTAAACCAGCTCCCAGGTTGTCCTGGACTCTTTTAGTTTGACTAACTAAATTGCTAGGCAATGGTCCGCTAGCCACCTTGCCCACATCTCCACCAGGCCCAAGGTCCACCAGGTATAATTCGATAAGAGTGAGTGTAACATTGGTGGTAACATTAGTTATTATCATAGGGTAGCATGAGTTAAGATAAGCTAAAATAGCTTGTGATGCCTGAGGTTAGGTGGGTGTGATCCAACCAGTTGCTGAGGTTGTTTCTTCCGGTTGTGAGTTTTTACATTAACATGGGTTGGGCTTGGTAAAGTCCTGCCAAGATGGTGTCACATAAGATGCCAACAAATCAGGCTTCAGAAGCACTAAAAAAAAAAAGGAGAGGAAACATTCAGGTGATGTCATGCAGGGTTTGTCCAGTTCCTTTTATAGTTTGTATGGAATTCACCAGTATTGCGAGGCTAGAAAAAACAGTCCAATAAATTCATGGCAGTCTCTGAAGATGTTAACCACACCTCTGAAGTTACCAGTAGCTTGTCAACTGGTCTTTATTTTCCTTGTTAATTTATAATCCAACTTCAGTTATATTCTGTGTATGACTGAGGGACATCTAGTGATGAAACTACAAACTGCAACCAACTGAAAAGCCAGTTTTCTCATGCAAGTTTACTGAGGACAACGTTTTAATAGCTAAAAATATACATTTTAATCTATTTGCAAAACTGAATCAATTGTGTTAAAAAGCTGTATTTTGATTTTGTGATGATTGATTGTAAGTTGAAATGAAATGCTGGTTAAAAAAGGAAAAGAAAAGAATTGTGTAATTGCAGAGCAAAGTAAATGTACAACTATTCAGCCAGTAGAGGGCGTCAGAGAGCTTCTAGTGAACCTTCCAGGAGGTGGCTGAACTTTGGGGACCATTCATGGGTATCCTAACTCTGTTTCACACACATAAACATATATATTCAAAGGACTGATCTCAGCAACATGTGGGTGGGCTGCATTGTGGCCAGTAACAGCTGCACACATCTGTCTTCTCAGTCTCATTGTGTCATAAGTATCTTCCAAAAACATTTCAATAGCTGATACCAGCTGCAGTCCGAGCACATTTCACAGCGCCCGTGCCAAACAAAACGGTTTCAAATTCACCAACAGGGAGACAAACCCAATTATTTGATCCCAGTTTCTGAGGCGTGATAGCAGCATTTGAGCCTTATTTAGATAGACCCTCCCCACACACACACAGACGCTCACACAGAAAAACACTCGTATACTTACGGGTAAAGCTATTTAACCAATAAAGTCTTCTAGTAAATGTGGGCATATACAGACGATGTTCGCTCCCGCGGAGTGGAGTCATCATGGCGCACGCATACACACACGTGCTCACACACTGAGGCGGGTATACACAAACATAACAATGCGTGTTTGTACTGCTTTAGTCAGGAACATCATCACTTCCAAGCAGGGATCACATTCTCTCCTGCAGCGTACCTTCCCAGAACATCTATGGGTGCGCATTTGTGGATGTGTGTGCATAAGATAATTGTTTTTTTACCAACACAAATGACTTTCAACTCCCCGAGGACCGTTGGGCTCAAAAACTAAGTCTAGGGGAGGGTTTTTGGAGAAGACCGAGGACTTTTAAACAATAAATAAGTGATTTTTCTCAGTGACTTCTGCAGCACTCGAGCATTTTATGCAGACGTCAGCTCAGTAGGAGCATTGTCTTTCCAAACACCCCTGTCTTTAGTGGAAAAACTTACGGAGAAAGCGCTTTTTTGCGTGTCCAGCAGCACGAGCGGCAGCCGCAGAGGTTTGTTTTCAATAAACAGACAAAGAAACTGGCGACTGAATAAGCATCTGGGAAAATTGGGGCAAAGCATACTCTTGCCGTAAAATAAAAACATCACTCCTCTTTTCATACTCAACCTCTGTCTTCGGCTCCTAGCTCTTTTTTTTTATAAGCCTATTGTCACTGTGCATCATCTTTCAGCCTCATTATTGAAGCACTCAGATGAATTGAAAGCAGATGCTTTGTCTTTCAGCTCCACATCTTATCTTTCCGTCGCGTCTCTCACTCCCAAACGCTGTAGATGAAGACGAAGGGCTGACAAAAGCTCAGTGTAGCAGGCCAGATGTCAGTTAGCATAGAGAGGACACACCTGGAATAACAGACACAATGGAAGGCTGGAGCTGATGATGATGATGTAAGCAATAAAAGATGACTGATTTTTATTATTTAACCTATATTGGAGCAGGAAAATTAAAAATCTAGTGACCTAGATGAGATAGGCAGGAGCTCAGGTCTGCCTGAACGCAATAACAATTTAAATTATTATCGATTTAAATGCCTGAAAGCTTAAAAAGAAACATAAACTTTGGAATATTGATCACCACAGTCATTGCAGGCCAAATGGGGTCAGAATGACCAATCATAACATAACATAAAAACCAGACATATGTACTTATATTCACTCTTTAGTGATTTAATTCAGTATAGAATTGGCCATGACTAAAAATAATTAGTTTTGTGCATGAAGAGAACATTTTGGAAGCTTGCGGGTCTGTAACTGACAGCGATTCATATGTACATACATACAAAATGTTCCTTATTTTCTGCACCATTTACAAATAGTGAAACATCTGCAGTTCATAATATCATCAAAAAAAAAAATTTCACAGAATCTGAAGAAATCTCTGCATGCATGGGTCAAGGCTAAAAAAAAAATGGAATGTACATGATATGTAGGTCCTCAGGTGACATTGCATTAAAAAACAGGGATGATTGTGTCATTGAAAACACTTATGTGGACTGTTTCTGCATAGATTCTGCATAGTGGTGAACATCATTTAGCCCCAACTTTTTTTTTTTTCAATCAATTTCAAAATGACCTTACTTTTTTCTCAAGATGGCATTATTTGTCATTTCAAACATCTGACATGTCTTTCATGTTCTGTTGTGTCAAAAACTCTTATTATTGACATTTTACACCGTCCCAACCCTTTGGGAATTTGCGTTCAAACTTGCATTTCCAACTGCTGAATGTGTAAAAGGACAGAGAATCCTCATTTTGGATTCCTACCTAACTGCGTCAGGAGACTGACTCATCCCCGAATCGCCCTGACGACAAGTCATCAAAGGGGTACAGCAGTCAGCCCCTTTTCGTCAGGTTGCAGGTGAGGTTTTTCAAGCCTCGTAAGACGAGCAACGAGGTTTACGATTTGCCATAATTTGACCTAATTGGAGGAGCTTTTTGCAGCGGCGGGGCTGCCAGGTTTCAATCAGAGCGTGGGAAAAAGAGATGGAGATGGAGGGGAGAAAGGACACAAAAGAATGAACGGGCAGTGGAGGGAAAAGGTGAAAACACACACACACACACACACACACACACCTGGTTTGCATTAGCTGCTACTAGCAGGGGAAACTGTGTGTTAATGGTGATTTTATAGGCTCTGAAATAACTTACTGCACTAATACAGTGTGTGTGTGTGTCTGGGTCTGTGTGTGTGTGCGCATTAGTGTGTGTTCTGTGTATTTTCTGTTTGTGTATTTTCTTGCAAGCTTTTTGACTTTTATTGAGTGGTTAAATCTTTCCATTTTGCCCTCTGCTGACATTGGAGACTGTCAGCCGTCACAGCCGCATAAAATTTATGTTTAGATTGGGCACATGGCCTGTGTTTAAAGAACTGCGCTGGGAATCTTTTGGGACTATTGTACGTCAGTCCAATGTAGTTCTAAATTATACGACGCATTTGTCTCAGTTTTAAAACTGCTCTGAAGAAGATTAGCTCCACTGTGCAGCTACAAGCAAAAGCATTTCCCAGAACAGAATTAGCGGTATGTCAGTCTGCGCTGCATCAGTCCAGTATAAGACTATATTCCTGCTTTGCTTTTGTTTCTTTTTTACTTTTTCAAGGATTTCAAAATCTATGTCTGCAGACGCTCTCTTTGGCCATGAGCCTTCGTCTGTTGCCACGGCGACAGCTCAGTGATGTAAACACTGCCGCTGACCCTGCGTGTAGGAGTGAGAACAAAGACAGCATCTTTCTCCAACGTAAGCATTAAGAGATAGTTTATATGTTGAAAGGCGCTGACGCAGTCGGCGCTAGCTCCCGGCAATGGAAAAATAAAGACATGAGGACGTTCCACTCCAAGTGTAAATACATCTGAAAGTAGCGAGAAAGATGTTCGTGAGTGCAAAACATATTTTATAGCACCTTAAATATTGTTCATCCCTAAACTAATGTTATGGCAGCAAAATGTTATGCACGGGAATGATTGAGAGTGGTACTTAGATGAAACACGCCAGCTGTATTTCTGAGTATTTCTACAGCACAAGCTCAGCTGCAGGTTTTATGCAAAATATGTCAGCAGTACATTATCCTTGTAACAAATGGTAAAAAAAATGAAATCTCGATCGACATCACATATTTTGGGGGAAATTTAATCGGAAATTCTTAACTTTCCTTCTTTTTCCAATTATGATTATATGGCTGCTTATCTGGGGGAATCAAAAAGGAACAAGTGGTCCAAAAGGCTGCGGTACCCTGGCGAACCACTAGGGGCTGGCTTTAAAAGCGAGTCAGTCTCCAATGACCCTCCTCTTATAGCAGAACAAAGGACTTTTAATCATGTAAAAAAAAAAAAAGATTTTAGTTTCATTTGAAGAAATATTTGCTCACCCTGTCCTGCTGCCGTGATTATCCGTGCCCGCTGTTGGAAAAAAACAGAAAGAGGAACTCCAAGTACTGTGGCACAGATCAGCACTGATGAAAGAACTACTCTGGACACCATCCTAACCTTAAGATGCCCAAGAAACTAGACAGAAGAGAAATTGAGACCGTGGCCAAAGGAAGAGACCCAACAAAAGTAAATTTTAGACAGTGTTGTAAAACTGACTTAACCTCCATCGCCTGTAGGGGGAGCCAAAGGTGCTAGACGGTGCACTTCAGACTAAAGACAGCTGGTGCAATGACAAAACAATGCACATAAAGCCATTGATTATTATCACCATGATCACCAACATCGTCCATCCCACATTATCTTCTTCCAGCAAAATCCTCTTACCTTTTAATTTTCACTGTAAATAGCTCGGATTAAAGGATAAATAGCTAGCTCTAGCCAAGGCTGCTAGATTTATGGAACAAAAAGTCATTTTTGAAATTATTTTGATTCTTATTACTTGAAGACACAGCGGTGGGCATGGGTTGATGCTGTGCCAGTGTTGGAGGTCAACATCACTGCTTTTTTGTCTGACTGGTGGGCTACGTCTGGTACACACATACACCACATGCACCGTGCCATCACTGTCTGTGAATTTAGTCCGCTCTGATAGAACCAGGATGTCAGATTTAAGAGGGCTGGAGAGGGACACATTCACTTTCACTCACACCTACGCAGAAAAAGTAACATCTGCTGCAAAATCAAATAGCATATACATATGGAAAAACTGGTTTCTTAAATGCCTGGTAAACTAGGCAAACATAAGGCTATGGTTTTATTTAAGAGCTGATATCTTACCATGCTTGATTATAACTAAATGTTTTTACAATAGCATGCGTTGTACTGTCAGTTTAGCATTCAGTGTTTTCTTTTCTGTCTGTTTAGTCACATGCTGAAGAAAAATGGTGGTCTAATAATTTTTTCCATGACTGTACATCTGGCTTAAAGAAAAGGTTATGGGCCGCTGAGTACCAGAGCATGTTCAGAGGCTCCAGTCCTCCAGCAGGAGTCGCCGGTTCGTCTCCCAGCCTGTGACCCTTTGGCACTAACCATTAATATATATGCAGATGGTTGCTTGAGAAACAAAAAACAAGCAGGTTCAAAGCAGGACTAGCTGAGACTCAAAGAACCAAACAGAAACAAAAATAAGCGCTTTCAGGAAAAAAAACAAACTGCACTGAGTGATCACGTATGACATCCCAGCAAACACGGACATGCCGAACGACCGCCGCTCGAACAGAAAATCAAAACTCCCCCAAAAAAACAGCAAAAATCGCACATGTTTTGATCATGTGAACTTTTCAAAAATGACAAAAAATAGAATCTTGCTGAGAACCTGGCAAGCATTTATTTGACTGGTGAGGTCATCTTTGCAAATGCCTGTTCTCTGGGAAAAGACAAACAATCACTTATTCGTGGTTAAAATGACCCAAGCAAAGGAATAACCCAAGCCGAGTGTGCATGTGTGTGCTCTGTAGCATGATACGAGGTGCTGGGAGTGCAAGTGGAGCCAACGAGGGAGTTGAGCTTGGATTCCAGCTGCATTCCAGAGACAGAAAAAGAGATGAGATGGATCTGTCAACCCCCACCTCCTGTCCTTCTTCCACGTCTTTCTTCTTCGTCCTGCGCCTCCACCCAAACTTGCACACGCACGAACACTGAGGTCTGCCTGCTGAATCTCATGTTAAAGCACATGACAATGCTGTCTGGGAAATTAAAAACCTCCTGGGAGCGTTAACTGTCGTCTGCGCTTGAATAGCATAAGTGTGTTTGGATGAAAAAAAATTAAGTTTACGCTGCTCTTCCAACTTGAAATATTTCAGTGGTCGAATCCAAATCAGTCAAAGTAAATGTTTAAAGGAATTGTAGACAACTTGTATCAGAGAACTTCTTTTTGGACAGATTTAGAAACGCAAAGACAAAGAAAAACCACAGACACCAAATTGTTTTGTTCTCTATGCGTTTCATACTGACGGCATATAATGTCTATATCCAACACGGCTCTGTCGTGGATATTTTTAGCTCTTTCCCAGGTAAGGAGCTGCAGGTGAGATTTGATGACTTATCTCTTGTTGCTGTAGCAGCAGATGAGTCAGGACAGAAGAGCGCTGCTTCATCTGGAGGTTGCTGGAAAGCACAGATCTTTATCCAGCTGGCTCGACTCGTTAGTTCTGAAATTTTTCTGTAACACCGGACGCCGCTTACAAAAACAGGCACTTCCAAAAGCACATCTTTATGAATGACTTTGGAAGATAAATCCTCGTTCCGAAACGAGCAAATTCCCGCGTTACACCTAAAACGAATGAAGGGAACAAGAAGATAGCTTCAAAGATACAACAATAGAATAGCAACCCAGGAATGAAAAAGGACGGACTGCGTGTGATGTTGAGCAAGTAGCAGGAGTTGAGATCTCAAAGCTAACTCATCCAGAAGTCATGATAGATCATGCCCAGTTTCCCTGAGGAGCACCTCTAGCTACACCAGCTGGGGAGTCCCACAGAAGGTAACTTGGACTGGAGCACTAGCAAGCGCTGCCTGCTCAGCTGGATTTGAAACTGATAACATTACATACCACAACGCGACAAGTGTGCGGGGGTGGATTATTTTATGTACTAGATAAGACAACAAATGTATGCAAAATTAGAGCCGTGGTTTTTTTGATTGATGGTTAGCTTTGGTTATTGGCTTCCTGTCAACACGTTAGCTACGTAGCACTGTCTTGACTTGACTTGTGAGCTGTGAATAAAGACCTAACAGTGCACATTCATTCTAATTTTAATGATAATGTGTTCTGTTGTGCTGTTACAAATACTAACAGATGACAATGAGATCTGCGAGTTGGCCTGAAAGGGCCTGAGGACAAAGCTGAATTAATCAGCAGGTCGTAGCTGGCCAAGCTAACTGGTTGACGGCCTCTAGCTTGTTGGCTGCTTGCTCTGGCACCAGCCTGAAGAGTCTACACCTCCAGGTTGCCCTTCACCCTTTTTGGACAGTGCCTTGTCAGCACTCAATGGTTCACTGAATTTTCTTTCTGGTCACTGCACAAGTTAGCCGCTTGTGGCTAACTTGACGCACGTAGCCTCAATTTGACTAGCTGACGCTGGTGTCGCAGCTTGAACAACTGACAATTCCCCAAACTTTTGTCTGCCGCCGAGACGGGTGAAAACAACATTTCAGTTCAGCAACGCTTGACATCACCCCGTTTAAAGCGAACAGAGGGCAACGCTGAGAACACTCAGCGTTGCACCAAAGCCCGGAGGATCCAAATTGAAGTCCACTTGCCAAACACCACGCGTCCTGGTGGTGCAAAAGCCTAGCTTGGCGTGATGGCAACCTCTGCGGTCATCGCACAGTTGACACAGCAGTCCATCTGAGTTACTGCTCGTACGAGCGATGCTGAGAGTGAAAGGGGAGAGAAAAGAAGCCAGCGTGGACAGAACAGCTCCCAGCCATTTCATGCTGTGATAGCAGCTGTGCAGAGGAGTGAGCCTTTGAAATTCTTTCTCAAGCTCCTTTTTTCTTTGTTTACACAATGACTTCTGCCTCTTTTTATGTTGATATCCGAGTGCAGCACATAATCTCCTCGGAGAGGCTGCTTTTGAGCATTAGAGCTGCTCATTTAGACTGTAGCGCCGATCCCATTTGAAACTGGGAAATGCAAAATCAAATAATCCTTTTGTAGGTCTTTCTCCCTCGACCTCTGTGCAAACATTTTTGTTATTATTTACTTCAGTTAATTTACAGTTCGGAACATCGAATCATTTCTGCTGCATTTTTGTCTTCCAACCATATTATCAGCGGACTCAGAAAAAAAACACTGCCGTCTCGCTGCCGAACAAAGAATTTCTCGAAAACCACTCTTGTTTATACTTTAGACTAAATATTTGATCCCACAAGTTGAAAAGAAGGAGGCTGCTTATTCTGACTTTGGGAAAGGTTTGATTTGCTTCAGGCCAGGTGTCTGATGAGCACAAACTGCAAATATCCAACATATGCAGCTTCGCATGGGCTGTAGTGTATAAAAGCTGCTGAAGGCATGCGTTCACGTATGTCGACAGAAAAAAAAAACAATATTGGAAAAAATCCCAGAGCAGTCAAAAAGACACAAATACTTTCACTTGCATAAACACAGAGGAAGAGTATGTCCAAGCAATGCCGCTTGAGCTCTTTTGTTTTATCCTTTGACTTCAGCTGAGTTCATAGCCCTTTGGAGGCCTGAGGAAGGGAGAAAAAAAAAAAGAAAGATAATTTCTATTCCGGCACCACATATTGCTATATTAGGGAGAGCGAAATGGCACGACTCAAAAAATTAACAGCAGCTACAGAATACCAAAAAAAAAACAAACAAAAAAAAACTCCTGCACTTATATGCAACAATATAAACTTTAAAGTGTTGTTTTCCAGTCTGAGATGAGGTGAAATGAGGTAAAAGAAAGAAGAATAAAGAAGATGCAAAAGAAAATGTGGGAAAAAAAAGTGAAAGGAAATGGAAGGTGTGGCAGAGAAAGAGATACGACTCCTGGGAGGAAGAGCGAAAGTAGAGCAGCGGCCCTTAGATCTCGTGCTCCTGAATAATACCACATTTTACTGCTTGTGAAACAAATGATCCACAGTGGACTGTATATTGTACATGAGCATCACGACGCACCTGACACCTGAAAATTCACGAGACGGGCTGATTTGCATGGCGAATGAGCGCAACTGCGATCAGACGGAGCTGATTACCATCGAGAACGAGCAGAATAATGCAGGAGCCATTCACGTCCTTGCTATCTACATGTGCTTTCTTTTGTGTGGAGTGCTCGGGATTTCATTCAGCAACTGGGGGCACCGAGGAAAAACAGTTTGCATGCAAGCAGGCGATTCTGCATGCGCGCTCTTATCACATGGAACAGGAATCAGTCCCCGTTAAATCGATACAGATAAGCCCAACGACAGTATTGTCCAGTGTCCAGTTTTATTTTAGAAGTCGGCTCTTGCAGCGCTCACAGTTCAAGGCCCTCCGTTGTCCAGTTCTCCATTGCCATTCGAGGTCTGGAAGAAATACTTATAAAAAAATAATGATTTTCAGTGGCCGATTTTCTTCACATGGATGTGGCACTTTAAGGCAATTAAAGGTCACATGTAAAATAAAACAGAAGCATTAAAAGGTGAATGCGATCTCTGTTGTAAAATGTCAACATTTGCGGTGACTTATTTTACGCTGCTGTCTTGCTGAATTCAAGAGTACCAGGTTAGGTTTAGGAAAGATCGTCTTTGGCTGAAAACCTTTTCAAAATGTTGACCCTTTATGTTAAAAAATTAATTAAAAAAAATGCACAAGGGTACATTATAGGTTGAAACGAGTGCTGCCAGAGTTGAAATGAGGACATGCTCACAGTCCCCAGTGGTCAGTTGAGGAACTGCAGCTTATCTTACTTTTCTTACCCCAATAATGAGACCAATTTTACCCGAAAAGTATTGCTTCTTTATCTATTTTGATCTGGGGCGACCTTTCAACCCTCAAATACTCGTGAGTGTCCATTAATAGATTTCAAACGCTCGTGACGGCAGAATTGACCTTTCGGTAAGCACCGCCCCCTTCTTAGTTACTGTTGCAAGGTCGGACAAACTTGCTGCTCCTGTGTTAAGGACTGTGTTAATTCGATATTTTTCCGATGTGTATCATCACCGTTAATATTATACTATAATAACGCCAAGGTGAAATTATTGCTGCTGGGGACCTACAACAGTGACTCGAGGTGTCCAGAATATTTGGAGGAGGCATTTTTATTCCCTTTCCTAAACCAAAACAAATGCTGGAAAAATGCAGGCAGTAGGTTAAGTTGTGTCCGTCCACACAAACAAATAAACATGGGGAAAGTTACAAAACACACCTACATTTATACCAAGGTAAGTTTACTTTGTTTATTAGATGATTGATTTAACCACCGTTTAGTAAAAGTAATAATATGTTTTAGCGGCAAGGAGGATGATGAGTGAAAACGTCTCTCTGTTAGCATTAGCTCTGGATCACAGGTCTATCCCACACAAGAGTTATGAGACAGTCGCAACATTGTATTAATATAATTAATAAAGTGACGTTAACATCACAAGCCTCACCTTATACCTAACAAAATAAATATCCAGGGCCATATATATTTGTAGACAACAAGGCAGGCTTATAGGTGGCTAGCGAGCTCTGGTCCATAGTGGAGAAGTCATCAACACTATGGACTACAGCTAATGCTAACAGAGAACTCATTACGCTCCTTGCCGTTATTACTTTTACTAAATGTTGGTTCAATCAATCATCTAATAAATAAATAAATATATATATATAGCAATTAACACAGTCCTTAACGCAGGAGCAGCAAGTTTGTCCGACCTACAGTAACTAGGGAGGGGGTGGTGCTTACCAAAAGGTCAATTACACACAAAAGTCTGTGCTGAAACAGAACGTTTTGCACGTACGAGTCTGGGTCAACAGGTCCAGGTCACATCACTCAGCGAACATTCGATTCTGTTATTCAGACTATTCCAGAGACTCTGGAGATTTGTTCACCAGAGAAACTCTCCTCGACTCGACAATTGTTCCTTTAGTTCACACAAAAGCGAGTCTAAATCTACCACGTCAGCCAGAACTGTGTCAGAGGACTAAATGAAAAAGTACTTTCTTTGTTATTGGGAATCACTTGACACATTCCAGCAGGCGTGTAACGAGTGTCGCCTCGAGTCCTGCCATCCTTCATTCAGGAAAAATGTTTGAATTTGCAGAAAACAGAGAGCCAGAAAACACGCATGTGCATCTTTGTTCGATTCGTACACTTCATATCTGAGCTCATGCGAGCATGAAGACCTCACGTCGTCATGTTTCCCATAATGACCCAGACGCTTTTGCTGCGATGCCATGGCAACAGGGACAGGCTATTTTCTGCTTTCCCATTTCTAGAAAAATGCATCACAGGGCACAAAAATGAGGAAATCACAGCAATTATTTTCCCACGGTATGTGTTCCCAACAACTTGGTTCTAAAATGGCAAAAAAAAAAAAAAAAAAAATCTAAAATAATTAAATAAAAATCAAGCAACATCTACTCAAACTCAGAAGAATAAGGTTGGTCAGTTTTAACATTTCTATCATTTTCTACCAAGTGAGAAATAAATAACGGACGGTTTATGACAAGCTGTATAATATTTGCCAGCATGTCACATTAAGCACTGCAGCTGTAGCTGTAACTAGCTGCGTGCACACACGCACACACATGCACGCTATCAGTGAAATACACAAGCACTTGTGATTGTGTAGTCCAGCGCAGCAGGCGAGCCGACACACCATGGCAACTGTCGTGGCAGAAAACATTAGGGGGGGGGCGTGTGATGCAGGGGGGGGACAGTTGGTACTTTGTGTGCCTGAGTGTGCGTGTGAGCGTTTGTGTGTGTGTGAAGATGGATCTGAAAGACACTGTACGCGGAAAAAAAAAACAGCCCTTATTATACAGATAATGATGCCGTTCGGGAACAAACGGGTCGTGTCTTTGTCGTGCACTTGAGCTCCACATGAACCACGACGTTGTCAACAACAAATAAACAGCCAATACGTGAAATGAAAGCGCACAGCAATACAGAGTAAACAGTGCCTTTAAATAGGAAAACTCGTCACAGTTCACTGGCACGAACCCAAATTTTCCAGCTGTACTCTAATTAATAACAAAGGAGTTTTTCTGATTAGCAAAAGAAACTGCTGACTTTGTCAACGAAATGAAAAAGCATCTTTAAAATGCCTTTCATCGTCGTTCCAAAAGATTTTGAAAAGCGCACATTTTCAAAGATAATACCCACTTTTTTTTTTCTGCACTGAAACATACTTTTAGCGATTTAAAATAATCAAATCAGTGTGCCGGGGCTCCTTTTATGCCTTGGAAACACCTGACCTGGCATTACTCATCAGCAGACCAGCCAGGCAAAGAGGGCTGGCAGGGATGGAGAGATAGACGGAGGGATGGGCGGTCAGATCACTACTTCAGCAGATGCAGAGACAGACATCTCCAACGACTCCCACACTGAAATAATCAAACCTCTGCATTGCAGTGAAAGTATGTAAATCAATTTCTAAGAGCTTGGTAGACGCGCAGCAATCCATTCAGGCCACTTACCGGGTGACAGAGTCAACATCCCCGGTTTCATAAGAGACTGTTTCACTTAGAACAAGACCAGGAAATTATTTACAGCTGCTCGCAAGATACCTGCGCCTTTATGTGCCCTCTGGCAGAGAAAGCTTGTATCCACCTGTCAACATTCCGGTTTTTCATACAGTGCCAGGCATTGTTAGATCAGTTCTTTCTATTTTTTTTTTTATTTCACGTGTTTTTTGCCAAATTAACTGAAGGATGTGACCCAGACAAAGAAACAAAAGGCAGCCACTTAAGAGAGCGAATGTTGGCAGGTGATCGAAGAAGGTACCTCGTGCTTCAAGAGACTGAAGTGACAAAAGAACCATGAGCAAATAAGAGTTAGATGACAATAATGCAGTATTCAGAAAACTGAGTATTTGCAAACCCTGTTGATACAACCCTGATAACACGCAAGCATTTATTCATCAACAGCTGCAACAAAGAGTGACTTTTCCCTTTGGGGACACTCCCTGTCTGTTATGTATTTGTAAGTCTTTGGTACTTTTAATTTTGAGTGGCACCGACATGCCAGCGGGCTTCGGTCGCATGCATGTGGGAGTGATGCAATTAGTCTGGTCCCTCTGGATTTGCCAGAACCAAATGGGCGCACGAGAAAGTCTGTCTGGAAGCCACTGGCTTGGCATAAGACCAGAGAAAGGAAGCATGTGACCCCAGCAGAGGACAACCAGACTAGTATCCAACAGGGTGTGCAAGTTTAGTAGGAACACGGGTAAATGACTGATGTTATATTTGCAATAAAAAAAAAAAAAAAACCTTGTTGATCCAAGGTGTTTTTTTTTTTAAATTCAATTCTGCCATCACCTTGATTGTTTTTCATAGAAGCTCTTGAACGCCTCAGTATGAGTCACGGTTTGTTGTCGTTGGTTTCATACCTTCTGTACTGGTGCCAATGGCTGTGAATGGGAAACAAAACCACATTTAAAAAAAATATCTCTAAGATATCAACTGTCATCCGATAACAATCAAGCTTTTTAGAATATATCTGCACTCAAACAACAGCCACTTGCTTTCAACAAATTAGCCACAGCTCTGAAAACCTAATTAGTAGGGCTGCGCAAGTTAACGCGTTATTATTCGGGTTAACGCATTAATTTAATTAATGCCCGACATTTATTTTATCGCGTGTTAACTGCATGTTGCTCACATGCTTTTGTTTTGAAAAGTCTGTTACTGGCTGCTGCGGAACCGGAAAACAGTAAACATAAGGAAAAGCTAAAACAGACATGGAGAACGGTAAAAATCTGTGTACTTTACAGTTCGGGTAGGAACTCAGGTAGCAATATTAACAATTCTGTCTCGAAAGAAAATTCTGGACTACAACAAAACTTTTGCGTCATTCCTCCATGTTACATCAGATCTGCTCCATGTGTTCACTGTCCTGCTGTTCTCTAGCTGGTTACTTCAGTGCAGCTCCATCTAGTGGCACAGATGTGTAATGACAACAGAACGTTCCAGTCCTCGATTATAAAACAAATTCAGTTCTGTGGCCCATTTTTTTAATTTCGTATTTTTGATCCAAGTCTAAAATTGAAATATAAACAAAACAGGCATTTTTTTTCCGTTTTTTGTGTTAGACTTAAAAAATGAAAAACGTAATAAAATGTCACTTATTTTTTTTATTTTTGGTCGACAATTGAAAATGGAAAGAATGAATGATACACTGATTGGTAAAGTTACTGAACTATAACATGGACATTTTCATTTTAAAGTTCTCCCAGACGGAGGATTTAACTGTTCTGATTGTGTTGAACCACAATCATTTTGTTGGATTTTGTTTGTTTATTTATTTTTTTTTTATAAAAACAGGATGACATTAATGCCCTAGCAGTGGAGATAAGCTTTATTTTATTTTATATTTTTTAAGATAAGACTTACATTAAATATGTGTTACTGACAAGTGCTGATGTTAAAAGTGTTTGAACAACAAATGTTATGACACTTTAGTTCATATGGCAGCAGAACATTTCAATAAAACTGTATTTTACACTATACTTTTGAATTCATTATTTGATTTTGCGTATACAATGCGATTAATCGTGATTAATCAGAGAAATAATGCGATTAATCGCGATTTAAAGGTTTTATCGTAGCCCAGCCCTACTAATTAGCAAAAAATAGTTTTTGGATTCCTAGACAGGGCTTCAACTGAATCACTCGGTGCATTTTTGAATTTGGTGCTAATCAAATGGCCAAAGAGAGCTTACGTCATTGAGATGTAATTACTTTATCCGAAAACTGACAGTATCTTCAGGTCTTGATGAAATCTCTGCATGATACTTGAGTTGGAAAGAGATTTTCTGAAGGAAAGCCATGATAAATCCTGCGGGGGAAACAGCTAATTGTGTCATATTAAATAATTTGCAGGCTTCTGTAATGTTGGATCAGGTCAGCCGATAAATGCTGTGACATGCAACGTACTAAAATGTCTTTCTCTGTCAGTAAAACTGTTTTAATCCCGCAGACGCAGCTTCCTCAAATGCAACAGCATTTCTGTCTTTGTTTGGTGTTTTTTATCCAAATTTTTCCATATCCCTGATTGCGTAAGGCCTCGGGGTTGGAGAAGTTCAGCAGGCCCTCGGGGCACCTCTGCCCTCGGCGACCTTCGATCAGCCGGAGCAAACATCACCTCAAGTTGAGCAACTGACCCAGGAAGACAGGGAGGAAAGCCGGGATAAGAGTTAAGCCAAGTCAGCTTGAAACGAAGGCTGTTGCTCTATCCAGCCCAGAGCGGCTCCAGTGTAACTCTACCGCTCAATCCCATCTCCATAAAGCCCTCAGGAATTACATCTTTCACAATGAATATGCTGATGGGTTTTTGTCTCTGTATTACGGTGTTGCTTTTTAATATTTTGTCAGAGCTAAAAAAGCAGGCTCTTACAGAGTTGATGAGGAGATGCAACGCAGGGGTAGTCCCCAAAATTCCTTTCCCTGCATCCCCGGGTGCTCCTCTCACTCCTTCAGAGTGTCTATTGGCCTTCGGGGCTGAGTGTGGAGATTTAAGACGAGTGGGCTGGACTGTTGATAGAAGCATGCAGATTGAATCCAGACCTACACCGCCGTCGCTTCTTGTGAGTGTTTGTGTCCTGTTTTTGGAGGATGGTGAGTGATTTGTTCCCCTGAAAGAAAAAAAAAAAAAGGAAGGAAAAAAAACAACTATTTTCTGCCAAATGAGGGTCACCTTTAGAGTTTGATTGTAGTGCAGGACCCTGATTGAGACATAATTGGTTAGCCGTGTTCTTTTGAGGATTTTACCTCCCAAGTGAAGGGGTGAGCGTACGTTCCCGTCTTTTTTCGCTCTCTTTTTACACTCGCTGGCACAAGCACGCATTCCCCAGTCCTGAGGTCATCCCGGAGCTGCTTTGTGCAGCTCCTCCTGTAAATTCGTTTATGTGCGCCCTGTTTTTTTTTTTTTTCCTCTCTTTACAACCAAGCCTCTCACCTTTATTTTCTTTTTCTTTACACTCCATTTGTCATCTGAAATCAGAGGTCAAAGTTCAACATTCTGAAACAGAGAGAGATGCAATTCGGAGGCCATAAGCATGACCTTCATGATTTTAGGCTCTTTTCTTGTACATTTAAATGGAAAATGAATTTAGAGGGAAAAAAGCTAAAAACCGTGAATGAACGGGAAAACACGGGTGTATTTCCAATACAGTCCTGTAAAAAAATATAGAGATGCAAAGACTTGAAAATGATTTCAGCCTGAAATAAAACTGATAATCATGCAAACACAGCACAAAAAGATGCATCATTTGAAATAAAACGACTGTCAGCAGGTCAGTAACATGACTTGTTGTGGAAAAACAAACAAAAAGCATTTGAATTCCTGGACAAGGTTGCGACGCGATCCAGCTCTGACACGGTCACCAAAGTCGATGCTTGCATTTCCACTGAACATGCTGAAACACATTTCACAGATCGTCCCACAACTCGCTCTGCATTTAGTTCCACTAAAAGAAAAAAGACTCCGGAGTAAACATCAGGCTCATATCCGGTGCGGAGGGGAAGACGTTCTTGGTGTGGTGTAAAAGGTTAGAAATTCGATTACCTGAGAGACGTATATTAGAGCATATTAGACCCGTATAATGTTGACTGAACCATTCCTTCATTTGTTTTGAGCCATTTTCACACATTTTCTGATATATATATATATATATTTAAAAAAAAATCCATAAAGCAATAATCTTGCAGGAAAGTTGCTGCCATGAATTTAATGTTCTAAGCTCAGCTCATGGGCCAGTGGGTCTCTACTAGTCTTATTCTGTTCCAAAGCAAATTTCAAAAATATAAAAGAAAAGCAGAAAACATCCTGCTCATAAACTTCTGGAAATAGTCTTGAAAATTGATACTTGGATGCTGAGACAGCCGCAAACAAATCCAGTGATGAGCCCCGTGCACTGATCTGGACCCAACAGCATCCTTCTCATCATCAGAAAAGACCTTTTTCTCTCTATTCTTGATTCTTCTTCTTCATGATCTGACACTGAAAGTGACGATGAGTCTGGATTATTCCATACATCATCCATTTATTTTTTATTTTTTATTTTTTATTTATTGGGCCCAAGTACAGAAACGGTAGTAGTGATGCTACCGTTCCTGCAACTAAACTGCTAAACTGAACTTCTCATGGTCGGCTTCCATGTGGGACGAAACGCATCTACGATCTCATTCCCCCGAATTTATTTTGTGACTGTTGCATAAACAGATCCAAGGCCCCAGCAGAATTTTTTGTCATTTATTGGTTCATCTTAGAACACTTTAAGGGAATACTTTCCACTCCGTGGAGTGATTTCACAATTCAAGCATTCTGGCCTTTGGAAGGAGGAAGCTGCATCGGTCGAGCAAATGATGTAAACATTAGCATTTCACAGCTTGTAAAACCATATACCAAGGAGAACTGCGATGATAAGATGACCTCATATGTTCCCTGTTAAATGATATTGGCAATCTAAATATATTTATTTGAAGCAGATTTATTTCAGCAGTGTAACCCCAAACTGTTGATTTGATGATTTTTGTTTGGGAATTCTGGAGGTGGATAATCCAACCATTTACTATTCCCACTTCATCCCGTTCAGGGCTGCGGGAGGGGCTGGAATCGATCCCAGCTGTGTTGTTGCGTAATTGTAAAGCCACTGAAAAGTACAAAAGGGAAAGATATTGAGATATAGATCTAAATCACAGTAAATATGTCTCCTTATCAGATATCTTTTCCAAGAAAGCCGAATAGCTTTGGCTCCAGATTGACATGTAACAGCAGTGATGCACCATACAGATCAAATTCAGCTATGGAAGTTCCAAGGCATCTCCTTAACAATTTAATATTGGGAAAATTAATCACCTGCTCAAAAGGTGTCCAAAGCCATGGCCTTGATTTGCCATCACCTTCATTGACAATTTAATCTTACAATAACATGTAGTAGTATTGATTCCAGCAGAGTTAATCACAATTTTCCATCCACTTACATCTGCCCATTACTCTTCTTCCTTCTTGCTTCCCCTGCACTCCATTTCCTTCTCTATCACAGTCATGGGGCCACTGAATCTTTCTTAAATGGAGCATGTGACGTAAGCAGAGCGACAGCCAGACAAGTATCAACATCCAAAATAGTGTGGAGTGGAGGAGGAATGCCGGTGAATGATTGTTGTTTGTTCTGCAGTAAAAACAAATACGAGCTACAAAAAAAATAATAATAAAAAGAAAGAGCGATTAGCCAAAAAAAAATCTCACCTACTTGTAGTCACACGCTTTAGTTTTCAAAGCTCACCTTGTAATAAGAGACATTTTAAACTGGCATGCTAAAATGCTAACTTTTCAAATTAAAAAAAACAACAGAATTATTTGTGAAGTTTCGTCCATCCACAGTTTGACATGAACAGTAGATACCGTTCCTTCTTTTAGGCACAATTTCATCGTGAGTCATATGCTAAACTGTCCCAGACTGCTAAAATGTTCCAATAAAAATTGGTAGGGACACTGACAGTTTTTTTTCTTTGCCCACTGCTGTTGCAAATAAATAAAACCTGGAAGCTGGCTGGAACATGCCCCTTCCAGCTCAGTTACCATAAGATAGCCGTTTTAGCTCGGCTGTATTAGCTTATGCGAAACTATAATGCTAGTTAATCTTATCTGACATTTATTTGATCAAATCTCTCCAAACACACTCATGTTAGACTTTTCTACCAAGAAAAGACATCCAAAACTAGTGCTGCTGGAGCTAAAATGAGGATTAACAGGGGAGCTATGCTGGAACCAGTGGTTGCTTTAGTCAGCCACGAACAGCTGATACCACGACAGAGCGCAGTCCAGCTACCTGTTAGAAAATGATCCAGGTGGAAAGATCCTGAACTGATCAGACTTGAAGGTTGCTTGACAGGGGAGACCCAGGTATCACGAGAGTTTAAATCCAATGAGCTAGTGGCAGTCCAGCTGGTCTGCTCCTGGTAGCCCTGGCTAGCAGCCCACAGCTGCCCGTTAGACCGAATGTTAACCTGCCATCAATCAAAAGACCACTTAATTTTGCAGAAAAATTTGTAGCATTATATCAGATTTTATCTGACATGGTACATAAAACATTTCCCCCACGTACTTCCTTGTTTGTGCTAGACTAGCAAGCCGCATGTAGCTCGTTCTCTTAGCTAAACTTGTGATTTCTTAGCTAGCTGCTAATCTGAATGACTGGAGATTTTCACACTCTTTCAACATAAGTAGACCCAAATAGGAGATAAGGGTGTGTTTTGTGGAAGTATGAGTTGCCAATGAGTTCATACACCCAAATATCAATTTAATACAGGAATCTTTTTTTTTTTTTCATAATATCCTCATTAAGGGAAAAATATCTGTCCAAAATATGCACAGATACTCCTTTCAACTTGTATTTGCTCAAATGCATATGAATCTGAAATAAAGTAGGGCAAAAATGATTAAGAGAAGGTAAAATAAAGGGAATGACTTAATGGTTGAATTAATCTCACATACTGCTGAAATGAAATACATAAACAAAACATACAAGGTTGTTTTCAAGTATTTTCTGTTAATTCAATCTTTAGAAATTCTCTTTTGGAAGACTTCCCTGACCAGGACAAGTAGGAATTCAGTCAAACAAGCAAACATTGGAGTAATCCTGTGGTTCAAATGAGATTAGAGTGTGGCCAGAGCTGAAGTTAAATTTGCATGAGAAAAGTGAATTAAGAACTCAAATCATGAGCCATGACCTGGCTGAACACCCTGTCCTGAAAAATTATGAACCGGCTACACATGGGGTGAGAGACCAGGGTAAATATACGGTAGGCCTGAACAGGATGACGGGCAAAGAGCGTCACTTCCAGATAAACACAAACACAAGTACAAACAAGGAACTTGAGAAAAATAACTACCAGTAAGAAGGCTAAGGCATTGTAGTGTGATGTTGCTAATATCATGCTATCAGTTTCAACAGACTAAGGCACAGGTGTCAAACTGATCCATGAAAGGGCCGTGTGGCTGCAGGTTTTTGTTCCAACCATGCAGCAGCACAGCTGACTTGTTTTAGTCAATCAACTAGTTGTCTTCACTAAAGGTCCTAACCACTTCAGTTGATTGAATGAAACAAGTCAGCTGTGTTTCTGCATGGTTGGAACAAAATCCTGCAGCCACACAGCCCTTTCACGGATCAGTTTGACGCCCATGGACTAAGGTCTGACACAGGAATTTTGATTTTTTTTTATTGTAAAAAATGATGTAAACATACCAAAGCCATTCCAAGAAGTGAAGGTTCTTAAATCAGCGCCATATGGCACATGGCAACTTAGGTCATTTACATTTGCATTTAAAAACTAAGCAAGTAATTTGCATTTTCCACAGATTCAACACCATGCAAATGACGCTCTCTACCATCAGCTCAAGAAAAGAGTGTATTTTAATCTGGTTTTCCTCTTTAGAAACGAACCAAGAAAAGCAGTTCCTCAAATGACCACTAGGGGCTGGTTCCAAAAGCGAGTTCAGAAAAGCAAGATTTCACATGCATGACAACACTACAGGGAGTTAATTTTTAAGTACCTAATCAGTTAAGGTTACATGAATACACTAATTTATGGACAATTTGGAGCATGGTTTGTCTGAGTGACAGGTTAGATTGTGGTTTATAGTGTCAAACAGTTAAGGCTGAATTTGTGCTTCTTCATTCTCCGGAGGGCTGCTAGCCAGAGCTAATCAACGGACAGCCAGCTTCTACCTCAGACAGCAGCCAGTTGAGCCACCTTCACCCCTGTACCATGCCAGGACCCGTCCAGATTGACAAACCGGACCACTAGCTAATGGGTAGCCTTGACCACGAGGCCTTCACACAAAAGAGCAACTGCAGGTCCTGATGTAGCTTGTTCTGAGCTCCATCCAGTCTTTGTTTCAGAATAACAAATGTAAGTTAATGTTAGTTAACATGAGCTAAGCCAAGCTAAAATGCCTAGCTTGTGGTAACTGAGGTTGGAGGTTGGGTTTTACCCTTTGCCAGGCTTGTCATTCCCTCCAGTTGCTCAGTTTTGGAATAATCAGCATCTCTCAAAATTTCCAGTCATTGGGAATTTAGGCTTAAAAAAAGCTCTTCAGAAAATTTATGGCTGATGTCAGAGAGGGTTTTTTCCAGTTCTTTTTACATGGTCTATGATTTTAACCCAAATCATTATGTTTTCCTAAATAAAACCAAATCATTTTGGTGCCTGAAATGAACTAAACAGACGATGAGTGAAGCTAAAATCTGAAAATTCTAAGCGGTGGAGGGTCAAAGAGGCAGAAGTGTTTGGGATTTGGACAAGACTTTGTTTTTATTGGTATGACATTTGTTTAGTTATTGTAGTAAATCACAAGCCAAATTCCTTGCAGATGTTGATTAAGCATCTAAATCCAGACCAAAGCAGAGAATTAATGCAACCCCGTGTGCACCGTAATCTGTCACTGTCCAAATACATGGAAGTTCGGAGATTTGTATGCAGATAGAAATGTGTCTGCCTGTGCTGTGCATGTCAGGATCTGCTCTGACTGACGCTGTTTCACATAATGGATGAATGCAGCAGGTCTCATATCACGGAGATTTAAATAGATTTGTGACATATTTGAGTCACATTCTACTAGTGTGATTCAGTCGATTGTACCAATCCAGACTTCAAAACCTCACATTGTGACAAGATGTGATAAGCAGAGAAGCCTATTCTGCCCAAAGACGTGTTTTCTTTCACCGGTAATCTCTTAACACTGCAGTGTTTTGGTGATCCCTGTGCGAGATACGTACAACAATACAGCCCAGCACCTGGTTTACGACCGAGCCGGTCTCTGGGAGTCTATCCGTTATCTCCGGGTTTTCAGAGTAAGTGTTCCTCTTAACATCTCAGCATTCTTCAAATTGCTCGGGCCCAATCTGATAAGCGGAGAGGAATCCAGTTGCTCTAACTCACAGACCCATTCACACATTCTGTTTATTTGATTAGAAAAAGGAACCTGATGTTTTGCTCTAAAATGAAGAAGAGGAAGAAAGCAAAGCAGATGGTTTTCATTAGCTCCTGCTTGGTGTGTGTATGTGCGAGTGAGAGAGCGAGAGAGAGCCACCATGCCATTGATGAAACCGAGTTGCGCTCTTCTCGTTTTGCGTTACATCTGTTGATTTTACGGGGTTGGATGAAGAGCAGAGTCTTTTGACACAGATTGCCCAATGCTGGTTCTACAAAGAGTATTACACAAACGCGGACAAGTCTTCCCTTCCTGTTTAGGGTCCCTTGGTGGTGAGCTGGGTCATTTTTAGAGCACATTTGAACAACAAAATTCTCTCAGAAGAAAACAACTCGTGATATTGTCAACGAAAAGCAGTCCAAAGTTGTTTTGCCTCTGCGGTCCGTCTGGTAAATTCTCTCCGTATGGTTTACTTCCGACAGTAACTGGGCCTACGGCAAATGATTTGTCACTGCTGAAAGAAACCTTAGAAACTCAAAACATCAACTCCCAAGACCTTAGAATAACTGTTTGTTTTTACTATGGATTTGTGGATATTTAAAGAGAGGAAACTCGTCTGGAAATTTAAACCTGGACATAAGTGTCTTGTGTGAATAGAAACATGTATCACCACCTCCCGCAGTAACAGTTACACTTCTGTACTGTAAACCAAACACACATCGACCTGTATGGAGTCTCTTCAGCCCAATCTTATCGAGTGCAGAGCCCCATTTGTGGGTCACTGACATGAAAACATTTGAGCAGCACTGCTGTTGATAATCAAAAGCTCCTTCCACTGCTGGTCCTCCTCCTCCTCCTTTTGTGTCCCGCCCATCCCTCTCTTCTCACATTTTGTTTTCCTCACTGTCAATTTCCAAGAGGTACTTAAAGTAAAACCGGAAACAGGCAACCTTGTATTCAAAATAAAAGTGTATATATTAATGAATGCTGCACATTAATGTGTGACTGAAAATGCAAGCTCAATGTGGTGTCAAATCTATGACACTCAGATTCACCAACACAGAATGATGTGTTATGTATGTAGGCTTTGGTTGTACGGTCCATTTGCACTTGCAAGTTTGAATTTCTGAGTTCCTAGTCAACTGGAAGTCCTGGAACTCCAGGACTGGAACTCCAACTTGAGAATTTGGAGAAACCTTTCCTTCACCTCACAATTTAACATGGCTGCCATTCATATCAACAAGCTAATTTTGTTATTTTGAACATTTTTGTCTCGCGGAATTCACATTAACTCAGACATTCACGCATTGCTAGTGGAAATGTTGCTTCACTGTCTGCATGTGCTAAATACTATGTAGCCCACAGTGTTGTCGTGAACCGGTAGCAGCAGCAGTCGTGGCTAGTCCAACAAAGGTCCAAAGTGTTTTAACATTATGTAAAGTATGAATATTGTATTTAATTGTTTGCAGGGAACACCATGTATCAAAGTGTGTTATCATGTAAAAAATATTTATTGATATACACAGGAAGGTTATCCATTCGTCTATTTAGAATTACGAGTTCAATAGAAGTTATGTACGCTTCCATGCAAAGAAAAACAAAATAAAGGTTTTATTTTGAAAGGGCGCACCGGAAGTAGCGTCGGTGCCGGCGCTCGCTTGACGTCAGGCGTCTGCCTCTTCGCTTTGGTTCAGCATCTGTCTTCACCAGTGTCCTCGGCGCGCGCAGTATGGATCCGTTACGCACCACGCACTGCGGTGTGCTTTTTGGCACAGTCGGCTCTCTGACACGCGTTATCTCTGCAGTTCACTAACCAGTTTTTGCAGTTTAATAAAAGAAGAAGAAAGAAACATAGAAATACTCCCGGGGGTTTGTGTTGCGTTTGATGTAGAGGAAGACGCAAGTGATCCGCGGAGACTTTTTCTACGCGCACCTACACTATTCCGGACGGAGGATACAATTTATTTAACTTTATTTTATTTTTTTATTTTTTTTGAAGAGGGTGTTTGCTATATGTGGATAATCATTCGGGACAATGGGAGACTCCGTGTTCCTCGACAGGCAGAATTCATATCTCGTAAGTATCCTGTTAAATTCATTATAAGGACCTCCAACGTGCGCTTCTCGGACTCGAGCGTCTTACATCACTTAAGTGTCCGAGAGGTCGCCACGCACGCACGCACGCGCACGTGGAGGATGTTTTTTGAGCTCGTGCGAGGAAACTGGGGGAAAAGTTGTTCATTTTTTGCGCAGACCTTTGCAGCCCCCCCTCTGTCTCAGATTTCATGAAACGCGCGTCTGGAGAGTTTCTGTTATTGCCATTATGACAGCGGGCGGCCACCAGGCTGTCACAACCTCTTACGCGTTACAGGAAGCGCAACAGGTGGATGCGACTTTTAGGTTTTAACGCACTGTAACGCATGCGCTGTCAGTGATCAGAACAGAAACTAAGCTGAATGTGCAGAAACTTCCTGTGATGGAAGCTTCTAAGTGACTTTCAGACACGCAAGACCGCACATGTTTCCTGGTTTGAAGATAGAGAAGGGGGGGGGGGGGGGGGGGGGGGGCTCTGGAAAGACACTGAAACCTGTTGCTGTGTGAGATGCAGGTGTTATGTTAGACACTCTACACCTCAAAGCCTGGGCCGGATGGAGGCAAAACACACAGATGTGGGTCAAGGCCGCGGAGATGATGAGGGCGCCGGTGAGAACCGCCGCTTCAAAATGAAACCCTCAGCGTTTTTCGCAGCTCATATTTGACTATTTGGCTCGTTTCTGGCTGTGAGAGATTCCAGGAGCAGCGGGACTCTTGCAGAGCAGGTTGATTTTTTTTTTTAACGTGGGAACTGCTTTCTTTGGTGCACAGATTGAAACACGAGCGCATGTCAACGCTGGGACATCCCCCCCTACGGTTCCCATCTCTCCAACGGTGAGGAGCCCTCTGCTGACTTGCTCCAGTGCTCTTTACGAGGAGTGTTCCTGCGGCTGCAAACCCTCGTAAACCTCCGAGCACTGATTGGAAAACTATACAGTTTTCTTTGGCTGTGCTGGCACGCCGCTGCGGTTTGAATCCCAGCGTGGGCTGTCTGGCGTGGAGGCCTCGTCCTCGGTCCGAATGCCAGCTACCATGCAAGTCAGTGTCCTAGAAGAAATAAAATTTGACTTATCTGCGCTGCTGCTTATTGAGATCTGGGTCTGCGTTTGTGAATCTAATAATGCATGGTTGAAAATCATCCGGTATAAGCCCTTGGAATAGCTGCTGCTATTAGGAGCAAAAGTAATTGGATTTAATAGTGTTGAGTTGAGAGAAATCCCATGAGATTATAACATATAATTATTACAGTTATGCAAGTATATTTTTGGACTGAAAGTACTCGAAAGAATATAGTCTAGGATTATTCCCCGGACGCCTGGCATCAGATTGTTGTTCAGGTTCAGTTCAAACATATGGATGTCTGAGCTGACCTTAAACTAGAGGACCAATGGTGTTGGACCGACCAGAGGATTACTTGAATGAAAATAAAATCCAAAATAA
The DNA here is from genome assembly GCA_018398805.1 of Hirundichthys speculiger. Taxonomy (NCBI): domain Eukaryota; kingdom Metazoa; phylum Chordata; class Actinopteri; order Beloniformes; family Exocoetidae; genus Hirundichthys; species Hirundichthys speculiger. The sequence continues at coordinate 353,461 of JAGFBZ010001190.1, forward strand.
ATCCGGACCACATCTGCTGATTAAACAAAAGTACGGGCGTTCAGTTAGCCTTGGCCAGACACACCTATTGACTGAGTGAAGATTCTCACGAAATGGGTCCGGTACCCCTCCCAAGTCCACCAGTACAGAACGTACCAAGTCGCAATGGGTCGGGCCTTGACCCGGTGACTCACAACAAGCATCCGAGCGCCACTCGTCAAAATAACCAAGATATCTGCAGAATTGCTAATAACGCCTTGGATCAGCAAGTTTTTACAGAAAAGCCAATATGCCATTCTCCAGCGCTCAACCGATTTGGGTTTTTCCATGGCTGATGTCAATTTTTTTTTAGAAATTAGCATAGCCAATGGTAAAATTTTTAAGATTTTTTTCTTTTCTTTTTTTTTTTCAATATGTAAGGGCCAATTTCTTTTTTTCCTCTCCATACAATAAGATATAACAGTTAAAAATAGCAAATGATGCTCTAATTAGCTTGGTATAAATGATGATTTATTAAATATATTTTCAATTTAAATGTATTAAATAAAACAAGGACAGTTTTGCATGTTTAACAGTACAGGCGCTTCCCACAGATGTGCCTGTAATTAGCAAGATATATAAATATGAGTATATATTTTATATTCTTTTACCTATTAGCTTTTTCACATGTTAATGTGTCTTAGTTTGTATTTATTTTTTATCACATTTGATGCCCTTCCTGACAGTGAGCGCTATGAGGTGCTGGGGCCAATGAGTTTTGAGCTTGCTGGGGGTCGCAAGGGCTGCATCTGGAATCAAGTGCAAGTAAAATCCAAAAGTTAATTATCCTGATGAGCTCATTTTATGGCCCCCTCCACAGAACTCCGTATATATTAGCAACTCAGGTGTAGTGCAGCATATAATGCGTAGAGCATCATTTCAGACACAACCATGGACATATCTGGCAAAGTTTCAGTTGATGCTCTCCACTTAGTTGGAAAGCTAATAGTAAAAACAATCTACTGAATATCTCATAGCAAATCTGGACTGCGACAACACAATTTTTGAAAGCTTGAAAAGGGAATACAGTTAGCGTTGGAAAATATGTCCAAACAGAAGACTGTCCACTTTGTAGAGGCTTTATAAGGTAAGAAATTCATTCAGATAGTCTATTAATGGTAAACATATAAATTTATTTCTCTGGAATCCTTAATCCACAATTTTATTGGAAAAACAGCGCAGTAAAAGAGTTATATCCTGACGGTGCAACAAACTCACAAAGAAGTACGTGTCCCGCCAGGTTGCTGTCTCATAAATGCTCGACACTTACAGGAACTTTACAATGCTCCTTGGAAATTTGAAAGGAAGACAATCCGAATGATGTGTTAATAGCGGGGCGTGCTTCACTGTAAAAAATTGATAAACACGTTGAAGATTTTTTCGTCTTTCCTGAAAGTGTGGATAAATACATCACATTCCACGTTGACTTGAAATACACAGGGATGGACAAGATGTGGACCCAGCCAGAAAACAAGTGAGAGAGATGAGTAACAGCACCTCCCGGTTGCTAGTGCGTAAACGTTTAATCCTACCTCAAAGGGGCCAAACATTTTTTCCACTGTATTCTAGGGCTGGTCCAAATACCACTTTATGGGCTCTGGAGCTTCAGTAGGAGGTTCATGGGAGTGAGGTGTCGCAGCATAATAAATTTATAACACTTCAATTTCATATACATCTCCTTATACTGATATACAACATTTCATGAGAGCAGCCAAGCAGCTATTTTATAAAGTGCCCATTTTAAGTTCTGAAGTGATACTAAGTGTGCTCGCAGCTATTCGTTCATTTATACTATCGCAAAATACTATAAACAAATGCTTAAATATATCAAGAGGAGCAAATCATCCTTAATGGAACTGATTTTCAGCATGAAAAAGAAAATCTAGCCAACTCAGCTGCTATAAATTCAGGGAGACTTGTGATATAATTTTGCTACGTCATACTCGCTAACTAGCTGCAACTAATGCTAATTGCTGTTTTGACAAGATGCTCATAAGGTGTTGTACATGAGATGGAGGATGTGTGAATTACTTAATATATTGCTGTAAATAGCCATCACATTGCACTCTAAATTTAGAGAAGTAGGGTGGGTTATTGACAGGGGAGCAAAGCTAACAGCTAATCAGAGTGGGATCACCTGGAGGGAGAATTTTTCACAATCTGGAACAGCTCAAACCTCAAAAAATGTCTAATTGTTTGATCGGAGACTGTTTTGTGGATTTTTAAACTTATTTCGCTGTGACAGAAACACTGCGCTGCCACTGTGCAGTGATGCGTAGCAAGGTGGACATTAGCTGTCTGATGTCTGAAACCAGTGGCCGGCATCGCAATGGCTACCGGCCCTTCTTATATATAAAGTCTCAAGACAATATACAATGTTTGTTGTGTCTAGGGAGGGCCATGCTAATTAGTTAGCACAACAGAAAAGTGCTGCTAATGGAAATGCCAATAGGTTTTCTGGTATTTGGTCATAAATCACAGTATCAGGGTCGTCTTGACCTCACAAACCCCAAGGAAACAGCTGAATTAATCAGTTTAGCTAAGATCAGTTGAACGGCTGTATCTCTTGTTGACAGCCGATTCTTGTTGATTTCTTTAGGTCACAATATAAGTCATGTAGGTTTATAGAGCACCACATGACAAGGGTGTCACTTGATCCAGACACTAATCACACATTTGATGCTTTGAAAAAGGTGTTGTATTTAGTCAGCATCTGTAGGTCTTGTACCACAAAACTGGATTTTGCCATTACCAGTAACAACAACAACAACAACAACGTTTGCTCTTTGATAGCGTTCTTGACTCATGGGATGAGCAATTGGTCACATGCACGCCGGGAGGCTGTGTCACACCAAAGAACAAAGAAATGAACGGAACAAGGAAGTTTAAGAATGCTAGTTTGAGTGAACTAATCACGGAAAGAAGCCAGCCAGCCAACACTGATGCTCTGCCAGTAGTCAAATAAAGATGTCCTTTGTCTGGAAGTCTTGTTTTGCGTTGACAAGCGTTAGCAATTATTTACAGTCTGTCCACTTTAAAGCAGGCTGTCATTTAAATGATTTGTTGAAGTCTATGCATTTACAGGGTGAGTTTTTTTAGCCGTAAAATGAGAAAAAGCAGCGTTATATAGAAAAGTTGTCAAACTGCACTAGTTTTTTGTTTTTTTTTAACCACTCTAAACAATATAACAATGAAAGAGGAGCCCTTGCTGTCAAGAGGAAAAGTGGCTGACAGAGAAAAAATATTCAAATCCATAAAAATAAGTTTTATGGATTTGACTGTTTCATTTTTCAGAGGTTTGTGGGTCCAGTTATCCTTTCTGGACATTCTTGGCAGTTTTTCTGTGGGTTTTTTATATTTATTCATATCAATATTGGAACTCCATTGTAACAAACAAAATTAAGAAATATATTGTGGTATAAATTTTGGCCATATCATCCGGCCCTGGACCAACCTCGAGCGGGTCACAGCGGTTCTGTTTGACAGTTAACAGCACAGCGAGCCATCTTCAATAAAATAATCGTGAATAGGCTTTCTTAGCACTTAACACTTGACATCTTTGCAGTGAATTACGTGGTGCTAAAGTGATGACAGCAAGATTTAAGCCCTCGCTCTAACCCCTGAACAGTTGTCGTGCATGTAAAAAAAAAAAAAACGGGACATTTTTCAAACCAGGCTTTAAATATGTTTATTTCAGCTCCAAAGTTGGACATTTAATCATTTAATGAGACTGACTCACTTTGGAGCCAACCCCAAATACTTTCACATTTGTGACAGCTCCAGAAGCCTGATGTCGCCCGCTTAGTATCATCCGGGATAATCCGGTTAGCCTGACAGCAACAACGCCCCAGCCCCTCATCCTTTCATCTCCATTGTCACGTTCGCTAAAATCTGCATAAAGACCCATTGTTTCCAGAAACTTGAAAGCTGTTCCTCCGTCTCTGAGTAAACATTTTCCGGGACGCTGTCCTCTCCTTACCTGCCGATGTGTGACCTTGTTCTTCTGCAGGGAGGCGTGTTTGTTTTACTCCACAGCCACTCCCAACACAAACAGCTCAGCCAGGAAAAGACACAAAGCACCGACTCAGAGGGCTAATTGAAAACAGGTTTAAGCCAATGAATGAATCTTTATTGATTCTGAAGTGTGATGCGGAAGACACAGATCGCTCACGTCCATCGCCGGTGTTGATGTGCGGTCAGTTGGGCTCATGCGTTTTGTGCTAACGTGTGCGATTGTGTTGGGCAAGAGGCATCCAACCATTCATGCGGCTCCGTAGTCATCAGCACAGCGAGTTTATTTACATTGATCACAAGTTTTCCAAAGCACACCCTGACCCAGGAGGAGAACTTAGCAGGAGTGAACATTTTGTCCGGTGGAGCGCAGTTAGCTGGAATGCAAGCTGAATTAAAGTTTTGCCTTCAGTTTTGGTTAAATTTGGGGAAAATAAAGAGCTTTTTTATCAAATATTCATGACTCATTGACCTCTCGTCCTGCGTGTCATGTTTTACCGGTTGACCGTGTTCCTGTCCATTCATTCACCTTGCACTTGAAAGGGCTCCTTTTCTGGCGTCGCTTTTTCAGAGCGCCGTTATGGCAAGGCGGAGGAAAAAAAAAAAGAAACCGCGAGGCCAAAAACTGCCTCTGCGCGTTCCACAGCCATCACTTTTGGCTCGTCATGACAACACTGTCCGTCCCTCGTTTTTCACCCTGTCGGGGAAAGGCACTTGTTTTATTAACACCAGCGAAAGAGAAGTCGGCCCTCCTCAAGACTTGTCTTTTTATGGAGACGGTCGAAGGCTGAGGGAAAAACAGAGCAGGGGGAAAACGCAGAAGTGAGGGTTCTGGCGAGATCTGATCCGTTGTGTGCGGAGGCAGATGTGCTTCCAGCGGTATGGGCCTCTGAACCAAGCAAAACACGGGCCCTAGGCGTTTCAAAGAGTTGGATTTATGGCTCAAGCTCTCGCCATGCTTTCGTCATCAGTTCACCCAAAGGTGCCTCTTACTTAATGCAAAGATAAGAGAGTTGGTGAGCAGGTTTAAATGGGGGTTAAGCATATTTGTGTGAAGGCTATGAGGGCATGATGTCATTTAGCATGCCACTGTGGGAAGTGTTACATCACAGTTAGGGAATTTGAAAAAAAAAATGAAAAGGGCCGCAACAGCTTGTTTGCATTGATTTGCTAGCGTTGCAAAAATGCTAATGAAAGAGTCAAAGCAGAGTGATTTATCATAGGTTTTATGAGTTATTTTTTTTATTTTGCAGAGGTAGATGCAGAATAATACGAACAGATCGTGCCGTGCAGAAACACCTCCGTGTGACCTTAGCGTCGCCAAGGCTGGAAGAAGAATCTGTTAAATCTGAACAGAAAGCAATTTCACCACTTGTGGTTCATAGAGAATCTGATAAGGACAGATTTTTGTTGATGTGAAGCTGTGGTGAAAACAGAAACCCTTGAACTGTGTAAAAAAAACTTCCTCTCGGGAAAAAGTCAACAAGTCATAAAGTCGTGGCCGGGGCCTCTGTGGAATCACAGCATCAAGCGTTATGTCATCTGTTGCTGCGTCAGTGTGTCTCTGGAGGTCGGACAGCATCATTGAAAGTGTTTTTACTTTAACAAAGCACACGCGTGTTTCTCTGACAAAATGTTCACAAACAAACTCGTGCCGTGCTCCGCGTGACCTCAGTGGATGCTTTTGTGTAAAATAACAATTAAAGAAAAGAAAATAACCAAGGGACAGGTGTACAGTACACTAATGGAGCCAATTCAGTTTACAGTGGAAACTGAGTTTAGCTTTGTCTGTTTTCAATCTTGTCAATCCAGGACTGAATACTCTTTCAGAGTGTAATGATGTACCTCAGGTGTTAGCTGGGATCATTTGTGTCCAAATATATGTTTGCATGGCAGAACAAACCTGTAGGACAAACCTCAAATGAGGCACACCCCATGGAAGAGAAGGGTGGAGTCGAGACAAGTGACCCAATCCAGACCCCTCAAAATGGCTGCAAGGAAAAGACATGTAATTTCATGATTAAAAAGGCACCTACAGGTCCTCTATATCTGCAATTAGGGATACACATTTTGGACTTTTTTTTTCATGACCGTGAGCCTACGCCTTTAACGATTAATAACCGTTAACGAATATGTCTGGTAGGGTTGGCTGCCGCGATGTTGCGCGCATTGTCGTGGACGCATGCGGACACTTCCCCATGTATACTCTTGTGGCAATGTGTCGCTGTCAGCTTGTCGCAGAGATGCCGCCGTCACTTTTGATTTATATTAGCGCGGTCTCTGCTATGTTATTCCACGCCACAATGCAAGAGCGACAATCACGAACTAGCTAAACTTACTAAACTTATCTCTTGCGTTTTTCCACTTCCTCACCGTCTCGGCCGTATCCAGACCCACATTCATCGCAATCTCCCTTCATGAATTACTAGAATATGTGCTGTCTTTGTAGTGTGGATAACGAGAATCGTACAGATGTGGGTACTTCCTCATTTTTTCGATGACGCGCTCTTTTCTACGCGGATGTAGAATTGACCAATCAGAGGCCTGTTGCACCTGTCGACACGCCCCCATGTGTTGATTGAATTATGTAGCTTAAAAACAAAACTGACCATTAGTATTAATCAGGTTAGAGATTACTGTTATCGGTTAACGGTTAAACGGTTAACCATGTGCATCCCTATCTGCATTATTTTGACATTTAAAGGCCGAATGACAACTGCGCCAACTCATAATACATCTCCCTTAAGTAAACCTCTTCAACCGTCTTGACTTTTATCCGAGCTTTGTGGTATGCATGTCTACGTGACTGGCCCTCATCTGCCAACTCAAACCGTCATCAAACTTTTAGCGCAGAAGAAGAAGACGCAGACATATTGGAGTCTGATAGAGTCATAGATAGAGAGAATCAATCCAGTTTGCTGATAGACAGGAATGTAGAAGTCACATTTCCAGCCGGGTGACATGAAGGGGACGAGCCGCACAGATGATGGCAGCAATAACAGAGATATCTGTGACAGGAATAACAGACACTCGGTGCTGCAGGGATAGCGTCCACATGCTTGCAGTGGGCGTGTGCATCCATGTTGCGCTTGGTATGCAGATAAGCCCACAGGGGACGAGCCCGTGTGGCGCGTGCGCGCCCGTGCGCTGCACTCGCAGCCTGCGCGAAGACTAGTAAAAAGGGTGACCTCGGAGTCAATGGGGTCTTTTCCTGAGGCTGGATTAGGAGCTTTCGAGACTGCCGCAGGAATGCGAGGATCAACAAGTCTGTTGTGGCAGTGCACGTTCGGGCACACATGCTCAGCCAGTCTCGGCACACCACTGTTTACCCACCAGCCTATCGTTCTTTATTAATATACCTCCTCTCCCGCTCTGCCGTTTCCTCTCCCTCTTCTCACTGGAAGTGAAACTGAAATGCATTTCTTGAAACTAGTTACATGAGGAAATTAGTGGCTATTTTTATCATTTTCATCAGAATAAGGCTCTGCGTGGATGTACATGAAGAGTAATCGTCGTTTTGTGTGTCCATTAGTCCTGCAAAGCTGTCCTTGTTTATTGTGCACCACTATTTTTCTTGTAATAAGCGTTTAAAGGAGGCAGAGCATTTGCAGCACACAAATACAAATTACACTGACTACTAGCAGATAAATTAGAGTGTAAATAGGTCCATCTCCCAGCTGTGCGATGACACTGATGTCTCTTAGCCATTTCCTGTTTCATACTCTCTCTGTCACCTCTGTTCAGAGAACACCCTAACAAGGATGTAGTTTCCCCAGACACAGCACAACACGTTTGTGAAAATGTTTCAAGGCCTACTGAAAACAGTGAATTTTCACCCTATTTTGCTTTCGAAGGTGATAGTGTTATTACAAATATGTATTTTTCATAACACCAACTATCTCCTTCATAAAAAGGCCACTTTTATTGCCACTCTGTTTCACCTTGAGAGGTTGTAACAGGGTAAAAAAAATAGCAACCAGGGTGTGCAGCCACAGGTGAGAGGCACTGAGTCACACACAAGGGAGAACAAATGGTCTTTAGAGCTTACGACATAGCTGAAGTTACGAACGCTGCAGTTCAAAGAATGACCACTAGGGCCTGGCTTCAACAATGAGTCAATTTCCATTGAGCCTCATGTTAAAGTTTCCACTTAACATCAGAAATAAACATATTTCCAGAGTAGTACAAAAAAACGCTTTGGTCTCTATAGCATAATGCAGGGATGACCAACCCTGGTCCTCGAGAGCCGCAGCCCTGCATGTCTTAGATGTTTCCCTGCTTCAGCGCACCTCAAATGAATGGATCATAAGTGTGTTAAAGACCCATTCATGTGAATCAGGTGCGCTGAAGCAAGGAAATATGTAAGACATGCAGGTTTGTGGCTCTCGAGGACCAGGGTTGGCCACCCCAGGTTGGTAGAGCGGGTCGTTCAATCACTGTGAGGTTGGCGGTTCCAACTGACCACATGTCAAAGTGTCCTGACACTGTCCAAGACACTGAAACTTAACTTGCCCCCAGTGGGCTTGGCAGCACCTTGCATGGCATGTGAATGGGTGAATGAAAGGCCGATGTAAAGGGCTTTGAGGACAACTTGATGATATGGAGAAAGGGCTATATAAGTGCAGTCCATTTATCCCTGGCATAATGGCTCGCACCATTTACCTGTGAGCCAAGTGAATGGCGTCAGTCCCAACGTCTTCTGCCTTGTCAGTTGCTACCAATCGCAGCAGCTGGAGCAGATAGGTCCTTTGGTCGAGTGACCTTCATCTCGGACCCTTCCATGGGTGCTAACCAGACCCAATAGCCACCCCAAAGCCAATTGTGCTCTATCGTGGCATCACTAAGGAACTCCAGGTCCCGGTGGAGCTTCGTCAGTCCTTGTTCCTGACAGTACTCCTGCCAGATGTTTTGGTGGCAACATCTGAAATAAGGATGGTTGGACAAATTCAATCTGCATTAATGGAAGGTGATGTTAGTTAATATTTAAAAGTTACCATAAGCCACGACAACTATAAATACCTAACTTGTGGTAGCTGAGATAAGGCTAACAATGTTACAGGTGGCTTTCATGCTTGCTTGTTCTGCCCATTTACCCATTTTTGTGTTAACTGGCCAATATGATGTCATCCAGAGTCATAAAAATCAGGCTCATCAGAAGATCTATGAGGGATGTCACAGAGGGTGTGTCCAGTTTCCATATAGTCTATAGTCATGCAACCAGTGCTGCATGCTGGCTTGTGATTTTGCCACCTGTGGGTTGATCAGTTTGAACAGCACGAGGGTGTTGGTGACTTAGGTGTGAAAACATTTGGTGAAACCCTTTTAAATAAACATATTTGGTAGCTTTGAGGCAGATTTTTTAAGTTTCTGCTGTAGCCCAGTTCATTCTAATATTCAAAAAGTCAGTGGTTGGATCCTCAGCCTCACCAAGCCCACATGTGGAAGTCTTCTTTAATCTTCCAAGTGTTCCCTACATGTTCATCAGTGTGATAAGGTCCATTATCAGGGAAATGTCCTTATTGAATAGAGGAAAAACACGATGGCAAAGCTGAGCCAAAATTAATTCTTTTATCATCAGGTACAAATGTTCTCACTTCGCAGCTTATGTGAGAGGACTGTAGAGCAAACTCTGTGGCACATGCCTTATTGCTCTGATTTCCCAGCTCTCAACACTAATCAAACCAACACTAAGCAGAGCCAGCGAGAAACAAGCTTTGATCGAGGTTCGGTGGCTCTCACAGAGACTGCCAGCAGGATGGTGATAAGTAGTTTACCGTGTTCATTAAACACCTCATTATCACTAACTGTATCAGTCTGTGGTTAAAACGGTCTCCACCTGGCTTGGTATTTCCAGCACTTTATAGCGTTCTTGGCCGGCGCATATTCATGCACAAGCACATGTTGCGGTCAGTTGAAGGCTTGCTGGTGCGCAGAGAGGGACAGCAGCATCGGAGCGTTGTGTTCATTCCCTTTCCGTCAGGGAATCAATAATAGACCAGCTGACCCAACAGTGACCTGTGTTGCACGCGCGCAAGCCCGTGCACGTATAAACGCATGCATGGTCGCAGCTACTGTGCAGAGAGAACAAAGCATCGCTGGGCTGTGACGGGTGTGGCGTGGGTCTCCAGGAAGTTACATTTGGCTAAAACTTCCTGAACTGAAACAAGGGTGCTTCTTTGAAATTGCTGAATTAATTAGTTTTGAAATGCTTTCTTCAATCACATGCTTCATTTCACAATAATGAATGGCTGATGACAGATAAGATTTAATGGCTTTGGCTACGTTCATTTATTTGATTTCAAAGTTGGCTATTAGCAAAAAAGGCATACATTTTTCAAATAAGCATAACTTTGATTTTTTAAACATGTTTTCATGCTTTCCTGGATGCTGTTCTACCCCAGGGACTTCTGCTGCTAATTCTGGCCCTTTTTAACATTTGTAAAATTTGTAAAGTTGTCGTGGCTACACTGAAAGGTGACTGCGAGCCTATGCCAGTTGCGAAGTAAGGCAACCGCTCTTGCATGTGCTGGCGGGTTGACTGAGCCTTACGGGTTGGATGATCAAGCAATGTTAACTAGGAGGTAGTAAATCAACTTTGAAGGGTCCAGATATGGCCGTAGTGAAAGAACCCAGCAGCCTCAAGAGGTAGCCCGCAGGCTTCAACTTGGGGTGAAGATAGCTACTTAAGGCTGCTTTACTCAGCCTTGACCTCAAACTCTTCCAGGCCAACTGAAAACCAGTTAAAGCAGTCTCCTAGTACAGATAACAGCACAACAAGCCATGATATTTTTAAAATAAGAATGATGATGGGTCTGTTAGCTCTTTATTTTTGGCTCAGAAGGCCAAGTAGTTAAAGTGATAGTGAAGTAGTTTGAAGTCATAGACCTACACTGTCAGTCAAAAGACCACACCCTTAGTTATGCAAATATTGATGTAAAAATCATAGATGTGAAATCTAGCCATAGAGAACAAAACTCTTTTTTATTTTTTTTTTTTTTAAATAGGCTAGAAGTATGTTCAAATTTCTGTTGCAGATGCTGGACATTTTAACATGGGGTCAATGGAGACCAACTCAGTTTTTGGATACTGCCCCTTGTGGTCATTAGAGGAATTGCAATTGTCTTCACTTCCTGATTCGTCAGATTTAGCCCCTTGGCTCAGACACCTAGTTGCTTTTTTTTCAAATGTTCCCCTTCGGATTCTTGCATTTGTGCAACTCCGCCAAATTTCCAGACTCCTTTCCGAAGGTATGATTTTAGTGGGTCTTCGTACTACCTTGATTCAGCCAAGGAATTTCTGTGTCCACCAAGATGATTAAAGGCATGACCCAAGAATAAATCTGTGTACCACACTTCTCTGGTGCTCAAAAGGTGATCACTGTCTCAAATTCCAGTGTGACAGTGTTAAACTTTATATCACACTGATGCTTGATGACAAGATTTTACAGTAAAATATGAGAAACCTGGCGAGCTAAGCAAGTAGATAAACTTTAGAAAGAAAAGGGAGGGAAAAAATGGTTCCTGATGAGAACAATTTTGAGTATGTCATCTCATATTGCAAGAGGTTGGTTTGCTTTTGCCTCCAAAAATGACAAAGCAAATTGTTTTATGTGAAGTGAATGAAAGTAAAGCAACATGTGTGCAAAAGGTGACCATGATCAAACTGGTCCATGAACCAAATATGATCATGAACATGGTTCCTGGCTGTTAAACCCTCAGGAGCCCTCAGATCTGCTTTGTGTCAGCCCAGTCAAACATTCCGGTTCAGTCACTTAAGTCTCGGTCTTCATCGGACAACAATCAATCCTCCTCCGAGAAGAGCCCTGGTTTACAAAGGGCCCTTGATTTGTTCCAGGTGACATAACATGGAACACATTGATCTCATCTGTTATAATACATGAAAACAAACCTAAACCAGTGCAACACAAAGGAAATACATAATATTCTGCTCTTCGACTCACATGTCGCGTACATGTGCAAATTGTCCTAAGTCATGTGCGAAGCTTGCGCGCACATGTTTCTGTAAACTAGCGTATAAACACTGCCATGTGCGCCGTAACTCTGCCATCTTCATCATCAGCATCATATGGAATCTGGAGAGCAGAGCTACCTCACAGGGTTAAAGTGGCATCCATGTGGAAAATAAAGAGTCTGAGGGAGACCTCGTTCTGATCCCGTTGGGTTAAATGGATAGACTGGACGAAAGAGGTGGAGAACCGAGAGAATGTGCTGTACTTTTGCAGTTTCTCATTCTCGGCAGCGGTGTGAACACCAGATAATTCCCAAGTCGTCTTGGCAAAGAACTAACGAGAATGACATTTATCAAGACAGTTCAGAGAGACGTCCGATTTATCTAAAAACGACAGTTGCAAATCCACTTCCTGCAAGAATAATAAAAAACCCTACATGTTTAAGATTATTTGCATGGGTGTCTTCAATGAGGAAGTCCTTTTGGGCGCAGAGGGGGACCAGTCTGCGCTTACAAAACCACCCTTCAACTGAAACTCCTGCAGCCAGACTGTGTGTGATCTAGTTTGTCCTGAAAGTGTTTAAAGAACAGAAGTGGTTCGAAAAATGATGATGAATACCACAAGCTGCTTAGCATGAGAAGTTAATTATCTATTTTTCTGTGTTTTGGGGCATGGCTTTAGTTTTATGAAAACATTTGATGTAGGGATGCACATTTTGGATTTTTTTTATGACCGTTAACCAACGCCCTTTAACGATTAATAACCGTTAACCGATATGTCCGGTGGGGTTAGCTGCCGCGATGTTGCGCACGTTGTCGTGGACGCATGTGGACACTTCCCCGTGTATACTCTCGCGGCAATGTGTCGCCGTCAGCTTGTCGCAGAGATGCCGCCGTCACTTATGATTTATACTAGCGCAGCCTCCGCTATATTATTCCACACCACAACGCAAGAGCGACAATCATGAAGTAGCTAAACTTACTAAACTTATCTCATGCGTTTTTCCACTTCCTCACCGTCTCGGCCGTATCCAGACGGCCGAGACGGTGCTGTCTTTGTAATGTGGAGAACGTGAATCGTACAGATGTGGGTGCTTCTTCATTTTTTCGATGACGTGCTCTTTTCTACGCAGATGTAGAATTGACCAATCAGAGGCCTGTTTCACCTGCCGACACGCCCCCATGAGTTGATTGAATTACATAGCTTAAAAACAAAATTGACTGTTAGTATTAATCAGTTAGACTTACTGTTATCGGTTAACGGTTAAACGGTTAACCATGTGCATCACTAATCTGATGTGTCATTACCGTTTTTCCCCAACACAATTGTGAGAAAGTTCTTACCAGCTTCAAAGATGCGTCCTTCAGCATTCGCAGTGATGGAAACGTGGGGAACCAAGACTGCAATTCCTGAGTATCCTGGTTTTTTGGATTTTACCATTTACAGACATGGCAAGAAAGATAAGGCCGCATGGTTTGGATTCCTGCTTTACATCACATAGCAGCTTTCAGCGCCAATACCACCGCTAATCTCTGAATCAATTATTTTGGAGCGTTCCGGCATCGACGGAGTGACAGCACTTCTCTGGGAGTGATTTCTGTGCCCGCCCGGGCACACGGATCTGTGTTGGAGGTTCTGTTCTCACGGATGGCAGAACGGCCACGCTGAAAAGAGTCCATGGGAAACTTATGCCCGTGGGGCTAATTACGAAACCATTTTCACTGATTGGCAGGCAAATTCTGCTCAAATTCTACTCCTCTGTTTGCGTTCAGTGTTTGTGTAAATGTAAACCCACAGAATCTAGCTGGGAGATATTTTCAGTCACAGGCAGATTTTATCTCCTTTTTTTTTTACTCCTTCAAACAAGGTCTTATCTCAGGGAGCACCCCCTGATGTAAAGCTGCAGGACCAGTCCTGGTCTAATGACCTCTTTTGGCTCTCGAGTAGTAACAGTCAGTACACCATTGAAGACATTTTCCTGCTTCAAAAACCATATGGGAATTAGAATTCAGTAGGGATGCCATGGAGAATGTCCCAAAAAACATCCCTACAGTAGTTTTGCTCAGGAAAAAAGTATTAACATCGTAGTATTCTGTACTGATGCAAAGGAAATGTAGCCACAGAAAAGTGTAGGCCCTATTATAGTGCGTCAAAACCACAATGTGAGCCAAGATGATTTGTAGGGCTGCATTAATCTTTTCACTTAAAGCAACATTCAAAAGTTATCCTTGGTCTGCTGTTGGATGACGAGGAGTCCAAGCTTTTGTCAGGGACTGAAAGGACGTGAACTGAAGAGGTTTTTTGCACGAGAGCAGAATCTGTTTGCAGTAAAATAGCAATAAATGCTCGCGCTTGGGCCAGTTGAGCCGCTTCAGAATAAATTGCAATTATAAATCTGTCCTGAGCATGAACTTTGATGAGGTTTCCTAAGGCTAGTCCAACGGTGTATTAAGGCTGTTAATACACCGTTGGAAAAAAAAAATTGGGCGGTGGGGCAGGGTTCAAAAAGAGAAGATCGGAAATTTTAATAACTCATAAATTTGTGTGAGAAAGCTTTTCAGATCACAGTAGAGAGTCATATCTAAGGCATAATTTCAGTGCTTTGAAGTGAAGTATTTAATTGGGGCTACAAATGGAAAAAGATCATTTTATTTTTCTCCTAATGCTGTCCTTTTGCTTGGGAGCCCTCTAGTGGCGACAGGGGGCCCTCTGGACTCCCAATATGTCAAGAAAGGGGTTAGAGTAGTTTCTCAGGTTAGGTTGGGTGCTATTTAGTTTCACCACCAATTTACATTGTACACAATGTCAGAAACTCTTTGGGTTGCTTCAGGTCAAAAGATGATTCACATTGTGTCAGAGTTCTGGGCAGATTTACCCACTATGAGGAATCATTTACAAGCTATAAACTTGTAGTTGAAAGCCAGTTCAGGAACATTGGAACATTGAATTAGAAACTCTTATTTCCTTGAGATATTGCTTCCAGACACTGGAAGGGAAGCCTTAAACAAGTCAGTGCTTTTGAATGATTGATTAAAGGCTGCTGTTCCCATGTCATGTGGTTGCTGAAGCAAAATAACAATCAGGGAATTTTTCCGAGCAAATTTTCATCCCATTTCTTCTCTGGAGTTCCATCGACTCAATTCGCACTTGCTTTTGTTGGTTGAAAGGCCGCTCTCAACATTGGTTCAGTCCCGTTTGGCAGAGTTCAGGTTACCGCTGAGTTGTGACCTGAATTTGAGTTTCACATCACTCCATTGCACACATGAAGGCCTGAGGCAACTCACATAACACTTCCATGCACGCAGGTCAAGGACCAGGCGCTGATTGCTCTAACCATCTCTGCTACCATTACGCCACAATCACTTAGTCTCACTTCAGATGCAGCAATGAATTTTTTCCACTTAGTTATGCTAAAATGGACAGGATCCTCACCCCTCCTCTGAACTCAAACAGCAGAAAATTCTGTCTATTTAGTGATGATTAACCAGCTTTAATAGTTCAGCTGATATGCATGGTTTGACAGAAAGACAGGACAGGAAGTAAATCCAAAAGTTCTTACTTCAACCAAAACCAGCTGGAGGTGAAGTGGGCGCCGGGCCGATATGACTCCAAAGACTCAACATGGAATCCTCAATGAGGAAGAAGACCTGACAAGTAGGGAGCTAAAGGCTTGAAGACATCACTGCCACTGGCAAACATTTCTCCTCCTGGGCCTACCACGCGAAAGTCATTGAACAGACAGGTTTCCCACGGCAGAACACTCTGAAGGAAGCCATCACTGCCAAGACGTTTGCCAAAGAACACATGGCACTATGCATCAGCATATTTTACCAACATCAAAACATCATCCCTATGTTGAAGTACGGTGGAGAAACTATCATAATTTGGCTTGCTTTGCTGTCTCAGGGTCTAGACCAGGGGTACCCAATCCAGGTCCTTGAGAGCCTCTATCCAGCATGTTTTAGAGATTTCCTAGCTTCAACACACCTAATTAATGATCGTTATCAGGGGGTCATCAAAGTCTGCACAAGTCTGTTGATGACACAGCCACTTGTATCATGGTGTCCCAAAGCAGGGAAACACCTAAAACCTGCTGGATAGGGGCTCTCGAGGACCAGGATTGGGCACCCCTGGTCTAGACCATTTGCCATCCTCTGGGAGAAAAAGAAAAAAATTCTCAAGTGGACATATCCGGATGGTTGTCCACCAGTGCTAGCTTAGTAGAACCTGGGTGATGCAGCAGGACAACAGGTCCATGTTTTCCTTGCTAAACTCCTAGTAGCTCAGTTGGTAGAGCGGGTCGTTCAGTCACTGGAAGATTGGCATTTCGATCCAAGTTCCAACTGTCCACATGTCAAAGTGTCCTTGGGCAAGACACTGAACCCCTAACTTGCCCCTAGTGGGTCTGGCAGCACCTTGCATGGTAGCAGCCACCCACTGGTGTATGAGCGTATGGGTGAATGAGAGGCCAATGTAAACTGCTTTGAGGACACCTTGATGGTGTGGATAAAGCGGTATATAAGTGCAGTGCAGTCCATGTGGCATATGTCTCAATAAATCTTCACATCAACTGCCAATCAACATTTAAATGGTATAAAACATTATTACAGTCTGGCAAGTAAACCTCGTCACAGCCTCCACATTTTATTATCATGCATAGCGATTGTCATACCGCGTTGTGTCACATCAACACATAATATTTCCTCAGGGTGTGTTGTCATCTCACAGTTTACAACCGTGGAATGTGACACTATGCTCTGGTCGTGTCATCTTGCGTGCCTATTACAGGTTTTGTTGCGAGACTGGGCTGGTGAGTGCATTAACGTGTGTCTAATGAGATTGCTCAGATGTCATGGTGGGAGGAAAATATTTCAGATTTGTTTCTAAAGCTGAAAGTGAAATCTTCTGTTCTGCTGCCCTCATTTTGCCCTCGCATATCTGAACGCAGAACTTAAAAGGGAACATGTTAGTCTGAAAATGTCTAAAAATATGCTAATCAGTGAGCAGCTCAGCTTAGCTGGGACTGTGACATCACAGACCCAGGGATATGTGGCAGTCTGTGCTATTTGACCTTAGCGTTTTATATAACCTGCATGGCGTGTCAACGTTTGAAGGGCAGAATGTGTAACATTTAAAATTTGCCTCAGTGAACAGCCGGATTCATGCGAGACTCACGAGCTCACAGTCCCAAGATAATTCATCTTGCGAGACTACAAGCAATCCTTTTGTATCCACAAGACAAATGTATGTCAGACCCAGTTGGGTTTTTTGGTGCGACATCAATTAGTTTTAACGGCTCCCACTGACTTACTGGCTGCAAGAGTTTAGTTTGGTAGACATTTGCTCCTGACCTCCTTCAAGAGAAGTTTTTTTTTTTTCCAAACAACTGATAAGAATGTTTTGAAACTATTATCAGACTAAACTATACAAGTCTGGTAATATGAACTCATGCTTATAGATTAGAAGTTAGTGTTTTTAGATTTCAGGTTGGTATAAATCAGTGTTTTATAGTCGGACCACTCCAAGCAATGTAAATGTTTCCTAACATGCTTTGCAAACGAATGAATGTTTTGCAAGGGAAAGCAGTAGCGAGGGCCTGCAGTATTTAGCATTGAAAGAGCAGCTCAGCTGTACCAGTTCTTTTCCTTTTCGATAGAAGTCTGGTTCATCTGGGTTCGCCTTTGATTTCCAGAGTGTAGTATAGAACTGAGTGATTTTATCGATTCTGCGATATATATCGATTTTTATCGAGTATCAATTTTTCAGCCGCGGGTATCGATATTCTAAGCGTTCTTTCAAAACCCCCTTGTCCCACCTTTAAAAGCTTGCAAGTAACAATTTGGACTGTTTAAATAAATGAATCTATTACTTTAAATAAATGAAACTTTTATTCATTTTGTCCAACATTTACAAGCTGCCTGTCAGCCATATAATGTGTAATTGATGCCTTCGGTTCAATAAATTCAAACAAAGTCATTGTAACACTCACAAGATGTCCCCAAAATCACTTTGTCCCTTTAAAATCTTTAGGAAAATGATGTAAATGTATTGCAAGATGAATATCGATATACATCGCATCGTGAGCCGTATATCGTATATCGTATCGTATCGCGATATTAGTGTATCGCTACAGCCCTAGTGTGGTACCAACATATGCAGAAGAAACTGGATCTGACAAACCATTGGATGAAGGAATGTGACACAGCCCGAGCGACTACCTGACTAGTATCAATAAAAGACATCCAAAAGGGTGTGCAGCGTGGTAAGAATGCTGGTGAATGACTTTTGCAGCCATCTTGGTTGTTTTAAACGGTAATTCTTGGACGCTCCTGTATGAGTCATCGCTTTAATGCCTGTTCGTTGCAATTGGTTCAGTGCGATCTGTACTGGTGGAAATGGTTGTGGATGGGAAGGGTTCCAGACCCATCCAGATTATCAAAATTCCTTGCGGTGTAAAGCATTATTTAAGGCAGTGGTGCGCAAACTGTGGTACGTGTACCACTGGTGGTACGCGAGCGCTCTCTGGTGGTACGCGGGGGAACGTCATGACTTGTCAATGCATGACAATGCATTATAAATACAACGTTTCAAATGAAATTCAGGGAACAATAAATAACTACAATAAGGAATAAACATCTCTCCTGTGTGTTTAAAGCTAATTAAGAAAGGCATATATGGCTATATTTTAAAACTGGTCATCATGGTGGTACTCGGAGAGCTCAATAGTTTCTCAGGTGGTACGCAGTATTAAAAGTTTGAGAACCACTGATTTAAGGCATTTGTTCATCACTAAAAGATTGAAAAGATGCACGCAAGATCAGAATTTTTGCAGCTGCATTAAAACATAAAATGGCACATTTATCCACAGAGACAAAGAAACATCACTGCAGTTGTACTCATATACTGTATTGTTAGAACGAGTTAAGCATAGGTTTCTGTGTGTAGCCCAGTCTGTCAATGACAGCGGACAGAGAAATACCTTGACAGATTTTGCATGTAACCTGTGGTTGGTCTGCCATCCTCAGATTACATTGAGCCGTACCTCTCCGCACACAAACCCGCACATTGCCTCAATTTTTCCTGCCAGTATCGGCTGTGCTGTTGACACAATACCCGATTTCCTTTGCCTTTGCAGCTTATATAACCATTATGCAAGACATTAAGTCTTCAAGGCCAGGCCTCTTTATTGCTGGAGGCCTTTCATACTATTCTGTCATTTAAAAGGAGTTCGCCCAAGGCTTTAGATGTTCATGCCAATGACTGGGGTTGTATATTTAGAGCACGCACTCCAAGTTGCTTATTCTTGTCGCAGAGCCAACAAGACCTCATTAAACGTGAAGGCAGACAAATAGCAGTGAAGGTCTATGATTACATTTTCTTTTCTTTTTTTAACCAATGTATGGTGGCCCCAAACAGCTGGAAAAATAAAGCAAAATGAATTATTTCCCTTCTCTCTGTGCCAGTAAAATGACCATCAAAGTTTAAAAGCATCATAGTCGATAATGTGAACTACACTTGCTGCCCATTTAGTAAAGGATAAAATGTCATGTTTTCTGTATTAAATTAAATGAGCTGATGAAATAATTCCTGACAGTGAATATAAAACTGCAGTATTCACAAATGGCTCTTAAATTTCAAACAAAATCAAGTTGCGCATTGTTGAAACCCGTGCTTTAACCGCTCCATGAAACCGAGAGCAACGGGCTTGGATTTCATCATAAAAACTTGTTTTGACAGTTGTACTTGCCCAAGTTTTACAGGTTGTTTCACCGTCACAGCAATCCGCTGAAATAAAGTTCAGTTTTGTTGTGAACATGCGAGTCTTGGAAGGGGAGTGTCTTGATATTGTTCAACATTACCATTAATTGTTTTATGGAAGTGCATTTTATTGCAGTGCACCTCAAGGCATATCAGGCATATTAATCTTTATATGAAACAACTGCTCAAATACTTGTGATGGAATTTTTTATGTACTATAATGAGGAAAACAGTCCTCAAACAATGAGTTTTTTTTCCCATTAAAAATCAAACGTTCAGGAGTTAAGCCATGCATTGCCGTGGCATTATTCCAGAGTTTATCAAATTACACCGTTTTCCATCTGCAAATGAAATATCGATATCAAAACATGATTATAGCTAAAAATTATAACATATAAATGTCTTGATTCAGTTTACTAGTCGAAACAGTTAAAGACGATTGTTATAACATTGAGTTTTACATGTAAGGTAGACATGATATGAAAAAGAAATAATAATAACTTTGCTTAAGACCTTATTTGGGCATCTGAAAACAGCATCAAGTCAAAAAATTCTGAAAAAAAAATCTCAACCATGTCACTTTGTTTGGGGCAGTCTAAATCTGAAAACATGTCATCTGGTGAATGATGGTTTCATTGCGTTCTGTACCGTTGTACATGGCTGTTCGTGGGAGGGGTGCCATACTTATTTCAGAAGAAAACTGAATGGACATGGCTGGCCAGGCTTTTCCATTTGTATTTTCATCCAACTGAAAATCACGTTGCGTTTGCTGTCCTCCAGAAGTACAAAGTCTATTTCTCTTTTTGTATTGCTATTAACAAATTCTCATCAGCAACTACATAATTCATTGAAGGGTGAGTGGGTCATTTCCAGTGACTTCCAATTTGCATTTTTTGAATATTATTTTTTTTTCAGTTGGAATTTAAAAAACCCGACTGAATACCCAACTGACAACAGCACTTCCATCATCACAAAATCTAACTCGTAAGCACTGGTGAAAAGTAGTCCATATAAGCAAGATGTGTAACAATAGCGCCTCACAAAGGCCAGAGAAAGGGATCGCCAGTAAACCTCAGGGTTTATGGAGCATCTGTGATGCTGGAATAATGATGAGGAATACTATACTACTCAAGATTTTGGAGTGGTATACTACCTGCTGCTTAGCTGTTATGTTGCTTCAGTTTTCCTATCAACACTAGTATTTTAGTTCAGCCCAGATTTGTTTTGTGTGTGCTGATAAGAGCTGTCACAGTTGGTACTGCACGTTCCCTCTTGCTTCAGTGTTTCTTGAAAATATATTTTTTTTGTCCAAAATACTGCACATGTACATGGTATCTCAAAGGTGTGGGACAGTTTTCAAATAAGCACAACTTCGTATTACCACCTGCCATAAACACTGAATTAAATTCATCATTTGAAAAGGCAGCTGTGCTTGTCCATCTCTGTGATAGCTTGATGCATTTCATTAACATCTCAGGAAACTTTGTCAACCTGTGAAGAAAAGTCATCAAACGCCTGTTTTAGGTAAACCAGAACACCCTCATATTCAACAATGTGGGAGCACAAAAAGTTTTCTCTACACATAGATACCTTAATGTTTTACTATTTACATACTGAGCTCTGATAAACGATTTCTGTTATGTCTGCATATACACAACCTGTTACACTGGAATGGATGGTATGATAATCTAATTTATAACAATAACAGCCCTGTTTTCTTTGCATGAAACTCCTCTGCCTGACCTCCTATACTGTAACCT
The DNA here is from genome assembly GCA_018398805.1 of Hirundichthys speculiger. NCBI lineage: Eukaryota > Metazoa > Chordata > Actinopteri > Beloniformes > Exocoetidae > Hirundichthys > Hirundichthys speculiger. The sequence continues at coordinate 374,977 of JAGFBZ010001190.1, forward strand.
GATAACCTCACATTTTATTCATATGAAAAAACCCCGTGCAGTTAAACTACTTTTGCGTTGGGTTATATAACTTGTATGCGGAGAACAGGGATGCTTAGCTCACCACGCTGAGTCAAAACAGGTGGAAAAACCCCATTAATTGCTGGTGTGTGACAGATATATGTAGACTCGTACACTCACGATCAGCGCTCGCTGAGGAGCCAGGGTGGTCAGTAATTACAAGCAGATGTGAACCTCGGGGAGGTTCCAGGTCAATGAAAGCAATGTATTATTATTGTACTGTAGTGTGTACGCTTGCCAACCTGTAAAAGACAAAAAAAAAAAGAATAAAAGAAAAAGAAAAGCAGCGTTGAAACATACCGTAGCATTCCTCTTGTTCGGTGTTGTGTCACAAAAACTTCCTCTTAAGAGTCATTCAAAACCAGCTGCAGAACTAACGACAAAGAACAATAAAAAAACCCTATAAGCTCAAGTAAAAAAAAAAAGACAAAAGCTCAAGTTCTTTTTTATAATTAATACTCAGTGTGAGTAATCTCCTCTGGTAGCGTCTTTTACAGTATCTCCATGTCATTCTTAGAAGCCTTTACGAAACCATCCTTTGGATGTGCATGGTAAGACCGCTTTAAATCTAGCCAAAGCCACTCAACATGCAGGTTGTCCTCAAGGCCAAGCTCACTGGACCCTTGAGAGATTTTTCACCCTGCTAATTTGTCAAAGCAGTGGATTAAAGGCTTAGAACCCATGGGAGAAAAAAAAAATCCCAATACCCTTGTTTACTGTTGTAATGCTTGGTAAGGTAATGATGCTTGACAGCTTGGAATTAAAAAAAAAAAAAAAAAAAAGTTCTACATTTCAGCATGAATGTTCTTTAAAATGTTCTCATGAGTTAATGCAGATTGTCAGAAAATTATCCAACATGACAGACTGAGAATTAACATTAATGCAACAACGGGTCAAGATTCAGGTCAAGATTTAGACCCAACTGTTCAAAAACGTTGTCTTTGGGGCTTATTTACTAATTTTCCTCTCTATTTACCCCTGAATATTGAGGGTTCATCCCTTCTGGATGAACCATATATAGAGTTCATCCCCTCTATGTACAGTCTATGGTTACACCACAACATTCATCTGCATCGGCTCATTCTGGCTTTAAGCTCAGTGGACGAGATTTCCAAGGCTTTCAACTGTCTCAAGTGATTGGCAGTTCTTCATTTCTTTTTTCAGTCACATCCTCGTCCACCTTCCGCCCAGTCTCACGAAAGACTTTTTGGGTTCTCCATTTCCACACATTACATTATGTGACAATTTTTTTTTCTACTCGTCAGCTGTTTGGCAACCCTGCTGCCGTTGTCCGCGTACTCTCGAAGCGAGCATCGAAGCTCTTGCCCAACGTTTGAGCCGCTTTGTTCGGGACCTCACCATGTTTCTGATCTCTCTGACACTGTTATCACGTTAAGTTTAAAACTCCACTTGTAACGGGCACATCCAGGTTGCCGGCACTGCGCCACCTGCTGTTGTGGATGTCGCAGTCAATGCATTTGAAACAACCAGACTTTTTTAGATGGGTTCAAACAGGAAAGACTTTGGGTCATTATGGTAATTCAGTAATCAGTGCCTGATCAATGATGGAATAATATTCTGTTGCACGGACGCAGTGTTTTCTTTTCTCTAAACATGATTGTGATTGTAAGGAAAGTTTATAATTTTTTATTTATTCTTCCCTTCTGTCCTCAAAGTTCTTGGGCATTTGTGGAAGCAAATGCATCAATAAGAGGTGACAAGAAGCATGGATTTACACATAACCGTAACTTTAGGGATGTATTTTTTTATTTTTTATATGCACATTTGCAGGGTGTCGTGACGCTTTCATAGCGTGGGTCACGCGGTCGAATGATTTCAGCAGTGCATCACAGCAACAAGTGCCCCAGTGGCTGTCTGTGCATGTGTTACCATAGTAATATTTCTTTCACTTCCTCACCCCTTTGATTTCTGTATGTATATGTCTCCATGGAAACTGACATATTCCTTTGTGCCATTTGTCCCTTTGTCTGAAATAGAACAGAAACCACACGCTGCACTGCACTGTTTCGTGTGTCCAGATGGCATTAGTCATCGAGCTGCACGGTGCGAGTGCAGTCAGCGGAGTCATTAATCTTTCCAGTGGAGCATCTGTCAGATGGGAGCATGAAATAACAGCAACAGTGTGACAGCTTAATATTTTCTGAAGCCAACCTTTTTTAGAGATTTGTAGTGAGGCCTTAGGTAATTTACATATTCCCGGGACATTCCAGAAACTTGCGGTGGCGAGTCTGGGATCATAAAGTTGGTCTTGAGTTGCCACGATTCGTCTCCGGGGGCCATGTTGTAGCTGGAGGCCGTGCAGGCGTCCCGCGTGTCCCCGTCCTTCAAACTGTGTTGCTTCTGTTGGTGCAGAACGCCGCAAGTACTTCTGAAATAGTGCTGTGCGGTATGACCAAAAATTTATATCACAGTATTTTTCAAAATTATATCAGTTTCACTGTATATCACTGTATTTTTTTTTTTTTTTTTGAAGGCACAACTGGGTGTTTATCACATTTTCTAATCATTTAGAGAGGAATTGCAGTAAATTGGCTTAGAATGACCTATTTTACTGTCACGAGGAGTGAATATTGTAGAAAAACATTCATATCTACACTAATATTAATACAGGTTTGCATGGCCTCAGAAAATGATACTATTTACAAAGAGGTGGCACTCGTGATTCTAATTAAGTGAAGGGATCAGAATGCATGATAGTTGCAGTTAAAATACAGAACCCTTTTATTTTTCAAATTTTGCAAACAACTTGAAAAAAACATATTTTGTAAAAAAATCAACATTAACTACACAATGTAAACAACGTTCTAAAGTTGTAGCCGCGGGAGGCAACACCAGCCTAGTGTTGCCTCCCGCGGCTACAACTTTAGCTCGGCAACATTTGCAGATTATTGTAGTTGGTTGGACATCGTCTTTTTTAAATCCAAAGAACTTCCATTCGTTCAGGAAGAAGTTGCAGTTCTGGAGCTTCCATTTCAGGACTTTCGCTGTTTGCAGCCACCACCGTTTAACCATAAAGTAGTAGCGTGTTGTGCTCCCAGTGCAACTGCAAAACAGTCCCCTGTCAAACAATGTTCTGCGGCACTTACGTTCCGCTGTACGCTACACTACATACTCACCGGTATTATGGTATATGAAAAATTCATATCTTAAGAAAAATAAACACCGGTACTCGGTATGAACCGGTATACCGCCCAGCACTACTCTGAAGTAGTAGGAAATACCGTTTTTTGAATTGAGGATGAGGTAATTATATCTGCACAGTCGGTCTAGACAACATTATCAGTGAGATGAACGTTATGAATTTTAGACGGGCTATTCAAACAATGTTTTCATATCAAGCTGAGATCTGACATGACGCGTGCTTTCAGAATCATTTTTCTGTGACGGCCCACTGTAGCTCGACATGTGCAGGATAAGCAGTCAGAAAAATGGATGACTACATTAATTTTTAATTTGTGGTCCAGTAAAATAAGATTAAATTAGACTTGATAGGTGCAATAATATTGGGAGAATGGTTATGATATTATCATGCTTGTGTGTTTTCCAGCTCCTCTGATAAAGCCAAAACAAATTAACTTGTACTCTGGGTAATATGGAGATAATAGTAGCTGCCTATCATTATTATGATACAAATGTAATCAGGTTAGTTAATGAAATCGTGTTTTCTGTCTGGGGGTTACTTCCTCTTCTTTGCTAATCTGACCAGAAAAGCCTTTTATTTTTCCTCCTGTGTTTGTGTCTGCAGCTGTTATCTTGGCTGTCGGCCGTAACTGCCCGAAGGCCAAAATTGATTCCACGTCACATTTTCTCTATTTAATGATTAGTATATTTGGAAAAGGAGTGTAACTAGAAAGTTCCACATGACATCAGCCTGTCACTCAAACTTCAGGCTGCTTTGCTGAGCTTCGTCCCTGGACCCTTCCAGGTTAACCCAAAACCATTTAAATTGGTCTCTTTGTGCAAGTAACTGCACAACAAGCCAAACGATATAAATAAATAGATAAATTAAGAATGATTCTGTGTTTATTTACAGCTCAGAATTCAAGTCAAGACAGAGCAAAGAAATTATACAGTATAAATTATGCAGAAATTATGTGGTTTCATGTAATTTTACTTAATGAGACACATAAAAGTTCCCCCTCCCCACAGGGTTGTCTGCAGACATTATTGGAGGCTGGTGCTCAAGCATTGAACTGCGTGTGCTTTCAAGAGGAAAGCAGTTCAATGACGCTTGTTCGCATTATATGATATAAAACTTCAGCCATTTTGTGTCGTGAAATATCGACTTTCACAAAATCAAAACTTTGATGGAAAATTATGACTTTATGTCCTAAAATCACAAAATTTGTTCTGTAAAAATAAGTTTTTTATATCACAACTTTGTTGTAAAGAGAAAAGTTTTGGCATAAAAATCTCAGATTTCACAAAATTATGACATTTAAAAAAAAATATATTTTTTGTTATAAAATCTTGACTTGCAAAATCAGCCTTTTAACTTGCTATTGCAACTTTTTGTCATAAGATACTGACTTTTACAAAATGTCTGTAATGAAAAAAATAACTTTGTAAAATTAAAAGACAAATTCTTGTGTAAAATTGCAGATTTTGCAGCATCATAGCTCTGGGTCTTTACAAGCAAATCGTTAAATAAATTCCCAAATATTGCAAAATTATGACTTTTTGACATCAATTCCCAATTTTGTCTGATAAATATCACTAACAAAATTCTGATTTTGGGCCAAAAAAAATAAATCCAAAACATTTTGTGTGAAATCAAAAATTATTTTAGCTGAAAGAAAAAAAAAAAAAACTTTTGCTGTAAAATCATGACTTCCAAAATGACTTCTTTTGATCATGAAATAGAGGCTCCTGCAGAAAGGACACTTGTCAAGTCAAAGGACAAAAGAGAGTCTACCTGTGCATGTGTTTGCTCTTCGACTACAGATGCAGTGGACCAAAGCAATTTCTAAGCTGCAAATCTATAAGATGCAAAGCTGGACAGTTTAACATGGGGGTCAATGGAGTTCGAACTACTTTTGGAGCCAGACCCAGTTGTCAATCAAGGAACAGTTTTGTTCACTACTGGGTCCGGGTCAGTGTAGCGAGCTGGATGTGCACCCTTGGTTGTGACATCAATTTCAACAGAAGCACACCCCATGGTGGGGGGGATGTTGTACTGTTTCTCTGTGGTATTTCTATCAGAGCATTAAAGACTCAGGAAATTGCTGGGATAAAAAGATCTTTATATGACTCCTTTAAGGGGAAAAAAGTTCCCCCTGAAACTAATGTTTTCAATTCATTAGAATACATTGTTTTAAGTCACCAAAATGATGACAAGTCACTATGAAAAGAAGTGATCCTCATTTATGGTGGATAACTATGCTAATGTGAACACAGAGATGACAAGAACTCGCAACATCTTAGCTAAAACATGGTGGAAACACATTCTAAAATAAATATTCTATTATAAATAGTGCACAGACAGTAGTTCCAGATGTGGTGTATGTGTGGGACATCTCTGTTTGTACATTTGAATGTCCCTGCAGGCCACACAGGCATTCAGTTTATTGTTGTTGAGTCCGGCAGTGATACCAGGATTTAGCCTCCCCCCACTCACTCACTCTCAGCATTCCACAGGTTTCACCGAAGCTCATCCATCCCCGTCAGACATCCTGCTGCGCGAAAAGCAGCTCAACCGAGGAGAGGCCTCCCTTTTAAACTTTTCCAACTGGTTGTCTTTTCTTCTACTGTAGACAGAAGTTGTGTACAGGCATGTGCATCTGCGTGCCCCCGTCAAGCTGTGAGTGAGGTCATGCAGGAGGGAAGAGGGCTTCCTCAGTCAGCGATAAAGAATGGCATTCACAAACGTGTGTTCACAATAACACAAAGACCAACAGCCCACTGGATGATTTATTGAAGGGCGCAACACGCTTTCTTTGACTCAGTTTATTCATTTGAGCAACATTAAAACCAAAGACCAGACCAAATGTGAACTAAGCTGCATGGGGGCAAGAGCACTAACAGATACTGAAGAAACACCAAAACAAACTGTTGCTGAGGATTTACCCATCTCAAGAATATACATATGCTTTATTATGTTACAAGTGTTGCAGACGTTTATTTTAAAAATCCTCACAACAAAAGCAACAAACAACTTAAACACGAATAACAACCAAATGGAACCAAAAATGATAAAAGTGCAAATCAGTTATAAATTAACCACAGTTAAAATACTATATGTTAAATGTAAAACAACAACCAAATAGAACCAAAAAAAATGTTTAACCACTTGTTTATTTCTGTATTCAACCAATTTCCTAGAACCACTGACCAGGAGTGAAGTCAGTGAACCAAATCATCTGAGTCTGGCAGTGTTTCCAACAAGTCCGCTAACTTGCGTGAGCCAGCCAGCCAGCCAGAGGATCCACAGGATCTGGGTTAATGGAGACCTCGGACTCGTGATTCCTAATCCAGTATGAACATTTGAATCATGAACCCGAGTGATTCAGGAGTCAACCAGCTCTAGCGTTAGCTTCCTCACTCAGATAGCTAGCTTACACACAGGCTAGATTTTGGCTGGCATTAGTTAAATGTACACATGAACTGGTCTGTACTTACTTAAAATTCTGTTATTGCATTTTACATGCAGATTTCAAAATTTTAAAATTGGAGTGAAACATTAGCTTTATGGAAAAAAAAGATCAATAGTTAGCAAAATGATCCATGTCAGAAGCACTGAAGCTACAATGAAAATGCTAAGTAATTTAACTTTAAACTCAGGTATTTTGTTGGACTTCAAACAAAGGGCAACAACCAGTTTTCTTCTTTGACGTGAACCAGGATATTGCAGTTTTTTAAAAGACCACTAGAGGTTTAAATGTCTAACTTAGGTTTTTATTCTCTCAGAAATCCAAGTTCAGCAAAAATGCTAACAGAGCATCACTTCAGAGCAGTCTGTTAGCCCATGCTCACTTAGGGTTGGCTAGTCAAGGGTCATGGTGGAGATGGATGGACATCATTCAATCAGAATGAATTTAAGGGAGCACTGGTTAGCTCAGGATAAGCTAAGCAAAGCTAAAATAGCTAGCTTGTGGTGACTGATGTTACGTGGGCAAGTTCCAGCTTGTTGTTGGGCTTGTTGTTTGGTTCCATTTGGCCAATTAGATTAACCAGATTTCAGTGAAGTCAGTTCTTGCCATTATGGCGGCACGCAGGGTGATGAACAGAGGCTTCAAAAAAAATCCCATGGCTGATGTCACAGAGGATTTACAGACAATTAGCAGAGATTATAAAACTCCAGACAAAATATATGTAAATGAACCGAGTCAAATTTTTGCTTTAGACACATCTTTTTTTTTAAATAATGGCTGAATGGTGGCTCTGTTGCCTCATTGCACTGACCCTGGTGGGAGTACAGAGGCCTAAGCATGAAATGGTTGGCCTCTGTTTTTGTTCTGTTGCAAGCAAAGACAACATAAACACAGACACATAAGAGCACACTCGTAAGTACTCTGTCTGAATAAGGCATTAGATAAATTGCTGCAGACTTTCTTTACCTCTTCCTCTCGCTGACCTCCTCTCTCAGACACGGAGGAATGCATGATCAGAGATTCAGATGACTCAAATGTTCATCAAAGCCAAAGCTGCCTCGGGGTTCTCAACAATTCATTGTTATTCACTTCAACTCAATCTCACCTTGATCACAGACTTAACCAAAGCCGCAAAACAAATCTGTCTATTGGTGAAAAATGAGGGGGAGATGGCTTTTCAGGCCCTCAGGCCCGACACCAGCAACATCAGTACCTACACGTACGTTTGCTATGCTTTTGCAATGTTAGTTTGTACATATTTTCCCTCAGTGCAACGGCATTTCAGACCGTGTCCTCAGTTGCTCCTGAGGGAAAGGCAGTTTTTCTAAGCCACACTTTATCTTTGTAGCTGTATCACTTTAATCCAGTAATTTGGATTCTATCGTGCTGTGAAAAAAGGAACTTGATGCGCATCTAACATATCTTTTATCATTAACTAACAAAACAAAAACACTTTTCAATGGTTAAAAAAATAGTACCCAGCGCTATTCTTATTTAAAACCACTTTACGCAGTACCACTTCTGACCACATGGGGGCATATAGATCTGCTGTGTTGAGAAAACAGCCAATGACAATACCATGTAATGAGTGCGGACAGTCCAGCACGTCTTGTAATGCCACTTTGCCCCACTAGAGGCATCACTCCAGGCTGACACATCAATAACTTCCATTTCTGCTGCTTCCTGTTCTGGGTCATTACTTTAAAAATTTAGCACAAGTTTTACGCTGGATGCCCTTCCTGACACAACCAGGATGTGAACCTGGGACCTCCCATATGGAAGGCAACAGGGGAGGCCTTTATTGTGATATACTGCCTTCATGTGGTCAGAAGGGGTATTGCTGCACAAAGTGTTTTTGGGGAGGAATGCTTTCGAATAATAATAAAAAATACGTGAGCTGATGGATTTTGGCTCAACATTTTAGGTCCTATATTCTAAGGAGAAAAAAAAATGCAAGATTCAAATCAGTTTCCTCTGAGATGCAAAGAAGCAAATTTACAAGAAAAACTCAAATATTGTCTCATATCACAGTCTAGACTTTTTAATTTTGCCTTAAATTCTTCTGCTTGTTGATTAAGTCAGCCATATAGCTGCATCTTTCTATTGTGTTTAGTTTATGATGGGTATAAATGAGAAACTCAACATGTAAGTTGTTTTTGCCTCAAAATAAAAGAATGTGCCTTAAAAAGTCAGCTCAGTCACTCTCGTTTGTTCCTCTACCAGCTTTTCTTTCATGAGTTTCTTAGTTGTATTTGTGAGAAAACGTCCATTATAAATCTGTGAGTTACTTTCATTATTGCTGATGTGTGCCATAAAGCCATACATTAAAAAAACGCAGCAAAAGAATTGACTGGAACTGAAGTTATTTTAGGAGGTTTTTGCAGATGGAGAGACCATGACATCTAGACAACTACTAACTAAAAACAGTTAAAGGCAAAAAAGCTGCTTTGACTCTGCTGCTACCATTCTTTACTCATTTGTTTTAATTCTCACCTCGATCTTCCCTCTCAGGGTGATTTCACCTGGAGCAGCCTGTCGGGGCGGAGCGTGCGCCTGACGCCAGTTGCCATCCAAAGCCTGTCGGAGCTGGAAAGGGCCAGGCTACAGGAAGTGGCCTACACCCGCTTACTCCAGGACTATGACCTGGGATGTCAGATAACCATGCCAAAAGGTGGGACCCTCTGGAGTTTTACGACCTCTTTTATGACAAATGGATGGGTCAGATTTGCTGCTTCACCTACTCGCAGGCCGTTAACTGTGACAAAAGGCATCTATTGTGATGCATTTTATACACTTAAGCCAGGTTTACTCTGTAATCTTGTCCAGATACTTTCAAGTGTCCCATAAAGTAAAGCCAGCACACAAGCCTCTGACCACATCCTTCTGTCATCCCTCAAGTGCGTCTTCAGGGAAGTCATGTATGGGCTATGTTTGGGGAAGTTTTGACAACACATGAATTTAGATGTAAACCACACTCTCAAAGGAATCGGGTGCTTCCTGTTTGACATGGTATCTTAGGAGCCTCCTCCTCACCATGACACGCGACTGCCTTTCCGCTGTAGCCGAGGCTGGATACAGCCACCCTACCTTCCTGCATGCACAGAAAGAAGCTCTTCATTATGGTAGGGGGGGGCTGTATTTATCCCTGTTTGTCCTTGTGGTCTTATTGTACAGGTTAATAACTCTGTTTGCTTATATAAGCCAAATTATTCAAGCTGACGAGCTGTAGGAAAATGACAAAATTGGACAAATTGACCCTCACTGAGGACACATGGACAAAGCTCTGCAGTGAAGCTGCAGGAGTCGGTGGTTTTCCACTGGGCTCACCCATGCTAAAAATGTCAGCGTGCACCACAGTTCAGACATAGATTAAAAAAAATATATACACAATCCTACTCAATTTAGAGCAAAGACATGGGCAAAACATTCAATATTGACAGCCTTCCCAGTTTAAGTAAGGAACAGGGTACACCACGTTTTCATGGGGCAAGTCAGGAGTCAACATGTGGACTGTTCGTCATCTGGACGGTGGTTCTGTCACTAGCTCCTTCAGCATCTGCCACAATACACACCATTTATCGTTTACTTGTTGAAATTGATTTTTGCTTTTTTGCTTTTTACCCTCTGTTTAAAAAGCTGTGAAGTAGCATCTGTGTCTTTAAAGGTAGGCTAAGCGATTCCATTTATATTACAATCCAAAGAGCACTTATTGTCACATTCAGTGAACGTCTCCTCTCTCTGCTAGATGGTTAAAAAACACACACAAAGAAAAAAAAATCAGTCCTTACAGACAAAAGTGGATGAAATCTGCACCGCAAACCATGTAGAGATTGCTCCAGCCAATCGTTGACAGGGGGAGGGTTTGTATTTGAGGTGTTTTTTTTTTTTTGAGGTCCAGGAAAGAAGGACCAAACTCTGTGTTTTTCACTCAGATATCAATAAAAATAATGTCATCCAGAAATCACGTTATCTTACCTTTAAAGCTCACATAGTTTAATATTTATAGAATCTATCAAACTCTAAGTCATCCACTGAAGCCTAAGCTGAAGTGCCTTGAAGTGCAGTACCACTCACAACCACTCAGCACTGCCGCCAGAACATGACTTGGAACTGCATATTTGACATATTTTGCTTTTGTCATGACTCATTTTAAAGTGTTAGACTGAAGAGAACTGGACAAACTGACTGATGTCACCAATAGGTTTCTGAAAAGTAGCTTTTTTTTTCCCTCTCTCAGGATTTTTTGGCACTAGTGGCCTTTATTCACAGACAGGAAAGTGGGGCAGAGAGAGTATGTGGAAGACATACGGCAAAGGGTTGCAGGCTGGGAGTTAAACCTACAACCGCTGCAGGAGGACTCTGTATATGAGCCGCCTGCTTGAACCACTGGGCAACCTAGCTGCCCTCTGAAAATTACCTTTCAAGACAGTTTTTTGGACTCATGGTGAACACAATCCTTGCAGGAGCTGACTGAACCCAGCCCTCCTTAATTCAAAAAAGGAGTGCCACTACCAAATAGACATTTGAAAAAGGTACTGCCAGGGGGCCGGACCAACCCTGCCATTTGCTGCTAGCCTAAAATCGACCATGCTTGATGACTCAGGCATAGCAGCTGTCAGGGGCAGAGGCTGCCACCCAGAGCCTTCTAGATTGGATTTAAGTGGTGTTTCAGCAAAAGCTGGATTACATGGAGGAGGCATCTTCAATGGCAAACAACTCTGCCTGAGCTGCTGACTAATTAGCAGTTGTCTAACTAGTTGTCTACAATCACGTCCAGCAGAACATCGATTAAGCTTCCAACTTGGCTCCAATGTAGACTCAACCCAGAAGCTATGTTTAAAATGGTAACATAACAACGACAGCAATAAGTTAGCTCCTAATTTGTCGCTCAGATGTCAAATTCAGAGAACATGCTAAGCAATACAGTAGCTAAAGTGATGATGGACTGTAGAAAACACACATCCTTAATTATGTATACATTTTTGGTTTAATATAATATGAGTATGTAAAAATCAACACCATGTACAGTTTGTCAAATTTTTGTTTTTTAAGCCAGCCTTTAGTGGTCAGTCGAGGAAGTGCATATTTCCCGTATTTCCAGGATCAGGTTCATTCATCAAGCCTGGATCTTGCTACTTGATTGTCACACAGCTGAGATCAGCTTGTTGTGTTACTTTTAACAGCCAAAGTGATCTGAAACCTTTCTGCAGGTGATATTCATGATTGCAAGTGTCTGCTTGTGGCCAGGCAGAGATTGTATTACGTTTTCATCATTTCCACATGTTAAAGACGTGGAAAAAGTCTTAACGTGCTTCTGGATGCCAGAACTGAAAAGCATCTGTCCACTTAACATACAAATTTCCTGATTTCAGAATATGCAGGTCCAGCTCCAGAAAACACTGGTCATTTCTTTGTCAGTTTTATTTAGTAATATGTGAAGGCGAAGACACGATGAGCATTGTTAGCAAAAACATTCCCTTCTCAGATGGATCCTTTTTGATATCTTCAGAGCCTTTTGAAACCCAAACAGTCATTTGATACAGATAAAACAACTGAGATCAAAAGAATGAACATAAATAAACTTTTCTGTCCTGTTAAATTAGTTTACATCCCGACATTTTCTTCAGCGACTCCTTGTAGCGTCCCAACCCCCATGTTGGCAGCCACCGTCTGAACACACTGACTAAGCTGTTTGTTTACGACCCCGTAACTGTGCGAGTGCTTTTCTTGAGCTTTGAGTCTTTGTTCCGTTGCACTGTTTCTCAACTTCCAAATTCACGCATTGACTCGATATTTGCTAATTATCTGTATAAATATATATATAAGAATTAAACCTCAATTGGAATAGAAGCTTAAATTTGCTCCTTTTGAATCGGACTTTCCCCTTAAGATTACGTCGTCTTCCAGGAGTCGCTCACACAGATGCACATCGTGCACAGTGAGGGCACTATTTGTTCCAGCGGACAGTATATAGCAGAGCTGGTGCCATAGCAGCGGCGCAGTGCAGCCAATGGATTATCCAGGGCCTCGCATTCCAGCTGAAGGTTAAACCTCTCCCCACCATGATTTAATACGTACTTGTCTGTGTTGCTTATGAATTCCAGAGCCCCTGACGGCCGCCATGTGCTAGAGAGGGAAATATTTCAAAAGTGGAAGAAAGCGTGTGTGCATGTGATTGCTATTTCGGCAGCGCTAATGTGTGCTTCTTCTTTTTTGTTTTTACATTTATCTGAGTGTTAGGGATCGGGTTTCTGGCGTCTATTCAAGAACTACAAGCAGATTAGAGAAAGAGACAATTGAGAGAGACATGGGGGAATTGGATGAGGCGTGTGATGAGACAGAAAGGGAGCAAAAGTTCGTCAGATGATGTTGCAAAGAGGCCTGGAGTTGAACTGAAGAGTGCGGAGGTTGTTCGACGTCAAAAATTTGCTGCTCCCTTTGCGACATCTGCTTTTCTTTGTCCGTGTCTTGTACCCCATCCTCACCTACCGGTCACACTTGAACACACTTCTCTTTGCAAAGAAAGCGTTGGACCGCTCACGCCAAACACGTAGCGAAAGATGAACCTGCTCCCTAGCGTTAGCATGAAGCGCGCTGTGGGAGTCGGATCAGATTTCCCGGGCTCCGCTGAATCGACACAAGCCGAGGGGAACATCTGGGGTTCAAACTGAGTTTGCGAAACCGGCGTGCCGAGGCAAAAGGGTCCAAAGAGATCTGATGTGGGAAAAAAAAAATGTTGGTTTTGGATAACGAAGAAACAAATGGCGGGGTGACAGAAAGATAACATCAGAAGCTTCTGAGGTTTCCACATGCTGTCACTGCGGACGGAGATGAGGATTCCAAGGCTTTTAACGTTGCATCTGCCAGAGTTTCCTAAACCGTTAATTGGCAGACCCAAGAGTCATTCATCATCCGGAGAGCTGACAACATGGCTTCCCCTCTTGAGGGTCATATGGTTTTTGTTCTGCTCTGTCCAGTTATTGCTTTACATTTATCATATCTTGTCATCTTCAACTTAGCTTGCCACAGCTGTGTAAAAAGTCTCTTGTGAAATGGGTCTGGTACCCCTCTCATTTACCGCCATTTCCACCGGTACAGAACGTACCGAACCAATCGCAACATTCACTGCCGCGTCCTTTGTTTCACCGATGCCGATCCAGTGGTGTCCAGAAGCAGTTCCTTCTGCATCTGTTGTTACTGCCCCCAGAAAGAAATGTCAAATTAAACGAATTAGACTAATTCTAGAGGAAATTAAAGAGGGAATGAATTAAGATGGCTGGCCAGGCTACCTCTGAGCAGTCAGGGTGATGACATGGTGTTAAGACTGAGAATGGAAACCAGGCCAGTGGAGTTTATGGATTACCATATATGGCACTGTGCGTTATTTACCATTATAAAGTAAAAACCTAGACATGTTGGACAGTTTAGATAAACATAAGAGACTGAATGTGTTTTGATAGTGATTTTTTTGCTACTATGTCTGACCTGAGTATTCAGTTAAATGGATTCCATGGACAGCTTTCCCCTTGTGGTTAGTTAATGTCTGCATTCCTGACATAATCTTATTAAATATAATAAGCCAGATAAGATACTGCAGATACGGGAACCATTTGTTTCAGGTGATTTATTTTCTTTTTTTTTTTTTCTTCCCTTGGCACAGATGGACAAAAGAGGAAGAAGTCTCTGAGAAGAAAGCTGGACTCGCTTGCAAAAGAGAAGAGTAAGGACAAAGGTACGCCAAGTTCTCTTCCCTTCGTCCTTTTCTGTAACATCTCTCCGTCCTGCTCTCATGCTAGAGGGCTGAACGGTCTCCGCCCCTCAGGCAGGTGAAGAGTGGGGTTATAAAAATATAGTTTCTGTTTACCAGCTTCGGCGGTGTATATTTAGATGAGGCGGAGGCAGTCCTGGTAAAGGACGATGAGGAGCAGCACTTAGCAGAATGTGGATATTTGGAAGTAAAGAGAAAAAAGTCTATGCAAAAGGAAAATAAAATCTGGAGAGAGTAAAGACTTTATACACACATGCATGCACTTTTCCAGTGTTGTCAGAAATCTGACTTGCATCATGTGGATTTAGCTCCGTTTCATACGCTGTCAACAAGCACAAAGCTAATGATACTGAAAGGATTTCTTTTAAAAGCGGTCGACTGAAAGCAAAGTGTCCACAGTACGATAGCACATATCAACAACAGTAGACTTGGCTCACAGAGCCACATGGGACAAATATGTCAGGAGACTCAGGAAGATAATTACGATAATCAAAAACAGTCACCAAAGGCTCTTGCACAGTATCTTAAACCTGACTGGACCTCCACGCCTGCAGGGGGAGCCGCTGAGCTGAAAGTTGCAAATGATTCTTTGTGTTGCTTTAATACATATTCTGCCACAGGATTGTAAATGCAACGCAAATGACAAGCTACGTCAGCCATTCCCAAACTTCAGAATGCCAAGGCCCAATTTGAAATGTGAAAAATCTCCGCGATCCACCGAAACCTTTAATCACAACTGTGATCAACATACAGGACTAGAAGCTGTGTTCTGGTATTAATGTAAAGGGTCAACAAATAAGGTGACACTTGTCATATTAAGTTAAGACGACGGTAGGATAACACTTAACTGGTTTGTTTTGTTACTTCTTAATGTTTTTAAACCATGTTGTTAATATTTAACAGTAATTAAAAACATATTTTAAAAAGATCGAGGATTTTATTGCAGTACCGTACAGGGCCCATCAGGGGGCCGCGGTCCACACTTTGGGAATCACTGAGCTACGTGAATGCTAGACAGGTAATTGAAAAAAAAAAAAATCAGGAAGCTTTATTATGGTGATTTACTTTCTTTTATAAATGTTTTTAGGGTAGGTTAACAGAAGAGCTTCACAGCAGCGATGTTAAAAAGACAGAACAAAACATTATGCTCGTACTGTAAATTGCTGCAATTCCTTTTTCACATTATATCTCACGAACTTTAATTTCCACTCCTCTCTCTTTAAGCCTGCATTTCCAAAATCGTACCCATTTTTGAAGAAGTTGCATATTTCCCTGCTAGTGCCAACTAATTTTGCCAGAATGTGGTGCAGGACAATGCAGATGTGCAAACAGATGAAGTGATCAAATATTTCTTCAAATGAAATCGATAACTGATTGTTTTACCAAAAGACACAGCTGGTCCTCTATGGGAGAGATCACCTCATTATAGACGAGCGTTACATTCATCAAAATCTAGAAAACACAAAAAGAGAAAGAGAGAGAGAGAAAAATCAAGACCTGCACATGCTGTAATGAAAATCAATTTGTCTTAATCTGTAATTAAAAATGTGTATTTTGTTCAGAGCTTTCAGCGAGGCAGCTTTGGGAATGAAGCCTTTGTGCAGCAGGTTCGACAAGCTCTGAGTCTTGGACTGGAACTCCAGCTGTGTAAATATGTCGTCGGGTTACGTATGAGCTCATGTTGATGAGGACAAAATGAAAATCATGTTGTCCGGTTGTGCCTTTTTTATATATATATGTCGAAACAGAGCTGTGAGCGTTAAGTGGAGGTGGATTCTTTTCCTCGGCTGCATGCCTTGGCTTCCCCCTCCAGAGCCCAGGAGGCTCAGATGTACCCGTGTTCCAAACTGCAAAGGGATTCTGAGTTTAATTTTCTCCTGGGGTCCCCGAATACCAGCCCTGCGTTTCACTTTGAAGTGGGCTCAGCCTTCTCTCTGCAAGAGACAAACGGAAAATGGTATCTATTGATGCTCTCGCAGAAATCCAAGCTGTAGCTTTGTTATTACCAGATTTCAGATTTCTAAATGGGCGAATGTGGTTTGTTATCTCCTTTGAGCGTTGCTTTATTTGTTGAGTCAAAGAGGATGTCAGTTGGACTTTTTTGGCAAACTCGTGCTAACTGTGGCGAGATGATGTTCGAAAACACGTTTTCTCATGATGCACGACTTTCTTGAGGCGACGAGATGATTGCTGGATGAGCCGAGACCACGTGCGGCACATGTCCATCCGCTGCACGGCTAAGAAGAAAACATGTCCAGGTCGCTGCAGGCCCGGAAAAAATTCAGTTTTTGAAAATCTGCCGCAGCTTCATGCGTGTGGTTCGGCTGTGTGTGCGTATGTAGCTACGTTAGCGCCGCATGGCATCAGAGCAAATTCGTTGTGTCACAGTGTTAGCGGCATGTTGTACACAAACCGCAGCCCTTCACTTGCGGTTGTTAAATGCATTTTTGCTTTCCATCTTTCTGTCTTCATTTGCCTCTTTTCTGACAGCGTCTCTCTCACACATGCTGCACAGATGTTTTTTTGTAGCCCCCCCCCCCCCAGCTGTTGGGTCTGACTCTGGAATTGTGTAATATGGAATATGTATCTTCTGATTGCCCAGTATGACATCATTCCACTTATAAAGCAGCATTGCTTCTCTGTATCCTTCAGTAGCACAACTCCAACTTTCATCAGGAGTTGGCCTCGAGTTGATTTAAGGTTTTGCCTCTTCCAATTTTTGTGTAAACTTTATATTTTGCAGCCAATAATGTGCCTCTTTTCTCTCTCTCTCTCTCTCATAATTTAGAATCAAAGAAAATGCAACAAAAGGCATAGGAACACATGCATGAGTGTTTTTAACTTTTCCTAATCAGACTTATTTTTGAGATTTCTGCTTGAAAAGGACCTCTTCAAATTAAAATCAGTGTATGTGAGTAAATCTGGCATCAATCTAAACGATAACAGCAAAAATAAGAAATGTATCTACAAAATATCACTGTTTTAGAGTGTATATCTCGTGTACTGTAATTCAAACT
Organism: Hirundichthys speculiger; assembly: GCA_018398805.1. Taxonomy (NCBI): domain Eukaryota; kingdom Metazoa; phylum Chordata; class Actinopteri; order Beloniformes; family Exocoetidae; genus Hirundichthys; species Hirundichthys speculiger. The sequence continues at coordinate 392,433 of JAGFBZ010001190.1, forward strand.
AAAGACACAAAAGATCTATAACATTTTACCAGTTATTGTATCTAGATTGGTTTTCAGCAAGAGGATCCAGCTGAGTTGGTTTTGGGCATCTTGTCAGGATGTTGAACCCAAAAACTGTATCAAAAGAACTGGGGAGTGCTTTTGAAGCCTTTTTTTTTTTTCATCTTACTGTTTAGCACCATATTGGTAGAAACCGACTCTGTCCAACCCTTTTAATAAAAAAAATTAATTCATTAATTAATAAACAAAATATAGTAAATGGGTGTAACAAGCAGGTGGGAGCTAGCTGAAACATGCTCACCTAAGCTCAGTTACCGGAGGTTAGTCACTTCATTATGGCTGAAATTAGCTTATGCTAATCTGCAATCCTAACTAATGTTCCCTTGCATTAACTGTGGTCAAATCAGTTCTAACGTCCTCAAATAAGGATTTGTAGATCTCCACTGGGATGCTTGGCCCCCTGCAACAACCTAGGCCTGCCAGCGCTGGGTCACCCGTGATTCGAACAAACTTGGCATCCCAGCTGACCGAGCTTTACTTTGAAGGGTCCTGAAATGATTGTAGGTGAAGGTTGCTCAACTGGAGGACGAAGGTGCTACAACAGATGGAAGCTGATGGACTAGAGCAGCGGTGTTTGAATCCAGTCCTTCAGGGCTGCTGTCCTGCATGTCTTAGATGTGGCCTCGACAGTCCTGGCTAAGATTAATGATTTGTTAACAGACTTCCACAGACCCTGATGACAGGCTGATGGTGAGAAAATTCATTTCAATCAGGTGTGTTGCGGCAGGGAAACATCTAAGACATGCAGACAGAGGCCCTCGAGGACTGGATTTGGACCCCTGGGCTAGAGGCAATCCAGCTAGCGTCCTTCAGTTAGGCCTGGCCACGTCCAGCCTTCAACTGGAGGTGATAAGTGCTTCTGGCTACCTTCATAAACTTTGCCCCCAAACTGATCATAAACATTCTTTTAGTACAGCTAACAAGAGAACAAGCCATATCATCTTACAGCCCAGAAGTTGAGAGAATGCTAAACACTAAGTAGCATTAGTTATGCATCAGTTTGTGGTTTATATAATTTTATCCAAGGAATTACATTAAAAAAAAAAGTGCAATTATAATGCATGTTTAGTCTTTCCATGGAGACCACAATCATTTGTTTGAAACCAGGTTGTAAATATGTTTATTTCTGCTGCTGTTGAATGTTTTTACATGACAGTCAAAAGGAAGACTGACTCAGTTTTGGAGCTGGCCTCTTACAGTCAAAGTCAAACTATTTAAATCTTCTGTACTTCCTGAATTGAATCAGATTAGCAAGACAGACGGGGCCAGGACGAGGACCTGTAGCTAAAGAAGCAGATCCCAGAAATTGTATCTCTCAGCTAGCCTTGGGCCGTCTCTGCTAAGGCTACTACCCCTTGGATAAACAAAATGAATGGATGGAAGTGATGGATTTATTTGCCTACTGTGTGAGCTTTTTAGAGGTTTATAAAATAGGTTTTCAAAAGACTTTCTGAATTTGACTGTTTTGGCACATTTAGCCACATTGAGGTTTTTTCCAGGTACAAAACTATATAACTTGTTTTATTTGATATACATGTCAAAGAATGTATGATTTCATTTCAATTAAAACTACTTTGGATTTGTTTGTATTAGTTTTGTATTTTAAGCATACGACCCCACGTTGGAATATCTGCTGAGCTGCGGGTGTTTAAGGCAATAACGTTGAGGACGCTTTTACCATTTTGGATCACAGCCAATAGAATCGACGTATAGTTCACAAATTGACATCACTTCAGCCATCATCCAATCAGAAAGGATCGTATGTTTTCTGCGACGGTAAAAGAAATTGTCTGAGAAAGAACAACTGCTTTTGATTTGACAAAGAGATCTTGAATATGATCTATGTTGGGGAAAAACCGAAAGTTTTTTATTTGTTTGTTTTTAGGTGGAAATTGTTTAAGTATTAAAGATGAGCCATTTCCTGTTTGTTTGGCGTGCCTCGTGTACATTGTATCATGTCTTGAACGATCTCATGCCCCCGGAAAGACTAGTGTGCTTTGGGAAGCTTTTATTGGATTTGCATTAAAGCTGATATGCACCAGATGTCATAAAAAGATTGATTTTGGTTTGATATTGTAATTAATAGCTGTATCTGGATTTTAAAAAGACAATCTCTTCCTCTTTCTCTGCTCTTATTTTCTCCCTCTTTCTTTGCTCTTCTGTTCTTGCAGAGTTCATACCCCAGGCCTTCAGTATACCCCTCTCCCAGGTCATTGCTAATGACAGAACCCACAGGCAGCGTCAGGATGGTTATCGGCCAGGATCCTCCACAGCGGGAGGAGCACAAAGACTCCACTGACCTCGTCTCGTCCATTTTACAGGTCAGTCAGCTCATCTGTTTTTTTTTTTTTTCCAGGAATTTTCAGGGACAGATGTCAAATATCTTAAACTGCATAACAAAAAGGCAAAATCCCATAAAAAATGTGGACACACGTCAAATCAAATTCTTGGATCATATGTCCTGCAGTTTGCCACCAAGCGGCCGTCCAACAAGGAGTTATCCAGCAGCAACTCCTCACTGAGTTCCACGTCAGAGACGGCCAATGAGTCCACATCACCCAACACCCCCGAATCCGCACCACGAGCCCGCAGGAGGGTGAGGCAGCGCTTCCTGGACTGGATGGGATGAGCTTGAATCGCGTCCAGAGATCAGGTGGTTTTGTTTGATGTGATTCAGTCAGCGTGATTTCCCCCTCCTTCCAGGGCGGCATGTCTGTGGACTCCATCACAGACCTGGACGACAACCAGTCCCGCCTCCTGGAGGCGCTGCAGCTGTCCCTGCCGACCGAGACGCCGAGCAAAAAGGAAAAGTACAGGGACAAGAGGCTGAGCCTCAATCCCATCTACCGTCAGGTTCCCCGCGTCGTTGACAGCTGCTGTCAGCACATCGAGAAATATGGTGAGCAGCTACTGACTCCGACCATCATACGTGCACGGCCACTCTTGTTAATTAGTCATTGAGGGTTTTTTTTTTTTTTTTCTTTTTCCACTCAGGTTTGCAGACTGTAGGAATTTTCAGAGTGGGGAGCTCTAAGAAGAGAGTCCGACAAGTGAGTGCTCTTGGGTATTTCTCCTAGATTTGGTGCAAACTCTGGGTTCAGATATACCTAAGAGGTGGAGGTCGGATGCTTAAGTCATCTCTGCCATTATTTATCTAACAAAAAGTAAAAGAAAATCATGGGCCCAATACTGATTACCTCCATTGTCAGGCATTCTGATGTAGTTTTACTGGTGTCCTTCAGATTATTGTACTGTTGGATGACCCAGTTTCAGACAAGCTTTAGCTGTTGGACAAGTGGCTTCACGTGTTTCTTTAGCAAAACTGTGGTATAGAGGGAGTTTATGGTCCATTCAATGACTGGAAGGTAATCAGGTTCTGTGGCTACAGTCCAAAATCACCCCCCCCCCCCCCCCTTTGCCACAGTGCTTGAGATTTGGGTTTCTGCTCAAATGCTGTGTTTGCTGTGTTCAGTGATTCCCAAAGTGTGGGCCGCGGCCCCCCGGGTGGGCCGTCATGGTACTGCAGGTGGGCCGTGAGAGGTCATTAAAATTAAACAAATACGTTTTAAATTTTTGATCTTTTTAAAACAGGTTTTTAACTACTGTAAAATATTCATGATATGGTTTAAAAAAGCATTAAGAAGTATTAAAATAAATCAGTTAAGTGTTATTTTACTGAAATCTTAAGGGGTCACCTTATTTGTTGACCCCTTACATTAATATCGGAAGATAGCTTCTAGTCCTGTATGTTGATCACAGTTGTAATTAAAGGTTTGGGTGGGCCGTGGAGATTTTTCACATTTCAAATTGGGCCTTGGTATTCTGAAGTTTGGGAATGGCTGGCTGTGTTTGTTGGGTATTAAGGCCAAAACAACTCCACTTTGGTCTCACTTGGCCATGCAACACATTCCACTTGTGAATCCTCTTTCTCACTGAACACTCAATTCCACATTGTTTGGAAGTTATTTTATGCCAGTTCCTAGATTGATGTCATTTTTCTAAGACAGTTGCTAATGTCTTTCCCTTTTGGCACTGTGTTAACACACACACACACACACATACATACATACATACATACGTTCTGCTTCTATAGAGGTCTGCACACCTGCTAATGAGCAATTCATCAAGAGCTTAATGAGAAGCAGCACCTGACTGTAACTTACCCTCTTAAATCCTGTGGAGGCACTAAGAGGGTACTTAGTATTGCCCACATGATTGTTTTTCCCATTTTTTTTTATATGCTGTTGTACCTCTGAGGTTCTAATTACTTAATAATAAAACCCACTATAATTATATTTACAACTGATGCTTGATAAATAACACACACACACAGATCCAAAAGAGCCTTGTGTCACTTCTGATATACAAACGGGTTATTCCACTTACTCCTACGTCTTTAATTACCTATGAAAGCCCACATCAGAGTTTGGCTGGATGGAACAACAAGTGTGGGCTGTGTAGTTTGTGCTGCATGTTTTTATAATTCTGACTCCCACTCGTGGCGGTACACAGAGGTTGAGCGTCATTGAGGGGAAGAGAGGCTCGTTTATTAAAACTTTCACGTCTGTTTATAGTGAAGTTGAAACACTAATGTGACCATCTGACCTTTCGGATAACTCGCAGAGCACGAGAGCTAATTATTTCAATGATGTAGTCCACATTGGTAGAGCGAGTTTGAGTACAGGGCACTTGGAGGACCGAAAGGAAGGGTTGTGCATGGGTGTGAGCACTACAAAGAATATAATATCCATTGTTGTGTACAAAGGATGTTTCTGAATCCCCTTCTTCCTCTCTTTCTCCCCCGCCGCTGCCTTTCTTTACGACCCTCCCTCAGCTGCGTGAAGAGTTTGACCGCGGCGTCGACGTCCAGCTGGATGAGGAGTACAGCGTCCATGATGTGGCAGCGCTCCTGAAGGAGTTTCTGAGGGACATGCCTGACCCTCTTCTGACCAAGGAGCTCTACACATCCTTCATCAACACCACATGTTAGCATCGTTCTCTGCTCTCTCTCTCCTGTTAGCTCCATTTTCTCTCTCTCTCTTACACTCCGCTCTGATCTGTGCCGCAGCGTTGGAGTCGGAGGAGCAGCAGAGCGTCACCCAGCTTCTGATCTATCTGCTCCCAGCATGCAACAGCGATACTCTTCACCGCCTGCTGGAGTTCCTGTCCACCGTTGCCGACCACGCCCACGACCAGCAGGACAAAGACGGACATGAGGTGAAATAAAACAACCGAATGCCGCTGCCGTCGGCCGTGCGCACGTGTCCGCGCAGCTTGTGGTCGGCCTACTAGTGTTTTGTTTCCGCTCCATTCGGTGGAAATTACCAAAACAACTGACAGGAAGCTGTCTGTGCAAACCCATTGTACACATACTGTGACTTTCAGTGACTGAAAGAGCACATGGGAGCTCACTCAAACACAGCAAGATGACTTAGTCTTACAGGGATTATGTGATTGTTTGTACATTGCATTTTCTAAACATTTGGGGCCCAAATGTTTAAAACCAAACTAGTAATGTAACAATAAAATTAAATCTTGAGCATTCATCCATCCATCCTTATATCCGTTTATTTTTGTGCAGGGTCACACAATAAGCAGGTACAGGATGGATGGATGCCTTCATGTATCTACCTAAACCTTCATAGGGTCTAATTTTTCCAGCAACTGCAGGTGCAAGTCTCTTGGCTTATATCTTGGCTTTTTTTCCCCCCTCCTCCCTCAAAACAAACTGGCCCCTTTTCTCTCAGCCTCTATTTACAGCCATCTTGGAGCCATGCTACAGATTCTCAGTCATACTGAGTTCTGATCTTTACTAGACAGTTAAAAGTTTTCCCATAAACCACTTGAGTGTTGTTGCAGCAGCAGCTTTATGATCAGTGTCATGTTTCTTCTTCTTCTTCTTTTCCTTTCGGCTTTTCCCTTCAGGGGTCACCACAGCGAATCATCTGCCTCCTTCTTAACCCTGTCCTCTACATCTTCTCCTTTCACACCAACTAGCTTTATGTCTTCTTTCACTACATCCATAAATCTCCTCTTTGGTCTTCCTTTAGGCCTCGTTCCTGGCAGTTCCAACCTCATCATCTTTATACTGATATATTCACTATCGCTCCTCTGTTCATGTCCAAACCATCTCAGTCTGGCCTCTCCAACTTTCTCTCCAAAACATCTAACGTGTGCTGTCCTTCTGATGTTTTCATTCCTGATCCCATCCATTCCCATCCTTCAGGCATCGTCTCACTCTTTAAGATCTTGTTGAGTTTCCTAGTCAGAAACTCTACTGCCATCTCTCCTAGACATTTCCATACCTCCACAGGTATGTCATCAGGACCAAGTGCCTCTTCATCCTCTCCAATGTCCTCCTCACGTCAGCCTTACTAACCTTTGCTTCCTCCTGGTCCACAGCAGTCACCTCTTCTACCATCCATTCTCTTTCGTTTTCCTCATTCGTCAACTCTTCAAAGTACTCTTTCCATCTTCCTGTCACACTCCTAGCATCTGTCAGTACATTTCCATCTCTATCCCTAATCACCCCGGCCTGTTGCACATCCTTCCCGTCTCCATCTCTGCCTCGCCAACCTGTATAAGTCAGTTAGTTTGGCGTAGGTTTTACATTGGATGCTCTTCCTGAAACAACCCTCCACATTTATCTGGGCTTGGGACCGGCTCAAAGAGACAGTGACTTGTGACCTCCTAAGCTGTATTACCATCAGTGTCATGTTTGACTTGACAGGATTTTCCACTATTTCGCACAGTTCTAACCAGCCTTTCTAGTGGCTTAGTGGTAGGACTTCCACCAGTCATGTGGGAGGTCTGGGTTTGAAACCCAGGGCATCTGGCTTAAAACTTGTTCATAATCAATCTGACCAATTTCTCATGTCCAGCCAATGATCATCTACACAGCATAATGCTGCCATCACCATGCATCACTGTGGGGATGGTGTTCTTGGTTTTATACTAGAACACTGAATACGGAAATCTTGAGCAGTAGAGGACAGAGTTTACACTGTCAGGATTTAGGTGTTGAGGACCCAAAAGCAGGACGTCAGATGAAAGCAACAATAATAGTGTATTTTTATTTGATTAAAAGCTGAAGAAGAATAAAAGGGGCAAAGTAGTCAAGGCCTCTAATAAACTCAAATCTGACAAGGAAACCGAAGAGCATGAGGAACTACATATGCACACTCAGGCAAGGTGATGAAACACAGTGTAGATAATCAAGATGGAACAGGGGAACAAAGGAAATTATATACTAGAAGAAAAATATCCTCCGATCCTCAACGGGATTTTGATTTGGTCTTCCTTTGTCCTGTTGATAAGTTTTAGCTTTGATTCTCTGTTTCTCATTGGCTTTAGGATTCTTGTGTTTAGATTTCCTAAGACCATGACATAAACTAGACTAAACCCCAGTTACATCCTACACCAAGGTGCCTGTCAACGTCAAAAGGGAAAATACCTCCAAAGAATGAAGGCGTAAAGGGCCGATGGGAACTCCAGATGGCTAACCGACTAGATATTGTGGTGGCCAGAAGAAGCCAGTGGCGATCAATTGAACCCATCTCATGTGACAGCAACATCAATAACCAAAAAGGAGAATCTTGAAAGATACCAATTTGTAAGAATGGATGGATACACAGGGCTGCATGGTGGCTTGGTGGTTAGCACTGTTGCCTCACAGCAAGAAGGTTCCTGGTTGGAACCTCATCAGGGGCCTTTCTGTGTGGAGTTTGCATGTTCTCCCCGTACTTGCGTGGGTTTCCTCCGGGTACTCCGGCTTCCTCACACAGTCCAAAGACATGCATGTCAGGTTAACTGGTGGTTCTAAATTGCCCGTAGGAGTGATTGTGAGTGTGAATGATTGTTCGTCTACATGTGGCTTGTCCAGGGTGTACCCCTGCCTTTTGCCCAAAGAGAGCTGGGATAGGCTCCAGCAGATCTCTGTGACCCTACAGAGGATTAAGTGGCCATAGATAATGGATGGATGGATACTCAATAGGTAAATGTGTTGAAATGTTGACTGAAAACTGAGTAAAAATAAGAGAAGAATAGCAAGAGTTAACAGAAGTGTGACAGGTGAAGGCAACATTAGTGCTACTGGTAATTGGGCCACTCAGAGCTGTGACCCCCGAACTGGTGGCTGCAGCAGATTCTGGGCTTCAAAGAGCTTCATATCAAAGGAAGAGGAATACATTTGCATGTACTATTTTTTTTGTTTTCCTCCCATTTGACTAATGTAGGTCTGTCACATGAAATACTGAAATATTGATTTAAATTACAGGTTGTAATGCAGCTAAACATTGAAAATACCAAAGCCGGTGATTTTTTAAAATTTTTTTCAAGGGACTGGATCTACATCCAGCTTAATTTCTTAAACCGTGTATGTGTGTCAAGACGGAAAGGTCATGTTACTGTGCATAAATGGATGGAAAAGCGCTTTTTTTCCCCCATCTTTACGTGTTTAAATGAACCCAACCACTGATGTGTTTGTATGTTGCATTTTTCCCTTCATGGCTTTACGTCTCCTGTATCTGAGACTGTGACAGGAAGTCTGACTGTTTTATGCTCCACTGAGCCGCTCATCAGTACTTTTTGGCTGCTTGTGGTTCCCGTCTCTCCGCTGGGATTGGGAGTGGAAAGGGAGTAAACTGAACAAGAAATAGAAAGAATACATGTTTTCCAAACTTCGATGGACTTTTAATTTCCATTGCTAAATGTGTCATAGGCCTGAGCGCCATTACTCAGCTGTAATAGAGAAGCTGTCAGGCACTTTACTAAATATCAGAGGAGAATGTGGTAAATACTTCTAATTTGGATGGGATTTGCATATCCATCTTTTCAAAAACAGTTTGCATGGATAGATGGATATACAAGAGAGAAATGGAGTAGAAATGGAAGAGTCAGTACAGAGGAGGGTAAACACGGAAAACACAGTGAAGTAATTTCTTCAAGTATTTTCCTCCCTTAAGAGATACTTTTTTTTAAGAATAATCTTCCTGATAAGGATGCAGACCTTGCAGGACATGAAAAAGCAAACTCTGAAGATAATGTTAACGTTGCATACAACTTTGTAATTTTATCTATACTGTGTTAAAAGACAGTTCATGATTAATCCACCCATGTGTCGACCAGATGGATGCAAATCTATTAAATCGATAGACGTGGATGGCTGCCCTTCCTGGGCCTGGTTCTGCTGAAGGTTTCTTCCTGTCAATACAGAGTCATTGTATTTAGTTGGGCTGCTCTCTTCTTGTTTGTCTTCTGTGTAAAGTGCCTTTGTTAACGTTTGTTGTGAATTGGTGCTATATGATATGACTTGAGTGACATGGAACGTGACGTGTAAGGAGGCAACAGTCACGCTCATGCAGAGCTTTGGAAATGTTCCTTTCCGGTCTTCCCTGCGCCAGTGGCTTCCTCTAGTTATTCAAGGCAAAGTAGACAGAATCAGCACTTGTGTTGCCGTCAGTGCTGATTTTTTTTTCCTCGTTGAAATGGCGGGAACATTGCCTGGAATTTCTTGTGAGGTTCAACACATTCTTCCCCTTTTTCTCCTTCCTGTCACACTAAATCACTGCCTTCTCTTCAGCCACTTTACCCACGTCACATAAGTCATGAATGGACAAATGAGCAGAGTGTCTTTGATTTGGTTATATGTGATTTACTCTCTGCATCATTGCAGTGGTTGTGTGACGGTGAAAAATGACACTAAATGAATGATCTGTATCTCGTGTTTTGGGTTGTTGCCTTCTTTACCAGAAGTGGTTGTGTCTGAAAAAAGCCCTAAATGCAACGTGTTACTGTCAGTTAGTGGATAAAAATTGCGCCATTTCACAATACTCTTCTAACCTCTATTGACTTAAAAGCATGGTAGCACCTCACTTTTTTAATTTGTTATGTGTGGTGAAATTGAATAGTGCTTACATATAGGAAGTGTTATTCTCTCACCCATGGCAGCAATGAGTTGGCAACATTAGCATTGCTAGCATTAGCATTAGCATCCAGCCCATCTATGAAACATTGAACACCAGAGGCCTGTTCTATATTTCATACATACTGATGGAGGCAAGTAGAAACAAGGCCTAACACATCACTGATACTTAGTTAGGCTAGGTAGTGACATTAAGTTCAAAATATTTTCTTCTAAGGTGTGCTACAGTTTATAATGTGGCCTACATCTTGTGAGTACTTTTACTCTGAAAGACATGAATTACAAATATGTACTTATTGGGAATTTTCTCAAACAGCATATGAAAACAGAGGAAAAACTGGTATTCAGGAGAAGATAATATGCAGTAGGCTAGCTGGCAAGTTAGCCGCGCACCAGTCCTCACCATTGCATATTTTGAGACACCAGTGGATGTGGATGCTCATAGACCTGAGCAGATGAAATGAAATCTTAATCTGGTTAAAATTTCATTCAGATCAGTACTGCTGATTTGTATTTGTTTATTTTATTTTTTATTTTTTAAAGGCTTTAGTTGTAACTTTGGCTATGCACTAATTTGCCAATACTGATGTCCCATCCCAATGTAAAGTAGGTCAAAGTTAAATGAATTAAATGAGTTAAATTAAATAAATTAGCATGTTAAGAAAAAAAAAAAAAATTTGACTGAAGGCTTCTTCATCCTGAGTTATTAGCTAATATGGCTAATCTGTAGAAAACCATTTTGATGGACAACAAGTGGCAACACAGTTTGTCATTTGGATGGTATTTTTCTTTCTTTTGTTGAAATTACAATTTATCAGCATTTTAACTATTCAAACAAATCGTACAATGTAAATGCTTTTGGGTGACAATCAACTGTTGTCCTATTGGTGCAAATGTCAGATGCCTTTTTAGAGACCGAGTCTGGTCAAGTATTTGACAGGGTGGTCTGTTTCTGTGTCTCAATCCCAAATTTCAGATCACAGGCAATAAGATGACCTCTTTAAACCTAGCCACCATCTTCGGCCCGAACCTGCTCCACAAACTGAAGAACTCAGGACAAGGAGTTCAGCGTCCAGAGTTCAGCCAGGGCCGAGGAGAGCACTGCCGTCATCGCCGTGCTGCAGAGGATGATCGCTAGTTACCAAACACTCTTCATGGTCAGTGACTCCGTCTCAAACATTCACGAGTGCACTTGAATCTGTCTGTGTTGAAGTGAAGCAATCCTCCCCGACTTATCAGACAGCGATAGTTTGCCTGGTTTAGCTGCAGACGAAAAGGGGCTGGAGACGAACACAAGAAAGAGAGAGTTTGAGATTCACTTATGCTAGTTTGCTGACAGTAGCATCACGAACTTTGGATTCGAGTATTGAATCCTACATTTGCCGTTTTGCACATGATAATGCTGGTCATTTCAGGTCTAAAAACTTAAACCTCCATGTTTTTTAATCTGCCACTGCCGTTCCCCTGAGGCTTGCATTCCTGCCGTAAGCCAATGATGAGCTATTAATTGCGGACAGTGAACTGGGACTGACTTTCCCGGCCTTAATGATTAAAAACAGATTTGTAGGCAGCTCAGGTTCTATGAATGACATCAGAAAGTTGTTTGGTAACCTTCTTATGTCTGGCTTTGTTAGGGATCTGGCAACATTTTATCTTCAAAGCACTGGAGAATGGGAATCACTGTAGACTTTAGGTATCTTAATCTGCTGTCTAATACGCATAAAAATCAGAAAAGAAGAAGATCGGAAGATCAAAATGAGGACACTGAGGAAGGCAAAAATTGCCCAACATGTTTTATGTAACTCGGTATGGATTTCAGTGGTGTGAAGTTTATTTTATTCACTCATATTGGTGGTGGCGGTGTTGTAGGTCCCTGCTGATCTGCAAAATGAAGTTTTGATGAGCCTTTTGGAGACTGATCCAGACGTGGTCGATTACCTTCTGAGGAGAAAAGCGTCACAGTGAGTAGCGCTCTTAAACCCACACAGCTGGTCTGGCGTGTCTCTTTCCACCCATCTTCCATCCTGATTTTCATTTCCCCCCCCCCCACAGGAGTCCTGACCTGTTGCAATCGGAGGAGCCCTTCAACCTGAACGAGCGGCATTCGTCCAGCGACTCCAACAAGGCGTCCAGCGGTGAAGTGTCCCCTTACGATAACAACTCCCCGGTTCTGAGTGAGCGCCGAGGGGAACCGGGGAGCCCGGCCGGCGATCCGCACCCCTGCGGTCCAGAGCAGTTCTCCGTGGCGGGGCAGGTGGCTGGCTGGAGCAGAGAGTCCAAAGGTGTGCTCTAGAGCGCCCGTGATTTATATCTCATAATCGGAATCCAAAAAGGACATCAAATATTTAATTTGCCTTTTTTGTTTTTTTCTTCCTCTGTCAAATAATTAAGTAAATGGAGGAATTTGCTTCTTTCAGAAGAGAATGCTAACATTTGGGGCACGTGGCACACTACTCTCAAACCTGCACTCAAGAACCAACCCTATACAGGTAGGAAGCCCTGCAAATTCATTTCAGAGATATTAATGAGCATCGGCGTTGCGTGGTAGCTTTGCCAAAGGAAAATCAAAGAATGGCCCTGATTAGAAGTGGTATCGTTATGTAGAGGGGCTTTAATGAATTCACAAACACATTCTTCGGCGGTAATTAATATTCCATTGATGAAGTGATGCTCTGTTTCAAGGTTCCCACGGCAACATGTCAGAGGGAAGCTCCCGCAGCTCACAGGAAGGTCTTGATGGACTCCATGGCGATGCCAAGCAACAGACAATTGTACAACGGACTCAGAAAGCCCCTGGCGTAACCGAGTGCAGATCACACCCGGCGGTCACACGAGTGCACACCGGCTCCCCCGTGGAGACGGAGAGCCCACGTTCGCAGCTAAACGCCAACCCCTCCGTGACCAAACACCTCAACAGCGCACAGGGCCTGCAGCGAGGGGCGAACTCAATCTCCAGACCTCTAGGCGGGACGAACGCCGGCAAAGGCGGCGCCGCCCCGGTCAACGAAGGCCGCTCTCCGCCTCCGTACAACGCCCATCACCGACTGGCGAGCTCGCAGAGCTCTCCTCACCTCGCAACGTCTCAGCAGCCCCCTCTGCAGCATGGGAGGTCGAGCCCGCTACAGAGCAACTCCGCCTCCACGAGGGGGGCGCAGATGATGCCGCACAGCCCGGAGTGGCAGGACTGGCAGAGGGAACGGTGGCAGATATGGCAGCTGCTCTCCTCAGACAATGCTGACGCACTGCCTGAAACACTGGTGTGATCTTAGACCAACGAAGACTCGTTTCGTCTTCGCTGAGATTTGTCTCCAGATCAAACCCCTCCAATCACAAGTCCCCCTTCCCTCCTTTTCATGACCCGTCTGTGCTTTTCCCGCTTTCTTGCTTGTAACCGCTGCCTCATACAGACTTGAGCATTCAAGAGCCACAAGTATTTCCCGTTCTGTACGGACTTTTGAGATGTATCTTCTTCTCCCTAGCCCATATATGTTGTCCATTATGAGACAAGGAGCATGAAAAAAAATGCAAACCAGAAATACCTCATTTCATTTCAAAGCGTCACCAGTTTTTCTGTCCCGAATGAGCTCAGCCTTCTCAATGGAAAGTGGAAGGATAACATCTTATCATTTCATCTTTTATACACTCTTCACATTATAGACACTAAAGCGTGGTTTATGCTTCTATGTGCGCATGTCCCACCGTAACGGGAACGCCTACATCATAACCTCCGCGGTAGCCTGATGCACCTTCCCAAAAATGTAACTAGCTTGGTACGTGTTTCCTTCTACGCATTTATCATCTTCAAGCCTGGTAGAAACCTGGATTGCTGAAAAGTCAGCAGAAGTTGCTGTTCTTCGACATTTATCAGATAGATATGCTTTTTTTCCCCCCTGTTGCTACATCTGAGCTACATATAGGAATGAAAAAGGAAGCGGCTCAGCACTGCGAGCTACAGCGATGCAGGGAAGAACCCGCACCGCCACCAAGAGTTCGATGTTGTAATGACAAGTACAACAACGGACAAGTATAAATGTGACGTAGGTTCCGTATGTTGGCTGCGTGCACAGTTATGTAGAACCATAAATCACGCTTAAGATGTGCGCATGAGTAATTGCTGCTAAATATAGATGTTTTTTCGTGTGTGCATAGTATTAATGTAATTCAGCCACATTCTTTCGAAAAAAGATCAAATGCTGAACAAGCTATTAATGTCAGATATCTGTACATATGTGTATACACAAATTGTTGACAAACATGCATAAACACATGTAAATTAATATGTAAAATATATAATTTGCCTCAAAGTATCTACCTAAAAACACAAAACAAAAAAAAAAAAACAAATCTGCCACTTAACAAGCAGTCTAGATGTTGGTGTTGGTCAGACTGCTGTTCTTGTGCTTAAAAGTGAATGTAAAAAGCTTCACCTTTGGCTTAGATGTCATTATAGTGCACTCGGCTTGTAAGTTTGCTCTTGCACTGCAGGAACAATGTGCCAAAGCCTCTTTTTCTCTGCTGCGAGAATGTCATGCAGTTGTGTGCATTTCATGCGGTTCGCATGTTTCTTGGAAGAGCCTGGGCGCCTGCAGGTTTTCGTCAAGGATTTCAGGATGCTAAGGCTCGATTTAAGACGGAGGCACCAGTTTCAGTTAAGTGGAGGTGTGTGGGGGGACATTTTCAATAAATCTATCCAAATATCAATCTGAATTGATATTAAAAAGTCCTTGATATAAGTGTAAGAGTCAAAATTGGTGGATTATAGACTTGCATTTCAACTAGTAGTATTACAGGGCCTCAATCATGGAGCATGTGTCCTCAGTTAGCCCACAACAAAAAATTTTTGCTGAACATAAAACCGGATATGGCAAACAGTGAAAAGGCCAAAAAAAAAAAAAATTTAAAAAACAGTGAAAGTTCTGCACTGCTGCCACCAAGTGGTAAGGAGTGGTAACTTGCGAAGTCAAGTGGATCCAACACGATTGGCATTTTGAGGGAAAATAAAGAAAAACTTCAACACATCACTTCTTGACTAGTTCAGTCCATCAGTCAGAAACATGCATCATGGATGCTAATGATTTTTCAATTTTAGGCCAAATTCAAATATATTTCCTCCTTGCTAAAATCTTACTGCAAAGTCCAATTTGATCAGGTCAGCTGGTGCATGCATTAAACCTTAAATATGTTAATTTACATTTTAAGCCAGAGGGGGGTCCTGGCAAGTTTATAAAGGCAAAAGTTTCTAAAAGGATCAGACCTTAGAAGCCCAGACATTTGTGAATTTACAGTCAGTTTTTGATATTATACAGTTAACATTTCTGATATCATAAATTTGAATATTCTGAGATTATTGAAAAAAAAATGATACTATTTAGTCAGAAATTCTGACTTCAGAAACCCAGAAATGTGCAAGTTTGTAGAGTCATAAAGTTTGTGAGACAAAAACAAATTAAATTTCTGTGATGACAATTCACGATACTATTCAGTACAATTCACTTCTGAGTTTCAAGCTGGAATTTCTCAAGATTTATAGTGTAAAATCTGAATTTAGTATTTGTAATTCAGAAATGTATGATCTCAGACCTTCAAACTTCATACATACATACACATGCACTTTTTTTTCCCCCTTAAATGGCCCTTGTACGCCATTGTATTAGAACCTGAATATTAAAAACTATTGTTGAGTAATTTGATCTGAGCGGTAAATTTAGTCTGGAGAGCATCTGTCGAGGGCTTAAAATTTCATTTAACATTGTTTTTTTCCCCAAAAGAAAATTAATTTCAGTTACAAATGGAAAAATGTCGCATTTGAAACAACATCTGGGTTCGATCACCTCCATCCTACCTGTCCGGCTCCTCTCAGCTGTCACACACACACACAAGTGGGTATTTGCAGGCAAATATTTCACGTTTTCTTCAGTCGAGGTGTAATATTTGCTCACATGAAGCCACTCGAGCATCGAATGTGGAAACACTCCACTTGTAATTTGATGTTGTGGAAGTCAGTGGGAGAGAGAGAAAGATTTAGAACGGTTGTGGCGCCATCTGTTGTTGGACGATGTGCACTGGCGTGTTACTGCACTGTTTCCATGGCGAACGCCAGCCAACAGTCTGCTCAGTTCAGAATAAGCTCATTGGGTTGGAAGCACCTTCTGTGAAAATGTGCAAATCTGTGTGAGGAAATAAACGTGCCATAGGTCCCACTCTGAAAAGTTGTGTCTTCATGCATCGGTCAAGGTTTATATTTGATATTTTCTTTATTTGTATTTGTTGGATGTTGAGTGTTGTAAGATATAAATGCAATGTAACCATTTTTACTCAAAAAGAAAAAAAACATGGAATAACTTTAATGGTTTTCCTGAAATTCTGATATCGACTATTCTCATATTGATTTCACTATGACACGACCAGAAACTGTTATGGTGTTTTGTTTTTATATATATATATATATATTTTGGTAGGTTTTACTGGGTCCAAGTTGTAACAGTAATTATGTTTGTTTTGCTTTTGTACTGCGTGTCATCATCAGCATATGCTACAAATGGGATTAAATACGATAGATTTTACACTCGAGTGTGACTGAATACTTTATGAACCATATATGACAGACAAACAAAACAAAAAAAACGTCCCATATGTCTCAAGTTTATGCACTGTCGAAACAGTCACTTTCAGTGTTGTACTGGTGGTCAGTTTGTGGGCTGAAAATAATGTTTCATGCTCCCCTTTCCTCTTTTTTTTTATATGAACCCGATGAATTCAGTTAAAAAAAATCATCAGAGAGGAAAAAGAAGAATCTGTTGATTGAAAACTTGTACACTCAATATATCTAAGTAGCCAGCTAATCTCTCTTTTTATGTATTTGGGTATATAACATTGTTGTACATTGACCTTAAGCAGCCCAAAGTCATAGTACTACCAGGCTGCTTCAGTAAGGTGTTCAGAGCACAGGGATCTGTGACATCACAGACCCATCAGAGTAGAATTATCTACCCTCCCCAACTTCATACCTTTGCAAAAAAATAAAAATAAAAAAAGGAAATGCAACAAAGCATAGGGTGGACTTGAATAGCTGACTCCGCCCTTTAAAACCAGCTGCCATGATCAGAGGTGTAAAGACATGATGGAAAGGGGAGCTGTTTTACTCCATCTCTGTAGTGTTTGGATCAGATCATGTCTGAGACTTTTCATTCAACACCTCAGGAAACTGTATCAGCTTTAAAAAAAAAAAAAAAAAATACAGAACGTCTCCTTTTATTCCACTCTTTCTGGCAATACCACTTCTGACCAGGAGGTGGCATGCAGATTTAACACGTTGACGAAAGAGCTGCTGACAATACTGTGCTAATGAGCGGAGCATCTCTTGTAATAACACTTTGAACTACTAAAAGTGAACTACATTAGGTCTTTTGTCTGACAAATGAACTTTCATGTGATACTACGCCCCTGTAGTCAGAGGTGATATTGCTAAATAGAACGACTAAAGCAATCCATGTGGTCACACACACACGCATACACACTATATTGACTTTTGACACTATATTACCAAAAGTATTAGCTCCCTGCACTGTTGTTGAGCTAATCTGAAGGCCACATGACGTTTGGAGGTCTGTGGTGATTAATGACAGATTACGTGTCCTACCACTACATGGCTGAGTTGCTGTCGTTCCCAAACTCTTCCATTTCCTTATAATACAGCTGACAGTTGACTGTGGAATATTTAGGAGTGAGGAAATTTTCACAACTGGATATGTTGCACAGGTGTCATCCTATCACAGTTCCACACTGGAATTCGACCCATTCTTTCACTAATGTTTCTAGAAATAGTCTGCATATCCAGGTGCTTAATTTTATACACCTGTAGCCATGGAGGTGATTGGAACACCTGATTCTGATAATCTGGATGGGTGAGCAAATACTTTTGGCAATAGTGTATATATTATATATACACTCATATACATATTTTGCATGGTGCCTGCAGTTATGCCACCTTCATGCATACAAGACAGGTTAAATCAATAATTAAAATCATTAAGTATAACTGCATGTTATATTTTAATAGAATGACATAACCTTCTACCACACAGATCTTTCTAGTTTTCTTCCGAGTCTGCTTTCCTTCAAAACAGTTTTGATGATGTTTTCTGCAGGGCTGTCAAAATATGATATAAACAACCCAGGGTGGGTCTTCCTCGCGGAGGAAAAAAAAGGACTTAAATTTCTTTGAGGATAACTGGGGCATGTTTTGTCAGTGGGTGGCTCACCACTGTGGTTTATGCAATGCGTGTGACTAATTCAGTATAATTTGTTCCGTTATGGAAGTCAGTAATATGCAGAGCTGTCTTACTCACATGAAGCATACTTACTAATTGCGGTTTTGCTTCAATTTTTAAAAAAAGGAGGTAAAAGGAGGTTAAAACTTTTTGAAATCAGGTTTGATTTTCAGTGTAAAAAAGAAAAAAAAAAAAAACTTTGAAACCTGATCCACACAGTCAGGCTGCAAAGTGGGGTGTCTCTGAAAGTATGCCTTATCTGCATCATTTTGTCAGTTTTTTTTTTTTTTTTTTTGCTCCAAGAGATCAAAGCAGCCCAGAGGCTGCGGATTGTTCGGCGCGACGAAGATAGAGGGGGGGCCATGAAAGCTTTTCAAGCAGCCGGCCGAGCAGAGACGGAAAGCACGGTGAGCCAGGAAGTCTGAGAAAGATGTCATCCCCACGCGCCTTATCTGTGACGGCGGCGCTTCTCGTTTGAAATGTAAGGACAAACACTGGGGAGGTGGGAAGAGATAAACAAAATCAGAGCCGAGTCCCTTCACTGCAAATGTCAAATCGTCAGAAACTTGGAGTAAAGTTTTGAGTTTTTAAACAATATTCTGCCTTAACTAGGGGTTTTAGAGCAAAGACAGATCTTACATTAAAGGATTTCTTACTGTAAGTAGTGCTGAGGGGTCATTTTCCTTGAGTTATTATGCTTTGTTTTCATGAAATACAACATGGTCAAAAACAATATTACTGCCCCCTATGGGCAGCTTCAGAAATTACAAGCCTCTTGTACCATGTTAGTTGCATTATACTTCCCAAAATACTTTAAGATGAGTTGATGTTTGTTCCTTTATTTTTTTTTTAAAAGGAAAGAAAAAAAAAAGGTCTTTCCTACAGCACAACTTTGTCATTCCCCAACACAGCCACTAGGTGTCAGTCAAGAACCTTGGATGGCTTCTCTGAAACAGATGGAGTCCTTCAGGGCCAAATCAGCAATCGTTTTTCCCCTTTCCAGTGCACATCAGCAAAACTACAACTGATAATGAATAAAATTTATTGAAATTAGTTTTAGAATATGACAAAAAGGCAGAAGGTTTCCACTAAAACCAACTAAAGGCAGCAGGAGTGAATGTGAGAGCAAGCCTTTGAGAGTTTTGCGACGGAAACAGAAAGAAAAGAGTGGAGGGGCAAAAAAAAAAAAAAATCAAACGAGAGAGTGAGAGAGACAAGAGATTAAAAAGATTTCATGGCTTTTGGTTTCAATTTTCCTCAGTCCTGCCTGATGGCATATTAAATCACCTTACAGAGCCCAAGAGAGGTGAAATTAACTGCAAGAACACCATTAGACACATTGGAAAGAGTAATAGATGAGCACTGGGATGTTTAAAGGTGTGTGTGTGTGTGTGTGTGTGTGTGTGTGTGTGACTGGCAGATGGAAATAAGCCAATAATTGAGATACAGACAAAGAGCAGTATGAAAGGTCTCACTCTTACTGAGTGAAAAAAAGTCAATTTCCCAGAGAAGAAATTTCTATTCAAACCCAAAGATTTCTTTCCAGCAGTCAATTAGAAGTTCTGACCAACTCTGAGTAAGTTTTTTTTTTCCTTTTGTTACAACAACAATACTCCTTTCTGACTAAAAAGGACAACATGAGAAGCTTTTTGTGTTGCGGCGTAACTCTGCATCCTTCCACTTGCTTCCCAGCCATTTATCTGAACCCTCATTACAGCGTACGCAAATTAACGCCTTTGTCGCGGACTGTGCGCAAGGGACGTCTGAAACAAGCATGTCATGTTCTGCTCAAGGAGGTTCTGATTAATTGTGATTAGTGTCGGCGCGGAACCAGGCTTGTTTGGGATACTGCACCCCAAGTGCGCTTCCTCTGTTTTCCTTTTTGTCCCTCTTTTTTTTGTCGGTTTCTGGAAAGGAGCCGGGTTTTAAATAGAATTTTGTGGACCATGACAACAAGACAAAGCTGCTTTATTTCAGCGGTTAATGACTTGGCCCGGAGTGGCGTTACGCAGTTGGCCAAGTTAAAAAAAAAACAATTTGCCAGAAAAACATACACAAGCACAAATAAGTATGAACTCATCCAGACAGAGATACATGTAACGGCCTTGGAAGGAGTTAAGAACTCACACACGCCGCAAAGCAAAATCGGGATTTCACTGCGTTTTATCCAAATTTGTAGAGGCATGCGAAGTAGTCCGTGTTTTGTGAACAAAACAATTTTTTTTTCCTTTTGCCCACACATGCAGAAATTCATGCAGACGCATCCTGAAAGGAATGTGTACCCACAAGGTCCTCATTAGCAGGCACAGTTGGTTCATTCTCATCCCGGGCTGCTTCATGCGGACCAAAAAAAAAAAAAAAAAAACCAGCCTGAAGATAGAAAACGTTCCTGACCTGATTAAACCCATCTGTAACTCGCCGATGAATAAAAATCACATCACTGCTCGAAAAAAAAAAAAAACTGCAAGGATTATCATTCGCGATGACCTCATGGTTTCTGTCAT
Source organism: Hirundichthys speculiger (assembly GCA_018398805.1). NCBI lineage: Eukaryota > Metazoa > Chordata > Actinopteri > Beloniformes > Exocoetidae > Hirundichthys > Hirundichthys speculiger. Next base: position 413,189 of record JAGFBZ010001190.1, read on the forward strand.
GCGTCGACAGATAAGTATCGAATGAAGGGTTGACAAAATATTTAAGCTGGGGTCTTTGTCATGGTGATGAGCTTTAATCAAAGCGGTGAAGATTAAAGGTACACTTTGTAATAACACTCCTGACCAAATGGGGGCAGCATATCGCACACAAGTTCATGTGACGACTCCCACCATAAGACCAAGTGGCTAGCGCTTCAGCTGCATAGCACTTCTGTTGAACTTGACATCTGAACTATGAATAAATGATCATTCTTTGTTGTACTGTTACTGTACGATCAGACCACCACAACAGGGGAGGAGCTTAGATCTCTTGTTGCATGTCTCATACCCCCTCTTTCTGCCCTGGTACCCCATCTTCTCTTCACTGTAAATAAAAGGCTACTATTGCCCATAAAGTTAAAACTAGTTTGCTGGGCTTGTTTATTCTGCCCATTTACTCATCTTTGAATTAATCAGAGTCAGATCCTTCCAAAAAAGGTGTCCAGTCACTGCGAGAAACTTTTGCCAAGGACAAAAATACAATTCTTTATTGACAAGGCTTCTGAGATGTAATACAACACAGTGGAAGTGTGTACTGCAACCAGTATTTCAGATTTTTATTTTTTCCAGAATAGGAACCATCTCCTTGAGACTAAACACAAAATAAAGGACCATCCCGACTGTTTTCAGCAACAAGTTCAAAGCCAGGTTTTTGGATGACTTGGGGTTCCATCAGTGCCCCTAACAAGAGTCATTTACACTTGAGAAGGAGAATTAACGATTTACTTGCCTTCAAGACCACATTTCCAGGAACATCCATGCCTTTTTCTAGAAAACCTGCAACACCTTTATAACTCGTGGGATCCTAAATGCAAGAGAGGCTTTCAAGTATTGTGAAAAGGAAAGTTTACATTCCAAACATGGTAAAGCTTCTTTGTCTTTCTGTCCAGTTTCAGATTTTATTGTTTGCTTTTAGGAGTCTTAACAGCATGGAAACACCCTCCTTGTCAGAGTTTTAGTACTTTTACAGTCAAGGGCAGAGCACAGAGATCAACCAACCAGTTGCTCTTGGCAGTTGCAAGATATAGAATAAAAAGCAGAGGTAATGGAGCTTTTTCTGCTGTCGCTCCCAAACTGTGAGCTGCTCAGACCTCTGAATGTTTTAAATCCTTAATAAAAACCCATCTCTTCTCACTGACTTTTATTCAAGTTTGAGCACAATATCTTGGCTTTTATTAATTTATTTCAATTCCTGTTTTATTTGTTGTTGTTTTATTAGATTATTTCTTAAAAATAACATCTTTGCTCATGTCTTGGTAATTTAGGGCTCCCCTCCCCCCCAATTGTTTGAGCCTGTGCAACTCTTCAGTCAACTTTGGTCATTTCAAAAGCATTAAAGCAATAAACATCAACTTCACTTCACTATATCCTTATATAAACACACATCCTGAAGCATTCTGCAGCAAACTAGATGCATCCTGCTTCTTTCAGAGAATTTCTCAGCGCTATAGTTGGTCTGACCTTCCCACCTCCTCACTGCTGGTTCAAAATACAGATGATGATTTGGATCTCATTGTTGTATTCCTGCAATGCAGATGGTCATCAGTCAAAGACGCCCTAGATATCAATCAAAGATCTGTGCCACAGAGAGGCAGCTGCACATTGCACATATTTATTTATTTCCTTTCCTTTCCTTTATTTCTCGTCGTCTGAGTTGCTCAGTGGGTCCCTGCGAGATGATCTACAGAGGAGCACCACAACCAGCAATCGGGGAAACCTCAAGTACCATGATAATGGTACCCAATGGGTGACATCACCTGTCGAAACCAGTCGTCATCGCTGCATTTGTCGCGTAAACGTCCGGTTTTGAAGGCGACTATGTGAACTCCCAATGATTCAAAAGGAGCCGAGATTTAACATGAGGGTAACTACAAAAACTGGGAAGTATGTCGACATGCTGAACCTTACAAGAAATTCCAGGCTGTGTTCCTGTCAATTCAGCAATGGAACAGATCAACACTGACTGGGAGAAGAGTGGTGGTCCAGCCTACTTCTACTGGAATAACTGGAGGAAGTTCATAGGAGAGAGGAGTTCTGGCCCCTTACTGTCATATTCCCATGGTGGTCGGGTTGCCCACATTAACGGCACAATAACGGCCATATGATCTTTAAATTCAAATGTTTTTCTGTGAGGTCTTTATTCATAGCTCAGGTTGCCACTATTGTGTTGTCTTCTCCTGTTCGACGCCTCGTCACCAATCAGTGAGGATTTGGTGCATTTTGTTGGGTTCTCTTATGAAGTATCGTTACATGAAATTTGAATTTTAAAAAACAGTTGGAGTTAAAGGTGGAGTAGGTGTTGTTTGAAAAACGGTTCCAGCAATCCAACTCAAGTGAGATTTTGAAAATATACACTCCCTCCCTCCTCCCAAAGGCTCCGCCTCCTCCTCTTCAGCTCACCCCTCGAAACCACGCCTTCACATGATTCACGACTGCATGAACCATAGGGAGGGAGGGAGGGGTGATATTTGATGGACGTATTAGGCAGCCAATCAAAATAGTGATGATCACTTTTTTGATTGGTCAGAGTTTTTCTCTGATTATACCTTCTAGACTGGACCAAAATGTTTAGTTTTTTTTGCAAACATTTTATTTCAGTGGGTGCAATGGAAATGTGAAAAGGTTTTCAGGCAATATTGTAAAAAGTGTTGCAAAAAAACAACACCCACCCCACCTTTAATTGAACAATACATTGGAATATGAGTCAGAACCAACCAGGTTAATAATTGGATCATGAATAGGATTATGAATAAATGAAAATGATTCAGACTGAATTGGAATACAATTCAGATTTAGTCGGACTACATTTAAAATCTGCAAGCTTTGTGTAAAGTACCTTGAAATTACTTTTTTGTGAATGAATGAAAGTGAACTGAATGGTGGGACCCTGGAAAGGTTCCTGAGGAGCAGCCCCTCAGCACTTGAACTGTTGGCTGTAGGTTCATGCTGTCGACCCAGAGACTTCACCTGTGTCACCTCCTGATGCTGCTTGAGATGTCATCTGCACAGTTTTTCCCGGGCAACAAACAAACAATGGATTTATGATGATTTTTGGAGGTTTCTCCCTCCTCTTTGGTTTTTCAACTGATATTATTTTAAATTTCCTGATATAATTAACACAGCAACATCATAATTCCCTATTTGGGCATTAATAATGTATTATTCTAATCAATTCAGTGCTTAAGATTGTTCGAAGTCATCATGGAAAATGTTTGTGTTCATTGTTAAGTGCTTCTGGGTACATTCTTTCTATGAGATGTGTTGACAAGAGACACCCTAAAAGAAAAGAAAGAAAGGAAGTTAATACCTTCATTTTGAAGAGGTGACATAACAGCCCAACCCCATGTTCCTTTTACCCGTTGAGAGTTACAGGCAGTAATGACCAATGCAGCATGTTGACATGAAATCTATTACGTAAAAACATAAATAGAACATAAATAGAAACATGAACAGATGCCGAAGTGATTTCTTTTACTTCCACTCTACCCGCGCAGCCATCTGTTTGTGGTTACTCGGCACACAATTCTCTTTGGATCATCTCTGAAAAACTTCTGGAGGGAGCAAGTCGCTTTATCACTTCCCCTTTGCTCCTGAAAGAATCTGGTCGTATACGCAAACCCATAAACTGGAGGGACGGGGCGAAGGGATGAAATAAGGACTGGGCCGATGAGTGTCAGCTTGCATCTCTTTGGGAGCAACGCAACACAAATCATGCAGTGAGCTAACCTGTCTGAAGCTTTTAAAAGTACCGGCCTGAACTGCATGAGTCATCAAGCAAAGTGCTGTATTTTTTTTAAATATATTGAAACCAAACTGACAAAAGGTTTGAGGTTCAAACGTCTGGTGGCTAAAATAGAACTTGTAGGGAGGCATTACTGTTAGCATGAATGCGACTGCTGTAGCTATGTGACAGGAGGGCAACATCCAGCGAACCATAACTCTGAGCGGTCCGAAGAGATGGAAATACACAGATGTGCCGTGCACACACACTTCCATGCACGGGCATTCTTTCTCCAGACGTAATGGGTGCAACGTAATTGGTTATGACACCCAGTTGTAGAGGTGAACCAACACAGATTAAATGCCACATTGTGTTTATTTGTTTCGTTCTTCTTTGGCGATAAGAATCTTTTTTTTTTTTTTCCCATTTCTTGGATTTGTTTGCATTGAATCAGGGTGATACAAGCTGTACACAAAGTAAATAGGTAAAACTTTCAAGCCAAACCAAAATGAACAGAAAACACAGTCTGCTTACAGAGTCATGGATCCAGATCACTTGAACGTGGCACCACAGCTGCGATCAATGAACAATCAGTGCAATGAACAGCAGGTGTGGAAGAAAAAAAAAGTATGTCAAGAGGACACATGGGGATAAAGGAAAAGAGGAAAAGCAAATAAATGATAAAAAATTAAAATAAACTGTAAAGTGTACACAGGAAGGAAATGCAACATTGCAACTAGACTCCTCTAGATGCTGGGAAAAAAATTAGGGTTAAATCAGCAGACAAAATACCTGAAATCACTTGAGAAAAACTGAAATTTGATCAACTGGTCTAATTCAGTGGTCTTTGACCAACATGAAAATAACTGTTCTAGTTTAAAATGTCAGCCACACGAAAAAAGGACTCAGATGCTGAACCAAAAGCCACTTAAAAGGGTTTTTTTAATTTGCAAAGTGCAGAAAATCAGACAAGGAGCAGGCAAGGCTCGTAGACAGTGGGATGCAAAGGTCAAAATCCAAAAGGAGTCCATGAGGGCAAAGGTACCTACAGGGCAAAGATTTAGCGTTTAAATTTAGATTTAAGATTTAGATTTAGTATTTAATATTTAGATTTAGATTTAACATTTAGATTTAGATTTAATGTTTAGATTTAACATTTCATTTTTGTTCACATATAACCAAATTTTTAAATAATTTATGCCTTAAATGTGTGTAAAATGAGCTAAATGTGAAAAAAAAAATGAGCTAAATATTGAAAATATATCAGTTTGAAAACTGTAATCAAGTTTTTACATTCTGTACCTCATAAGGTTCAGTAAGGCCAAAAAACAGTAGTAAGACTTGAAAGATGGCTTGAAGGCTTTGGAGAAAACACAAGACGATCTGGCAGGGTTTGTTGTGAGACTAGGCCTTAAGTACTGTGGTCATGATTGCAGGGGATTGAGAGCAGCTGGTTCAGCCACACCCACTCAGGCTGTAACATGAAATGTGTTCAAAATGGCTCCTCTACATCGTTAGTTGCATCAGTCTTGGTCAAAAGCTGCACCATCACGGTCATGTTGAGTGGTCATTCATCTGAGTTTACACTTGACATTTTTACGTCACAACAAAATTTGAAATTTCAAGATCACAGACAAATTTCCACAGTCAGAGGAAAATCACGAGGAGCCCCGCTTCAGTTGGTGGATGTTTTGTGATCTCAGTAAAATCCTGAATCTGAATGTTTATTGTTAATTATTAGTACATTTCAAACACAAGCACAATGCAAACATCGATGCCTCTGGCTCTAGGGTTGGACTCCTTTAAGTCATTCTTCGGAAGGAAGCTGTGTCTTAATTTAACTGATCCATATGAATTGCTTTTAGTCTGGCCCCTCCCCCAGGACCAATGTACCTTGGGAAACCCAACAAAAAGCTATTTTGCCACCTACAAATAGCGTCTGGGATCAATCGGGCACACAAAACCCTCCACCTTGATACAGAGGCGATTAAGGAGATACAGAGCAAAAATACGGACAAGCATGTAATAAATTATGATATTAACAACACAAAAAAGAGATGAAATACCAGCTCTTTCAAACACATTTGTTGTCTTGGAAGCAGAGAGGATATAAGGATTTGGTACCAAAACTCGCAGCTGGTTCCTCCGGTGAGGAGCCTCAGAAATAGTCCAGGAATTTCTGGGAATTGCAAGCAGCTGTGTATTTTGAGAGATAAAAAGTACTTGTTGAGGGGGATTGGGGAAGATTTTTAAGATTAGGCAGAGCTTGGCCATTAAGGGCTTTGTACATGATAAGGATACTCAGACTCAGTCCTGTTCGAAATTTTACAGGGAACTACTGCACAGAAGCTGAAAAAGGAGAAATGTGAGCTGATTTCATGTTGTCAACCAGTTCTCGAGCTGCCACGTTTCTGATTAACTGAAAGCTTTCAAGGAATTATTTGGAAATCCAGTGAAAATGCCATCCTGGTGGTACAGCCTAGATTATAATGACAGTTTAATGATATAAATTTTCAGCTTCCCTTTCGGAAAGGATACATGTAAAAAATGACTTCAAGGTTCTTCACAGTCGAAAACAATCACATTGTTTTTGTCTGAATTCCTCAGAAATTAAACAGAGTTGGGTGTCAATCAGTATTGCAGCGGAAATGCCATAAAATGTTTCCTAAAGATATCACCCAAAGTGAACATTTAGGAGAACAGAAGTGGTCCAAGTTCAGAACCCTGTGGAACACTAATATGTGAAGAGTACCAGTACGAATGGTTGAAAAGTATCCTAAACAATACCATGGAATTATGTTCGGGTCTTTGGAGCTTGTTGTAGCTTATTTTTTCTGACATTTTAAAAATGCACCCTATGGTAACTTTTAACTTTCAACTTTTATTTTATTTTTTACCCCCTCAGGAGATGTTATGGAAGAGGGGTGGATAAATCAAAATTAATCTAGATTTACAAGGCAAACTCATATTAGCAACAAATAGTAGATTTTTTATGTCATTTATTGTGAGGGTGCAACTGGAATTAACTCATGAGGGAAATCAAATTGGGCCATTAATTTGATCAAATTATCTTAAATCAATGCTTCACAAGTCAGCCTTTTCTCAAACATTTTATGGTTTTTATCAGCAATTTGGATGAATTTTCCACATTAACCTTTGGGATTAAAAGTTCAAGAGCAAGCCACTAAATGCCTTTGAGTGAAGATTATTTTGTCAAATTTACTTGTCCAACATTATCGAATACATCTTAAGTAATAGAGCAGTTATCTCGATTTTGTGTGTGGGGAACAAGACCTTGGAATAAGCCCATGACTAAACCTTAAGCTTATCTTGAGTTTTTTCCCGCTTTCGTGTACATGGGATTTTATCAGCAATCCCATTGCAAAAGCTGCAGAAGCTGAAAATAATTTCAATGGAGTCCGAAATTGTGACAAAATTGCTCACGGGACAGCAGCCTTTATACCTGCACAAAAATAAGAACATGTGTAATGCATATGTGATCATGATGTGAAGGACGTCTCACGGTGTCCTTGAAGGCTATAATTTCATTCCATATCCCTTTGAATCTGTCCTTCATACTGGAGGTGTGTGTGTCTGAAAGACACCATGAGGGATCTCTGTTAGTCATTCATAGAGTGACTTGAATAAATCATGGTGCTTGAATTTAACATTTAATTTGAAACTGCAGATGAAGAGTTCACTTTAGGAGCTGTTAAATTAATCAACCAGATCAGGGCAACTGTAAATGTGCGCCGATGTAAATGTACAACATCATGCTGCTGTATGTCGATGAATTGACCCCTCCCCCCACGCGTTGATGATATTTATAGTATGAGCAAAAGAAATAGACTGGGGTACGTGCATTTCGGTCGGGTCCTACAGTTATTTTTCCCCCTTCTTCAATCTGCTGCAGACATGTTTGTCGGCATGAAATTTTTGAGTACTTCCGAGGGATATTTTCATCAGCCAGATGAGCCCCTGGTGCAGATGCCAGCTGGTTTCTGTTCCTCGGAGCTGTGCAGTGTGCAGAGGAGGGATATTGAGAAGATCCTGTTTGTAGTTAGTTTCTCATGACCATTTGGCTTTGATTCATGCCTTATCCTCTGTTGTGGCCCTTGAAGCGCAACTCATCTGGCATCAGGAAACCTCTCCTTCACCTTGTGGCTTCATAAAGAGGATTCTGTCATAGTGAGAAGAGGCAGGGACTGGTTGCATACTGCAGTGGAGGTCCTGCTCAGTATGACTGAATTAGTGCTGATTTTAGAATATGTTTTGATGAAATGCTGAATTAATTAAATGTGACTGAGCTTGTGGGACATAAGTGAATGAATTTCAATGATGTAATGGAGGCTAACCGAGTACCACAAAAATGCTGCTGTTTTTTATCCCGTACGTGACAGCGCCAAACATAACTCATTGCATTTGGGGTGTTTTGCGATACAGATCATTCACTTTATGTTATTTTTCACCCTCACAGAACCATGGCGTAATACTGTGATGCTGTGTTACGAGCTTGTGTTAACGGTGTTAACTCTAATACTATTAGCGCTGAGCCAACACCTTTGTTAAAGAAGTGTACTTTCTGTCACTGAACACCTGGGGGTCCTGCTTTGTTCTTCATACGAACTGAAGAGGGGGGGAGTGAAAAACGAGGCATTTATTTTCATTATGAGGACACCACTAAAGCAAAAAAAAAAAAAAACAATTACAATGGCAACAATCTTAGCACCAAGAAATAGCTAGGAAAAATAAAATCCCTGAAAACCCTTCAATAGCAGTTACAAAATATCATCAGAAAGTTTTTTTTCTAGGATGTCTGGCTTTGGGTAAACTTGTTGAGAGAAGTTTGCAAAGATTTTCAATGCAGTTTGATTCCCTTCCTGCCTAAATGGAGCTCACTGATTAAAGACCCAGGATGACACCATTATCGAAAGAAAAGCACAAAGAGGCAAAACCTGAATAGATAAACCCCTCTTTATGTGATAACGTTCAGTGAAACTTAAGGAATCCAGCAAACTGGTCTGTTCATTCCAGTGATAGGATGTGTTTTACTCCCACAAGTCTGACTGATACACACATTTACAAAATCCTCCAATAGGTTCCATTCTCTGTGGTCTTTAAAGTCACTTTGGATGTAGCTATTGACATCCTCTGCCCTCATTCACTTCTAATCAATGAGCAATCAGCCCCACATCTAATTCAGAGGACGTTAAGTCTCCAGCATCAGTAATGGTCCGAGGCATGGACAATACACTGATTGAGGCTGAGTGATCCTCATCTCCCCTCTTAGGAACCTTCGCACGCACACATTATTTAAACTCTAATTACACGTTATGAAAAGACATTAGGAAGAACCTACTAAAAGCCATGACACATTAAATGTCAAGTTCATTAAAAATCTGCTGCCTGTGTTTGAGACATTTTAGTGAAAGCCAAGTTATGCTTATTGGACTGTTAAAGCTGAATTTTACGGTAATTGGAGTTCTTCTAAATATAAATCTTTTTTTTTTTACATATTTCCTATGAACCTCAGCAGGGGCCTTTCTGTGTGGAGTTTGCATGTTCTTCCCGTGCTTGCGTGGGTTTCCTCCGGGTACTCCGGCTTCCTCCTACAGTCCAAAGACATGCATGTCAGGTTAATTGGTGGTTCTAAATTGCCCGTAGGAGTGAGTGTGAGTGTGAGTGGTTGTTTGTCTGCATGTGGCCCTGCGATGGACTGGCGACCTGTCCAGGGTGGACCCCTGCCTTTCGCCCGTAGACGGCTGGGATAGGCTCCAACAGATCCCCGTGACCCTCCGGAGGATGAAACGGGTATAGATAATGGATGGATATTTCCTATGGGCTTACATGTAGCTGGGCTTTTCCTTTTTTAAGTAAAAATAAGTGACACATTAGATTGTAAAAAATTCCCGATCAGCTTTTTTTCTTTTTCACTCATTGGCATTCTGTCAAACCAACGGTCTTCTGACACTATAATTCTGGCACGATAATGCAGCGATGCATTATTCAACACAGTTACCATTATTGTATTAGGGATGGTATGAGGCAACTCAAAATACGTTCAAGGATGAAAAGGCCTACGTTTTGAAAGGTTTCCTTATCTGAAGTTTAGTTTGGGAAAGTTGATTCCCCTGTGTGTCGAAGTCAGAGAGGACTGAACGAGTGAGCGATGAATAATGCAGGTCAGGTTCCTATTGTTCAGCAAAGGCCCTTTGCAGGAGAGGACGCAGCAAAGGAGACTTTGTGAAATATTGATTTGCCACTCTAAAGTTGTTGTTTGGACGTTGTCTGACTTTTATGACATAAATGGAGATATTCATTGTTTTTCTTGTATTCTATAATCTGGAAAGATTCATAGGAGACAAAAGAAACATCATAGTTCAAATTATCTTTATTTGCAACAAGATAAAAAGATATATTCGAGTGGGACAGTTGATATAGTCCTAGTCTAAGGGTGAATTCCAATTCCTCCCTTAACCCTCAATCTCAACCCTCAGTCTTAAAAATGCGCGCTCCCGCTAAGGGCAAGTGGTGTCCCGATTCTAAGAAAGTCAAATTGAGTTTGAGGGCTGTATCGCCCTCAAAATTGAGATTTTCCGACACCACCCTTGGAAGTAAGGGCTATCCAGAAGGCACTGGGTAATTTAGCCAAAACATCTTCGAAAATGATGGTGACAAAAAAAGATAGCTACAAACGTAAGTATCTTTGTATATCTTAAAGATATAAATGTTACAAAACCATTTTATTGTGTTTGTTTGAGATTTTTTTCATGGATTAACATCGTTGTTGCGTAACATTTATTTTTTTACTTTACGATGTTTGCTGCCGGACCGGCGGTCCCAGTCCCGTCAGCGGTCCCGGTCCCGTCAGCGGTCCGGGTCGGCTTCACGTTACTTACTTGTATACCTTGATGTGTGGCGACGGAGGACTAAATATTGTATCCTCTATTGTGTTATTTGCTAATATTATTTAGAGAATATACTGCGCTCTTTTCAATGTTATCCCTGTGTCATTTCAGGAAATACAGAGACAACATGGGCTCTGATACATTTCCGTCTGAAGATGTAACTGCACTCGAGGGGTGTCCCATTTCTAAGTCACAAGATAACCCTTACACTTACTTTCGAGGGTTAAGATTGAGGGCCAAAAATTGAGGGTTAAGGACGAGGGTTGAGATTGAGGGTTAAGAGAGGAATTGGCCCCAAGTCGTGCTACGAGGACTGTACTCTTACAGACACACTGTTCCTCGAATCTGCTGGAACCTCTTTCCCAGGAGCCGCCCCGCGAAGAGCTTTTATCACCGCTACAACTCTTTCCTTCATCTTTTCTGCTTTGTCTTTAAATCTCTTGGGATCTTCCAAGCTTCCCATCATCCTTTTTCTCGATGGTACTGGCATTTGGGATTCTGAACATTAGTATTGGTAGCGTTTGTGTTGGTATGCTAACAGCCTGGAAAAATTAAGCATTAATGTTACGGGTCCCAATGGTGGAGGACCACAGTAACAAATATAGTACCTGTATTAAGCAGGTGAAGCAGAGGAGTAAAATGACAGTCTGTGTCATTCATTTTCCAGAATGTGTCTGTCTGATTTATTATATCATATGTTTCATTCCCCATGGTCACATAAGCACAATATTTCTGTCCTGAACCATCTCACATATTTGTTTACTCATTTTCAAATCATTCTAATCACATCTACATATGCTCCCATCTTCTCTATTCACATTGAATACTCATTATTGTGTTTCCAAAATAAATCAGCATCCTCTGTAACTACAGCACACTTACTCAGGATAAACCCTTGACATATATTAAAACATACAGTTTACAGTGTTTCGTGCATCCCTGCATGTGATAAACCATACACTTTCTCTCAGTACAGAGTTAGAAAATTCAGGAATAACGAAGTAGTTGTCTTATGAATAAACCCACAGCTATATATCAACATAATATAATGCAACAGCACAAACAGTGATACTGGTTAACTGCCGTGGTGCCGGGGCACAAAATGGCCGCCTTGCGGTAAAACTTTTCTGCATATTTCGGTAGTTTTTAGCCTAAGTAACATTCTAAACATAACTCAAACTCTACAAAACATCAGTAACTAGTTATAGCTATGTGTAATATGTGATATTTTACCATGTTTAGTCCTTTTACTGACCTGTATTAAGCAGTAAAATGACAGTCTGTGTCGTTAATTTTCCAGAATGCGTCTGAGGAAAGGCGGGAGGCGCGCCCCTTATCCTGTCCCCAGAGCAACTCGTCCCAACACAGAAGTTCCCCCCCCCCCCGGACTTTTACCACAAATGTCACATAAATAAACAGATAAATACAACCAAAAAATATTACACATCTTAACTGTGGTCGACCCAAGTTTTTGGCTTCATAACTACATACCTCTGAAATTAAAAAGGTAAGAGAGTATGGAGACACCACCACAACAGGTTCTGAGTTGCTTTTGAAATTGGTTGAAGGAGCTGAACAGCTCTTGGTTCCCAGCTCTAGCATGTTGGTTGCTACCTCTTGCACCAGCTGGAGCAGCAGGATTTTCCAGTCAGATAACATTTGCCTCGAATCATTTCAGTACCCTTCTAAGTTGACTAACCGGGCCAATAGCCACCTTGTACTGTAACAATCTGTTGCCTTGGCCAATACCCAATATTTGGTCTCTAAGGCTGCTAGGTGACTCCAAGGTCCCCTTGGAGATATGCTAGACCTCGTTTCATTTCTGGCAGTATTCTTTCCAGACGATGTTTCTATAGTGACGTCTGAAATGATGTCACGACTGAAGGGAAAATCTTGAAAAATAGATTTGAAATCAAATCAAGACTGAGGAAAACACACAGTTGAAATCAGAGGTTTATATACCATATATCAGATCATAATTTTCCTGTTTTAGATCAGTTAGAGTTATAAAAATTATTTCTATTTGCTAGTTTTTTGGAATTTTTTAAGAATCTTTTCTTCAAATTTGGAAGTTGTATATATCCATAGTAATTGGTAGCATTGCCTTTAAACTGTATGACTTGGGTCAAACATTTTGGGTTTCCTTCCACAAGCTTCTCATGAGTCAGGTTCATAGGCCATTGGGCTCACACATGCCTTGTCAGCTCTGCTCACAGATTTTCTGTAGGACTGAGATGATAGCTTTTTGATGGCCACTCCAAAACGTATCTTAAAGGTAACAAAACTATGTGACCAATTTGCTGATATGCTTAGGGTCATTGTCTATTTGTAAGACCCATTTGTGCCGAAGCTTCAACTTCCTGGCTGATGTCTTGAGATGTTGCTTCAGTAATTCATCATAATTTTCTTTCCACATGATATAATCTATTTTGTGAAGTGCACCAAACCCTCCTGGAGCAAAACACGCCCAAAACATGATGCTGCCACCCCCGTACTTCACAGTTGGGATGGTGTTCTCAGCCCCTTTTTCCTTCAAAATTATGGCCAAACACTTTAGTTTCATCCAACCACAGAGCATGTCTCCAGTAATTAAGGTCTTTAGCCCTGTGTACATTTTCAAACTCTGAAAGCAACATAAAAATGCCAGATTAGAGTAATGTCTTCTTCCTGTCCCAGTGGCCTTTAAGCCCATGCTGGTCCAGGACTTCCCAGCTTCAGAAGCATCTTCACAAGCTGTTTCTCTTTAGTTCTGGGGTTGATACACACATTTTGCACCAAAGCACATTAATCTCTGGGAGACAGAACTCGTATCCTTCCTGAGTAATATGATGGCTGGACATTCCCATGGTGTTTATATTTGCATATGATTGTTTAAACAGATGAACCTTCAGACATCTGGAAATTGTACCCAATGAGGAACCATACTGGTGGAGGTCCACGATTCAGTTCCTGATATCTTGGCCTGATTTCTTTTGAATTTCCGGTGATATCACGCAATGGAGCGGTGTGTTTGGGGTGTGCCTTAAAATACATCCACAGATGTGCCTCCTGTGAACTCAAATGTTGTCAAATAACTTTTCAGAAGCTTCCATAGTCATGACATCATCATCTAGGCTTTCCCAAACTGTTTAAAGGCATAATAATATTCAACAATTCTCCCTCTCTTTCATTATTCTGTTGTATTCTAGCAAATATAAATAATTTTGATAATCATAACTGACCTAAAAAAGGTTTAAGTTTAGTCTGATTTGATGTCAGAAAGTGAGAAAAAGTATTTTTATACAGTGTGTGTGAACTTCTGATTTTAACTGTACATCAGAAGACAGGAGGACACATTTTCTTTCTTTTTTTTTTAATCTTTTGTGGCTCCAGTGACCTTGTGGTTTGGGCTTAGGGTTATTATTATCGAAAGTTGAGAGACAGGAAAGTAGGGCAAAGGGTCACAGGCCGGGAATCAAACCTGCAACCACTGCAGAAGGACGATAGCCTCTATTTATGGGTTGCCGCTCAACCGACTGAGCTATCTGACCGAGCAGAACAAGAATGCATCCTGGAATTTTGACCACACTTGACACAAAGTGGACTTTTAATTGGGACTGAGCAGTCTGTCTGATGTTTCACGAGAACACAAGTACAGACAAGAGAGTAATATTTCCAGATTCCTGTGCTAAATCTCACAGAATCTATCTATTTTATTCTATAACTCAAAATTAATGATAAACCGGTGTTACAGAATTTGTAACAAGAGACAGGAAGCTGCACCCTTAGCTTGAATTTATTTCACCATCAACCTTGTGTGGACAATTGCAGGTGACAAAACAAGTCTTCTTCCAGTCTGTAGACAGACTAAAGCCACTGGGGAAACTGGCAAGGGGGGGCCTCTCCCATGGGTGAGTACAAATGTCAAGTGGTCCAGATCTCTCCAGGAGGGGCAGGCAAAGGCAAAAGGAGTGTGTCATGAAAATGACAGCTGACAGGGCTAGAGGAAGGGAATTGCATGTTGCAAGAAAGAGGTAGTGTGAAAGTGGGGGGTCAGAACGAGGAATGACAGGACAGGAGAAGCATTAGTCGAGCTACAATTACAGGACATAAGATCCACGGCTGCCACTTCTGCCCCTCTTTAAGCATAGTGCTGCTTTTTTTTCCAGTACACCTCCTTAGCTCAACCTCTCCTCCAATAAATCACCTTTCATTACCTTGATCAGGCTTGTCTACAGCCCCTAAATTTAACGCTGCACCACTTTGCCGTGCTTCTCTTCTCGAGCTCCCGGTCGTCAGCTTTTTAATGCTTGAGAGCATAAAAGCACATCCTGCTGTTATAAGTGTGTTGAATGATCAGAAGTATGAATTTCATAATGCTAACAAGCATGAAGGGAAATGATAAAGCCGAGTTAGCTCTGCTTGTCAGATAGCCGCACGGCTCGTGCTTTTCTGCCGCCGAGTACCATTCTTCTTCCCCAGAGTTATCTTCATTCACGCCGAGCTATTCCGCCCACTCTCTGTGTGGAACATATCAGAAATATCAAGCATCACAGAACACTTAACATTCCAGTTCGTGACTGCTAAATTCACTGCTAGTTTCCAAGGGAAAATATCTGCTTTTGCTTTTATTCTTGAAGGAAAAATGGCAGACTCCTTCATTGTTTCCCAGAAACAGTCGGCCTTGTGTTAATGACATTTGAAGAAATTGCACAAAAGTGCCCTTTTTTAATGGTAATGTATTTAACTGGTTTATGCATAGTGTAAGATAGACATGGATCAATTTTTTACAAGAGAAAATGAGTCTGACAGAGAAGTGCAGAGTTGCCCGTGCCATGCACAGTGGGCATATTAATGTTTCATTGCTGAGCTGCATGTTGTCTGCGCTCTGCTTTTCCCATCATCTTTCCTCCAGCTTATCCAACCTTCATGTTTCCTGATAATTGTCTTTTTCTCGCCCTCTACCTTCCTATTGCAGAGACGGATTTCTTATGAATTACTTAACTGTCAGGAATAAAAGGCACAGAAGCTTTCAGCTTTTTGGTTAAGGCATGACGAACTTGTTATGGCATTCCCCGGTATAGGATGTGATTTCTAAATGGTCCCATTGTTATGTTATTCTGAGTGAAAATGGTGATGCAGCTCCAGTGTGCCCCTTAATCCAAAAATGTAGTCCTAAATATTCCAAAAGCTACACCAAATGTAGCACAGATCTGCAGGGCTGTCAGAGAATGAAGACTTTTGTGAACCTCCAATCTTCCACTGATATAAGATTGGTCAAAACCATTTATTCTACAGGACACTTTTTACATCAAATAGAGGCTATCCGAGTACAGCGAAATGGCGCTATTTTTATCCACTAGGGGGCAGTAGCATGTTGCATTTGAGGCTCTTTTTGGACTCAACCATTTCAAATGAAGGCAAAAGCCAAAACAACTGATGCAGATGATAAATCTTTTTCTCGTTTTCAACCTTCAAACAACCATGGTGTGCTACTGTGATGCTGCAGTGCGTAAATAACAGATCCAAAGCAAAGATGCTACACATCTGTCCCTTCATGGTTGATGTGACGTGGGTAAGGTGGCCAAAAGATCTATGCGCAGAAAGATGGAGGACACTGATTCAGCTTGAGAGGAAAGACAAAATGGGGAATAATGTCGATGTGCTGAACCCAAGTGGCAACCATCCCCCTTCTGGATTGAAGCCTCATCCAGGAAGCACATTTTGTTGCAATTCCTCTTCTGACCACTAGGTGCTGGCTCCAAAACAGAGAAAATCCCAATTGGCTCCAATGTTAAAAGGGCCAACTTCGCAGCAGAACATATTTACAGCTTGGTACAAAAATCCTTTTTAGCCTCCACAGTTAGATTTTACATCCATGACATTTGTACATGGGGTAAATTTTTTTTGTACCACATTGGATAAACCTATATTAATTAATAAAGCTGACCAATCAGATGGCAGGACGTTATTTGATGCTGTTTGGCAGCTAGCCAATTGGTTCTGCTGTTAGCTAAGACAGTTATCCAATGGTTCTGCTGTTAGCTAAGACAGCTAGCCATTGCTGTTTTGATTTTAGCAGCTTGACGCTTAGCTTTATACTGACTTCTGAGCTGTGATTGAAAACTTAACAGATCATGCTCATATTTTAAAAAGAATATGTTTTCTTGTGCTTGTGTTAATTGTACAAACAGACCACCGTGACTGGCTGTGGCTGGTCTGCAAGAATCTGAGGATGAAGTTTAGTTTAATTTAGCAGTGCTAACAGAAGCAGTCATTTCATGTCCCCACCAAAACAACATAAGAGACTGGAGAGACTGCGAATCCCCGGGGCCGGGAAGATGACTGCAGGTCCCTGTATAATCCTGCTTGAAAGAGACTTTTTCTCCGGGATGGCTCGGCCCATTGCAGAAGCTAGTGCCATGCTAGCTGATCCAATGTCCAGCCTCTCAGCAAAAGGAGCTGGAGAATCCACCACAGACGTCTATGACTGGCTTCAGTCTCTATCTTAGCTTCCATGATGGCCGCCTGCGGACTGCTAGCAAGCCTCCGGCAGGACGTCCAGTTGTGCCGTGTTGAAACCCACCAACACTTCTTTTGTTCTGATAGCAACACTTGAAATGAGGATGTTTGAGCCAAATTAAAAGAAATGAAGATTACTGATCATCCTGGGAGAGCAGGGGCCAGTGGGCTAAAACAAATGTCGTTACTGAAACGAGGACTCGTGGACTTCCGGGACCTGCTGTCACTAGGCTCAACTCATGCGAGGCCTAGGCTGGTCACAGTCAGCTGTGAGTTGAGCCCTGAAGCAACGAGCCAAGTGACTGCAGGTTCCAATGGACCTCTGAAACGAGTGGTGCCAGGGCTGAAATGAGAACTAGCAAGGTCCTTGGCTAGTTAGTTAACTTTGGACAGGTCCTGAAATGATCTGAGGAAATGCTTGCTCAACTGTAGGACCCAGCTGTGCTAAAGGTGGAAGATGATGAGGTGGAGGCCGTCCAGCTGGTGTCCTCAGGTTAGTCCTGGCCAGCAGCCTTTAAACAGAAACAGGCTGTTTTGCTCTACTTCGCCTCTAAATCATTCCAGGCCAACCCAAAACCACTCACAGTGGTCTCTTAGGTGCAGTTAATAGCACAAGCCATGTTATCTTTACAATAAAAATCACTGTGTTCTGTGTTCTTTGTTTATTTATTGGAACCAGCACCAAATGATCAATCAAAGAAGTGCAATTTTTCTCACTTCCTTGTTAAATTCGATCTGGAAAACCAGATGTTGCCTTAAACACACAAAGTAGGCTAACGTGCCAAGATATTTTTCTGCTATGCTGCAAGATATATTTCAGCTTATTCGTGAATACATCTTTTCTTACAATAATATATTCATTGAAAGGTTTCAAGACACTCTTACAGTAGGTGAAAGTCGTTGTAAAGCCAGCTGTCAGCATAAAAGTGATTTTGTTTCAATTTTCTCACACAGAAAATAGAATGATGTTACACATAAATGCCCTTCTGTTGCACAAAGCCATATTTATCTGTGATATTTCAATGTGATCCTAGTTGTCGCCTAATAAACAAAAGTGAGTCAAATAGATGACAAAGGCCTCAGGCAGCAGACTCAAAAGGGCAAGGTCAGATAATATAACCGTACAATCTCTGCAGAATTATGACAGCACTTGCAACAGCAGTATGCAACTGAAACCGTGCTCTAGATTTTTATAGGGTTTTTTTTTTTGCCCATTTTTTTTTAACCTTAATATCCTTGTTTTTATGAATCTTAATCTTAAAAGCCTTCCGAAGGTCTCTTCTGTGCCTTCAGAAAAAAAAAAGTTAAAAAAAAAATAAGCTGACTGGAGTCTTAGCCAAATGTTGAGTTTTCAAGGAATTAAATGGATTTACTAAACTGGTTGAGGATAATGTCGTGCTTTTTTTTTTTCTCTCATGAGCTTTGAAACTATTTTTTCTGACGCTCTGGAGGACATTTTTCCCTTCATGATAAATGACAGGAAAGCAGATCTGATTAAGAAACCTCCGACCGCATCATTTACAAATACGCTAAAGGCACATTCAGGAAAGATAAGCTCAACTTGGAAGGGGAAAAAAAAACTATGAATACCTTATGGATATGCTTCCATTATCTATACTCCTTAAAGCTTCAATAAATTGCTGTTGTATGATCACTGTCAAGAAATCAGCTGGCCTACTTCTTCTGTTTTGCCTGGAGTAATCCAGTTAAAATTCTTCATGTCCTCAGTGAGTGGAAATATCCACTGTGTGGTTTTATGCAGGGTGTGCCGGTCCACATTTGTGGTCTCTGCTAGTTGAAAATGACTGCATCAGCATCCAGTCTTTTCCATGTTCTCTGACAGAGAGCGACTGTCCCATTGTTTTCACCGTGACTGCGGTCAGATAATGCTGTAGTTTTGAATATGTCAAACACTTGGTCTGTCAGTCGTTGATGCAAATCCAAAGTGATCACTTGGCCAAGTTGTAAAGAGTCGACCCGACAATTTCAAGCCACATCTGCTATCAATTTGGGTCCAAAATTCCTTTTCCCAGGACCTCTATTTGCTGTGTCATTCTGCGTCTGTTTGAAGAACTAACAATGTCCCAGAATTTGTCTGTGTGGATTCCTACGACGTGTACAATTTCATGAAAATGAGCTTTTTCTGCGAGGGTTATGGCTTTCACTTAAGAAAATTATACATGTTGAGAAAAACCATGTTGGGTAGAGTTACAGTAAAAACTTGCTGTATGAAACTGACTTTTGAGATCAGAGACATCAATGAAATACATAATCCGCTTGGAGGTGGTGTGTCCTCAGATTTTTTGCACTGTATACTGAATGTTAAAACGACTTGGTGATCCATTCACATCTTTGCTACCCCTGTAATGGTTAAAATAACTGCAGAAAGGAAATTTCCAACTATATAAGCACTGACACGTCTCCAAACATGCCTCCTTCTAGCTAATACCACCTTTCATGTCACCTCTATGGTCATCTTTGTTCATGAAATCAGCACAAAAACAATACATTCTTTCAGTCTAGTCTCACTTCAGAATGTGAAATTGCTACAGTGGTGCTCAAGTTGTAAATTACAACACTTTCTTACCTTCAAAAATGTTCCATCGCTGTGTTCTGATTGGTCAGCAGTTCCACGAATGACCACTAGGGGTTGGCTCCAAAAGTGAGTGCATCTCCTCAGACCACCATGTTAATATTTCCAACTTTACTTCAGAAATATATAAGCATAACCTACATTACTTATTTACAACGCCTGATACTCACAAAATAGGAAAAAAAAAGAAAAAGATTTTGGAATCTATGGATAGATTTCGCATCCATGACAAGTGGATGTTTTTTTTTTTTTTTTAATGTACTTCATCAGGTAAAATTATGTAAAGCCAGAAACATCCATGGTTTTTCAGGTAACAACTGCATCAAAGTCTATGGTGGTAACTGTGGTTACTTTAGCTATTTAGCACTTAGCACTTTCGATGAACTTCTGAGCCGCGAATAAAGAGATTAATTATTCTTATTTAAAGATAGTACGGGTTGTTCTGCTGTTAAATGTACCATAAGGCTGCATGACTGGAGCTCCGGCAGTGCTAGTTTCAAATGACGTTTTGCTAGTGATAGCCAAAATAAGGATTCATGGACATATTCAATCAGAAGAATATAAGGTAGCATTAACTAGCATAGTTGGTTAACATGAGCTAAGGACGGTAACTGGGCTAAGGTAAGTGCATTCCAGGCCTGCTTGTCCCGCCCATTTGTCTATTTTTGGATTGATAATGGTTTGGGGGGAGTTTTGTCCAGCAAATTATTGAGCCATCCGATGGTTCCAGCAGAAGGTTTCAAACTGACTCTTCAAAAAACTTTTGGGTGACATCACAGAGGGTTTGTCCAGTACTTTAAATAAAGTCAGTAGTTTCTCTTTGCAAATTCCAATATGCCTTCATTTTGCATTGCATGATACTGTCACACAAAAAAAAGCACGACTTTAATATGATAAAAAAGAAAAATGCTCATAAAGAGGCAGAAGGAATGTAACACAGAGTAAAACATAAAAGCCAAAAAACCCATATACATGTACTTGTAGGTTTTTATTACATCACAGGAATGTTGCCATATAAGAAAATAATGTATAGAGCAGAATGTTGCCATATTTTCTCACATATTATTCTTATATTTTACTTTGACTCTGGCCTGTTTCATTAATTCTAATTAACACAAAGTTCAGAAATGAACTAATTAGTGGTGTGTGACAGATCATATTTCTCCAATCTTCAGGACAGAACTTAAAATTCTTCTCCTCACATATAAAGTCCTTTAAATACATTGCTCTCAGACTGCAGACTTGTGGTTCCCAGAGTTTATGGGAGGCAGAGCCTTCAGTTCTCAGGCTCCTCTCTTGTGGAACTAGCTCCTAGTTAGTATTTGGGAAGCAGACACCATCTTTACCTGATGATCCTTAAATTGTTCCTTTTTGGTAAAGCTTATAGTTAGACCTGGACCTGACCTGAACCAGCGTTTTAGTTATGTGGGGGAAGAGGACATACCTTCAGCTCACAGGTGTTGTATGAATTTGTCATTTCAAGTATGTCTTCTCTTTCCTATCTCATAGGCACACATCCCAGAACTAATTTCTGTGTTTGTTGCTCAGACCCCCAACCAGTTGAGGCAGATGGCCGCCCTCCCTCAATCTTGCTCTGCTGGAGGATTTTTTCATACCGTTAACCTTTTTTTTCGTTTCTTCTTCACTGTTGCCTCGTGCTTGGTCAAGATGAGAGAGTAAAGTCAAAGTAAAGATTCCATGTGATCTTTGAACTCCTTTTCTAAGCTTGTTTTTATTCATTTTGAAGATTGTGCTAGTTAGAATGGACTGTATTATACTTGAAATACAGTGGTACCTTTATTTATGAAATTAATTATGGAAGTAGTTTCGTTACCTGAAAATTCCGTAAGTAGAAACGTGTTTTCCTTGTAAATGCTCTAATCCGCTTCCAAGCCCCCCTAAATTCAGACATAATTTTTTTTTTTATAAATCATAAAAATGCATGAGTGATAGCCCGACTCGTGAACACTTTTTCTGGTGATTCTTTTCAACGAATTCCGAAACTTCATGGAATTTTCCTAAATTGTCAATGGGATGCCAGGAAGATGCTAGCTAATAGCCAATGGCAGAGCAGCTGCAAGAATGTGTTATGGTCGGTAAACTCTGGTACGGTATTTTTGCCTTTCGTATCCTGAAATTTCTTTCGTAACAAGAGGCAATATTTTCCCGTTGAGACGTCTCGTAACCTGAAAATTCCGTATGTAGAGACGTTTGTAAGTAGAGGTACCACTGTACAATGAATTAGAAAAAACTGGAAAGTAAGTGAACTGAATTGAAGTGTATTTATTGAATTAGTGTTTCCATTAGTAAAAGATTGCGTGCTTTCCTAGTAAAGTGGTGCCAGAGCTGAAACCAGAACTAGAACTCCCCTGCGACCATGAACCAACCAACCCTTGTGGCCCCAACGACAGAGCAACAGGTAGCCAAGAGAGCTGGAGCGCAATCTGCTCTACATTGGCTGGTGGCCTGGTTAGTCAACTTTGAAGGGTCCTGAAATGATCTGAGGTGACACTCGCTCAACAAGAAGACCCAGCTGCTACAAGAAGTAGAACCCAACAATACTGAAGTTGTCCAGCTGGCTGAGAAGCCAATAACCAGGGGTGAAGATAGCTGCTTCACCCCTGAACCCTTCCAGGCTAACCCAAAAGTGGTCTCTCAGTACAATAAGCCGTATGATTTTAAGTATAAGAATGAATAAAGACCTAACAGAGCATAGAGATCACAAATCAAGTGATGACAACCAACCATTAACCAATAATAGGACCACTCCCCGAATCGTGCATAAATGTATGGCTTGGAAATAATTTTAGGCTGACATTATTTTTCAATGAAGTCACGCCCAACAGTAAAAATCAATAAATTATGTTAAATTGTGACAGTGTCGTGCACAATCATGAGACTGTGTTGCAACTGTGCTGCTGAATATCTGCTCAGGAGTCATGAGTTCAACGAAGCATGAGATGTGGTGAGAAGACACAGTGTTGCCAAAAACCGACATGTGGCATCTAGTGATGTAACACCTCATATTTAAAGCTGTAAAATATCGATAGAGGAGACGAGTTCCGGAAAGTTGGCACACAGCGGGATTGTTTGGCTTTCGACTCGACTGAAAGTTGTGTGAGAAAGCTGCGCGGTCCTGGGAATGGAGAGGAAAAAGTGACTGAAGAGGTGTTTGCGTGCTTCAGCGTTGCCCAAAGAGCTGCAGATCTGAGCCCCTTTTTAGGATCATTCCCAAAAAAGGATTAGGTCCTCCTGAGCATCTGGTCTCATTTCTGATTGATGGATTCACTGAAAGATTTTTGCCTTTGAGCCTTTTTCTTTGATTCCACCACCCCCCCCCCCCCCCCTCTTCCATCTTCCTTCACAGATGAGGCTGTGGGTCCCAGTGACTCGGAGAAGAAAAGTTGAGGTAAAACAGATCTTGAATGTGATATTGCGTTATGTGTCCTCATGTAAACTACGTGTTGAAATGATGCATAGGGTCTTCATGCCAGGAGATATGTGTTTAATGGATATACCATCTGCCAAACTGAGCGCAAAGACACAAAGTATAAGCTCATTAAATCAAAACCTGTAAGAGGATTTTCAGCCAACTTTGCACTAAAACCACTTTTAAGACAGATCTGCAAAAATCCAACCTGTCTGCCACATCTCAAAAACATTTTTTTTTTTTTTTAGGTGTTTCAAATGATTTAAGAGTTTGAAGGAATATTGGCTGCAGAAAACTAAGATTCTGAAACATGTTCAGTATTTAAAGCAACATGAGTGTCAGTAGTGGTGTAGTGTTATCTTGATGGTGACAGGTGAGGGAACAGAAGACAGTTAATTATCTGTCTGTCCATGTATCCATCCATTAACTTCCTCTTATCCGGATTTGGGTCACAGGGGAAGTAACTTGAAGCAGAGAGGCCCAGACCTCCCCCTCCCAGGTCACCTGCATCAGCTCGAGATGTTCAAAGGCCACTCTGGAGATGTGATCTCTGCAGTGTGTGCTCGTGGTCTTGCCTGAAACACCTTTCCCCCGGGATGCATCCTGACCAGATGCCTGAAATAGCTCAATTGACTCTTCTCAATGTGAAGGTGCAGTGACTCTACCCTTAGTCCCTCCCAAATGATTGAACCTCTCACCCTCTCAAAGAGAGAGTCCAGCCACCCTGTGGAGGAAACTCATTTCAGTTGCTTGCATTGATGATCTCATTCACCGTCTACAACTGGTCAACATAGGTGATCGATCGGTAAACAGAGAGCCTTGTCTTTTGGCTCAACTCTCTCTTCAACATATTAGACAGGTATGGCGTCCACCAGGGTAGGCTCTGTACCAATCCACATGTTGATCTTCCCATTACTCATGAACAAGACTCCTAAATACTTGAATTCCCCCACTGCGAGTGCAGTTTCTTTGTGGGATCTTAGAGCACCGGTCCGGCATATTTTTGTCCTGCTCCTGACGTACACCATTCACACGCAGGAGACTGCTGACTACACTTTCAGATTAGATGTCCAAAGTAAGGCCTCGTAAGAGTGTCTCCACGGTTGACACAAAACATCCAGTTACAGTTCCACAGATTAGTGACAGTTATCTACCCTTGTCCAAATGACATCTCCCAGACTAGGCCCCTGTTGGGCTTTTATGGAGAAAATCTTATCTTCTTTGCTGTTGTGAAGTACCTAAAAAAGATCCAATTAATGTGGCTGTAAAAGACAAAGAGCTGTGCCGATATGTACAGTGGGATTCTTCTCCAAATCCTCTATAACCATTGAAAGACTGTGGCTGTGTTCCAAATGGAGGACTTTTGTGAGTTGTCTTGGAAGCCTGAGTCCTACAGGGAGGTGGAAGCACCAGGGAAATACTACAGCATACCAGCTGCTGTGTATCACAGCCACTCTAGTCGGTCCTCACATGCTGGTAGCGTCCTCAGCATTTCCGTCCACTGACTTTGAATGGGGTGATGTCAAGTGCTGCCGAACTAACTTCAGGGTTCCTGAAGTGGCTGTGGCAACACTGACCCCAAGTTAGGAATAAGGAGGGATAGATAATTATATAGATAATGGGGGGAGGGGCCATTGAGGACATTCCACATACAGATAGGTGGGAACTTTATGGAGTATAATGATAGCTATTTGTTTTTTTTGTTTGTTTTTTTGTGTCTGCAAGTGCAAGTTTGCATATAAATATGCATGACCCTGGCTTATTGGATATTTTTATTTTTTGTTACAATAATGCAACTTCAGTCCATCACTTTTTTCCCTCACAAACTCTGCGTAGTGGTTTCACACCCCTTTAGTGGTAACTTCACACTCCTTTCATTCAGTACTCACTTTCACACTTCTGGGTTTGGTCCTGTTCAACATTTCTCACCTGGTGAAGCAACAAAACAACTAAAGTGTCATGGATCTACTGAGTGAAACTGGTAAACACCGACTCCACTGAATGCAGGAGGGGGAGCGGAAAATCCGAAAAAGGTGTTTAAGATTTCATGTTCTTTTTGAGAGCTTTTTCATTCCCTCTCGAACCGTGATTTATCTGATGCGTCCGACGGAGCCTAATGCTCCCTAAGAGCCGAAGGCTGCATTGTTCAGAGGGCTAACTCTGTAAAAGTAAAAATACGGACAAATGTAGAAATTCAGTACGAGAATCAGACAACATGAAATATACATGAGGGGAAGCGGCTGCTGTGGTTTGCCTTTTTATATGAGAAGCTCTCAACATGAGCTCTGAAGGGAATTTAAAGTCAGATGAAATGGTAAAAATAGAGGATAACAAAATGCCTTTATGGATTTTTGACGTGAACATTTATCATGGCATGCTTAAATATTCAGTTTTATATAAACACATCAAAGATAATCCCCTTGCCTAGAGT
The DNA here is from genome assembly GCA_018398805.1 of Hirundichthys speculiger. Taxonomy (NCBI): domain Eukaryota; kingdom Metazoa; phylum Chordata; class Actinopteri; order Beloniformes; family Exocoetidae; genus Hirundichthys; species Hirundichthys speculiger. The sequence continues at coordinate 438,812 of JAGFBZ010001190.1, forward strand.
TTAAAGGAAACATCCTTTTTTTCCCTCCTCATTCAAGTTAACAGTTTCCTGCGGTAGTATTGACAGATCTGGTACAACGGCTCCTTTTCAACATGTCTTTAAAGCTCTGTCCATAACAGCTATGTTTAGGGGGCGGAGTCAGCCACTCCTCTCTCCTCCCCTCTCTTTCACTGGGTGTGCCCTGTGATGTCATCAAACCCTTCAAATCTGAAACTTCCAATGAATGACAGGCTTCCAGTATCAGATGGGGCCAGTCAAAATGAGTGTCACATTCAAGTTTTGATTAGGTCGTCACTTCAGAGAGCCAAATATGTCCCCTCAAGCGCAGATTGATAAATCAAACCTATTTCTTCTTCAAAGGGATTCTAATTCTGTTAAACATCAACAAAACAAGCAAAGCTATCACTTTTAATAATAGATCAAAATCCCAAACACTCAACAAGAGTGACCTGCCCATGCACCGCAACGTGATAAGAAAATCCCCAGACATCCAGATGTACATGCGTGCGTACACAAGATGTACTTCTGTACAGTTGTAAAGCAGCGCCTCTGACTGTATGCTAAAAGCAGGTGAGGCGATGCATAATTCAAGGCACTCGGCGGAAAACAGATGTTGCTATACTGTAGATTTGGAGACCAATAATCCCTTCGGCATCCCTGGTGCTGCGCATAAACACATGGAAGCAGAAACAGCGCTACGCAGATGAACCACAAATGAGCTAATTTCTAGAAATAGCTGACCGCACTTACATAAACTGTTTTTACCAGGCAAATAAATGTACACGCAAACACACCCACCCTAACCGTCTGTGAGAGGCGGAGCCTGGCATGTTTTTGACCTTTAAACCTGTCTTTACTGCTGCGGGGAATGGCCTTTTTTCTACTGGTGACTGCATCACCAAACAAGTGTGTGTGTGCGTGTGTGTGTGTATGTGTGTATCGCACATGGCCAGGGATATACATCTTGGATTACGTTGCAGAAATGAGCAGCCCAGATTTCATTAAACCTCATGGATTACTTGGTATTACTCATTGCAGTTTTTGTGTGCATGTGTTTTTTTATTGTTATACAGATTTCAGCGCTATGCTGCTCTCCCCATCCAGCTCACAATCAAACACATGCATACCAAAGAGGCAACAGACGCCCACACACCCGAAAAGGAAAACAAATGTATACAACTATACAACTACATCCAATAAACATAGACAGGGGGGTTCATTCCCTTCCAGGTTCTGCAATATCAGATGACGGGCACGCAACGATGCATAGGCGATTGCATTTCTGTGGAGGAGGGGCAAATTCAACTCTTTTCCAACTGTACCAAAGGAGCCTGGCCACAGTGCTTTGCTCGGTATTGCTGAGTGCGACTGGAAGATCGAAGACCGAAACCGTGCAAAGCCGGACGTCACCAAAACATATGCGTCAAAGAAACAGGGGAATCTTCAGGTGTGACATTAGGGTTTAACTTAGACAATCTATCACTGGAATAATGCAACCTGTGGACAACCTTAAATTGAATCAATGTGTGTATGCATGTATGGTATTTTTCCAGGTGTCTTCTGGGACAGCTTCTCCTGTTTCCCCTTCTCATGCCATGCTGGCTTTGTCCCATGTGTTAGAAAAGCTCTTCAAGATTAATGCATGGAATTTTGATATTGCTCATCTATTAACTGGATTTATATTGTGGACTGAATACAGTAAGTCTTCAAAAGGCTGGAGAGGGATTCCCTGGGAAGTATTTAGAAGCAAAACCCCAAACCTGAAGGTAATGAGGCTTTGGAAAGTTATGATCTTTGGACAGAAATTAAAATGATGCAAAGCTATCATCAGAAAAAAAATATTTAAAGTAGACCAAGCCACTTCTACGTCAAACTGCTTAATCTATTCAAGATGGTCCAAAATAATAATTAGACCAGTGGTGCGCAAACTGTGGTACGTGTACCACTGGTGGTACGCGAACACTCTCTGGTGCTACGCGGGGAACACTAGGACTTTCCACATTTTCACTTAAAAAAAAAAAAAAATTAAATCAGAAACATATAATGCATTATAAATAAGTTTCAAATGAAATTTGGGTAACAATAAATAACCACAATAAGGAATAAACATCTCCTGTGAATTTAAAGCTAATTGAGAATGCATATATGGCTATATTTTAAAACTGGTCATCATGGTGGTACTCAGAGAGGTGAACAGTTTCTCAGGTGGTACGCAGGATTAAAAGTTTGAGAACCACTGAATTAGACATTATTGGAAAGAAGCTGAATATGTTATCCAGATTAAAATGTTTTCTGAACTGGCCCCAAATCTTAATTGAACTTCGGACCATCGAATTTGAGTTCAGTTCAGGTGCTTTGAACTTTAGTCAGAAAGGGGCAGTTAATATTGAAATTGGGGAGACTGGAAGTGGAGCTCTCAGACTGGAGCCTCCCTGTGTGTGAACATGATAACCTAATATGTAATTTTAATGATATTAGCTGCCCAAATTATAAAATAAGAAATTAGACAAACCTAAACATCCTTTGTATTTAACTTCTTTTCCACGCTCGCCTTCTTTACAGTGCAGGTTTCTTATTCCAACAACAAAGAGATAAAGCGATCCAGCTGGGCAAAATGGGATTTTGGGAAAAAAAAAATGGTAATTGTACTGCCCTCCTAATGGTGTGTATAACCAAAATTAGACAGCCAGCCAAACTCCCTGAATGATCAACACGAGAGTCAGGATGTAGCGTCTCAAGCTCCAAGTTTAATGAAGACTCTTGTTGTCAGACAAGGTTGTAAAACCAAAATAATAACAGAGACAATGTCCAATGAATTTCTTATATAATTACTAGAACATGACTATTAAACCAAATTTACATGAATTATACTACAAAATAAAGTGCAGGTATCCTAAATGTCCTTGTTACACAATACAATGAGCATGTCCTATGCTAAGCAATGGTTACTGACCAATATCTAGATAATAATCTAGCAACATAAAACATTTCCATCAATACAGTCATGGAAAAAATTATTAGACCACCCTGTTTTCTTCAGTTCTTGTTCATTTTAATGCCTGGTACAACTAAAGGTACATTTGTTTGGACAAACATAACGATAACCACAAAGATTGCTCATAAGAGTTTTATTTAAGAGCTAATCTTACCATTTTCCATGTTTTCTTGATTATAACCTAAATCACTTAAGTTTTTACATCATAGCTATGGCATTGTACTGCCAAAAACACTGCTTTTATGCATTCAGTGTTTTCTTTTCTGTCTGTTTTAGTCACATGATGACGTTTAGTGGTACCAGGTATTAAAATGAACAAGAAAGTGAAGAAAAAATGGTGGTCTAATAATTTTTATCATGACTGTATATCAAAACTAAAAGATATCCTTGTAAATAATAAAGTTTACTTCTGATCTCTCAATTGATTGAATAAGCATGTGCTCAAACTACTTCCTGTTTACCCTTTTCTTTCTTAATTTCTAACTTCTTGCTACAATACCACAGTTAACCAAATTACCAAAAAAAGAAGGGCAGGTGTTCATAGGTGATCTGTCTTGCCAGATTGTTTAATAAAAATAATAAAGATTTTGATGTATTAACTTCATATTCTGATATGCTACTGAATTAAATGCTTCTCAATTACATCGAGCAAATTTTTATGATGCGCTTTACATCTGGATATACTCTCCAACCCTGCCACCTGAACTGATAGTGATGACCAGCAGTAAAGTCACAGCATCGAACAAGAAGGGCGACAGGGAGAAACCCCGCCTCTGTGAAGCAGAAAGTATTCAGAAATCAGGCCGTTAGTTTTGACCGCAGCCACTAATAAAACTTTGATTCACTGACATAAAATGGGCTCCAGTTCAAATTTTTCTAAAGCTGCAAATAGATGGGTCCATGTGATTCTGTCAAATGCCTTTTCGGCGTCAAGGCTAAGGATAAGGTCAGGTTGTACTGTCGGCCTGATAAAGGCTGTTTGGTCCTCATTAATAGTGGGAATAATAGGCTCTAATTGCTTTGCAAGGGCTTCAGTTAAAACCTTATCATCAGCACAGGAGACTGATGGGTTTGTATGAGTCGATTTTTTTGTGCCAAATTGTCTAATTTCTTGTGCAGTTTATCTGCAGCCGGCATCACACACGGGTCGATCTTGATCAGCACAGATTGCTCAGTTTGTTTTATGACGCCCATGATGGTGGCAAGATCTGACCTTGGTCCTGCTTCCACGGCCGGATGCACTTCAAGCGAGTCTGGGGCGTTCCGATCCGAGCTCAGCTTTTTGAGATTTAGGTATTTTGAGCAGCTTTGTACTTCAACCCTGACCAGAAACGCAACTAATTCAAGAGATTTGACCCTTTAGAGCAACTTTCACTCCAGAGAGAGGATATATGTTTTTTCATATATCACTGCTCAGTTGCCTTTTCAAGCCATATCATTTTTATCCAGGTGAGTTCTGGATTGATCCAAATTGTGACATTGCATTCTGTTCCAACATAATTAAAACACGTTCAAGGCAGCTATTCATGTTCATTTACAAAATAGACAAACACAAATATAGCTTAAAACTAAAAGGCACAAACCATGATGGTTTCCCATGTCTTTACTGAAGTCATCCAGTTAACATTCGCAGTGTTATTGGAAAAAGCATGTGATTGATCTTCGCTTGGCAGCAATGACTTCGAGCTATCTCTCTGGATCAGACCGACACAACCTTCTGGAGGAATTTCTGACCATTTGCCTTTACAGAACTGCTCTGGCTCAGACACATTTGGGTCAACTGGTGTTAGTGGCTCTCTTGAGGTCGCTCCACCGTATCGCTATTCAGTCAAGGTCAGAGCTTTTTGCCAAAAGGCAGATTTCTTCCAGTGTTCACGGTCACTGTCCTGTTGCGTCGCCAAGCTTTAGCTGAAATTAGATTAGAGGATATATTTTTTTTAAGTTGGGAATTCGTTCCCACTAGTCATCATGCTTACTACGCCATGCTTTCCCACTGGGATGATGTTTTGATGATGGGAAACTGTTGCCTGAGATGCCTGCCAGTCTTGAGGATTTCTTCAAGCTTTTAGCGCATTACTCGTCGTTTTTTCTTTACCTCACTGAAGATTGTGTGTTGTGCCTTTGGAGTCTTCTTGGCTGCGTATCTGCTTCTTGGAAGAGAGGCCACAGTACTTAACTCTCCTTTTAAAAGACAATTTGTTTAATTGTGACCTGATGGTTGCCTTTTTGTCTTTTTCCAGCCTTCCGCAAGTCTTTAGAGATCCCCTTTTTGTAAGCCGTGCTTCATTATTAGCATATGCTTCTAACAATCAGCAAAAGCAAAATGTTTTATTAATTAAAGTAGCCCAAAGCTACACCTCCAGACTTATTTAAATATTTGGACTCAATGCGTGCAAAATACAAAATCCAGTTACTTTTTATTGAAGTCACTAGTCTGTTGAGTCACTTAGTTTTTCCCCCAGCAATGTCAATGTTCAATAGGCATGCTCAATAAAGACATGACAACATATGATTGTGGATTATATGCTTAGGGGCATTGTGTTCGTCTATTATTGCATCTCAGATATGATGGAGTAAACTCAGTCATCCAGGTCATGGTAACTCTCAAAGGCTTGAATCAAGGCAACTGAACTTCCTTTTTTCTGTATTCTTGAAGATATTCCTTGTTTAGTTTCTATGATATTAAAGTCTGTTAACTTTTTACTGCAGCAGACTGCATATTTAATGCTGCTCAGTTTCTTTATGGGTGTTTTGTCTTTAGGGTGAACCAACTGTTGTCTGAGGGTGGTCTTGAAGTGGACCAATATGATCTGTTACGCATGGGATGACAACATTTTTGCACCTTTTTTTTCTTTCCTCTCTGTTTAGTTTTGTGTTTGTCTTCTAGATTTCTTGACAAACTTGACAAAGACCGAGTTTGGCTTTGAAGTGCTGTAGTAATGAGCAGCTGCTCCTTTCCTTTTTCCTCTTAGTGGGAATATTCTCAGCCTGATGGTGTTCTGATGACAGACAGTTTGTGTTCCAGTGTGTGACATGAATCAAAAAGCAGATACTGGTCTGTGGGTGTAAGGTTCCAGTAAAGTGTCCAGACTTCCATCCTCCTCAGTATGCACAGCAAAGTCCAAAAACAGCAGTTCATTATTCTCTGGATTCTCTCTGGTGAACTTGATGATGCTGTCCACGGAGCTGAAGTGTTCAGTGAAGGCCTCTGTCGCTGGTTTGGATCTTGATTTTGACCCAGGTGTCATCCACATGTATAAAATAGTGGTTTGGTGTTGTTCCCTTAAAGGCTTTAAGGCCGGGGTGTCATCATTTTCACTGAGGGCCACATCAGCATCATGGTGGCCCTCGAAGGGCCAGATTTGACAGCATGAGTGTAACAAAATGCAGTGTAAATCAAAATATACTAAACGACACCTTATTATATTGTTAAATAACAGATTCTGTATTTATTTCCATGTTTTCTGTCAAAATGCCGACGTAGATTATACTCTTTCATGACTGACACCGCCTCATAACACAAAAGACATACTGTTTTTTCACCTTGAGATACAAACTTGTATTCGCTTTCCTGTTGTTGATGAAACTGCCTTCCTTGTGCACCAATTTTTCTTTTCTTTGACATGTGGGGATTAGTTTGTAGAGGTTTTTCTCAAATCCATCAGTTTTGAAAATCATCTTGAGTTCTACCTCATGGTGATATACTGTTATCGTTGTGGGTAATGACAAAATGCATTATGGGAGATGTAGTTTATTGTCAATATGCACTTTAAAGTGGTGTAAGTTAATTTTAAGTCTTAAAATATTGGTTTAAAATTTAAGCCAATTGTGCACAAGCATTCGAGGGCCATATAAAATGACGTGGCGGGCCACATTTGGCCCACGGGCCTTGTGTTTGACACATGTACTTTAAGGAGTTCAGTACTCTACTTTCCACCACTTCCTCCATGGACTTGCCGATGGTGCATCTGCGTTTCTGGACCATCCGGCACACTGGCAGTTTAAATTGTTGAGAGATGGATGGGTAACATTTAATGCTTTTTTTTTTTTTTTTTAATTCAATTTACCAATCCTGTAAACCAGAGGTCGCCAACCCTGGTCCTCCAGAGCTGCAAACCTGCATATCTTAGATGTTTACTTGCTTCAGCGCTCCTGATTCACATGAATGGGTCGTTAACAGACTTGTGCAGTCCTGGATGATCCATTCATGTGAATCAGGTGCCCTGAAGCTGGGAAACATCTAAAGACATGTGTGGCCTACCAGAGTAGGCCACCCATGCTGTAAACCTTATCCTTTTAATTTAATCACAGAACTATATTCTCTATAGATGGTGATCTGATTTGACCATATCTACCAGGGTAGCATTGAAAGATTGAGATGTGACTTCCAGTTTTGTTGCAAGTCTTGGAAACCCATCTTAAACAAACCTTCATTTAAGATTGAGAACAGCACTAAACTATTCACGTTCGCAGCTCTTTGTTTAAAATCCTCAATTGGCAACTTATAAATTAACTCACAATATGCACTGTGAATTCATTCTTTAGTCTTGGTTATCATCCTAGCTAATTAGACTCGCTACACTTTGAACTCTCCTTTGGGACCTCTGAGCCTTGTATGAACCGCGGCCAGCCGAGCTAATAACCATCAGCTTTACAGGGGAAATCCCAAAGACTCAGACTCTTTGAGCAATGTTTAACTGAAAGGCTGACGCGCCATTGTTTGGCCAAACAATAACTTCTTATTGCACCATTTGTTTTGAAATTATACCACAGAAGAAGAAAGTAATTAAAGCTCCACGCTCAGCTTCTTGCATGTAAATGTTGTTTTCACACGTATAATTTCCCAAAGGAGACGTTTCGTCAGAACTCCCATTTGCTTAGCACGTGAAGAATTATTTACTTCGTTCTTAAAACTTATGAATAATTAGACAGGAGGGGCCAGGTTTGACTTTCTATATGCAAATCGAGACGGAGGCTGTGAGGGGATTGTGCTGAGCCACTCAGATGAGAAAAGGGGAACAAAGAGCAAAAGAGTCACCCATTTAATTAATGGTGTTAGTTCTTGCCGTTGCCCTTTGGAGAAGTCAGTGGACTTGATAAAATTGCTACTCACGCTCAGAGGAGGAAGCAGTTGGAAATAGCCTTGTAAAACAGGGTTTTTTTTTTCATGCATGCAGTCCCTTATTTAATAAAGATGAGAGCTACGAGGGTGCTCAAAGGTCTTCATGACTCCTGCGAGTCCCCATGTTTCAACGATCTATCTGCATTCAGCGGAGCACAGAAAAATGATTTAAGTGACAGCAGAACTGCAACACAGCTGTGGCCGTTGGCTGCTCTGCATGAGTTACGTAGCAGGAGCTCATGACAAACACTGTCGAGGCTGATGGGAACGATATTGCCGATACTTGAAGCCCTGCCAGCCGCTCTTTTGAAAACCCTCCGGGCTTTTCAGAATAAAGGCGGCGTTCTTTTTCCAGGTCAGCTCACTTGTTTGTTTCTCACAGCTGAGGCTCTGTGACTGCTATTGGTACAGCACATCCAGGATAATTAAAGGCAATCCCCGGGTCGAGGGAGTCAGGCAAGAGAAGCTGGCATGGGAGAGTAAGTGGTCATGACATGCTTGCCCCCTCCCCCTACACATGCTCCTCAGCCCTGAAGCCTTGTATATATGAACGCATGGGGAAGATGCAGTTGAATACTAAGTAATATGGTGCATTCAAGTCACAGAAGACTGGGCAAAGAGAGGCAGAGTGGAAATGCCAGTTTGTGTTGTAGTGTTGCATTAAAGTGGTGGAGGATGCGTTGGAACACGAAGAAAGAGGGAAGATGAGGACTCAGGACAACCTTGGCTTGAACCATAAAGATCAACTCAGCCATCTGCGTTTATTGCATGAAGCAGACGGCCTTCAAGTGCAATATCTTTGATTTAATGGCTCCCACACATCTGTGACGCCCCAAAACCGTTTCATTTTCAAGTCGAGTCATTCCTCCCCATCTCCAAACGCAAAAATCTTTTAGATTCATAAAATGCCAAGATGGTGACCGTCAAAGCCAAACTTGAAGCTTCAAAAAAGCAGTTCAAAAACCAGTGAATGGGATTCAGTTGCCATTTAGCTGTGTAATTGGAAGTTTACGACAAAAGTCACCCAAGCCACTTTGACACAGAAAGCAAAGAAGCTCAGTATAGTCCAATTATGATACTTTTACAATTATAGTTCATCCATTTAAAATTAATTTTCATTCCAACTGGATCCACATTCAACATAAGGTCAAATCATTAAGGAAAATAAATAAATAGTCCAATTCAAGTAAAAGGAAACCAAAAGGCCTGTCCAAAAGTGACTGGGTTGTGTAATCAGTTTATAAGTCGGCAGTCACCCAAATAGATGGTCCAAGCAAAGAAAAAAGTTTTTTTAATTCTGTGTTTTAATAATATGTCCCTTTTTTAGGGACATGTAGCCTGTCTTTATAGGATGAAACTTATAGTTTGTTACATATGTCGACATTTCTTTGGATGATTCTGAAATCCTTTCAGCTGTCCCAACAAAACTGAGAACAAAAAAAGTATCAATCTTCTTTTGACATCCACTGAAATCTAATCTCTTCTGCTTGATTGCTTTTAGCCATCTTTCCAACAAACGTATTTGATACCTTTTCTTTAAGTAACGATGAGTGAAGTTAAAAAATAAACACCCAGTTGTAATAAACTGCTTCGAACATGTATGAAAAGAGAGGTCTTCTCAACATATTTCTGTAACGCAAGACTATTACTTAATTTACCCACATGCTCCGAAGCAGTTAAATGCAGGACAGACATTTAAATATCATCAAAAGTGACTCATTTGCACAACGAAGTGATGAAGCATTTACACTGATTGGTCCCAGAGGACTCTTCTGCACTTTGCAATCTCCCCCAACTAACATATCCTCACACTCCAGCTGATTCCTTTTGCGTTATATAACAAGATCCCAAGTGGGAAAGGAAGTAGGTAGTTCGTGTTTATCGTGGCCCATCTACCTTTTTAAAGCGTATTATGTAAAACACTCACTCCTGATCTAACAATACTTAAATATCTATCCTCCGCTGTGACCTTCTGTGCTGCCAGAGTGAGCAGGCCTCCAGTAACAATGCAGAGATGGTCTTTCATATGACTATTCACGTAGAAAAATAATACCGATGCTGCATTAGCTGGAGTATTAATTTAATTTGAGTAGAAAGGCATGCACCATAATTCAACTGTACAAGTTAATGGCAACAAATTAGGCCATGCTTCTATGAAGCAGCAAGTAATAATTAAGGTGGGTACAGTCCCATTTTTTTTCCATTTCCATTGTCAAAAGTTAGAAATAACTAATTTGTACCAATTGTATTTTTTGGCACCCTTCTGTTTAGGTACCAAACTGGTAATACTGTGTGCTTAAGTCCATTCACTCTTAATGAGCAAGGACTCAACATTGTTATTCGAACAACTGCGGTACATGGCAACAATCCCTGGCCGAACCAGAAGAGTAACAGAAAAGTATTAAATTAAAAAAGCCAGAGTGGCGCAAACAGCAGCTGGATGGATTTTATGGTTTGACTGGATCGACTCCATCTATGTTCACAGATCAGAGAGAGCAGAGAGAGAGGGGCGATCAACCAGCAAAATCTGCTGTTGATGATGATGGAGTTTGAGATAGGTTTTTGTCTCTAATGTTGTTGGTGACCTAGATGAAGTAATTAGTCAGTCTTTTTGTGGTGTTATTTACTTTGTGTGTTCTACATTTATCTGAAGTGGTGTTGGTCTTTGTGATGTAATTATTTTAACTGATGGGAGACAGTGATGTGATCTCAGGCTGTTACAGAGCTGATGTAGCTATATTCATCTGGCCTACGCTAGAAACCTGGTCAGGTCAGACTCATCATTCTAAACCGTACTGATCCGAACTGAGCTATAGTGCTCAGTAAAAACATGACTTAGGTATTCACATCTAAAGCAAGTAAATCCCTGCCCACTTGACTTTGGTTTCCTGTTTTTGGCTGTAAATCATTTCATTGTCAGTCAAGTAAGTCAATAATTTGGATTACGATCAGAATCCACGAGATGAAATGACTAAACTACATTGGATTGTCATCCCCTCATTCAAGGAAGTGAGATGTTCGGCCAATGCCGATGCAAAGCATAACCACTGATCTTGGGAAGGGGGCACATTTGGGCAATACAACAAAAATTTCAACTCAGCCCAACTTTATGGAAGTGAATGCTCTGAGTGCAAAGGTTTGTCCGACATCACTCTTCTATGTGACTGAGTTTGATAAAGATAAATGAAATGCATGCTTAAGGACACACCTCTATGCAACAAAACAGGAAAACAGTCATCTCTGGTGTCATGGACATGCAGCCTTACTGTGGTGAACAAAACAATAACAGTTTTATGCCATTTTAACACTATCACTATGTTGCTGTTTATATCGGAAGAGGGATGTTAGCCTGCTGAGCCATACCCATTCACTTCTTGAAAATTCTCTCTTGTGCATTGAGTCTGGAACCATCCCAATGACTAACCAATCGCAACAGGACAGGGTCGGCCTTTATGCGATAATTTATACAGGAGTGTTTAAGAGTAACAATCAAGATGGCTTGCAGAATTGCTAATTATTCCTGATATCAACAACTTGATGACAGCAGTCATTCATTGGTGTTCCTATTCCTCTACACCACCACGCACCATTTTGGATGTCTTCTGTTCACATAAGACTACTTGTCGTTCTGTCAGCATCACGTGTGTCATTTGCTCTCAATGGCAGTTTTTTTCTGTTTCCACTGGTACTTCTCTAAGTCAAATCCAGGGGAACAAGTCTAATATTTTGCATTGAAGAGGAATAATTAAGACTGCTGGCCAGGCTAGAGGAAAATAGACTTATTTGATCAGTTAAAGTATTAAAAAATACAGATGACAAAAGGGAGAAATCCAAGAATTTTTTTTCCTCCATCATCATTGGCCATGTGTAATGACCAGCAGTGTAACTCATTTCCAGTTCACTGAATTTGTTTCATGACAGTCCACTCAAATGTCCTATGGGCAGCTCTCCAACCACCATAAAACCTCAGCCTGCAGTAAGGAAGAGTCCAAGGATGTCTTCATCTTTTGGAAAAAGCACTAATACACATGCAACCTCCAGACTGGAAAGAGCCGTCCTCTGGATTCCAGCAAAAAGCTCATCCAGCAAGCATGCGTACTCCTTCAACTGGTCTTGCACTTGAAGGCTGAAGAGGGATTTATATACTTTTACCATGAGCTTGATGAGTATAGCAGGCAGTTGGCAGATATGTCATACATGCACCTGCCAGCATCGACTCAGACTACTAATGCAAAAATGCGAGCGTTGAAGCCGTTTGGCCATTTGTAATACACGATCCTAAAAGGTTATGGAGCAGTTATGGAGCCGGACACAGACAGTCACAGGTCGGGTACCTGGCAGTTGATTTAGCACGTTATTTTTGAAGGTTGGATCAGGGTCAGGTGACCTAAAGAAAGAAATTCCTCTGTTACGTGAACACAAAAGACATTTGGTGTTGATTCAAATGTAGGGATGGAAATAAGTACGTTTGAAGAATTACAAAAAAAAGAATTCATGTGTAAATTTATGGCAAAACCATAGTCTGGATTTGCTCTATGGTTTTCATTTCTGCTGCAAGAAATAATGAAAATGTATAGCATACAAATGTCCCTTTTTAAAACTCACACTTAGATCAACACTGCTAAAATACAGGGGTTGGACAATGAAACTGAAACCTGTCATTTTAGTGTGGGAGGTTTCATGGCTAGATTGGATCAGCCTGGTGGCCAGTCTTCATTGATTCCACACAGCACCAGTAAGAGTAGGGTTTGAAGGTTCAGTTATCAGGGTAAGAGCACAGTTTTGCTCAAAATATTGCAATGGACACAACATCATAGGTGATGCTGGCGCATCTGTGACCAAGACAGCAAGTCTTTGTGATGTATCAAGAGCCACGGTATCCAGGGTAATGTCAGCATACCACCAAGAAGGACGAACCACATCCAACAGGATTAACTGTGGACACAAGAGGAAGCTGTCTGAAAGGGATGTTCAGGTGCTAACCTGGATTGTACCCAAATCACGGGTAGAATAAATGTGCACCTCAGCTCTTCTGTTTCCACCAGAACTGTCCGTCAGGAGCTCCACAGGGTCAATAAACACGGCCTGGGCTGCTATAGCCAAACCTTTGGTCACTCGTGCCAGTGCCAAATGCTGGTTTCAACGGTGCAAGGAGCGCAAATCTTGGGCTGTGGACAATGTGAAACATGTATTGTTCTCTGATGAGTCCAGCTTTACTATTTTCCCCACATCTGGGAGAGTTAGAAGCCCCAAAGAAGCGTACCACCCGGACTGATGCATGCCCAGAGTGCAGCATGGGGGTGGATCAGTGATGGTTTGGGCTGCCATATCATGACATTCCCTTGGTCCAAAACTTGTGCTGGATGGGCGCGTCACTGCCAAAGACTACCGAACCATTCTGGAGGACCATGTGCATCCAGTGGTTCAAACATTGTATCCTGAAGGTGGTGCCGTGTATCAGGATGACAATGGACCAATACACCCAGCAAGACTGGTGAAAGATTGGTTTAATGAACATGCAGGTGAAGTTGAACATCTCCCTTGGCCTACAGTCACCAGATCTGAATATTATTGAGCCACTTTGGGGTGTTTTGGAGGAGCGAGTCAGGAAACGTTTCCTCCACCAGCATCACATAGTGACCTGGCCACTGTCCTGCAGGAAGAATGGCTTTAAATCCCTCTGACCACTGTGCAGGACTTATATATGTCATTCCCAAGATGAATTGACACTGTATTGGCCGCAAAAGGAGGCCCTACACCATACTAATAAATGATTGTGCTCTAAAACCAGGTGTTTCAGTTTCATTGTCCAACCCCTGTATGTTCATGTACATATGGACACCAGCTGACGCATTCCTCACTGTCTTTTTGCTGCATTTACAATGATTTTTTTTACACAAAATTTCCCTCTCCCGCTGTGAAAAGTGATCATATCTGATCAGTGACCTGTAAGATTTATCGCTACCGCTTCCAAATCCACTTTTCCTTCTGTCTTTTTTGCAGCACAGATGGGCTAAATGGGTCAGCAGACGGGTGAATATGTGCCAGTGATTCCCTTCTGGTACCGAGCTGACCAGCTGCAGAGGATCCGGCAGAAGAAAAACCTGCCGATGCCGGTTTACGAGCAGCCCCTGACCTTGTTCGTTTCCCTCTCACACTGTATGAATTACACAATGAGGATCTGTGCGCTTGGCCTGTCACACTTTAGAACATGTTGATTTCATTATTTATCCTCTTTGATGTACTTTGGAGGTCCCAAGCTAAAGTATGAAAGCAGGTTTATATTTCAGGACAATAAGGATGTGGACTGTAAATATTAAGTAACCGAAATTGAAACTTGTTGGGCAACAAAAAAGCTAGTTTTCTTGTAGACTCTTGGAAGCATGTCTTTAGTGGTTAGGAGCATTTGATGTGGTAAAATGTCTTTTTTGATTTTTTTTGCTTATATTCCCTCTACAGAAGGTTGGTCAAATCTGCACACATATAAAACTGGTATTGGCAGCTGAGGATCTTCAAGCGCTGAATTCATTTGTTAACCCATTGTGGCCAGTTTGAACCAGGTCCTGGTGGCCTTTAGAACTGGTTCAACTCTGTGATGTTTGAAGAACTGGTGTACTTTTTCATTTGTACAGATTCACACTAGGGATGCACATCTTGGATTTTTTTTTTTTATGACCGTTAACCGACCACCTTTAACGATTAATAACCATTAACCGATAAGTCCGGGAGGTTTGGCTGCCGCAATGTTGCGCGCGTTGTCATGGACGCATGCGGACACTTCCCCGTGTATACTCTCGAGGCAATGTGTCGCCGTCAGCCTCTCTCAGAGATACCACCGTCACTTTTGATTTATACTAGCGTGGTCTCTGCTATGTTATTCCACGTCACAATGCAAGAGCGACAATCACGAACTAGCTAAACTTACTAAACTTATCTCTTGTGTTTTTCCACTTCCTCACCGTCTCGGCCGTATCCAGACCCACATTCATTGCAATCTCCCTCCATGAATTACCAGAATATGTGCTGTCTTTGTAGTGTGGAGAACAAGAATCGTACAGATGTGGGTACTTCCTCATTTTTTCGATGACGCGCTCTTTTCTACACGGATGTAGAATTGACCAATCAGAGGCCTATTGCACCTGTCGACACGCCCCCATGAGTTGATTGATTTACGTAGCTTAAAAACAAAATTGACTGTTAGTATTAATCGGTTAGAGTTACTGTTATCGGTTAACGGTTAAACGGTTAACCATGTGCATCCCTAATTCACACCATTATGTCTCTCTTCCTGTACCATTTGCAATGTCTTCATTTTGTCAGCATGAGTACAAGTTGTCGCAGTCGCAGTGTTGTTCAGTTTTTCCAAAAGCTAACCAATATTTATTAACAAAAGTTTGATTTCGGCATTTGAAATGGGTCAATTTTGAAATGTGAAAAGTTTTTTTTTATTTCTCTAAAAAACAAAAAACAAACTTGACCCTACAGTGGCTTTCTTTCTTTTTTTTTTTTTTTGGATAGCACCTAGTTTGCTTGCTCTGAACCAGTGCTTTCTTTGCATGTTTGTTGTTTAAAAGTGAAGAGCTGGTTCAAAGTCATGCACTTACCATGAACCAGCACCCATGTGTAACTGAATTAAGATGAAAGGTGGCTGGGCTTTTTCACTGAACATCTTCTCAGTTTCAGAGTTTCATCCCAAAAAAATATTACACTTTCACCATCTGCAAATATCGGAGAGACCATCCTCTAAGAGTGGTGATCTGATATTTTTTTTCCCCCAGGGAGCTTTGCAGTGGTAATGGAGTAATCAAATGCTCATCTCACATCTGCCATATGTCGAGGTTCATAGTTTGCTCCACTGCTGTAAAGAAGGGATGAACACATAAAAACATACCACAGGATGGTGTTGAAAATACAAGAATTGAACTTGTTCAACTCAGTTGAGATATTAAGACAGCTGCAACCCAGAGGTACATGAAAAAAAAAAAAAACAGCTTTGAAATGTTTCATTGTAGTTCTAGCTTTAATAATTTAAAGTGTACAAAAACAAAGCAGTGTGAAGACATGTTTTTTTTTTTTTTCTGAGAAAAATACCAAAACAGATGCACATGCCTGAGGATCTCTTCCGGTTAGCTCGTAGACCGTCAAACCGCTTCTCACCCAAACATCTGAACATTATCTCTGTGTTCGTCCACAGGCATTTGGAGAAGCAGGTACAGCCGTGAGAAATCCACCACATGTCCTCTTTAATCTTCACAAAGTTTGAAGCCCTCATCACTGAAGAATATGGCACATTTAATATTCAGTTTTCTTTTCTAGCACTGAAGCAGATGATGATTAGCTATGACTGCCCTCATCAGCAAGACTTCTGCTCCCTGGTGAGGCTCCACTTAGCTTCTGATCATGTTGGCAAGGGCTGTAAGACCAGCTTAGGTCATTAAAATCATATCCACTGTTGAGGAGGGCAGGTTGGCAGTCCTGATGCAGAATGAGCAAATGAGTTTTATCTTTATAAGCCATTGTAAGACGATTAAAGATATGCCAGCCTGGAGAATATGGTCTTCTGTTATGCGTTTGTGTTGAGCTTATTATGAATAAATCTGGCCACTGAAACCAGAAAGTTTCTTGTCATTACACACATTAGAGGGCATGACAGAGTGCCAGAAAGGTTTCTGCCGCAGTGTGCAGTCATAATGGTTTTAGGCTTTGACAGCTTGTTTTTGAAGCTTGTACTGACGGTCATCAGTTCACACCATCTTTGCTTCGGCTACTAAAATAATTCAAATGCTTTCCACAGTATAAATAACACAGTTGACTGTGATTGTCTGAGACACCTATCAATCAAAAATCAATACTCACACATCCTTTGGTCTATTTTATTAAACAAAATTGACATCCATGTCACAGAAAGTCACATTTGTGACTTAAAAAACCCCCATCTGGTGATATTCAAACTTCACATTTTCTGATATAAGTGCTTCCACTCCTATCTCTATCGCTAGAAGGTTATCTCATCTGTGGCATTTCTGAAAATCAAAACTTCTGCCAGAAAGGAATGGAATTGAAAAAATGCAAACACTAACCTTAAACTATTCTCAGAATGAACTGAGAAGGAGTGAAAGTCATACCTCTGTTATGTAACTTCTGCTAATAATAAATGTGCCTGCTTTCCATGTTTGAGTTCTCCAAGCGCTAATCATTTGAGGTGCCCATTTGATATAAATGTAATTTGTAATTGTGATTAAACATGTCAAGAAATAAAAAAAAAAAACTGTTTTTGAGCTGCAGCTATAGTTAGAAGTTTGTGCTATATTAGCAAATGTTAGCAGGGTGATGTGCTAAGCTGCCTGGAAAATGATTGTTGAGTCAGTTTGAAAAGAAAGTTTGACCTTTTTAAAACAATGTAGGAGTTGGTAAGCCAGAGCCTGGAATTTGACTTGATTTCTTTATGTCTTCAGTGCTTCTGTATTACATGATTGAATGTTTCCAGATAAAAGCTCCACCAATTAAATAGGTTTTACACTCTCATTTCACTTTGTGGCTTTTCTTTTCGTAATTTTTCAGAAAGTGGTGTTAATTATTCACAACAACTTGTACTTCACAGGATAATCATCAAAGTAAAATGACAACCAACACTGTCCTTTTGACGCAAAGAAATTCAAAACATTCACTTAGCTAACCTGCTATAAGCTAGCTTTGGTTCTGAAAATGCTCACTGGAGCTGATGGTGGGCTGTGAGTAGATTAAATACATAAGGATTTTTTTTTTTTTTCAGTATATGTGTGATCCATGCAATCCAAGGGGCAACATCTTGGTTTCAGCGCTGTCGCAAATGTGAAAGAATGAAAAAAACTTGCAGTTCATCGAATGGCCACTGGAGGCTGGCTCTAAAAGTGAGTCAATCTCCACTGACCCCTTGTTAAAATGGCCACCTTTGCAGTACTAATAAACAAAGAATGGTGGGACTCTCCGTAGCTACATTTTACATCCATGACAACTACATGAGGGGTGAATTTTTTTCACACCACACAAGGTGAAATTATATTAAGCCACATTTTATGACAAAAACACAAGGGTCCCGGTCGTGATTAGAGTCCAACTGCTTCTGCTGCTGGCTTTTCTGTCTGATCCACATGGCTGGGCTAAGGCTAGGCTAACGATGGTCGCACTCATCCTTATTTCAGCTCTGAAAGTCTCAAATGTATCAGATGTTTCTGTTGACATCTGATACAAGGACAGAGTCAGTCAGAAACCGTGTAAGGTTACTTTAGTAAGCATCATATAGCATTAGCTTAGCTCGATCCACCCATTTGCCCATTTCTGGATAAGCCAGGGTTTGTCAGTTCCTGAATGAATGTGTACAGTATGATGTGAGGTAGCCCGCTTAGCTTACAACAACTGATGCAACAAAATGAAAGAAAAGCACATGTTGCTGGATGTTCCCCTGTCAAGTTTTTGAAACTACCCATTAGCAAATCGAATTGTTTGTCCCTTTTTTAAGAACCCATTTTCAGCCTGAGGCACTCACAGTGAAGCTGTGGAGTTTCAGTTTAAATTCATCTGCGGATCCTGCCACTCTGTGCAGCGATTCCCTTGGGTGACAACCAGCTAAACGGAGAAAAACAACTGATATATGGGGAAAATTACAAATGTCTCTGAAGTACTGTTTGCATTGGAGACAAAATATGCAGTGTTGTCTTTGTGTAATCAGCAAATGGTCGCAAGAAAATAGGGATAGGATAACCCCAACATTTACATTGCAGAAAGGTGTGATATAGGAGCTAAGATGCTGGATATCATCTCCTCCCTCTCCATCCATCTGCTATGAATCAGGCAAACAGAGGAAACCAAAAAGCTCAATGTTCCACCTAAAGAAAGCGTGACGTCCCAACTGCTGGACAAAGCACTTGGCACGCCGGTTTCCTCAGACCGCTTCACGCTTGCCTGAGCCTGAACACATGACAAGTAAAACCCGAAGGCATGGGTCGGTGGTGGGGGGAAGCTGAACAGGAGGAGGAGGAGGGGAGATGCAAGAAAAGATCCATAGTGTTTTGATTTGCTGTGCGTACGCTGGCTCCGTGGATGCATGAAGCTGTTCCCTCGCTGTCTCATATTTCTTTTCCATCTCTCCAACTCACTGTGTCTCTTTTTTTTTCCTCTCACTTTCCCTGCTTCTCCCGCTCTTTCTTCAAGGTTACTATTGTTTCCTCAGAGTGGAATCACTGCCCGCTTCTCTTCTTTTCTGTCGGAGGACCATGTGAGGCTCTTGAATGTAAGTGCCTCCTTTGTTGCTTAATTCACTTTCACCAGGACCAGAGGCAGTAGATTTAGGGTCTTTTTTTTTTCTTTCCCACCTCATAGTCACAATGGGATGTCATGCATCGGAAGGGGTGGAGTGGGTAAGAATGGGGTGGGGTGGGAGTTTAACGACTTCATTGCTCCATGTGGTCCAAGCGTGGCAGCTGAATGCACTTGCATGCTGTTGTTATTGTTTCATAGCAGCTTTTGTCTCTAGGTTTGAGCTCAAACTCGTGCCCTTTTAGGTAATTTAGGAACTTTTTTCACTGAGTTTCTTGAAAATAAGAATTTAATTTCTGAATTTAAGATTTGATGCGAAACAAAGAAAAACTGACAACATGGTAGCTTACTGGTTTCGGTACAAGAACAACACTGTAAATTAGGGATTCATACGACTGAGTTTTGTTATGTGATTATACATAATTTCAGCTAAAAATCAATGGATATCATAAACGAAATATATCATAATTGTTTCTTGTTTCTGTCATGCATGTCTATTTTCAAAAGTACCCAGAAGGCTTTGTTTATGTCAGTAATATCTTCCAATTTATTCTGCTTCATGTACATGGAAATGGACAAATTGCTTGTTTGGGCTGCAGGATGATGGAAACAAATGCCCCATATTTGAACTAGAACACAGTGTCTCCTGATGTTAAGTCTTCTGTTGCTAGTTCTTCATTTAACGCATCAATTATTCAAGTTATTTATTTTAAAAACGTGTACTTGTACGCATTACAGACCTATAAAGTATTTCTGTAGTACATATAAAGTGCGACGGTGGAAAACAGAGAATATCAATCATAAGCAATGCAAATGATTCACCATCTGTGGTTGTCACGGCAACAGTTGCACTGCTTTCAAACATGGGCTAAAGACTCAACCCGGCTGGATTATAGCGCTAAACATTTTTCCAAACAAACTTGGCAACAACTTCGGGACACTCTTTTATTTTTTTTAATGTTATCTTGGTATAGATAACTGATCACAACTGGCTTCTTTGGTAAAAGCTACAGCCGCTAACTTACTCACATACTGTGTGGAAATTTAAAATGGCCTAAATTTTGTCATGTTAAGAGGTCATACCTGGCGCTAGCACCTTTGTGTTGTAAATCTCAAAAGCTTGAGATTCACTGTCCTGAACAGTCTCCAGCCAGGTTCTCTTGAACTTGTCAAGTTTGTCGTGATTCTTTTGTTGCATATCAGCCAAAGTCCTCCCTTGAAAGGCTGTATTATGAACCAAACCAAGCTAGCCTCTTTAGATTTATAAACCAAACCAGTGTGTGCACCCATGTCAACCTAAGCAATACTCCCTGGGTCTCAGGAGACCTAAACTGCTGTCTCCAAGGTCAAACCAGGTCTCACAGCAGTCAAACCTGGATTTTCATTGTTCTATTCTGTATCCTACTTTTGTTTTAATACCTTCTAATGTGGACTTAACCCTACAGTCACTGAAACATGAAATGCCACTCTGCCTGCACCACAGAGACATGCTGGCAACGAAGTGAATTTGACGTCACTGGGAATAAAAACATGAGGAAATTTAAAGGGAAAAAAGTCCCATCTATATTGCCCATATTGCTGTGCTACACAATGCAGCATAAGCTGCTTAACTCCATTTTCCACCGGTGTAGCGCGGTGTTGCAATGATAAGCACTGCTGATGCTTGACCCCAGTTAACCCTAAACTGATGACCAGCAGCCACAGTGCATTAAATGTGTTTGAGCTTTTGTGTATTCTTGCATTGGTTTCCCCTTTTCAGTCCAAAGATATAAAATAATGGATCCCAGCTGTAATACATAATTCATCCAAGGATTTGGGACATAAAGTCATCACTATCAAGTTTGAGATCACCTCAGGATACCTATTTTATTGCGTCAATCATTTACTCTTTACCTCTGGTTTTCCTTTTTTACTTGCTGTTTTGCTAGGTTTAGCATAAACCTTATTACATTTAAGCAACAGAAATCTCTAGTTAGATTTAGGCACGAAAACTATGTGCACCATATTTTAACTATTAGCTTCCTCAAAGGATGATGACATGGAAATTCACAGTTTCACTACGTGTTAAGAACTGACACCAAACCAGCTACCTTCTGGATCAGTAAGTAATGATTTATGCACACATCCACTGGGTAGTCTGCGACTTCACCCAGATATCAGGACACATTTGGGCCTGATCTGAACTACTTTTGGCACTTGGTTTCATCACTGGCAGGTGCTATTGTAGGCCAGATGTCCCACAGTTGAACGTGATCTGGGCCAAACTTGGGTTTTGACAGGTTTTGTATGAAACCAATGTGGCTCACATTTTATTTGCTAGATTTAACATAGGATAGGTCCAAAGTAAAAGAACAACTGGGCCATATATTAGAGATATGTGACTGACTTTAGGCAGCCACAATTACCTTAAGTCAATTTCGTCAACCAGAGCCACATATGACCTGAAGAAAACAGCATATACAGGCAAATTTTGGGCCAAACATTGTTTGCTGTCTGGTGAAGGTTCTAAGTGAAAATAGCTCATAAGTGAAAAAAGAATTCATAAATTTGGGTCTGAATTTACATAATTTTTAAAAACGTCTCCCCATGTTCAGTTCACATAAAAGACTCTCCACTGAAGAAAGCAGGAATTGCTATTCCAACGCCGCCTACAAACACTTACCCGAGTGCAAAGGTTAAAAACTCAAGTTCGGCTTCAAAATTATAAATAGTTCCTTCAGGTCTGCATGAATTTTGTTAGAATTCAAACACTCACTGATGCTTGACTGCGATGTAATGCGTCTGAAGTAAAGTGCAACTGACATGCCCAATGAATAATACAAATATAGTATATATACCACTATGAATTATGCACAACTTTGCTAATCTGAGTCTCAACACATATCTATCATAAAGTTGTCTGTGAGTGGCTGTTTCAAATACAAATGTGGATTTGTTTCCAACACTCCAGCAAGGCTTTTGTGGGCTCAGTTTGTGAAAGATTAGCACACAAACACATGCGCCTCTAAATATTGAGTAATGATCTGGAATGCTTTTCCAGTAGCTGGTGGTGCAGCAAGAGGGATTTCTCTGTGACTGACGGAGCAGCATTAATCTACAATTTACTGTACCGTGAGATAAATGAGACGTATCTTTGCTGTGGATGAAGCGAGCATTTTTCCTCCCGAGACGTCCAAGTTGGCAGTTCATGTTTCACTTCATGTAAATGAGTTAAGATGTTATTACCCTAGTTTTACTAACTGCAAGAATATTGGCTTTAAAGGAGGAATCCTTTATAATTCAAATGCTCAAGATGGATGAAATGTTTTGCCGTTCATTGTTGTTCAGTTAACCATGATTGCTGTGGTCACGGTGGGTTTTGTTTTCCATAACATCGCCAGTCCATCCCTTCCCCCAGTATGGATTCTTTCCATTCTATTCTTTTCCCAGTGTTATGTGGAGGAGGGAGGTGTTGGGTGAATGAGGGAGAATGTGACAGTTATATACCTAGAGCTACTGGCGGTGAGCTAAAATGAAGTGAAACAGCATGCGGAGGACGGTTTGGATGCATCACGCTAACCTGGAGCATGGATGCGAGCTCGTGAATTGTGTTGGAGAAAAGCCAGGATGGAGAGATTGTGAGTTTGAAGAAGAAAAAACATTTGCGTTTCTGGAGGTCTGGCTGGTGCTATCCAGTTGCTTACTTCTGTGTTCTGCGCGACTGCTCTTCCTTCTGCCAGAAACGCTGAATGTTTTTGCGATTAAAGGGAGCATTTGTCAACTGAAAAATTCAAAGAATATTTTAATGTATTTTGGGATGCACTAAAATTATTCTCCTTTTGAAGTCTTCGCTCTTTGTAGTACGCTCAAATAATTTCAGTTACAGCACCCTCTTTGCCATATTTGGAGCCCAGTAGGGTGTCAAGCTAGGAGGCCTTGGCACCACTGACTACCAGTGTGTCGAATCTTTTTCAAGCCCAGCCAACACACCCCCCCACCCCCAGCACGCACATTCCAGTTATAAAATCCCATCCATCTTGGCATTCATGTTTCAGCTCCCCAAAAGCTGAACATTGGCTCAAAGCCACCTCTTTGCCTTATCCCAAAGCTCAATAAAATCAGCCCTGAATATGGAGAAAAGACAGAAGGGTGAGTTTTGAAAGATGTGGGAGGGTATCTGAATAAAAGCAGAGGTATTTTATTTGCTGTGGTCTCCTTTCATCCACCCAGTGGGTTCTGGGTAACGTGAATGGGCTGGTTTGTTTTACGGGTGACCAAACATGACACTTGAATGTTAATCTGCATAATGATAAAGCCCGAGAGAGCCGGAGACACTTTGTGATGAGCTGGGCTGTGAACTAGTCAAGTGCTCTGTTTTGTTCCGTCTCCGCCAACTTCACAGCTTTTGAGAGGCACTGCTTTGACTGTGTGGTGATTCAGCTTCTCCGAACATATTGTGTATTTTTGTCAGGCACTACAGAACAATAGTAGACTCTAACTATTGTGTAATATGCTGGAAGCCTTGTATAGAGCACTTTACCTCCATGAGTGCTTACACTGAACAGTGAAGTGCAATAATATTAATGGAGTTAGAGAATTCCATTGTGGATATTGACACTGATCTAGAGTTGGTATATTACTTTTAAAAACTGAAGTGTGCTGTTTACATCACCAAAATGCTGCTCAAAAGTGACCTCAGTCTTGCCAAAACCTCTCCATCTCCTTCTGAAAAGTCTTGCCATTTAGCAGTGGAAAGTTGTGTGCGGTTGTTTAGTGTGCACAAAAGCCAATCAAAACACCAGTACCAAAGAAATATGGTTAATGGGCATTGCAAAATAGCATGTGTTTGGTATAGGTATATAACATGCAAAGGGGAGAAGTCATTTTAAAAATGTGAAGCCAAATTTCAGCAAAAGTTCAGAGTAAGATTATCTTCTGCATCAGAAACTCCTTTCCATGCAGAATATTTTTTTTGTAGCTTAAAAAAAAAACAACCTTTGGTTGTGTTCAAAACCTTTATAGAGCAGTTATAGAGCACTTTTCCCCTGTAGATAAATAGATAGATAGATAGATGTACTTTATTGATCTCAAACTGGGAAATTGCATTGTGGCGGCAGCAAGACATGAAAAAACAATATTAAATTGCAATATAAAAAACAAAGTATTCTATTTACAATATAATTATAAGACACATTCAAAAACAAAAAAAAAAACACACACAAGAGCAATATAACAAGTGTAACATACAACAAATAGTGCAATTAGCTGCAAGGTTCAGTGAACTTTAAGTGTACATTAAACTAAGGTGCAATATGTGTTATGAACAGAAAAAACAGATAAACATCAGGCAAGAGTCTTATCGTACAGTGCAATGGCATGTGGCAGGAAAGATTTCCTGAATCTGTCCCTTCGACAGCGGAGCTGTAACAGTCTGTTAGAGTCTGTCACTATGTAGTTAGTTCTGTGTGGGAAACAATGAAGTGAACTCAGAAGGAATTTTCACACGCTACTAGTGATACATTTGTTGCCTCTTTTCACTGCGTTACTGCCGTCACACTGATAAAAAAAGCAACAGATTCGCTGTACACTACCCATAATATATTTTGGGACAGACTGAGTTCACTAAAAAGGTAAAACAACTTGCACTACATATTTTGGATGGCACAACAAAATTGTTATTGCACTATGCAGTGCACTTTTAGCGATTTCAGACACAGCCCTGTATTCTCCTGACTCATTACCCGGCCAGCACAAGTAGAACTAAGGACAAAAAGAACATCTAACAAAATGCAAAATCTGGCAACACATTGCTTTTTAAAAATATATTTCTAAAATTTCTGAGAATCTTGAAATAATGTGTGTGTTCGTGTGTTATGACAACTGTGTTGTAAGAGTTCATTGCATTCTTTGAACCCTTAAAAAATGTTGGTCCAATAAATTAAAATGTATGACAAATAATTTATCTTATTATTATTATTATGCCTATAACTTAATCCAAGCAATATATATAATACCTTCTTAGATCCTGTCAACCCATTTAGCTTGTCCAAGATTTGATTACAAGTTTCAAGACAATAATGAGCAGCGATGCACCACAGACTGCAGCACAGCACATCCCATTCAGCTGAGGATGTAGCACTATGATGCTACAGAAAGCTAACGATACTAAAGTTAGGGTGACAGAGGTTTCTCAATGTATCTTGCCTCTACACAAGAACATATCCAAGCTTTGAAGTCTTGCATAATTAATATGTTAACCATACATAACAGGGTTTTCACATTTCATTATTTTCCATGGTGGGAGCTGGTGTAATATATGTGAAATGCTTATTAATGTTGATGACACACGAGCTTGTGAGCAGGTTGACTTATGTGACTCACGGTGAATGCGTGAGACTTTTAGCCAAACATGGTTTGTTCACTTTTGTATGAAGATAAATTTACACAGAAACCATATTGGAGTTGAAAACTTGACTGTGTTAAAACCACAATGCTGTTTCAAAAAAACTTTGTCAAGCTATAATATATTTGAATACATTTACACGATGACAGAAGACTGCTTAGCTAAATACAGACCCGAGCCTCAATTTAATTCAATTTATAAAGTAAAAGCTCTAGTTTTGTAGAATATTTGTACTTTTTTTGCTTTTCTCCACTCTGAAGAATGTTATGTGTGTAATTAGCTGATGTTAGCGAGTTAATTAGCGATGCTATCAGCTTGAGTAGCTTATGCTAATTATTCCACCAGTGCTAGACATGCTAAGTCATGTAGCTTTTTTCAAATGTTTATTTCAACATATCTTAACCTTGACTTTGGGAAAAAGTGGTGATTGTGTTACTGCAAACGTGTTAATCATATTTTGAAGTACGAAGAATGAGGAGTTATGTCTCCTCAAAACATTTGAGTCGAGGCAACTGGACTCTTTTTCTTTGTTCTTGAAGACATTTCACCTTACCCCCAGGAGGCTTTGTCAATTAAAAAAAACTGAGGAGTTAAGGTCTTGATTTTTTCACCCCAAATGTCTTCACCTTTTGGAAGGTGTCATGCTATTGAAAGGATATCTGTTGCCATGGCTACATTAACAGCAAGCGAGAGAGAGAATAGCTTGTTATATGTTATTATTTTGTTATTTTATTATTATTTTTTAGTGCAGATATTACATATCTTAAATTAAACAAGACGCATGACTAGTACTCATCTATTCAATCTACTTCGATGAAGAACATAAATTATGAGCAGATGTGGATAGGGGTCTGCAAAAGCTCAACAATTTTAATGCACAACTGAAAATACAGATGAAATTCACTGCACAAAAATGTTTATCAAAGTAAGCCAGAGATGGACTAAAAACTGCATTTTCCTAAACCCCTGCAACCATAAAGTTAATCCTGGAACTAGGACTTTGATCAATCATTATATATGCAGTTAGAGCAATAAGTTCAAAGCATATAGATCCTGGAGGATTTGTGTGACTTTAAGCAGCAGCTTGAAAAGATTCTCCCCCGTGACAAGCAACAGAAGACTCCCTGGTGTGTAATGGAGGTCTTGTGGAGCTGTGTTGTGGAAAATGATAGCATATTAGACAAAGATGTGTCCAAATGTAGCTTACAGTTTGAGTAAAGGTTTTTTGCGAATGTCACCGAAAGCTAAATATTGACCCTTAAAACTGAAATTAACAAATCCTCATCTCTTTGAAAGAACAGGATTGCCTTTAAGTATTAAAAGGAGGTGACATGCACAAAATCATTCTTAATGCAACAGCTGACACCATTAACCTTAACTAAATGTATGTATTATTTGTACCTGTGCAGCTCGATATCCTTGTTATTAACGCTGCAACCTGCTGTGCATGCTGCTGCCAGTATTAATTGGCTCTTTGATGAGCAGGAACCCAGATTTGTTGTCTGGCTTATAAGCAGGATCGATGTCTCTTCTGGGAAAATTCATCAACTAGAAGAGCAGTGCTTTGGAAAGCAACAGTGCAGTTCAACAATACAAAATGTGGCAAAAAAAAATAAAAAATCCACATAAATCATACATCCTACAGTCCTGTGACCCTGCAGAGGACAAAACGTGTATGGATAATAGAATGGATGGGTCATACATCGATCCTTATGGGACACCATGCTTGTGCTGTGTGAGTGGAGTAAAATTTTAAAATTGTATTTATTTAACCTTTATTTAACCAGGTTAGTCCCACTTGAGATTAAGAATCTCTTTTTCAAGGGAGACCTGGTCAAGACGGGCAGCAGCAGCTAAAACACAAGGTTGGAGACAAGACATACAAGGAAACAAGGTACAATTTACAAGCACTAAAATTAGCATGAAATAAAACCATCTATAAAACAAGATGAGAGTTTCTGGGAGTCATTTATACAAACATCAAGCTAAAAACAGCGAACATCCCATAGAAACTGCTTCCAAGTCCTTCATCTTAGATTTAAAAACATTTAGCGACACAAGCTCCTTTAGTTTTAAATCCGTTCTGCAACAAGTTCCAGGCTGAGGGTGCGGAAAACCCAAAAGCCCTTTTCCCTATCTCAGTCCGAGCATTTGAGACAGAGAGCATAAAAAAGTCCTGGGAACGCCATGAAGACTGCCCGTTGTTTTTTTGCATGATGAAAACACGCAGGTAATATGGAAGGAGACCAAGAATTGCCTTATATATATAAAGGTATACCAATGTATACGCCTACGGGTCACCGGTGGGGGGCATCCAACCCGAGAGTACGACTCACAGTGATGAGTCAGTGATTTATAATTGGTAATAAAAAGATGCTGTCTAGTTACATGGAGCTGTTTTTTCAAGTCAAGAATTCTGATTTGTTATCAATTTCTCAAAGTAAACTAAAATGATATAACAGAACTACTGGACTTGTATACCACTTGAATAAGGGGAAACTGTTTCACCCATACTTAGGGCCAATTCCAATTCCTCTCTTAACCCTCAATCTCAACCCTCGCCCTTAACCCTCAATTTTTGGCCCTCAATCTTAACCCTTGAAAGTAAGTGTAAGGGCTAGCTTGTGGCTTAGAAATGGGACACCCCTTGAGTGCAGTTACGTCTTCAGACTGAAATGTATCAGAGCCCGTGTTGTCTCTATTTCCTGAAATGACACAGGGATAACATTGAAAATAGCGCCATATATTCTCTGAATAATATTAGCAAATAACACAATAGAGGATACATTATTCAGTCCTCCGTCGCTACACAACAAGGTATACAAGCAACGTGAAGCCGACCCGGACCGCTGACGGGGGCGGGACCCCTGGCCGCCGGTCCCGGGACGGCGGACCGGCGAGTACAAGTAACGTGAAGCCGACCTGGACCGCTGACGGGACCGGGACCCCCAGTCGGCGGCCAGCGGTCCCGGGACGGCAGACCGGGACCGAACCGGGACCACCGACGAGTACAACGTGAAGCAGACCGGGACCGCCGACGGGACCGCCGGTCCGGCAGCAAACATCGTTAAGTAAAAAAATAAATGTTACGCAACAACGATGTTAATCCATGAAAAAAAATCTCAAACAAACACAATAAAATGGTTTCGTAACATTTATATCTTTAAGGTATACGAAGATACTTACATTTGTAGCTAGCTTTTTTTGTCACAATCCTTTTCGAAGATGTCTTGGCTAAATTATCCAGTGCCTTCTGGGTAGCCCTTACTACCAAGGGTGGTGTCGGAAAATCTCAATTTTGAGGGCGATACAGCCCTCAAACTTCCCCTCAATTTGACTTGCTAAGAATCGGGACAGCACTTGCCCTTAGCGGGAGTGCGCATTTTTGAGATTGAGGGTTGAGATTGAGGGTTAAGGGAGGAATTAGTCCACTTTGTTTGGGAAAACCTACAGAATTCATGTAGTCACCAGCAAAACATTTACATGAAAATCAAATCTGTCCTGTCCTGTAAAGGTAAGACGCTGGCTAAATTATGCACTATTTAGCTGCAGTCCCTATTTTGTTATATTTCATCAAAATGTAAACTTCCACATACTTGAGAAAATTGATTTATCTGTAGACCTTCATACCTTAAGAGCCCATAACCAGTGTGTTCGAACCAGAATTCACTGTCTACACATGATCATTGAGGTCATATTAAAAAAAAAAAAAAAAAAATGGTGATTCATTAGCCTCATCACCGTTTTTGACATTTGCCTGGAGTGGAACCGTAATGGAAGCATTGAGTACAGCGCGATGTCAAAACAAAGCAAATCCTTCAACAGTATCGTTCCACAAGACAAAACATTTTACACAGATTGAAAGTTAAACTTTTCCACATTAATTACATTTTCTGGAACAATATCCCGCTGTAAATATGGAGAAGCAGTTTACAAGTTGCTAAACCTCACCGCAACATGTAAGAATATGAGATTAGACAGATTGAGATGGGTCAAGATTAGACATACTGATACTTGATGAGATATCTTGGGTTATGATGCTAAGTTATGATGTCTGCAGATAGCGTGTCGCTGTCTGCCTGAATCCATTCTGACTCAATGACAAACATTGACAGTTTGTTTGCTGATAAAAAGGAGAGACAAGGATTTTTTTTTCATTCAGCTGGATTGAATATGAGAGGATTAGAGGATTAGAGAAATATTAAAGGTCAATCATTTGACCCTTTCTATGCTTTTCACTTATACTATTGCCCACAAATGGGTTTAGGTCAGTAGTTAAAAACACATGGGAGAAAGAATTTACACATGATAGTGATTATATGTCTTCGCATTCATGGATCATAGTGTATTTCAGTCTCAAATTGCTTCCCGATGAAATTATTTGCATTTTCTACGCTAACCGTAGCATTTCGGGCATGTAGGGCAAGGTATCTTTTACATGTTTTCTTGTAAGTGACTAAGGTACCTTGCCCTGTGTGCCTTGATGCTTGAAACCATGTGCAGTCATGAAGTTTTGCCTCAAGGTTCTGACACTTAAAACCTCAAAATGAAGATACTTTATATATTTTGTTGCAGCCTTGGTCCATCTTTGTAGTTTTTTTGTCCAGTATAACTGAATCTGGAAATATGAATCTGTAATTTTCTCAAAGGAAACAAAGGAAAGCATGACAAGGATTTGAATAAGGACCTTCCAGCTGTGAGGCAGCGGTGGTAACTGTGCACTAATTTTACTGTTTATGCAACAGGAAGATGAGGAGTTGTAAAGGGTGCACCTGAGATTAATGATGCAACAACTTTGCGGTTAGCCAGATAGCATGTGGTTCAGTGATAATCTTCCAGCATGTGCTCAGTTTAGCAAGCACATTCAACACGACCTGGCACCATCTGTAACTTTAGCTGTGTTAAAGGAAGACTCTTGATTACAGGCAACATTTGGTTCATTATTAAGAATCTATCCCTTTCCAATAACATGGCTTAAGATGTATGAAATTGGACATTCCAGGTGATGCATGACCTTGCACATAGATTCCCAAAGCTCAGAGACATCGTATTGATTATATCGCTGGTTTGTTTGTGTGAGTGTCGGAGACAGGCCCTGTGTGTCTATGGCTGCCAGCATTTATCTTTGCTGATGTCAGAACAATAGAGACAAGGTGCCGGCTTGGCCTGAGGAGACAGCTCAAGCTTGTTAGAGAGGCAGGGCGCGTAGGAGCAGACAAGCGACCATTTTAAAAGCAAATGTCAGTTGCTTTTAAGAAGCCTTGCGTCCTGGGATGCACCTCTGTGTGACTACAAAACCGCCTGTTGGTCTGTCTACATAGTGCATGAGAAGTCACTTAGAAATTTGTATCCATCCGGATCCAGATCTGCTCTGAACAACTGAAAGATTCAAAGTTGTTAAGGGAAGATTTCCTCCCAGAGTTCGACTTAAAATTGCAGACCAAATGTGACGTGGCATGTTGGGATACAATTCATTGCAGTCCTCACTCACTCAGCATACTGCAGGGAGTCAGCGGGAACCAACCGGCATAATGTGCAGGCAGAGAAAAAATGGGTTCTTCTACACAAGAAAATACAAATACAAACATCTCCAGGCATGCCTGCTCTTTTCATTCCCATCAGTATCGTCATGTTTAGCATAAACATCTAATTCAAATTGGTATTCTGAATAAATGCCAACAGCCTCACAGCATTCATTCAATCATTATGAATTTTTGAAATGGTTTTTATCATAACTTTCTTTACAAAGCTTTTAATCGCTTCTCATGCATGACTTTTTACATGTCTGTAATAGTTTATCTTTTTATTGTATTTTAAACCCATCTCAGTCTCAATACATACTCAGTCCCAAAGTAGTTGGTTAAAATGTCATGAAATGTAGTCTTCTGACTCGGACGTGACCTTCTTCTTTAATATACGGTGGTACCTCTACTTACGAACGTCTCTACATACAACTTTTTCAGGTTACAAAACACCTCAATGGGAAAATATTGCCTCTTGTTACGAAAGAAAGTTCAGGATACGAAAGGCAAAAATACAGTACACGCTGCTACTCGCAGCTCTGTATCGCGGTTTGAAAGCGGTGAGTCCAAGTTGCTCTGCCATTAGCTGTCGCTTAGCATCTTCCTGGCATCCCATTGGCTAGGAGGGCCTCTTGTCTGCATGAGAGTAACCTAGCAACCCAGGTAAACGAACAATGTTTTACCTCCGCCAAGGAGGTTATGTTTTTGCCGGCGTTTATCAATCTGTCTGTCTGTGTTCAAGATAACTCAAAAAGTTATGGATGGATTTTGATGAAATTTTCAGGAAGTTGTCGGAAATATGAAAAGGAAGAACTGATTTCAATTTTGGGTGTGATCCGGAAGAAATCCTGGATTCTGGATCACTTTCAAATTTTCGATAATTTTGCACTTGGTGGAGGTCTGCGCTCTCCGAGTGCTTTTCTAGTTCTAACATTTATTTCTTACAGGTTTTTATGTCATTTCATGTATTATTTATAATTTATTTAAAAAATTGTGTTTGAATTTTGGGGGGCTTGGAACGGATTAGGGCATTTACATGGAAAACACGTCTCTACTTACGAAAGTTTCAGGTTACGAAACTACTTCCAGAACCAATTAATTTCGTAAGTAGAGGTACCACTGTACAGGTAAACAGAAGTAACTACCAAGATGGGTACAGTATATAGACTCTAGGAGAGGAGCTGGACAAGTGCTTTTCAAGTCTTCTTTTACCTTTTTGCTGTGTGGTGCCATGTTGTACATGGGCAGAACGAGCAGGCCTGAAGGTCGGCTGGAACACGCCCACCTAAGTTCCGTACATACAAGTTAGCTACTGTGGCTTGGCCTAGCTCATGTTAACCTACAATGCTAACTTACATTTCCTGACATTCATCCTGATCAAATCCAGACATGACATGACAGCATCGTTTTAGTCCCCCAGGGCTTTGTTACAGCTGTCTCCCAGCTCTTTCAGCTGGTCTAGCTCCTTGCATTATTCAGCTTTCAAGAGTCCTGAAAGGATTTACCATGAGTAGGTTAGCTGGATAGCCACGCGGCGCTGGCAGCCCAATATGGAGCTGTTGCCCGACCCGGCTGATGGCACCCTGGGCTTCAGCTCGGCGTAGAAGTTAAGTGAGCTCTCGTTCAACAGCTCCATGCTTTCCGTACGCAGCTGAGCCGAGCTGCTCACGGAAATAATTTCAAGACTCTTCCAAAGAAGAGTACAGTTGTCATGGATGTCAAATCTAACTTTGCTGAACAGAAAGGTTTTTGAACCCGTTTGTAATTTTGTTTAATTCTGCTGTAAACATGAGAGTCACTGGAGATTTGAGCCAGAACCTCACTAGATTTCAGCAAATATCCAGTGTCGTGCAGCCCTGGTTGTAGTCACTCAGGATGGATGTTAATACCAGGTCCAAAGGGGGCCTTCAACATATTATTTGCCACCACAACATGCGGCATAAGAGGTTCTCCTCAATTCCCAAATATCAGTATTTGGTTGTGTTCTCGAAATGACCTTTCACACTGCATTTCCTTTTGTATTAGTTTTGGTTTCATTAGCTTTTTGATTAGATCAGATTAGATGTACTTTATTCATATTTATTCATTAGGTGTGGATAATAAAAAAAATGTGATTAGATTTAAGAAAAGGTCACGGTGTGCCATAAAAATAATCTTAAAATGCAAACTTAACGCTAGAAACCTCTTATTTCTAGCTCACGTGACAACTCTGACCAAAACTGTACTCTATCCTGTGGGTACTTTTTAGAAGATATACTACAAGATATTACTACAAGCACTGTTTACCAAACAGGATTGGTTGGATATAAGCCCACCTTAACATTTGACCTTTTCTCTTTAAAAAGGGAAATTTTTAAAGTATGCCCACAATTGAAAAAAAAATAAAAATCTGATATTGATCTGATGTTGTGTCTTGAAGAAACTGAATGTCGGACAAAAAAACAACTTTACACTTGACTTGAAAAATAAAAATCACACCTCAAACCTGACAAATCTCATTAATCATTCATACCATTAATGACCTAACTGAGTTCATCACTTATTCAATTAATATTTAATCCCTGTCTTCCACTGGAGTCACACAGTCATCCCAAAGCATAAAGCCCCACTGAGCCTTCATGTAAAATGCACGTTCTCTGACGAATGTTCTTCTTTTGTAGTCATCCGTATCCATAATTAAATTATTTTTCTTCATGACCGCGGAGGATACATTTTTACATTCACGTTGACCTAAGAGAGATGCTGGCAACAGATGTGTGTATTTGCGTGTGCGCTCGGTTGTGTGTTTGTGTATGCGTTGCCACTGTCGCAGGTGGCGGCATGCCCATAAATCAGAATATTTTCTCTCAGACAGGAAGACCACAGTACAATAACCATAAAATTAAATGAACCATACACACACACACACACACACTGCTGCGCAACACTGCAGGGACTCGAGCTGGGAGTTGGGGGTGTCGGGGAGCCTGACTTTCACTTATAACTTATTCATGCTTCACGCCTTCATCTGGCACACCTGGGAAAAAGTCAATTTTTTTTCACAGCGTGACAGCTCATCTTAAGCATCCAATGATTATAAAAATAACACTTTGCTCCTCAAATATCTCAACACTGAATTTTCTTTTACCTCTCCTTGATATTCCAATGACATTGAGTGTGCTTTCGCTCCGTACTTTCTTTCCTCTGGCTCAAACCACTTGTTGAGTTTATGAATTTGCAGTATTTTTCCCATTGGTTCAGTTTTTTTTTTGGTTAAATTTAAATTGTGCTTTAATGTATCACTTCAAACCACAAGAACATCTTCATCATGTGTTGGACAGATGTGTCCACTACAGTATAGGAATGTAACGATATGGAAAATTTTGATATCCCAATTATAGAGACCAAATTATCATGGTTTACAATATTATTGCGGTATTTTTAATTGCCCCCCCATGTTAAAATGTCCAACTCTCAGCAGAAATAAACATATTTAGCACTCTCTCTCTTTTTTTTTTATTAATGCCTGAAACAGCAAATTCCTTTAAGACATAGTTTTAGTCACTTGAGAACTGTATGTGGTTTATGTATGGACTATATATTTGTACCTCTTCCAAAATCAAATCCCCAGAGCCTCCTAAAGAGGTATCAGAATAACGTGAATGACAAGCATGCGATGATAATGTGCCTTAGTGGTCACTGAGTGTAATTTCTGTCCAATTTTACACTTATATGGAGCCCAAAGCTGTACCACGGATCTCAAAACAGGCACATTCTACAGAAGAAAGAGTCATGGACTCCAAAAACCAGCTTCGGTTGGCTGGGAAGAGTGATTCTTTGATGCTGTGGTATCTTGATCAAAGCATGTCGCACACATTTATTTAAAACCTCTGGAACAGGTGTTACCGTTAAAAAAATCAAGGGGGCATCATCCGTCTCCTTAAAGTCAACGGATGACACCCGGCCAGTTTAGCTTGCTGAAGGTGATCGATGAAATATTCTAGAAAAGCTTGATCTTGATTTTTCCTTTTCAACCAGAGGGCAGTACAGACAGCTGTAACAAATATTGTAGTGAGCATGTTAACCAACACTTTCTTATTTACACCGGAGGTGGAAACCGGAGGTCACTTTGCCAGCTAAAATCACATCATTAAGCTCAATGAAGCGAGACAGGAGCACATAACATATAAGCCATATTTATCTTTGAACAAATGAACAGACCTCTCTTTTTGCTATGTAAAATACATCTAGATAGTATGATTCAAGCCTTTACGATGATTTTGATCACTGATATTTTCAGAGGGATTGTGCAATTGTTGCCATGCACCAGAGGAACTGCTTTTGATTAAGGTCAAGAGGTGAAGGTCCAGCTCTTATGACAGTTAGAGGATACAGTAGGCCAGCAGGCATTTAATGCTAATGACGCCTGAGATGAGTACTGTTGACGGTATATGCGTGCACTTGAATGCATTTGTCTGTGCTTATGTGTACATTTGTTTATGCATCCCTTTGGGCATTATAAAGAAAAAAAAAAGAAAAACACCCTCTCTGTTTGTATGGGTGCAACTTTTGTTCGCCTGGATGATGCTGCAGCAAATTTCTTTAGTGGCAGAGAGACCGTAAGCTGCTGCCGCCACTGAAGAATGTGTCAGATTCAGACAGTGGCTCTCGAGCTGCTGTCAGTCTCATCTCAAACTGAACAGAGAGTGTTTCTTCTTTGTTCTTGATGTCCGTTTTATTTGCATCACATTTGATGTCGTGCTCTGAAAGAAGCTGACGATCACAACTCCTGGTGATTCAGACTTTGTTACTTCTTGGCTTGACTTCAGTTGCCCCGCGCTTCTTAATAGGGAAACACAGACGTCTGTGAATCAAAATATTTCCATAGATTATCTGACCTCAGTTAGATTCAATGAGCCACAATAATCTTTGAAGCAGCATCCACAATGTTTGGCTTCATTTTACTGTTGAATCACAAGCTTTGTTCCCTCTTTTCACTGTTGTTTGTCAGGTTGAGTTAGTTCACACATATGACAGTGGACAAAGTCTATTTGAATTTTTCATAAATGAGATGCGTGACATTAACGGTTTCGGTCTGTTAAAGCGACGGCATTCAGTCATTGGTCATTTCCGCATAAATGTTCCTCACGCTTCATTTAGACAGAGAGGGAGAGTGATGGGCAGATTCACGGTGCGCTGTGCTATTTGTCATTCACGGACCATTGGACAGTAAATTAAGTTTATTACTAAAGTCCTCAGAGAGACGGTTTTCTCTCAGCGCTGTTGTCTTGTCATGATGTTTCAAATAAGCATGTAATTATTGTTTAAAATGTAGCAGGAGTGGATGGAAGTAGCTGAAAATATATGTTTGTGCTTATTGAACTGCTGCTTGGTATTTTATTCATGAATGCTGAATTGCAACAGCAAGGTAGTGTGGTAATTAATTTGAAAAACATTGAACATGCTGTTTTTCCATTTTAAAAGAATTTAATTGATAAAATAACTACAATGCATTGTGTAAGCCTAACTGATTTATGTTGTAGGCTATAATCATTCAGATAGCAGAGGCTTCAGGTGCAGCTTAAATGGTTTTAAACAGATCCCTTGTGTCAACATGGCATAATTAACAAATATATATATATATATATGTATATATATATATATATATATATTAGTTAATTATTTTAGGTACAATCATGAAGTAGTATGTAGTTACTGTAATTCAGAGTTGTAACATATTGAGAAAGGAGAAAGTGGCGTATGTGCTAATATAACCAATTTATTACAGGCGCAACATGCTATGAACAAGCACCAAAGAGAACATGGGTTTCAACGGGCACAGAAGCTCTACAGAGTGCTTTTGTGATGCCAGCCATCATGAATCATAGCCACTCTAATCAATGAGAGTGGTCCCAACCAGAAATGTCCTAAAAGCGACTCTTCACTCTGCTCCGCCAAAGATACTCTGAAGTAAAGCATCATGTGCTCGTACACTGACATGATGTCATTCTGTGGAGGCTGCAGGTGGACATGTCAGAGGGTCTCAGAAGAGATTTCAACCATTTACTGAGTTCACTAAAGAAGTTGAAAAGCATATTTTATTTCACAGCACCCATTCTTGTTGTAAGGGTATTTGCAGAAGGGATGAGGCATGGATAAAGATAGCTATAGTCTCTTGATTAGAAGGTGAGAATTACCTCATAAATTCAAACAGGCAGTACTTTGAAGCAGTTAGCTTCAGGTCAGATTAATGGAAAAAGATAGAAGAGCTTGTCTGAAAACAGTTGGAGTGAAAATATCATTAGTGAGAAACTATGAATCAGTGTTCTGTAACTTAAGGAAATACTTGAAATGTTTCAAGAAAACAGAATGTGCTGTGTCTACATATAGCTCTAAAAATGGCAAAACTGAAGATTTTGAAAATACTTTCAATGCTATATGGTATTAAAATGCCAATGAACTTGTGGTTTATTTTTTCATTTGTTTTTCTTAAGATTTTGTAGCTCCAGTGGCCTCTACTGATCCAGTACAGAAAAAAAGAGCTCTACGGGGGTTTTGCCAAGAGTTTAATAGAAAAGTCTACCTTGATTTCTCTTAATTAGCAAATAGGTTTTGACCAATTCTTTGCACACCAAGATCTCTGCAAATATCCTCAACTATTACAACCTGGATTTTTTCTTTTTTTTTTTTTTTTAATGAAAGAGTAGATATCGTTGTGGTCTTAAAATAAAATGAAATGAAGGTGAACAAAGATTCCCTTAATTTATGGTCTTTTACTGAAGATTTCAAGCAATTGAAATAATTGACAAGAGTAAGAGTAGGTCAGTTTGAATACATTTTTGATTAATTGCCCAGTGTGAGACCATAGGATGAGAGTCAGGCTCCTCATGGATAGGCTGCGTGAGGAACACCCGTATGTATACGGGGGTTCCTGCACAACCAAGTTAGGCATCTTTTGCACTGCATTTGGTGCCGTTACCTGAACGTTTATGTGCAAGAACGTAAGGGACATATCATGAACAGTCTAAACACAACTCATGTAAACACCTTAGTTGTAATATTGTCTTATTTAGAATAAGGTCAATAAAAAGATTATTGCTCTCCATATAAACGTAGTCAGTTAGTCGTAACGGTGCCTTGTTGTTTCAATAGTGCAGTTTTAACAGTATTTATCACCAGGGCCTACTTTATCTCCTGCCCCCACCCCTCTCCCTCCATATCTTTTAATCTGTCTTGTCCCATCTTCTCTCCTCATCCCTTCTTTTAATCTCTTTTCAGGGCTTTTCTGTGCATTTGTTTCTCTCTGAGTAAACAGGTTTAATCGTTGACACCACTTGACAGAAGACGGATAACTCATAGCCTTTACAAGAAGCGGAAAACAAAAAACTGAAAAAGTACGGCTGAAAATAACAACAGCTTTCCCCCCGCTTGCTTTATCTCCAAAGTGTGCTTCAAAGACAGCAGCATCTCTGCTCAGCTGGCAGTAGCCGTAGGTCTTCTTGTCCTTGATTAAAACCAGGCCCTTCCTGACCGCGTGTGAACCCCGGCTTGAAAAGGCCAGAGGTCAGCTTGAAGAGAACTGTGTTTGGCATTTTCCAGAAGTGCTTTAACTGACTACCATGATGCTCTAAAAAGGTCACACACCCACACTATCTTCTGAGGCTTGAAATGTGTACTCAACACAGATGTACAAAAAAGGATTTCAAGCCTTTTATGAGTCATGCAGTATGAATGACTATGTGTTGTTCAAGTTAATGATCATTAAGCAGTAGTTTTATGTCTTAGTTGTAAAGTTGACATGAGAAGATAATATTCAGATGGAGCCCATGTTTGGTATGCATATCAAGTTTCAATGCCTGATGGGTCAAATAATGCAAACAGACAGATACTGTGGACTACCTAAGAGACAGTCTTCTGTGTGTTTCTGCACATAAGTATGATGCAAATCTTACAAATCCCAGACTACCCACTGTGTTGGTGCCCTCTGGAAAGGTCTTGGTCGTAACCCTGTCGTCCTTTATCCCCGTGATGGCCTCACCCTCGGAGAGGACACGCATTCTGCTGCCGCATTCCGCTCATTCCTGGCCGTTAAAAATAAGACCACTTTAAATCGAGCAGATCGGCTTTCCTGGACTCAGAGAGCTGTCATGGGAAGGTTGAACATGAAAGGCAAGAGCCAGGGTAAAA
This sequence comes from Hirundichthys speculiger, assembly GCA_018398805.1. NCBI lineage: Eukaryota > Metazoa > Chordata > Actinopteri > Beloniformes > Exocoetidae > Hirundichthys > Hirundichthys speculiger. Next base: position 478,294 of record JAGFBZ010001190.1, read on the forward strand.
TTGTCCTTTCCTATTTTTTTGCAAAGGGAACAAGTAGCAGTTATCATGAATCAATCAATGGAGAAAAAAAAGAAAGTTAACATAGTGGTTTGTCTATTTTCCAATGGAATCTTTTTTAGCTTTTTGAGCATCCACTACAAGTGTAGGTAGTTTAATCATTTACTCATTCATCACTTTGTGCCACTTTGGTGCAGTCTCCAAAAAAAAAAAAAAAAAAAAACATCTTACAGGAGTAAAATTGTATGAAAGAGGAGATTATTTATGCTTGTGAATTTTTATTAGAAGTCCAGAATAAGACGTTACCAAAACTTATCGACTGCCAAAGCATATTATTCTTAACAGACTTGAGAAAATTTATGATAAATTTGAAGCTCGAATGAGAAGTCATTCAACACATTCTGCAACACATTTTAAGTTTGCAGAGGTGGCCACAGTGGGTCATTGTTCCACATATTGATTTGGTCTAGGTTTTATGCTGGACACCCTTCTTCACACAGCCCTCCCCACTTATCTGGGTTTATGAGTGGGATTATGGCCGCCTGGACCAATGAGGGGTCAAGTGTCTTGCCCCAGAGAGTCTTGGCACATGATGAGGCCGGGGATCAATCGGGCAAGCTTTCAGGAGAACAAAAACATTTGATTTTAGGTAAAACAAAGAGTGAAGTCTTAATCTTTTGAACCCTTCAGACCCAGTATGGGGTTCAGAGAGAAGTACTGCATACCGTATAAATGAGACCACTTTAGGGTTAAAAGGCTAAGATGCTCATAAATTCTTATTAATTTATTCATTTACATTTTTTTAAACCCGCGTTCAAAGGTACATGTTAGATATTTTATGTGAAGCAGTAATCAGGTTCATGCTTCTGTGACCTATGCTCTTGTCATTGCTGAGCTACAAACTTTTCATTATTAAAAAGACTGTCACATGGTCAGAGCTCTGTGATTATGAAACGCAGACCCATTTATTTCTTATGGGAAAAATGTTATTTGAATGAAAATAGCAGCATGAACATATAGGTCAAAGGAAAATTACTAAGCATGAGCTGTATGTTCAGACAGTGACATGAATGAAGTGTACATGATGTGTCTCTGTGCTAATTCTGCTTTTGGATAACCTCCAAGACAAAAATTACACCTCTCAAACCAAGGCTATACAGTACCTCCAGCTGCCATCTGTCAGGATGACTATCCTTCACAACGCAAGACTTACTTGACAAATGAAAGGAAACTTTCTTATTGTAACTGATGAAAGCACCTGCAAAAATTCAGAACACGTCAAAATAGACAAAACAAAAGATTACATTTAAAGAGAGAAAACAAACAAAAAAAAACTGAAAAAATGTCTGTGAACACAAGTCAGAAGAAAACTTAGCAACCTCAACCTAAAAATGAAACAAGACTGTCATGTATAAAATATGACAAAAAAATAGCTAATTTACCATTTAAAATTTCTACCATTTTGTGTTCCATGAAATCTCTTACACAAACATCCAAATAAACTGGAAACATCACAGTAAACATAAACAAAGCATGATATTTTCTCAACAACGTGGCTAACCATAGTTAGCTTGGCCAGATAGCAAACGTAAATTAGCAAAAACTGTATTTGGAACCTAAACCATCTTGTCATAAAAGTCTTTTTGATGCATTTAGAAATTTAAAACATTATATACCATCCTCCTCTGTCCTAAACCCTGTCTGACAAAGACTGCCCAGCCTAGCTTAGCATAGACTCTGGAAGCGGGTTAGCTCAAGTTACAAAATAAACTTCCTCTTATCTCCAAAATATTCTTTTTCTTACATATTGCAACTTGTACATTAACCTTGTATGGAAATAACTACGTAAAATGAGATTATAAACAGATTAATTTAAGGAACTATAGTTTGGTGAAGCACCGCTATTACGATGATCTGGCAAACTACATTTACACTAAAGTTAGCTTCCGGTTCTGCAGAAGTAAATGCATGTCAGCTTTGTCATCTTTCATTCTATAACATTGAAACATACTTGAACAAAAGGTGTCACAAATCACCAGCTGTGTTTGGTACATTCTTCACCATCCAAAAGATAATGTGTGGATAATCTAATGTGAGAAGAACCGGCGGCTAGTGGTTCTTAGCTAGTGGTTATAGTACCTTAAATGTATCTGTTTCTAAGATTGCTGTGTCTCGTTTTTACATGAGGTAAAACATACAAATCACAAAATGTAGATGAGAACATTTTGGATTAATGGGGGATTTTATTTGGCACTTCTGGCTCACAATCCACTTCCAGCGACAATGCCAAGCTAGGCTAGAGGGGCCTTATTGGATGCACAGAGAAGAGAAAGCTATATACTCTCTTATAAATCTCTGCATGTGATAGCACATAAGCAAACTTTTAAAATGTTGATGCTTTCAGCTCCAGTGTTCATTTTGTAAATTGTTGACATTTTAAAATATATAGATCCCTTAATCCCAGACTAATAAAAAGTAAAATAACTTGGCTTAAACATTTATTTGAAAAAATATTTCCTCCAGCTGTTTCTTATTTTGAACTGTTGGAAGACTTTCCTGACTTTAAAAACAATTAGATTTTCTTTTTTTCCATAAAGGGACCTAGTGTTAGCATTATCTCCAAGTCTTGAAGTTGAGAAGAGTGGAACTGTTTCTGAAAAGGAAAAAAAAAAAAAAACTTGGAGCAAAGCACTAAAAGTGTGCCTCTGCTTTTCTTTTTGAAAGAGCAAAAGGATGCATCGTGTCCTGGTGACTTGGAAAAAAAAGCGTTGGAAAGTGAGCGATCGTGCTCTCGCTGGGAACTGACCCGAGATGGAAACTGTTTCCTTGTCCTTTTCCAAAAGAGCATTCTTCAGCTCCAGCCTCACCTCAACTGATCCCACTCCAGCCGCCACAGACACACAGCCAGAAAGTGTACAACTCACACACACACACACATGCTGTTTCATTCTCATCTAAAATGATGAATTATCTAAACTTCAGGGAAAGTTTTCAAAACCTTTTTTTTTTTTTTTTGCTAGATTTATTTATCAGTACCTTAGCTTAGAACCAACGTGGTAAAAACACGATTTTATCTGACCTTACAGGAATTCCAAAACACTTAATCTAATTGAAATCTCTGTCGGGGTTTGGCATTTCAGTGGTGCTTTCAGTTCTGGACACACTTTCTGGAACTTATCAGACCCAAACAAACAGGTTTTCTTTTTGAAGCGCTCAACGCGATTTTGGGCCGAAAAAAATTACATTTCTGGCTTTTGCAGATTTGACGTCCGGCACAAAAGGTGGAATTAAACCCGTAACCCATTGCTAAGTTGAAGGGTGCTGTACAGCTAGAGGACTCCACTTCCCTACGGCGAACTGCCAGGGATTATTTGTTATCCAGCCAACAAAGAGCTCCACGGTCTAAAGTGTTCTTATCTCGTGAACTGCAAACTTTTACTTTAGGCAGATTGTTTGTCCCCGTCTGTTTTACTTCTGTTATGCCACAGTGGTCAAGATTAAAATAACTGTTATCACAATGTCAGAAAAACATAGCTTCCAATCAGATAGCTGATGACTGCTGAGGATTTCTGACCAAAGATTGCAGTTTATGCAAGCCGGTTTGCCTTGTGTGGGACTGTCTTGCATCTTGGAGATTAATTTAAGCTGCTTTCCACTTGGTCCACATGAAAAAGGGGGGATTTTATGAACAGCAGCCAAAACAGCTCAGGTTTGAAGGTGGAGGGGGGGGTGGGGGAGACGTCACGGAGACAATAAATACCACAGAGGGGGAATTTTTGCTGAGGATGTGTCATTGATGTGTAATACAGAATGACTTCCCTTGTGGCTTTTATGTTATCTCAAATCCAAAGAAGCCTTTATTTTAAAAAAGCCACATTTTCCAATCTTTGAAGTATGTCCCATTTTACTTCTTCATTTATTCTCACTTTGAAGTGCAGTTAATGAAAACTCAAATCTTTCACCATATTCATTTGCTCAAGATAATTAACATTCCCTCAACGCCAGCTCCCTCAGAATAGCATCACAAAGTTGTCATTCCCACTTTTGCTATGAGTTTCTTCAAGTCATTCATGTTGTATGTAGTAGTTCTCACTACTACATACTTAATTAGTGTGGTTGTTTAATTACTACTATCTACACGTGTAAGCAATCAAGTATAGTATATGGATAATAACACCATATGTACAAATTTCAACCTAAAATGGATCTTGGCTAGGATCGTACAAATGTAAATTGTCTTCAAGTCAACATCCAACTGTAATTTACAAGTCGAAAACAACTCCAATATTTTAAGAAGGCATCACCAGCTGGAGGCAAAGATGTTTCGAATCAAAAACGCTTTTTTTTTTTTTTGTTGACATAAAACTTTTACCAGATGTTGGTAACGACCCATCGCATTCACACATGCAAAGAAATCGAACCAGATGTCCAGAAATTAAATTATGTGTAATAATAATAAATGACACAGGGGAAAAGTATTGAACACATGAAGAAATGGAGGTGCAAAAAGGCAAGGAAAGCCAAGACATCAGCTGAAATCAATCACTAATTAGAAAGAAGTCCCGCCCCTTGTCAGTGCAAACTCGTGAAAGTTTAATCAGTAGGAACTTTAGAAATAAACTGTACTGAAAAGAATGGTGATGTATTCAATTTATTTATCTTATTTTACCCACTGTATATGAAATGATTCAAAATGATTTCCTCAACAACAAAATCTAAATACCAGATTTTTTTTTTTACTATGATTTTAATTTGTGCAGTTTTTCACCTGCGTGGTTTTCTCTTGTACTAAACCAGTTAAATTCTGACTTTTAAAATAGACCACATTAAATATCACTCTTAAATACAAAAAACACATATTTAACTACATTTTTCACAAATCCCAGCAGTTTAATAGACATCCTGTGGAAAAATGGTTTCCCACTTATACTGTGCAGTGCCAGGTTACAAGTGGGTGGAACACGCAGGCCTGGAAAACAGCTGGGACACATGCTGCCTTAGCTTAACCTATTTTACTAATTAATATCATGTTACATTCATTCATCGAAATTTGTCCAAATATCTTTAACTTCAAATGTCGCTAATGGAATGACATCTCAAATGAGTGGCGCCAGAGCTGAAGGTGTGGCTTGGCCTGCCGGTCAGTGGCGACCGGCGTAGGCTTGCAGGTCATGAGCCAGTGACTTGGGGGCCCCCAGCGTACTTCTCATTTCTGCTCTGACTGTCGTTCAATTTCGAATGTTGTTGAGTCTTGGGGCCCGATCTTCCTGCTAAACCTCCTAAAGCCACTATTAAGGGATAGTGGGAGGGCGTTCCCCTGCAAAGAATGCAATCTTCCACCTCCCTAAACCCACGATCTTACCTGTGCTACCCGCTATCCTAAACCTGTGATCGCAAGATACCGAATTTGCGGAAAGCGCAAAAGACACGCCCATTGCCACACCTACAATGTGAGTAAGGGAGTCGGCATAACAGGATAGCGGCTATTAGGGAAGCGGAAGATTGCATTAGCGGTTAGCGGAGGTTCCTAAACCCGTAATTTGTACGGGTAGCGGGAGGTGTACGGATCGGGGCCTTGGTCTGGTAAGTCAAATTGGTAGGGTCCAAAAACGATCCGAGGCAAAAGTCGCTGGACCAAAGGGCTCAGCTGCTGCAAGAGATAGAAGCTGATGAGCTAGAAACAGTCCAGCTGGTGTCCTCTGGAGAGCTCTGGGCACCAGCCTTCAAACAGGGGTGAGGATAGTTGCTTCAGGCTGCTTTTCTTCATCTCTGTCGGGTCGAACCCAAAACTGGTTGCAGCAGTCTGTAGAGCTTTTACAGTTCACAGCAAAAGCCATTATTAGCTTTACTAAAGAAAAAAAAAAGGCTTTATTTTGTCAGTTGTTTAGTCACAGCTCAGAAGTCAAGTCAGGACAGCGCTAAGCGCCAAGTAGCTAAAGTGATTGACAGAACATCAATGGAGATTGACTCACTTTTGGAAGCCACCCACTAGTGGTCAGTCAAGGGACGTCCATGATGGCATCAAAATAGTGAGCCCCTTGGTTTTGATCTTGGCAAAATGATTTACCTCCACAAATCTACATGAGTTTCCATGCGAATGCAAGCAGATGTAACAGGAAGGATGAACATGGCCTTTTACTCACAGCATCATTCTGTGTGGCACATCATGCTGGAAACACAAACAGCTGAAACTCCACCTCCCAGTAGTCCAGTGATTGGCCTACTTAAGGGCAGGGCAGCTCTCTAGCAGATTTGAATACAGTGAAACCGAGTGGGAGGAATGGACTTGGGGAAGGAGGGGAAAATGGAGAGTGGGCGGTGCACTAGTTTGCCTCTCTCTCTCTCTCTCTCTCTGTCTCTCTCTCCCTGCCGGGTCAGGATGGAAAGGCTTAACACAGTCAGAGGAGGAAACATGTCATGAGAGGTGATGACACAGCCGCGGAGGAGTATCCACATCCTCACTGACTCCCAAGATTGCTGCCTGCTGCCGTTTTTCGCCTCCAACGTTGCAGTTTCTGCATCCCACAGAGGAGAGAGAGAGAGAGCCAAAGATAGCTACCTATCTCCCCCCCCACCTCTCTCTCTTCCTCTCTTTTTCACTTTGTTTGTGGATGATGGGATTTTAATCATGTGGAAGGTAAGACAGGAAAAGGAAGAGGAATGTTTTCTTTTCTGATGCATGTATTGCCTGGAGTGGGTTCGAGGGGGGGTTTGTCTCTGTGGGAGTTTGTGCTCTTCTTAGTTTACTTAAGTGTGAGAGCCTCTGGGGGTTTTCCCGCACGCGTTCCACCCTCCATCTCCGGCTCTGACTGTATTTCTAAGTTAAAATGTGGACTTAGTGCCAGAATAACAGGAATGGAAATGACAGAGCAGCGGCTTGTGGAGCCATCTGCATCAACGTATGACTGGCGAGAAACTTCTGTCGTTGAACACACACGTTTAGAGCTGCGTCAGATGTCGCTACCTCCTGGACGAATTCAGTTTGGCTTTTTTATTCTGAACCAGCAACAACCGTGTGAGCTCTGGGGGAATTCAAAGGAATTCACCTTTTGGGAATTTCAGTCCAGAGGTTCGCGAATAACTGTGACACCGTGGATATGTACTCAGGGTGTCTGTTTGGTTGTGACCTAATTTTTGAAAAGGCCACTATGTGTTTTGGTGTTAAACCCAGGACAGATAAAACCATGAATTATTGCCTTAAGGGTCACTCATGATGTGCGGGTGCACTTAGGGTGGCTTTAAAGCTGCCAAATGTACGGCCTCCCCTCCATTTAAGTGCAACTTTTTTTTCTGGATCTGGATGAATACGTGATAACCCATCTGTGCGCTTACATGTCCACATGCAGGTCATGGCACAGACCACTAATTGTGTGTTTTATTGGCCTCCCAGAGGATCAGCTCTTTGGGCAGTCTGGCATGCATCAGTGCATGCGTGTTTGGATGTGCATGCGTCCTTTGTGTGTGCTGAAGCGTGCGCGCGGCAGCTGGCTAACCCAGGCTCAGTGCGGCCGCTGATCCGTCTCACCTGCTATGGGTCATGGGGGATCAAGGAAATCCAGGTCCACTGTTTGATCTGGAGGACAATGGGCAACTCTAGGAAAGGAAGCAGTTGTGCTGTTAACTTTAGATTATCCCCCGTGTCCCAGACAGGTGTTAAGTCATGTCAGACAATGCTTGAACGTTGTAGTGGCGTTCTAACTTTTGCATTTCCCTTTCTGTGTTTGTCAGCTCCAACATGGGAAATATAAAACGGCCTCGAGCGCGGTTTCAGGTTGTCATGATGATGCCGCCCAATATAGCAACAATAGTGTTGTCGCCGTTTCTTTTCCTGCTTCCCCTGACATGTCTCAGTGAGACATTGTCAGCATGGGCGGGCTTCAGAAAAGTATCTCAGCTCTCAGATCTTACTTTTGTCTCACTTCGAGCCACCGCTGGGACCGAACAGACAAATATAGCACAGGCAGCGATTTTCACTGGTTTCCGTGCCACGTAGGAGTTGTTTTCTGTAAACTTATCGGAGGGCTGAAGTGCGTTCTTGATTTTATTACAAAGAATCCACACCGCTGATTTGATCGCCGCGGCTTCAATTGTGAGGTTAAAAGAAGCTTGGCCCGTTTCTGATAGCATTGATATGCCCACGAAAATATCCTGTTATCTTGCAGATGCGAAGCTAACGTGATCAAATGGGGGAGGCATGATTCATGAAATGCTTATCGTACTATAATTGGTTAATTTGATCTTCAAAGTGTTGGCAGACGCCCACTTCAGGCGCTTGAGGAGGAAACCGCTAATTGCTATCTAAAGATCCTTGAAGGGGGGGAAAAAAACAAACAAAAACCCCCAGCATACTGGGATATTTCCTTTTTTTTTCTTCCCATAATCCTCCCTCTCTTTCAACTCTATCAGCTCTTGTTATACATCACACTGCATTCTTCAATCGGCAATCGAGACAGATGAGTGTCATGTTGTTATGGAAACTTTACAAAGTGTGACAACGAAGCCATTTGGATCAGTGAGGCTTGGCAGACTCTACTGTCCTGTGGAGAGGTTCAGTGGTTGCTCTATAGTGTGTGGTAGGGTGATATTCGCCCCAGAAATGCAACATTTGACCTAGAAATGAATCATTATGATGTTCTGATTCAATTTTATGCAAAGAAATTCGCAATTTTCACAAAATTTGTGTCGAAAACATACATCTTATGGGACCTGGAGTATAATTTACAGCAAAAACACAGGATACTTGGAATGAAACTGCAAACATTTAGGGGTATGCAGTCGTTCATTTTAGGCCCATTCCAGTTAGCGCAGGTCTGCGGTAGTCTTATGGAGCCTAAATCATTGATGCATGTCTCCATTATCAGGAACATCCCTGCAACAAGTATTTTCTGGGAACCAAAACACATCCCCGCTGTGCGTTGGGAGCTCAGAGTGGCACAGAAAAACTTCTGGGTGGGGAAGATGCATCTGCTTGGACATGCTGTGGGCAGGAGGGGACGCACAGCTGCCACAATGTCCCCTTGGAATACAAGTCAACTTTTGTCAGTGTTTGCCACTACAGCCGTGCATGCAGCTGTTTCACTGACATTCAAGTTTGCTTTTCTTCTTCTCTTGTTTATTTATGGTGGACAAATAGCCGAAGCTTTTTCTCTACCGCCACCCGATGGTCTGGAATGATAGTTTGACAGGTCAATGGATCCTCTAAGCTACAACCAGTCCTCTACTTATGAACCGAATCCGTTGCGAGAAGCCGTTTGTCGGTCCATTTTGTCATCAGTACAAATAGTAATAGTTTTAGTTGCAGACAGCACTAGAACTGACATCATTTGAATGATCCAAATTATCCTTGAGTACCACTTTGATAAACTTGAACAAAACTTTCATACATATGAACAAATCAAAAAGGCTAACATGATGCAGTTATTTTAGTTTATATACATAGATACATTCTGTATTTCTCAAAACTATCTGATGAGCTTTTCTGCCTCCACGTTTAGAACAAGCTGTATTTAAACATTCCACTTCTTATATCCATGGTGTTGAGATTTCTCTTTCTTGCCTCATGCTGTGCAGACTGTCATCCATGCCATGGCAATAAAGATTTGTTGTCAAGGCAAGGGACTTCTATTTCAAAGAAAAAGAAGCATTGATTCAAATCTTTGAGTCTTTCTTGCCTCTTAAAATAGCCCAAAACCCAGTTCTTACTATAAATGCATTCATCTGTAGACCTACAATATGTGTTAGATTAAGGAAAGTTTCTCTTTTTTCCTCATCTTTTTGTGTGTTTCTTGTTTGCTTTTTGGAAAGTACACATGAATTCTTGAGGTCTTAATGCAACGTCTGAGAGATTCTTGTCAAAATATTACAAGGGGTGCAGTATAAATGCTCATATTTAAACCAGGTCTTTACAGCTATGTTTATAGGAGCCAGTTTATTAGCCAATTTATGACCGAAATTAATGTTACAGCTGTGCGCCAACCACTGCAGAGGTACAGGTATAGTGTAAAGTTTGTTGGAGATAACGATGAGAATGCTGGGTAATTTTACTGTTGATGTGACTGTGTACTGTCACTCACTCAGTGACATATTCAGACTTGGGTGGCCTCAAACAAAGCAGCAAGGTTGTATTATCTCAAGGTTTGACTTGGTAGTCAATTCAGACACTTACAAGCACATTTTTGCCCCATAATATGTCCCTTTTAATTTTAAATAACTGAAAACAAAACTGAAGATTTAGTGAAAACTAAAGCTTCTGCTGTGGGCGGGCCTGTCCATGTGCTTGCAAACTGTCAGCAAAAGTTATAAAAGCAAGGCACATTTTACTATACAGTGGTGTATAGTCAAGATGATGATGAAATGTTTATTGTCACTGAAATATGTTCAAAATTATATTTGAAATGGAACCATGATGAAATGTTTATGACTGTTCAGAATAAGTGCTGTTTCAATATCAAGTCTCTTGTGACTGGATGCTTCCTCAGAAGCAACACAGCTCCTCATTGGTTACAAAAAGGATTTTCCAGTAGGCAAAAACATCTTCATTCTGCAGTGCTATTACAATGTCTTTGCCATTAATGGTACCTGACATTACTTGGACAACTGCAAAACCAAGATAAACAAACTAAAAAAATGCTGTTTGTATGTTTTCATGGATGGACATTTAACATGAGAATGTCAGCACTCTGTCAAATTTTTAATAGTAAAATTGTTTCCCTTTGCATGATGAAACTCTCAGTCTGTGTGTTGTAATTCGAGCTTCTTTGGAAAAGAAAAACCTTTTTCACAACATCTGTGACTTCTCACCTGTGAAAGTATTGGCTTGCCATGTGATTATAAAGAAACTAAAAAGGTAGAAACCACATGGTGTTCTAAAGCAAGAGTGAAGTTGGTTAAATGTTAGATAAAAGAAGAAAAAAAATCCTTGAGTGTACTGTCCAGCCTTGGACGCTGCCTGAACTGATTATGTGCCTGAAGGGAAATGTTTTAGATTGTTGGAATTCTTAAAAAGGTGAAATCTCTTCTTATAGTGAACTGTGAGGTGAAAAAAAGAGAAAACCTCCTTTCTTCATACTGATAGTTTTACAAGCTGCTGTAGGAGGATCAGAGTTGACTGGCTGTACTGGTCAGCTGCTGGTGCTCCAGGGTGACATCCAGTGGAGTAGAACTGGTCCCTACAGCACCTTTTGAGATCATCTAAGGTTTCCTAGTTGTTTTCTACAGAAATATATCACTATGCTCTTATAGACTCACGACAATGAACAGGATTTTGTCCTGCAAGTGTGAATGTAGTTTCTGAAGGTTTCTCAGAGTAAGCAGTTAGTGAAAGTTTTATTTAAGTTTAGAATTTACGATTCAGGGATTTTATGATGATGATGATGATTACTGGTTCAGCTTAGAAGAGTCAATCTGCTGCAATAATGGCTGAGTAAAAGACCAGTTTTTCTCCACAGAAACTGGTCACCATTTAACTCTAAAATGAGATGATGGTGATTTCACACGTACAGCATTGGCTCCATCAAAAGTCTGGGAATTTTTTAACTTTCCTTGCTGCAACGCACATGTCAATCAATGGAGTTGAGGCTGCAGAGCTTGAGCTGGCCAATGAAATTACACACAGAGGCGGAGCTAATTCAAAGCAAGCCTGTTAATTGTGTAGCATACAGACAGAAATTAGGTTCTTGGTATTCCAAGGAAATGTCAAAAACAACACTTCCCCGTTCGTTGTCGGAGCATGTACATGTGAATCCAGCGTTGTGGTGGTGATGATGGTGATGGTCCAGAAGTCTAGAGACAGGATTTGCTTTGCAGTCTTACACTGGATGTGTTCCAAGTAAATTATTTGTGAAAGTTTTTTGTCATTCTTTTTGTCTCATATGAGTTTGATACCTTGTGGCCATTCGGTGAGCATCCCGGGTTGTGAGTTAAAGACAATGTAGCAACACCATTTCGGACCACATGGAGGAAGCTTATCACAAGAAAGCCCATTCATCAGGCTGCTGTAAAACACAACAAAGTGCATCACAAGTGATGCAAAGTGACATTAAATCATGTGTTGGATCATCTCCAGTGACAAGTTCTTTTGTCAACACAACAGATCGAAATGGCCGATGTGGTCAGAAGTGGTATTACTACATAGAGTGGCTTTAAAAGTTTGATTACTATGCATTTCCAATGACATTACACTTCTTAAATGTTGAGTTTAATGTTGAGTTACCATGAATGACCTTTTTAAAGTTGAAGATTGGGATTAAGATTTGATGTATCGACGCTGGTTTCTGTGAGCATTTGATGCATCAAAGGTCAGATGGAAAGAAAAGACTAGGTAGAATCTGGGTGTTAGAAGGATTGAAAAACAACAACACTTTAATCTGAGCTATTTCTGTAGCAACAGACTTAATACCTTACAAATATATCGTGGCAAGTGGGCGATTATTGCTGAATAGTTCACATCAAATGACAAAATCTTGCGTGCTAGGCTGCATGAGCTATACAGATGCTGCGTGCTCCAGCCTCATCCCTCGAGTGCTCTGTTCATGCATGCACACTCTACATTTGTCAGCTCTCTGGGACTGCTATCATGTTGAAAACATTTCGCCATCTAATCAAATTTGCTTAGCATTTCATGAGCACAAATTGATCACTTTTATCTCCACCTGGGGGTTCTGAAGCTCCCTTTTTTGTAGACGCCATTAAAGCATTATTGAGTTCACGGCAGGAAGGATTAGCCAAATTCAAAAGTCTCTCATCCCTACCGACAGACCAGTTTTTAATTTTTAATTCTCATAAAATTGCAGCCCGTCTAGCATTAAATACAGGAAAGCGAGGGACCACTTCAAAGAGGGCTTCGTTTTATAGAAAAGGGATAAAAGTAAAGTAGGAAAAGTCTTGAAGTTGTTGGAGATGGCGAGTTGATGGATGCAGAATTCCGCCGACCGAGAAGCAAAAGTAGTGAATGTGTTCTATGTAACAAAAAACAGTTCTGCAGCAGGATATTCAAAGAGTAGAAACAAGAAGTCGAATGAGACACATACAGTACCGGCCTCTCTTTGATTGCTGTCGGTGTTTGTGGTTTCTCCGCTGATGCAGCAGGGAGACGTTAAGTTGGCTTCATGACATGGTGACGTCTCCACGTTGGTAAGCAAGGTAGAGGTCTTTGGAACAACCCAAGGTTCCGACCCGACTTGAATCAGGTCTCGGGTCCATTCTAAAGACGTGACTCCGGGTTCGGGTCGGAATCGGTACAGTTAGTCTCGGGTCTGGTCGGTGCTCTCTGACAGGCTGGGTCCGCGTTTACTCGAGAGAGGTAAAGATATTGGCGGTGGCAGCTAAAGTCAGGACTCGGGGCAGTTAAATGATTATTAATTAACGTGGCGTGTTTGTTATGAAACAATCCTGTTGCTGTAGCGTGTTATTAGCGGTTTGCCTGTCAGCTGTAAAGTACAATGGATCGCCAGCATGACAACGTTGGATGAGAGAACATATTCACCACACGTCCTGACCTGTGTAGGCTATTAGCATTAGCAGTTGCTACCAATAGCATCTGTATCCACAAAGAAAATAACGACATGGATTTATTGTTGTTTACATCACGTTGCCTATGTAGCAACTGAACCGGGTAGAAGAAGACAACTTTAGGTAAGAAAATCAAGTTTTATTCAATGCTAGACAACTTTTAACATGAGCAACTATGGGCTGTATTGTCTCGGTTCTATTTGGGTAACTCGGTTTGGTTCGTGGTCGGAAACTTGGGTCGAGTCGGTTCGGGGTCCAAATATTGCGGGTCCATTCGGGTTTGGACCCCCAGATTTAGTATGATAATAGCTCGTGTAGGGTCGGTTTCGGGTCGAATTTTCACAGGTCCATTCAGGTTCGGGTCCATGAAAGTGGACCCGTGAAGACCTCTAAAGCAAGGTATTCGCGGAGTAGCTGGTGCCCCATGTCCAGTGAAAGTAAATGAGGTCAGTCCCGCCGGCCTCTGCCACGCTGACCTCAGAGGTCACAAACCTGGGTAGCATCGGTTGCCTCTGTGCAAAAAGAGAGAATAGAAAAGCACTCTGAGAGCGCAGACCTCCGCCAAGCGCAACAATCGCCCCATATAGCGATTTACAGATTGCGATAAAATCCGCCTTCTTGATCAGATCCGGATCAGCCTTTGAAATTTGATAGAGGTTCCCATCGTCAATCCCTAAGTCAAATTTCATGAGTTTTGGGCAATAATTAATGGAGATATTGAGAAACAAAATTTTTGGCCCCATTGACCGCAATGTTATCGAAAATTTAAAGGTGATCCAGAATCCAGGATTTCTTCCGGATCACACCCATAATTAAATCAGTTCTTAATTTTCACATTTCCAACAACTCCTGAAAATTTAATCAAAACCTATCCATAACTTTTTTTGAGTTATCTTGAACAAAGACAGACTGACAAACAAAAACATTGCCTCCATGGCGGAGGTAAATATAAAAGAAGACAGGAGTACAAAAGTGAAAGAGTCTCAATAAACCAAGACTAAAATTAATAAAACTGGGGGACTGAACAAGGACTGGGGCAAACCCAGAAAATCAAAAGACCGCATGAGAAACTCAATAAATTCCATCCATTCATTTTCCAGACCCACTTCTATCCTGTTCAGGGTGAAGTGGGTGTGGAATCTGCTGGATTCTCAGCTGTCACGGGGCTAAAAGTCAGTGTACTCCCTGGACTGGACACCAGTACATTACAGGGCTCAAAGAGTCCTCCCAAACTGAATTACAGCTTTATGACTGCCAACATATGTAATAATTATACGATGTATCAAGACACTGATGTCCTTCTGGTTTTTCATTTTGCTGTATTTTCGTAGCTTGTACAAAAAGTTAAAACCGTTAATTAAAAGCCTTTATTTTGAGATGTTTTGCCAGTTTTGTAAAGCTCTGAAATTTAAGAAGCGGGTTTAAAGAAATCCTTTAATCGTCATACGTCAACCGCGTTCTTATAAGACTCATTGGTCCGACATTTGTAAACACAAACTCCGCTGAAACATGTCCTTGACTATACCAGACATGTTTTTTCTCTCTTTTATAATCTGCAGCCAAAACCTGCCTAATTTTGCATGCGCCGCTGTACCTAATCTGGGTCACACAAGCCAGATCCCAGACAGACCCCGCCACACACACATGCACACACACACTCTGAAATCAGTCATAATCACCAGTAGCCTCTGCATCCCAGACTATGACCAGCCAATCCTTTTATGTGTGACTGACCGGTTCAACCCATGAAAGGCCACGATTGGTCACAGTCGGTACAGTCGGAGGCGGATTAGGGACGAACATGGCAGGGTTTCTGGAATAAGACAATACACGTGTGCTTGTGTGGCGAGTGTTAATGCCGCTAACTTGTTCCAGCTCTGAAAATGCAGCCTCCCAGCGTGCAGACAGAGGAAACTGCAAGACAGAGGGTGGAAATATGAAAAGAAAAGAAAAAAAACTCAATCATTTGTCTAAAAAGTGGACCCTGGAGCTTGTTGGTTTTAGCCCGGCCAAGTGGACTTTCTCGTCCTTTTGCGCTAATTGGGTTTAAGGCTTTGCTGCGCCTGCGAGCGAGGCTGTAAACTCTATGAAATTAATTTCCTCAAGCCTGCGCGACAAGATTTATCACGTACTTCCCGTGAGCGGCGCCCAGAACCAATAATGGTTGCGTAAGAGGAAGAGCACCCTCTGACAGAGTCCTTTTTCTGAAAAAAAAAAAAAAAAATCAATTTGTAGGGTAAATTCCCTTCAACTTGGGACACGGATTACATGACCCATGTAAAGCACACTTGTTTTCAACCACTGCATTATGTCAAGGGTCAATCTGGAACCGGTTATCCACTGCTGCCATGAAAGCTGATTATTTTTTCCCCTTCCAATTTCCTCCGTAAATCCTGTAAACGGTTGTGGAATCCTTACAATTCTTTTGAGATTAAGATAAAAAAAAAAAAAAAAGGTGTCAAATGGTTAAGAGGTTGTATGTTAAGAGCCAGAATTGCCCTACAATTCACATCAAGATGTGAATAATTTACTTTTTCCTCTAAAATTTGAATAATTGAGCACCACCTCTTTGAGTGCCCCAGATCCAGAAAGTAGGTGAAATTTTGGGCTAAGTAAGCATCAAATTCTGGGCCCTGTACACTCTTAATGTCAGTAGGCCCCTATCCATGCTAGTGCACAATGCGCATGAGCAAAAAAAAGAAAAAAAAGGGGTATTTATTTAAAATAAAAAAGCATAAATACGGTTTTAGGCTACAATCAGATCAGACTATATTGATGAGTAGTTCTTTCATTCACCACCTGAATTGATGCATTTGGCCTACTTGTGCTCAAATACCTAAAACATTAGGCTACATGCTAGGCTACTGGTTCGTGTGCTAATGTTTTGATCCATGACACTCGTGCAAATTTTGATTTAAAAACATTGAACAGGAGACAACTGCACACTCAAATAAATCAGATCAAATAAGCTACATTACTTTTGTAATGAGAAGGTACAGTAGAAATGAACAGAAAAATATTAAGTTTCAATGTGAAAAAAGAAGTTGTCACTGGTTTCTGCTTTTTACATCAAAGGCCTATGTCATCTTATCAATAGAGCCTGCGATAGTACAAAATGTCAACTGTCAAATAAAGCTAAAGACTTGACGTGAGCATACAGACATCAGCAGCAGCTGTCTGGAGTGGACTACGTTAACTTTAATTGGACTTTGCATAACAAGCAAACTCAGTTCACCTTTGGGAAAGAAAGCAGTCAACAGCTGCCTCCCCTCATTCTGCCTTCTTTGTTTGTCTTCTCTCCCTTTCTTCTTGTAATAGTCCGATTTCTGCTTTTTTGGCAGCATAATGCCAATTCAATGTGGGTTTACTGATGTTACAATAGGCTCTTGCCGATTGTGCTAGCATAATTTTTGGCATAATCTGAGGAATTGAGCATAATTTTTGCCCTTTTCCCATAAGTAGCACTGCTAGCATAATCCGTATATTTTCTTGTCTTAATAGCACAATTTTAGAATAATTCAAGAAAATGAAGACCTCAGCTACTAAAAACGATAGATTACTATTAACAGTTGGTTCCACTCCTATTTTGGGATTGCTTTTTAGTTGTGTTGAGATACTGGAAGTCTGTGTCTCGGTCCCAGACTCCTTAGTCTTTCTCCCAGTACTCGTTTCAAAATGGCGGCCGCCACACGAAACGTATAGGCCTAACCACCGGATAAAGTTACCCAGGTTTTGAACAACCGGGCCCAAAATGTCAGGCCAGGGTTAATAAAATACATTTTCAAACTTGTTTTGTGAGTTGTGAAGTTTGTGCACGGAATAATTTTTTTAAAAAGTAGCATAATTTTGAAAAGCGAGCATAATTTGGGCAAAAAACGAGCACTGCCACTAGCATAATACGCCACTTTTACTAGCACAATCGGCAAATGCCTACATTACACTTGACGCCAGTTGCTGTCGGGCGGACTTAACCATTCTGCGTCTCCAAGAGGGGGCCTCCAGAACGTCCAATATGTTGGGAGGACTGTGACATAAAGTTCATTCTCTCGGCTGATGTGATCAATATATGAAATAAAGCATGACACCAATTAATTGGAGGGCCCAATTCATTCGGAAAAAAAAATAGGATTTTCATGGGCCCCTCTCCCTTTTTCCCTCCCTTTTCCCCCCACTACCACGCCCATGGGGCTAAGCGATGCATTTTGTTTACCAAAGAAGCCAGAATCCACTTTTTTTATTTATTTTTGTGATTGCATCCGCGTAAATCCGTTACAGATCAGATTTCAACGCTGAATTCTGACCAGACGAGTCCTGAAACGCGGCGTGATAAACACAGACGGGCAGATGTCATGTTTGCGCCCGGCCTCAGATGCTTCGCCCTCTTTCGCTTGGTTCCAATCTAACGTTTCGCCGTGTTTGCCTCTTTCCATCTCCCGCGAGTTAAGAGAGAATTGGAACAGTGAGATCATAAAGTGACACACACACACACACACACACACACACTGTATGCTGATTATGTGAGCCAGGTCAATGGGGATGACCTACTTCTTGGTTGTGCACCGCGGACTGCCATGGTCGCTCTCGTCAAATCTCCAAATGGACCCCTGAACCCAAATGTGTATGTTTTTTTTTTTTGTTTGTTTTGTTGTTTTTTTTTTAATTTCGAGGGTTTTGTAGCTTTTGGGTCTTTAATAAAATGCCAGCTGGATTACTTGACGTAATTTACTCAGTGATCTGGCCATGAAATCTCTCTGCTCTGGCATAGAAAAGTGCATTTTATTCCACTAAATTTGTCAGACTGGCGTGTAGTTGAAATATTCATTTTCCTGAAAAGTTGAAATAAATTTCCCCTGATGCACCGTTTAAGAGGACTGACTATTGTGATTTCAGCAAATTGTGGTATTACTGGGGGAAAAATAAATTATAAGCAGTGAGAATGAGAATATTATGAGGAGCTTTGTGCATTATTTACGCTGTAGACTGATGCCACCCACACTCTTTTTCCATTTAAAGAACACAAACTCTGGTCTCGCCTCCGCTTTGGTCGGCGTACTGCTTTTGTTGAATCAGTTTTTAGAAAATGGACAGAAAGCGTACGTATGAAATTTTCAGCAGCTTAAACTATGAGCGGAAGGGAAAGCCGCTACCTCTGTGGACACAAAGTTAATGAAAGATTCAGAAGTAGGGCTCAGACTCATGGTGGTGGTGGGGGGGGGGGGGGGGGGGGGGGGGGGGGGGCGGCCCCCGAAAACACAGGAAGAGGGAGATCAAAAGTTGATTCCTGGACTGTGCTGCGTTGTGGATGACTTCATAGATGCTTGTTTTCCAGAGAGCAGGAGAACAACCTGCGATAATAATGAAAGTGAGGATTCATTTCGCACTGTTTGAATAGCTGAAGAGTTAAAAAAAAAAAAAAAAGAGGGAACTGCAAAAGGTTATGTGCTGACATTTATGGATCACAGACTGGAGAGGAGGGTTTTGTTCCAAAATAAAGAAAAAAAAACAGCAGACATTTCAGAGAGGCAGCAGGGGAATAACATTTGTACACCTAAAATAAAGAGAAGCCTTTTAGATTTCCTTTTTTAATTAAAAATAAAAAGAGTAAGGCAGAGACATAAGCTTGGAGAAAGGATGTGCCAGTTTCAACCCTGAAATGAGAAGCATCCTCCAAACATCATATTTATTCATCTGTAGGTTCAGATGTCCACAGAAATGTTAGCGGTGACAGCGCTGCAACAAAATAGTTTCTACTGTCAACTATATTCAGATTTATTACTTGGTTTCCTCACAGATGGGTGATTGGGGAGCTATCAGCTCTCTGTTTTCAGTGAGTTGCCTCCAACTTCAGAACTTGCATCATATCAATGTCTATTTAACGTGGAGAAAATGAAATACTTGGACTGGTGATATATTTTTATTACAGTTTGTTATCTTCTCGGCTTTGCTAATAAAAAGATACTGTTTTCAATGTTTGGGACCTTTCGGGAAACATCCCTGTTGAATCTGATTGAAAATACAGTGATCGCTTGCCAATTCACGGTTTAAGTTCCGCGGTTTTAGTTATTCGTGAAATATATAATATATATTTTTTTTAAAAAAATTTAAAAATCGTGGAAACATCACCGGATTTTGTGCGCGTTTTCTCACAGTGAAGAAATGCTGTGAGCCAGCCTGGCCCCTTTAAGGAAGGTGGCCTTATGGGTAATGATGTGGCCTTATGGGTAATGGAGTGTGTGTGTCATGGGACAGCAGGAGACAATGGGGTTAGATGAAAAGTGGAAAACCGGACTTTTTGTTTTGTTGTTGTTAGCGTGTTAGCTGCTAATTATGAGCCAAAAATAGCACAATACCAGCAGTTTGTTTACTACGGTTCAGAGACCAGAGGATGTGAAGGTAACAGAAAGACCACAGTTAAGCCTTTGTCTTGTTTCGCTGCAGTGCCTCGCTACTTTTTTGGGGTTTTTAAACATATTTTAAACACATTATTGAGGCTTGGGGGGGCTCCGGCTCCAGTTCGCAGATTTTGATATTCGCGGGGGGGCAACGGTCCCCATTAACCGCGAAAAATAAGGGATCACTGTAACTGGACTGATAGATTTTTTTTTTTTTTTTTTTTTTTTTGCCAACTTCTGCTGTTCTTTGATAAGTTTAGCCATCATTTGGGCTGGAATTTTGAATTTCTTTTGTTTTGTTTTTTTTAATTCCCAGTTTTAAATTGACAAGAGGAAGGTGAAGCTGCAATAGAGCTGACATTGAATCCAGAGCTTGACCCACACTAAATTAGAAAGTGACTACCAAGTAAAAAAAAAAAAAAAAAAAAGAAGAAGAAAATCTAAATAATTATATATAATTACTTTAGAAATAACACTTTATTTCTAGCCATTTCATAGCCTTGACATATGAGTAACAGCTGCAATGGCAATTTCAGACATGGTTTAATAATCAAACTATAAAACCATTTATAAATATTATGGTGGTCTGCTTTTGACAATGGTCATAAATCAAGAACAAAAAAATAAATATTTATTGTGTAGTTCACATGACATTTTAAATATCATCAGCATGATGCAGGAGTTTGATCATTTTTGCTGGGATGAAGAAACTGCAGAGTAAATGAGGAGCCATCAGAGTGAAGGATTCCTCCTCATCTCAGCTTTGTGTTGCCCCCCTCTGAAGACTCCTGGTACTGACACTCCACAGCTGCCAGTCCAGCAGACATGCTGTTCACACCGTGGCAGCTCCGACGCTCACGGAGCACAAAGCCACGGTGGGAAAAACAAACAAACTTGGATTTTTATCTAATTCCCCCTCCGCCGTGAATGCCCCTCTCCATTCATGTTCCTGCTTTCCTTCCGCATTTCTGTGCTCCAGTCTTCCTTCTCCTGCCGTCACTTCCATGCGCGGTTCAACAGTGTCACCTACGGTGTGCTGAGAGGCATTTCACCCCATCTGCCAGTTTCAACTTGTGCATCTGGCCGTCCGTGTAGGCACAAAACTGTATCTTGTGTTTCTTTATTTTGAATGATTTATTATCATTAGTTTATAGCGCCTTTAGGTTCCATTGCTGTCAAACATTAAACCTTGACAGCTCCATCAATGTTCAACTTTCCTGGCTTTGTCAGGAAGTTTTTCTTCTTTTTTCTCCCGGTACTTTCAGCGTCTCTAATGCCGGGTGCTGTTTATGTTACTTGGCTGACACCGGAGTGCAGGAACCGAAGGCAGAAAAATGCCGAACCCTTCCCGGCCAAAACTTACCTCATTAATGCACCGCCATTTACTTTGGACCGCGTTCAACAGCGCACGGCCCCGCGGCTTCAGCTTCCCCTCGATGTTATTGATAGTTTTACCCTGATTTCAAAAAGACAACATTTTCAGAGAGAAGCTAAATTAATTCATGTTAAACGGGTTCTTAAATGCTCCATATTTAATGAAACGGTTAAAAGCATGCTCAAAGTGAATTATTTTAGTCTGGGTAAACCAGCTATATACATGAAACAAGGTTTCAAAAATGGTGGTGCTGTTTTAATTCAAACTTTGTTTGCACACAAAATTGTCAAAGGTGGAGGTGGATAACTACTAATAGATGCATCAGGGAGTCATGCAACATTAGTTTTCATTTTGAGTTTTATTCATTGGGGGAAAGCCTTATAAACCTCTATAGCAACTAAATCCTCCATCGTAGCCTGGGATATACTTGCTGTTCATAACATGTATGTGAATGCATCATGGCTGCATTTGTTCAATTACCATCTGTGATGGTACTGGTGTTTTCCTCAATTGAGTGAAAACAACAGCTTCCTCTTCCCAATGTTTTTACAGTGTCCTTCTTGTGATACCGGAGTCGATACAACAGAGAACTACTTGTGAAGTTCTGAAGCAAGAAATGTTCACAACGCAGCTGGTTGTGAATGTGCACGGACATAAACTTTTAGTCAAACTGCAAGTGTATTCCAGGCTGTTGTCTGCCTATTTCTAGGTGCTAGTCGGTTCAAGAAAAGAGGACTCACACAAGACATTCCTGCTTTTGATTGTTGTCTTTTTTTGGGGGGGGTTGCATCTCTGTAAAATAACAGATTTAGACAATTCTATTGATTTATAGCCATCTACAAAATGACCAAGAATTTAATCTCTGAATCTTAAAAATGTGCTTTTGGGTCTTGTGTGCCTATCTTATATGAATTCAATTAAAGAGGACAGTTTTCTGTGGTTTAAAACAGTCGTTCTCAAACCTTTAATACTGCGTACCACCTGAGAAACTGTTCAGCTCTCTGAGTACCACCATGATGACCAGTTTTAAATTATATATATATATGCCTTCATAGTTAGATGTGTATTCCTTGTTGTGGTTATTTATTACCTGAATTGGTACTTTACTGAATCAGACATTTACAACTCTTTCCAACAATTCTTGTATACTCATACTCTCATACAGAGCAAAATAAACACTCAAAAGTTGTTACATCTGCACTGCAACTGAATATGCAACAAATATTTTTTTAAAAGACACAATTTTAATTATCTCAAGCTACACATTTCATTTGAAATGTATTCATAATGCATTGTATGTTTCCAATTTTTTTTCTTTTTAAAGGAAAATGTGGAAAGTCATGACGTTCCTCCGCGTACTACCAGAGAGCGCTCGCGTACCACCGGCGGTACACGTACCACAGTTTGCGCACCACTGGTTTAGAGCATAATTTTTGAAATGACTACAAACTCTGAGACAACAAAATCTTGTCAGTTACTTTTGAGCTTCATATTAGATGTTAAGCGTCCACTGCAGCTGCATACCTGTGCTGTATTAAGCTAATGTAGACCTTATGTAGAAACATTCCATTATGCTTCTACGTAGTTACTAAGCACGTAGTTTACACAAAGCGTCAATGTCAAAAGAGCATTGATACTTTTGTTTGTTTGTGTTGCTGTGTAATCACACCAGCAAATGCCAGATGGTGGTATGGGTTCTTTTTTGCAGCGCTGTAGCTTGCAGTGCTGAGCTTCTTTTTGTGTTCACTTCCTTCGTGTACATCTGATGTGGCTACAGAGCAAATTGTCACACACCAATGTTTAAATACTGTTTAAGAAAGTACACATCAGGCTGTAGCAGAGGAAAGGGTGCCGGTCCCCAGCTATGTTGGACAAATGTGGTTCAACGTAGAAGCATAAATCACTTGTAACTTGTCATAACCAGAAGAGTTGCAGAAAAGAACCTAGCATGTAGTGGTGTCATTATAAAGTGATATATGCAACGGCGAACAAGAATAAACAGCTACAATGCACGTCCTGCAAATATAGGCAATGTGCTTCGCTTCTATGCAGAGTGCATCCTAACATGTGTCAGTTTGTAGAGGACTGTGACATCACAGGACCAGATCAGAGTAGAACTGCCCGTTCCCATCTTTAAGTGCACGCAGCTTCGAAAATCATGCTTTGAATTTACTTTACCTCCGAAGTGGGAGGCACAATGCTACAACACTTATTGGAAAAGGAGGTTTAAGTCAAACGTTTTACCAGAAAGTGGAGCTGCTCAGTGTACCTCTGTGGCATCATGACCCAAGATCATGTAGACTTAAGACTTGAGGAAATTGTGTCAGTTTGTGAAGAAACATAATTTGCCAACTTTAGGGTGCAGATAGAGAATCACGAACTGCCTTAAATCAAGGAGTCTGACATAATTCAAATGTGCATCCTGAAAACAGCAGAAAGATAGTCAACTTGGCTTTTTTAATATCACGAAGAGGAATCAAATTTATGTATGGACAGAAGCAGCAAGACAAATAATCCCTAAATAAATCTAGTCATGTACTTTATGAGCAGCTTCTAGTTTCTGTTTTTCCATTCCTTGGTGGTCCAGGTGCAATGATCTCGTCCAGAAGAGTCCAGCAGGATGAAATATAACATCTGCTTTGATATACTCCTGGCAACTTTTGAAAGTTTTAGTGGACTATCAAAAGGATTCTGCTTCACTGACAAAATTTCTGTGGTGTCATAAAACAGCTCAGAGAGGTCCGTTGGTGCTGAAG
The DNA here is from genome assembly GCA_018398805.1 of Hirundichthys speculiger. Lineage (NCBI taxonomy): Eukaryota > Metazoa > Chordata > Actinopteri > Beloniformes > Exocoetidae > Hirundichthys > Hirundichthys speculiger. The sequence continues at coordinate 502,323 of JAGFBZ010001190.1, forward strand.
AGGTATTGCTGTGTGCGTTCGTGGGAGTATATTGATGTGCGTGAACATAGAGGGAGGTACTCGGAAGAGTGATTGCTCGCCTGAGGACTTCTTACCCTCCAAACACGTACACATTTCATTCGAAGTGCGCCTTCCCCGAATCAGTTCCATCTTCCCCGCACAGTTCCCGTGCTTTATCCTCCGATATTCGCTTCGTTTTTCGGCTTTTCGTATGTTTTTTGGAAATATAAGATCAAGGTTGCATGACTCCATTTGCTTTTTCCATTTCACGTCGAAGAAAGATTCCTTTGAGCCCGAGCTACTCCCTTTAATCCATTTCCTGCCATCAGCACAAATGACTGTTATCTACCCCTCAAATATCACAGGCAGGAAAGTTGCTCACACTGCAGAAACCTCAAGTGAGAATAGTTTATCTGCAGCACTTGTTTTTTCTCTGAGGATGAGAGGAAATCATGCATAGAACGGGGAGGGAATGAATAGATACTGTGAGTGCAGCCGGCTGCTCTGATGCACTGCGGCCTTAATCTCAGCCAACAGTGACATCTGCTGAAAATGCCATTCGGTGGAGATAAGAGTGTATTTCTTTCCTGCCTCTTCATGTATTTGATTCAAAAAGGCAGCTTCCTTTGTTCCTTTTTTTTCCTCTCATTGTCGCTGTTATATTCTATACCCTCCATTGAGGTCTTCTGAAGAGCAGTATTGTTTTATTGTTGATGCTGATCCTGTACAACAGTTGTCTCTTCGTGTACAGAAATGATCCAATAAAGAGCCAGCAGATGGTTTATTTCGGCGTCTGTTCGTGATCTGTGTTCTCGTCCACAGTGAGCTCGACGTGTAGCGGCGCTGATTAAACCCAACGCTGTCGCAACAGATCTGATGTCAGCATGTTTGCCGCAACATTGTGAAGTTCACAGCCAAAAACAGGAATTTGCTAATCTCTTTTCGAATATGCTAATATGCAACCTCTGTACATTTACATCCAATATTACTACAGAGAGACAAGTTACCTTTAAAAGGGGCGGACGAACAACAATTCAGCATTTTCTGCACAAGAGCATATTTGTGTGCCTGGATGGACTACACCCAGCCCCTTTTTTGGGGCCACATACATCTGTGAGCGATTTGAGATTTCAAATTCAATTCAAATTCAAAAATACTTTATTAATCCCCCAAGGGGGAAATTCAAGTTTCAGTACACAAGTTCTTCTGGTGTACTAGGGGAGCTGCTAGCGTCCAGTGCTCCTTTTCATGCCAGGTCCCGTGGTCCAAGTGCTAACTCCAGGTAACAGCCGCTAACAGCCGTTAAAACAGTTAACAGCCGTTTTATTAGATTTGCAGGCTACTGTGACATCACAGACCCATATCCTGCTTCCTCATTTTTTATCTTCACCAAATTTCACCCTATGCTACATTTGCTGTAACTCTGAAGTAGGACGCACAAAGCTGTATTGACAGTCTTAAAAGAGGTAGAGTACTGCCCCCTAAAAACCAGCTGCTATGACTGGAGCTGTAAAGATATTGTCGAAAAGGGAGCTTTTGTACCATCTCTCTATGGCAGTGGTTCTCAACTGGTCTGGCTTCAGGACCCACCATCACCCTTAATGACAAGCCGTGACCCAAATCAAGGAAAATTTCCAACTTCTCAAATTTGTTGAATGAAAAGATCGTGCAGTTTGAATCGGAGATGGTAAAATAGAATATCACAGAATGCCAACACAAAAAAATAAGTTTATTGGTGAACCAAAACAGCAAAAACCAAACTAGCATAACCAAAAAGACTTCAAGCAGGAAATATTCCATTTGATGCTCAATTAGCTGCATTTTAATTAAATCCAAAACACTTCACTTCAGTAACTTCAGCCTTTTTTAACAGACTCAACATGCACAAACATGAAATAAAAAAGTGCAACCAATGAGCAGTAGTTTCAAAAAGAACTCAAAATATATAGTTTTAGCTGAATTTTTTTTTAAATTCAGTTTTAGCTGACTAACCACTCACTGACCTTTTTCTTCAAGATAGAATATATGAGATATGGATTTTCCTTTGTTGTATCTGTGTTTCACCATGCTCAACATCTGTAAACAAACTTTGCAGGTATTTTTCTATGGTGTCAACTGCTGGGTGTCAACTCGCATTACAGGGCATTATCGCCATCTACTGTTAAGGAGTATGAATGAGATGCTTTTTTTTTTTTTTTTTTTTTGTTTTAGCATTTTCTTCCCCAGGCCAAAGGCCCGCGACCCACTGAAAACAGGTCTGCGACCCACTTTTGGGTCGCGTCCCACCAGTTGAGAACCACTGCTCTATGGTATACTGATTAAAGTCTCATATACATTTTATTAATAATGCAGGAAATTCCAGGCAACTTGCTGAACAAAGGCACAATGTATGTCCTTTAAGACAATGAATTTATTTTCCATCATTTAGTGCGTCTTTGTAGCTGTCGTCCAATGGACTTAACAGTTTATTGCAAAATAATAACAGTCACAAATGTATGGTATTTCCCTGGCTAGATGTTTCAGTGCACTGAGTCATTTAAGATATGTTGCCACGTCGGTGGTGCTTGTTGATTTTCTTTAGAGCCAACGAGGCACAATTTGCATTTTAAGTCTGAGACGCTGCCGTTTTCATCTGTATTTGTCATAAAGGATCATCAAATCATCATTTAGACTCACTACGGCAGCAGCTCTAGCCGTTGCATGCTTTCCATCTCTACTCACAAAACCATGGAGGGCACATGCTTTCTGGCATCCTTTCGCAATCTCAGGAAAAATCGGCGATCGCTGAAAATCAAGCAACAGGAGGAAATGTGACATCTAGAAACATAATATGCCTCTTTGCAGGAGGAATAAGTTGACATGTGCACACATTACCAACTCACTGTAGCGGTGGCTGCAGCTGCCGCTAATGCACCAAGTATCAGAGCTACCCTCCCATTTCCGCACAAATGATAACATTGAAGACGTTTCAGTTGCATTAAAGATTTGAACTTAAGTATACCCTTGAAGTTATGCCTCAAGCACTCATTTAAAGTCAAACCGTACAGTCACTTATGTTTAAGTTGTTATTGCTAATCTGCTACAGCAGCTACTGCACAAAAATACATATGCATCTCTCAGGGCTACAATTTTAAGTCCATTAAAGTGAATGAGTGAGCTGCTGATGCTAATGGCAGTACAGTCGGCTGGCGTGCTCTTCTTTGAGGCTTTAATGTAATTTGGCATGACTTCTCAAGTCTACTGCAAGATGGCAACCTTATTAACTCAAGCACAGCCAAAACTGAATTACACTGCTCGCAACGCACAGTTGAAGGCAGTGGGTATTGCTAAACAGAAAACATGGGCCTTTAATTTGATGATATTCCATGATTCGCTCATTTCAAATTTTTCCTTTTAATGTTAATCTCTTTTCTCTGTATGCTGTAAAAAGAGAATCGCAATACACAAGCCGTAGCGAGGCCTGACTCTCAGGGGGCCAGCCTGGTTCCAGTCGCCTGCTGGTTGGATAAGCTTAATGCGAGCGTTGTTGTTTTTAGATCTATCAGGCAGCAGTTGTTTCGGATGTTGCTGCTAGCGGTCTGGTTAGTCAACTTGGAAGGGTCCTGATAAAATCAGAGGCAGAAATCACTCAAATGGAGGACACAGCTGCTGCAAGATGTAGAGACTGGTGTCCTGCGGTTAGCCGTGGCCAGCAGGTTTTTCAACGGGAGTGAAGATGGCTGCTCCAGGCCAACCAAAAACCGGTCTTTACGTACAGTTAACAAAAGGCTGTATTATCTTTACAGTAAAAATGACTTTGCTCTGGTTGGTCTTTATGTACAGCACAAGTCAAGTCATGACAGGCGAGAGATTGAATTGCATTTTGAGCAATTCCTAGTGGTCAATTGAGGAATTGCAGCTAAACTTACTTCTGATGTCCCCCCTTTAGTTAGAGAGAAGTCTATAGGCTGTCTCACCCTTATTTTTCACAGTTAATGGGGACCAGCACCCCCCCGCGAAGATCAAAATCCACGAACTGGAGCCGGAGCCCCCCGAGCCTAAATAATGTGTTTAAAATATGTTTAAATACCGTAAAAAAGTAGCGAGGTACTGCAGCGAAACAAGACAAAGGCTCAACTGTGGTCTTTCTGTTACCTTCACAGCCTCTGGTATCTGAACTGTAGTAAACAAACTGCTGGTATTGTGCTATTTTTGGCTAGTAATTAGCGGCTAACATGCTAACAACAACAAAACAAAAAGTCCGGTTTTCTCTGCATGGAACAGGCACTTTATTCTGGCACTGCAGGAACTTGTAACATCACACAGGGTTGTATTGTTGGGCTCCTGTCGGTTAACATAGAATGTAAATCTATACATGCTGGGCTGCTGTTGATGCTCACTACACTTTTCATCTAACCGCGTTTTTATTCTGCTGTCCCACGACACACACACTCCATTACCCATAAGGCCACACCAGCACCCATTAGGCCACCTTCTTAAAGGGGCCAGGCTGGCTCACAATATTTCTTCGCAGTGAGAGCGCACACACAACATCTTGTGATGTTTCCGTGATTTTTTCTTGATTTTTTTATTATATGATATATTTCGGAAAAATCTGCAAATAACTAAAACCGAGGAACTTATAGCGCGAATTGGCGAGGGATCACTGTATTAATGTTGTATCTTGTGTCATTAATGGGCTGCTGGTGAGCTCTGTGGTTTAGCAGGCAGTCCTCCTGCAGTGGTTGCAGGTTCAATTCCCTGCCTGCAACCCTTTGCTGCCTGTCTTCCCTGTTCTCCCTTTGCCTTTCTTTCCTGTCTGTCTCTGTTGTAAATAAAAGCCCCTCAAAAAAAAGATGTTTCAGTAAGATCTCTAGAAACTGGGAAAAGTTTTGAAAAAAAACATCATGTCTCCCTTAATCCCCTTAACTTGTAATAAACTGAAGCGGTTCATTTAAGCGAGTTACCAATTCCTTTTGTTTCTGACTTAGATAATCTTAAATCTCAGCTTTTTTCCCTTCTTCTTTTAAATAAACCTATTTCTACGGTTCTGTTTGTTACTTGGGTTAGACAGTGAATCCAGTTTAGCTTTCACGCAAAGCTCAAAAACCAGCACTTAACACCGCCATTCTTTAGCTGCACTCATTGGTCTGCTCCATTGAGATTAAAGCAGAGGAAAGTAAGCCGTTTCACACCATTTAATCACAAATCCCTTGTGCTCTTTTTCTTCCCATTTTTTTTTCCTCTCCCCGTCCTCTTTCTTCCATCTCCCTGTCTCTGGGCTCCAGACAGCTGAGCGGCTCTTCTGGATTTCGCTGACGCTGCGCCTGGTCCCGCCTGGCCTCTTCTAAGCAGGATGGACACTCTGGAATCAGAGCTGACCTGCCCAATCTGCCTGGAGCTCTTCGAAGACCCGCTGCTGCTCCCCTGCGCCCACAGCCTGTGCTTCGGCTGCGCTCACCGCATCCTCGTCTCCCACTGCGCCACCAACGAGTCCGTTCAGAGCATCGGCGCTTTCCAGTGCCCCACTTGTAGATATGTCATTTCCCTGAGTCCGGAGCGTGGACTAGAAGGGCTTAAGAGAAACGTGACCTTGCAGAACATCATCGATAGAGTCCAGCGGGCCTCATCCTCTTCTGGGCTCCCCCTCCCGTTGCCGCTGGCGGCCTCCCAGAGCGGGCCCAACTCTCCAAGTGAGGAAGGTAGCAACCGACTGGCGCTGGTCAGCGCGGCCATGTCCAGCCCGGGCACGCCCCCAGAGCCGGTCCAGTGCCAGTTCTGCGAGCAGGACCCGCCACAGGACGCCGTAAAGACGTGCGTGACGTGCGAGGTGTCGTACTGCGAGGAGTGCCTCAGGGCAACCCACCCCAACAAGAAGCCGTTCACGGGCCACCGGCTCATCGAGCCCATGCCCGACTCCCACCTCAGAGGGCTCCAGTGCCTGGAGCACGAGGAGGAGAAGGTGAACATGTACTGTGTCAGTGACGATCAGCTCATCTGCTCACTGTGCAAACTGGTCGGAAGGCACAGGGACCACCAGGTGGCAGCACTGAGCGACCGCTATGAAAAACTTAAGGTAAGAACGGAAGTTCCTGCTTTCTCTTTTCAAACCTCTGGATGTTTCCAAAAAGAATAATCTCAACCTAATTACAGATAAGGATATAAACCCTTCAACATTCTTTATCTCACACATATAATGAATTTTTTTTTTACTTTAATTTTGTTCTGCTCCACACTGTGAAATTTCCTATTATCCTTAGCCAGGTATCTAATTTGATTATCAATTTAGATTTAATCATTTCACGCTGACTTATTATCTCTGCTGAATAATAAAGTAATTAGCATAATTACCGCGCCGTGCAGGCGAGCCACGAGGGTATTCAGAGGCATGAAGACAGAGTGAATATGGCGAGCGTCGTTAATGACGAGGCGTCTTCAACGAGGTGTTAGGTTAGCGAGCCCCACTTACCCGCTGGGTGCAGGTGTGCTTAATTGCGCGTGATGATCGGAAAGTGCTCGAAGTGGCCACAGAACCAGTTTGTGTTTGTCTGGATTTGCCATATGACAGATTTGCAAAAGAGATTGTGGAGAAGTAAACTAACTTTTGCATAAGGCCCATTTTTACTATTAAAGACACCGTTTATGTGAGCCCCTCCAGGAATACTAGTTGGCTAACACTTCCAGTACTCCTTTTCTCAGAACTAGGCGTATCCCACATTATAAAATACCAACAGCCGTGTTGGAGCCTGTAATGTTAGAAATTGCATTCTGAGGTCTAAATTGCTGTGTCATGAGTCCATGACTCCTGGTCCTGATTCCTGTCTGCTCGAAGGCCATGATTTGTTATTGTTCTCCTCCATCAAGTAGCTAAGTTTTGACGCTGAGGCGTCTGGACAGTTTTGCTCAAGGTCTCCTTGTTTTTCCACTGATGTTAAGACAACTGTACGCCTCTCTGTATTTGTCATTCCTGAACCATCCAGCATTCTGAAATTGTATGTTTTTTATGTATTGTAAAGTGTATGCTTAGTGTATGCATAATAGTGTATGCTTAAGAGGAAGATATACCCAAATTTAACCACAACAGAGCCGTGTTTCATTGAGGATGTAATTTTGCTAAAGCACAACATTCTGGTCTACAAACCTGGCATTTCAGGTTGTTCAATATCTTTCCTTGTTTAAAACTTCAGGTTCTGAAACTCTTCAGATCTTTTACCTGAACACTACAACCAGCGTTGCCAGGTGGGAAATGTAGGATTATCGTACCAGAAACTCAAAATTATCTTATTTTGAGGGAAATTATCTTACATCTGTCATAACGAAAATAACAAGCCCAATGATGCGCTATAGTCAAATTTAATTACTCTAGTGTTAAATAGCGGGCGAAGCTAACCATTCAGCCCATTCAGCCTATCATGCTAGTTGTTCTGAGACAAACATTCGTATCTCCCACTCAGCAAAGCACGGTTGGCTGGAAACATGTCACATGGGAACAGATGCCTTCAGGGTAAAAAAAAAAAAAAAACTCTCTGGCAGACAGTTGCAGCCGGCAATAATTTGAAATAGTCAAATTATCGTACATTTGTCCTTTTTTGGATTTTTAATCGTACATCGTACAGAGGGCCAAATTATCGTACACCTGGCAACGCTGACTACAACTCAAGTCTCCAGAGAAAGTGGAACGGCCACTGTCAGTCACAGTCATTCATCCCAATCGGAGTAGTTGCACCAGCAGCGTCTATGCTAGTCCAGTGTGATGCTAGCACATCGATTTACACACACCTTCAGCTGGCAGAACGCGTTGGCAGTGGGTTCTGACATGTACATGGACATGGTGTTAAACTGGTTTCGTGAACTCTTATGAATCCAGCCGAGCTGGCGGTGCTTGCCAGGCGCTCTGAATCTAGCAAAGCTGCTACAAAACCAGACCAAGGCTCTTTCCACGTTCTGTGGGACTGAATGACCTTCTCTCACACTGCTACGTTACTGCAGCATTTGACGGTTGGTTTTTGGGGAAGTATTTTGAATCGGCATATGGTAGGATACCAGAATACATTAAAGAAGAAATGTAAAAAAAAAACCCAAAACATTTTATTTCTCTGTAGTGACTACCCTGCCTTAAATTAATCTTGTCTCTAGCCCCTATTCACATAGCCAGTTTGTTGCACCGCTGTAGCACCTTTACTCTGCCTCAGTCTGCTTTGTGAGCTTGAGAGACCTACAAAGGTAGATCGTTGTAAGGTTTTGTTGCTACGCTGTTCTGCCTGAGGAGGTGGTAACAAAGGCAAAACAAAGGTGAAATGAGCTGCGTGTAACAGTGAGATGGAACACGCTGCCCTCTTAAATCTTGCTCCTGTCACTCAGATGCTGTGTGACCTTTCACCAACGTAGCGCTGCGTTACCAGAGATTAACCACAGCGGTTTAATGAACACAGCTTTTTTGTATTGATATAACACAACTGATGCAGATTCAGGCAACCTCATGAAAAGAGCTTTTTTTCATGAGGTTGCCTGAATCTGAAAGTATGTCATTAAATGAGCCGTTTAGTATTGCAGGGTACTGTGACATCACAGACCCAGATGAGAGTAGAACTGTTCTTTATATCATCCAAGCGACACATTACGCTTCATTTAATGAAGTAGGATGTATCTTTGAAGTGGTTGTTGATAATTTTAACACAGATTTCTGAAGCGATGAAAGGCAGTTATGCAAATTCTCAAGCTGGTTGTTTTTGATTTGATCATTTGAACTAAAAGGAAGTGAGAAGATGGGAGCAAAAATAAAGAAAAAGAAGAAAAGAAAACAAACTGCTGATTATCTCACACACTTACCTACAGGGTTTCTCCAAGCAATAAGCAAAAAAAAAAAAAAGTTAACATTTTTTTCCAACAAGTCATTTCAATTATTCTGCAATAAACAACAGCACAGTCACTCAGGAAGTTTATTCAGTTTATTCAGACACTTTGGTGCCATTCCTGTGAGAAACAGGTTTTCCCTTTTACAAGGCATCTGAAACACATGTTGAAATGTGAATGGTTTCTAATATGTCCTTGAAGACCGGCTGAGCTAATGGAATAAACTAAACGTGCACCAAAAGCAGTGATTATAATGGATTGTTTCCAGTGCTTGCATATAAAGACTGACCCATGCACTGTGTTATTAAAGGTTTTCGGGTTTTTATAATTGAGGCTGCTCTGCCTCCCAGGATAGACTTCATGCTTCTTTTGTCATCACAGCTGGTGTGCATGTGAAGGTGAATGTACTGTCTGATCAGCTAATAGTACTTAACATGCAAGTTAGTCATTGACCGTAACCCTTCAAAAACCAATGCAGGAGCAGACTCGTGCTGAGGAAGTAAGTGAAAGCATAAAAAAGGAAAAAGAAAGTTAAATATGTACAAGTTTGCAGGCCCTGGAGCAAGAATACAGTATACAGAGGGCAAAAGCTGCCTGAACTAAACTTTGCTGGGTGACATTCATTTATTACATTTTTTATAGCCCTGCTCTCCCGATGTCTCTCTTCTTAAATCATTGATAATGATTTAAAGGCTACGGGAATGTTATTTATGTAGCACATTTCGTTACACATAAACTCAATGTTCTTTTTGTAGAAAGAAACACACATAAATACAGGGCCGGCTCTACCCAATTTGGTGCCCTAGGCGAGATTACACCCCGGTGCCAAACTTCAACGGTACCAACAGTTACTTTCAACTAAACTTGTCTTTTAACTAAAGACTACAAGTTTACACGCGTCTGGACTTCCTGGCAGCAAAGGCATCTATAGGTGTCATCAAATGACACCTGCCTAGACATTTCTAGACATCCTGACCTGACTTCTGATCCGCGCATCATGATCCAAACCCAATAACGACACGTCACATGCTCACACATAATTTAGGAACATGTCACTGTTTATTCATTTGTAATGTTATTATGTACTTTTTCTCGACAGAAAACACTAAGGGCCTGATTTACTAAGATCCTAAATAAAGAGTACTAAATTGCGTGTGCACTGAAAAAGTTTGCGCGTGCTGTTGTTGTGTGTTTTGCGGGTGATCAACTAAGAATGCTCGCGCAATTGATAACGGGTGCAAACCGCAGTATTTAAATGAGGTGTTGCGTGTCTTACGGTTTGCGCCATGGAGAGTCTGGAGAGTCTGGATGGAAAGCAGGATAGACGCAAGCGCAAAATGAAATTTGACGAGTTGGAGTTAGAGATATTAGTGGAAGAGGCAAATAAACACATTCATGAACTAAAGCAAAGAAATTTAAACATTACCAAAAGAAACGCAATATGGGAGAAAATGTGCGATAGAATAAATGCAGTTGGTAAGACAAAAAGAACGGCAGATGAGGTTAAAAGAAGGTGGCAAGATATAAGGCGAAGAACTAAAGAAAAAGTGGCCTTTAATAAAACTTCGGCAAGACAGACGGGTGGTTAAGTGGCCGTTGAGAAGTTCAAGCCTCCATAACCGCGGAGCGCTGTCATTACGGAGATGCGTCTCTGCGCGCAGCTGTGGCATCAATGAGTGAAGCTGTGGCTGGAGCCGACTCGTCCTCACACACTACTCATTCGTAAAAAAAAAGTATATGTTTTTTCATAAAATCCATCCATCCATCCATCCATCCATCCATTAGCTTCCGCTTATCCGAAGTCGGGTCGCTGGGGCAGCAGCTTCAGAGGTCCAGATCCCCGGCCGCTTCCACCAGCTCCTCTGGGAGAACCCCGAGGCGTTTTTCATAAAATGATTGTGGAAATAACCCATTTATTACAACTGAAATTGTGCTTGAGAGGAGTATTTTCACCGGACATTTTGACCGGAGAGAGATTATAAAATCCCGGACTTCCGCATATTTTACCAGACAAAGTCCAGCAATTACCAGACAACGGAAACCCTGGTGCCTCCTGTGGCAACCTTTTGCTGAATAATACTCGATTTAACATTCAAATAAAATATTCCTCCTTTTGCATGTGCAAACAAATTTACACGAGTCCGAAAGACTCTCTCTCTGCGTATTCTTTGATTTTGGCGATGTCGCCTCCTTGCCACAATAACAGCAGCCATCGGTGCGTAATGCTGGACAGATTAGCACCTTCTTTTCGAACGTACTAAATACAGATGCAATCACAATCCCCGCAATTACTTTCAGGGTTGGTAAATCTCATTGCGTGTGGTAAATGAACCTATTTGCATTTTCCCCTCCCAGTATTTTGCGCTTTCTGGCGGGTACGCCCCATATTGATTATTCATCAGGGCAAAAGTGCTAAATGAACAGCGTGTGCTATTTTGCTGATTTGAGAGGCGCAGTTCTCTTTGCACGCTGTTAGTAAATCAGCTTGCGCATTGGTTTGCGGGTGATGTCAAGTTTGCACACGTTTTTACGCACGCAAACCTTTAGTAAATCAGGCCCTAAGTGTGGGCACAAGTGGGCATAAAAATTATTATTTTATTATTATTTTCCCTCAAGGCCAAAGGGGACTGGCGGCGTGGTGGCGTCCCTCCAGCAGATGGCGCCCTAGGTGGCCGCCGATATCGCCTATGCCAAGTGCCGGCCCTGCATAAATACATATACATACACAAACCCAAACAAGCATGCACTTTATGACATTTAACATGCCTTTCAGCAGTCACAACCACATACACCGTACAGGAACATCCTAATTACGTTCATATACACATGGAAACACATACTTCCACAGTTATCAATGAAGGTGTCGACTTTCCTCAGGACAGGAACCAGCTTCTTCCAGAGCAATGAAACACAGTAACTGACAAACCCTTGACAGATTTAGATTTATCTTCAGGTTGGCTGACGGTGACTTAAAAGACCTGACCAGGTCACACCAGGTCTACTTTTGGGGGCTCAACTGTTAAATGAGGATTTGTCAGTGATGTGAATTAGACATTGTCCATTGCTTGTTCAAATGTCCACGTTCATGTTAAATCTCAAGTTAAAATTCAAGTTGACTTAAAAAAAAAAAGTTGTCCAAGTGATGGATAATCCTGTTTGGTTCAGGTCCGTACAGATATGCTTGTAGACTTTGGTCGATCTGTGTTTAGACAGGCTTCAGGAAGCTGCTTTGTTGACTACATGTCTGCAAAGAGACAGAGGAAGTGAAGATTAGCATTAATAATACAGGATATGGAGGCACAGATGTGTGGTGGCGAGCACTTTACCCCAATGGCTGAAACCTTTCTGTCTTTGCATGTTCTTACTCCGTTAGAGTTTCTCCAGTCCTTTAATAAACTAGTTCTGGGTGCACCAACTGGGACCGCCTTCAGTTTCTATTTGCTACTTATCAATACATGCTGTACATTTAACTGGAACTGCTTTGTCGTTAATGTTGCAAGAAATCCACTGTGCACAGATAAAGATCACCATCATCCTTACTTCTAAATCTTTTAACACTCTCGGGTTTAAATTTGTCATGGACTGGAAACTCTTGCTTTTTTAAATGAATACCACCAAAGAGTCTCTTTCAGACCTCCGGGGTTTCCCATGCTACTCATATTAGAGTTACGAAAACACATCATCACCATGGAAAAATGGATAATTTTAGCAATGCTCCCATCCCTAACTAAGTGCTCTTAATGCATCGTGAAATATTAGCCGACAGTAACAGAGTATGTGAGATTAAGGTTTACCCTGCATCTGAAAGCTGGCATGAAAGTCGGCTCAAAGTTGGGAATGAGAATATGTAGCCCAAGTAGCCTAAAGGCATATTTAGATTTTCAAAGAGCTAATAGGAACTTGCTGTTGTAACGTTTATATATACTCTTCCTGCTATTTGACATGGGTCACTGTACCTCATGAGGGCACTGCAGGCAGATGGTAAACTAAGGCATGTATGATTGCTTCATTGACCTTTGGCCACGCTCTATTTGTCTTTCCGACAGAGTTACACAAAAGCACACACATGCAAACACATACAAAAAAAGCACACCCACTATCAGCTCTTGTATATGCATCAGGACATTACAATGAAATCAAGCAAGTCCTAGACATGACTTCAGATGAACTGCACACATGTGACTATGTCAAAAAAGCCAAAATGCAGGAGCAGTCGATGATTAAGTAGCTGGTTGATTCAGCTTTCAGATCAATAGTTTTTGAAATAACAGTTTTCTGCATTTTATTGGGTCTCTCCATCATTTTTTTGAAGGAAACTTGAATGCCTTCTTGTTGTTGGGAAAAAAAAATGGATTCTCTATATTTATCCATGTCTTTATGGGTATATTTATTGGTCAAGACTTTACACTTTATAGACTTTCATAACATCTTATTCTATTACGTACAAGAGGTCAGACAGTAAACTACAGTTGATGGTAAATGGCCCCAGAAACAGAATACTACAATGGATTTAAGAGAGAAAACAAGAGACAATGAGACAGAAAAATACTGTTCTGGATAACAGTGTCCAGGGTTTGTTCTTGACCTATGTATTACAAGTCCGTGGAACTCCTGAGAAACTGATTGTTTTGTCTTAGAGGAGCAGATGGTTGGATCTAACTTTACATGCTTTCTGTTTAGCTATGAAGACTGTGATTATTAAAACCCCATGTTCTATAAAATGTTCCCATTGGACTTCTTTACAGTGTTGCTTGAGTTCATTGAAATTTGTAGACATTAGTTTGTGCACAACGAGCCCCAAGCCACCCCCCATCCTCCACTGTGCTTGACAGTGTGTAAAAAATGTTTGTCCCGATATTTGGTTTCCATCAAACACGGCGCTGTGCTTTATGGCTAAACATCTCTTGGCTCTTGTGTGTTGGTCCAGTTGGTTTGTGGTTTATTCAGATGCAACTTTGTAAAGGTGAGGCATCCCAACAGGCTCCGGTCCGCTTGTCATGCTGGCGGAGGGTGGGTGCTGCTGCCGGAACACGGTTGGCTAGGCTTTTGCGAGCTGCCCAGCTAGTCCAGGGGTGTCCAAACTCTGTCCTCGAGGGTCACTGCCCTGCACATCTTAGACGTTTCCCTGACACAACACACCTGATTCTAATGAATGGATCATCATCAGCTTGTCATCCAGGTCTGCACAAGTCTGTTAACGACCCATCCATCTGAATCAGGTGTGCTAAACAGGGAAACATCTAAGACAGTGATTCCCAAAGTGTGGGTTGCGGCCCCCTGCTGGGCCGTCGCGGTACTGCAGGTGGGCCGTGAGAGGTCATTAAAATGAAACAAATATGTTTTAAATCCTCGATCTTTTTAAAATATATATTTTAATTACTGCAAAATATTAATGACATGATTTAAAAACATTAGGAAGTAACAAAACAAACCAGTTAAGTGTTATACTACCATCATCTTAACTTAATATGACAAGTGTCACCTTATTTGTTGACCTCTTACATTAATATCGGATCATGGTTCCTTGTCCTGTATGTTGATCACAGTTGTGATTAAAGGTTTCGGTGGGCTGCGGAGATTTTTCACATTTCAAATTGGGCCTTGGTATTCTGAAGTTTGGCTGCTGTAGAGAGAAACTGAAACGGAAATTACAGTTTTACATGGGCTGTCCCTTCAATGCTAATGTGAACCCTGGTTGGGTAAGGATTCCGAATTGGACCAATAGTTTTCGAGAGTTAAAATGGATAAAATAATTTCTGTTTGTGGTGGTGTAGTATATAGGCAGTGGTAATCATTTTGACAAATAATTGCTCGCAGCAACATTAAAAAAGAATTTTAAAAAAAGTGAATTGAACTAGTTCATTTTGATTTCTGTGAACTATGAACTTAACTAGTTCTTGTAGAAAGTGAACTTGCCCAACACTGGCTGAACAGGGAAACATCTAAGACATGCAGGACAGCTGCCCTCGAGGACTGGAGTTGGACACCGCTGAGCCAGTCGATCCAGAAAGGGTCCTGGAACAATATGGGGTAAAGGCGGCTCGGCTGGAGAGCTGACATTCGAAATAAATACTGCCAGAGCTGAAATGAGGACAGCTGGAGCTCTGGTGGAGCTCTGCTGGAGGTGCTAAGTAGCTATCAGCTCACCAAAGATTGCAATGCATCCGTCATCCCGCAAATAATTAAGTAAAATTAAAAAAAAAGTGCTCTTTCCGGTAAGAAAAGACAAACATGTGACTCTCTTTTCTTTGTACTATGATGTTCTCACACACAGGAACATTTACAAGCTTTTTTTTTTTTTACTTCCAGAAAATTAGAGTGAATTTGGACAACGTGTTGAGCCCTTAAAGCCAGCCAGCTGGCACAGGCGCCGATACAAAGCGCGGGTTAAAACCCTTTCAGCTCCGAGGTCGCCCCCCCCCCCCCACAAAGCCCATACACGGCATGAAAGGAGGAGAATACATGTGGGAAACATCTAAAAAGAAGAAAGACAGTTAATAACACTCACAAACTGCAAAATCTCTGTTTAAATTCCCATCTATCATTGAAGACGGCGGATGTGCGCTTTCAAAAGACGTCTCGGCTAATTGCCATGGCAACCGTGTTACAATATTTATGTTGAAAACACACTTGCTTATAAATTCATGAAAACAGAAAACTTTTGGGGAAACTTCCTTAAAGAGAAAGTTCTGTCATGTTGCACAGATGTTTGAAAGTGAAATATTAAAGATGCCACAGGGTGTCTTTTTCTTTCATTTTTGGAGTCTGAGAAGTTGGTATTTTCTAGAACCGTTCATAGACGTCACTTTTTTTTTGCTCAGATCCTCTGAATTTGAGATACCCCTCTATCCACAAAAAAAGAGAAAATCAGATGATTGAAATAGTTTCCTCTTTTTTTTTTTTTTCTTCCTTTTTCGGTGGCAGCGGCGGCTTGTGCCTGATAAGAACCGCGGAGGTTATTGTGGGAACACCCATCCTTTTGCAGAGATAAAATTACTCCTGTCACAGGAAATTGACAGAGGAGGCGGTTGGAAATAGCTTTTAAAGTCCTTGGCTTTGAGGTTTGAGGAGGAAAGAACCTTGAGTAAAAAAGATGGGAGCTGTTTTTTATATGTGCCAGCCTTGATTTTAAATCACAGGCTTGTTGGGGTTGATAGCAACCAATCTTCTCTAACAAACTGACATTTACTATTGACACAATTTACTTGGGGTTGACAAGGCCAATTATACACAATAAAGCATGTGACTATGGCAAACTATTCAAAAAGTTAATCTTTAAAAAGCAGCAGACTTCCAGAAGGTGATAAGTGTAGTTCCTGATATGTGAGGACGGCGTGACATCACACCCATCAGCCCTAGTGGGTGTGATCAAAAGGTGCAAAAGATGGGATTTTCAGGAGGTGTCAAGGTCCTCTTTAATCGCCTGGACAGCCATCCTGAGTCATTTCCTCTTAGATACAAAGATTTAGTCTGTTTTTTGTAAAATCTCTCCAAAGTGTTATTATTATTATTCGACAGCAGTCTTGGTTGTTTTGAATCGTAGCTCTAGGATGAGTCATCGCAGAGGTCCCACCTTGATCCTGTTGTCATTCTGTTCTGGTGGAAATGGCAAACATGCAACGATTGACCGGTGATATTACTGTGTTCGCTTGTCTCAGTCTTAGTTCTGCTGGACCTGAGCGCTGCCTTTGACACAGTTGAGCATGCAGTCTTATTACAGAGATTAGAAGATTGGGTGGGAATCTCTGAAAATGCTTTAAACTGGTTCAGGTCCTATCTCAGGGACAGGAGATACTTTGTTGAAATTGGTAACTATGTCTCAGACCAAATGGCCATGACCTGTGGGGGTTCCCCAGGGGTCAATCCTGGGACCCCTGCTGTTCAAATTTGAAATTTGTTCAAGTTGTTTTATTGCCTAACCCTCACCAAGAAGTAAATGCGCTGTGATTGAGGCCTTAACTTAAAAAAAACTGATACTAAAACAGCTATTTAAACCCGAATCAAGCAAAGGAAGCAAAACAAAACCAGACACTAAAAAAAATGTAGATACACCGAGGTGATTTTAAATTCAAATCCCATGTTTTTAATGTTCTCTGACTAATCCTCCAGCTGTTTTATGAAGGCCTTATCCAAAATGTTCGCCCGTCTCTCTTCAAAACACCTCTAAAAACACAAACTTCTTTTTCAATTTACCCGAGAACAATGTCTCTTTCTTGACTCTAAATGATAGCTCCTTTTTATTACTCTCTCTCTCCTGGCAGAGTTATCTCTGTTTCTCTCACACGAAAACAAAAACATGTTGTTTTGAAATTTACAGAAGAATCGCTCATAGAAAATGGGGTGTCAAGGCAGCAGATCGATGCCATCTATCAAAGGAACACCCACTGCAGTGATGATAGAAGACAAATATTCTGTAGGTGTGTGTACAGACAGGCAGACTAAAACTGGTTTCCTCAGCTTCTCTAAGTCTTACTCTTCAATAGTCCACTCTGTTTTATTTATTTATTTTTTTTACACAGCTTCTGTTTGCATATCTTGGACTACCGTTTCTCTAAAGTCTTTCTAACTCCTGTCTGAACATGATGAAATTCTATCAGAGATGTAAACCTTCATATGGGAATTGAACCTGCAGCCACTGCAGGAGGAATGCGCCTACTTAAACCACTGAGCGAGGCGGTAACGCATGACGCCAAATTCTTTGTCACGCATGTAATCTTTTACCCCGTTTAGTTTAAGTTCCGTCATCTTCAGCTTGTCTCACGCAAACCGGGAAGTAAAGAAAACTGCAGCTCAGTGCAAACGTTAGTCGGTTTTCACTGACGGCCTTGTTGAAATAGTCAACGTTGCAAATATAAGCATCGTTAAAGCCTGGATCAGGGTTATAATAGTTTGGATTTTCCACTAGTTTTAGTTTTTATTTTAGTTTAGTTTTTCCAAATTCAGTTAGTTTTTTAGTTTTTTTATTTCGTTTTTAGAGCAGTTTTGTTTGCTAGTTTTTATTGATTTTTGTTTTTAAAATACTTAGTTTTAGTTTAGTTTAGTTTTTATTAGTTTCAGTGTTAGTTTTAGTTTTATTTTGTAAATTAGGGTTGTAATTTTGGTTCAAGTGAAGCACTGAACTTTTTGAAGGCTATCGAATCACGTCGTGTTTACATTCCGGTCTCAATAAACATATTTACCAATACGTCTTCCCGCTTGTGGTGTTCCTGCGTATTTACTGACCAGCAGCTATTTGGTCGCCGGTGGAAACAGTCCATTATAGTTGCTGTTTTCTCCCGTTCCTTCCCAACGCTGACTGGCCTGCAGCTGTAGAGCTTCTCTTTCCAGGGGGCTAGCTTAGGCTAGCTTATTCAGCTAGTCTTGATTAGCCTTCTTGTGCGAGCTTTTCAAATGGACTTTCAGATTCGTGGGATTTTTTCCCCTTCAGAAGTACACATTGTATCACCTGCTTCTACAACAAGGCTCTTATTTTTATCGTTAGCACAGTCATAGTCAAAAAAATCCCAAATAGGACTGTGCCACTTTCTCCCAACTTTTGCCGCAGCCATTACTGCTGATCACTTTTGTTGTACGGCGGAGCTAAGTTAATAAATTTAAAAACGTTTGAGAGAAAAAAAAATTACAAATACGAAAACGAAAGGACGTTCTTGATATTATTAGAGTTAATTTTAGTTCGTTTTATAAGCACATGATACAGTTTCAGTTAGTTATCGTTTTTTTTTAAAAACTGTCATTTTTATTTTATTTCAGTAAACGAAAATGTTTTTTCAATTCTAGTTTTCGTTATTTTGTTCGTTTTCGTTAACGATAATAATCTTGGCCTAGTTTTAGGAAAAAGGGAAAAAAAAAAAATTTTGGTCACCATAGCTAGATTTTCCATCCTAGAAAACTGTACTAGAATGACTTTTTATGTGCTGCTCATCAATTCAAATTAAATACAGTTTCAAAGTTACGTTTAAAGCTGCTTAAAGCCGTTTGGCATTGGCATAGGAGACTTGGCTAATCTTTGATTAGCATGTGGGCGTAACCCACATGCTAATCTCGCAAGTGCATGTTCCTTTGAAACGTGGCACCATTTAAAAAAGGAACATCTCCAACAGTATGAGCTTTATTGCCAGGAAGAACTGTTCAAATAAAGAAATCATCTAACAAACAGAAACTTCCTTACTTTTCTGTGCGTAGTTTAGCTTCGATGTCGGCGGTAACTTTGCTCAGGCCTGGCTTCCACGCCTCCTCGTTCCATCCATTTGCCCATTTTTGGAACAACCGGAGTTGGCCGGTGTCACTTCCTACCAGTAAGATGGAAAAACTAGCTTTAAAAGCATTCTTCAGGGTGACATCACCAGCGCTTTGTCCAGTTCTTTCAACACAGTCTATAGATGTGAATGTTCTTATGCATTTAAAACAGTAAGTGCGGGGGAATAAGTGCACCACTTGGAGCAAAGTGCAATACTGAAAAGGAGAAAAACAAATGTTTTTAGCAGAGATCATTTGAATGTATTGAAAGTATCTCTCCGTGTTCTTTTTATCTGGTGCCTAAATGACAAGACTAGAGACAAAGATCAATCAAAGAATTTAATACAATCATGAATACAAAGAATTATTATGCCATGCAGAATATTTTAATTGGCCGATGGTACATCTTCCTAACATCTCAAGAGATGCCAGGGAAATGCACACAGGAATCAGATTCTGTCCCTCCTTTAAAGATCCAAAGAAGGCGGGTCCTGATCTCCTGGGTTTTATGGTTCCTTTGTCTACGAAAATCCAGATGTCCAATCACAAGTCCTGGTTAATAAACAAACTGTTGATCGGGGGCTCGAAAGGATGCTGCAGTAATTACGTCGTAAACCCAAGCTAAGGAACTCAGGTCATAAAAGGAGACATTTCCTCATGTCTGTTTTAACTTTAACAGCCTTCAGATATTTTATTCCTAACAGTATCAACGGTTTTGTCACCATCTGGTTCAGAGTGGCAGTTTGAAAAACTGGATGTGGAGACGAACTAAAAGCAGTCAGCACAGAGAAACCAGACGGTTGATTGACGCGTGATCGACCAGACAGCCAGTTCAGCTCCAACAGATAAATAGTTCGCTGGCAGCATGGATACTGCAGATGTGTGTTAAGCCCCGTGTGTCCGCCCTGTATGACACGCTCACACAGGTTTTACTTGATTTCCATCGCTTTTCTGTCATGCGGATTTGACTTCAGACTATATATTACAAAGACGTCACTGCCAGAGCTTCTGCCTTGGGTTTGAAACCACTGTCCTCTTTCTTTACGGGCTTTAGTGTTTGTTTTTTTAATCTTTGCTATGGACAATAACAGGGTCACTTGTGTTCAAGCAGTCCTTTCTGCTGCTTTTGTGTGTCATCGCTGTATTAAGGTCATCCGTTAAGCCTCCAGTGCCACCAGATCACACAAACACATAGCATCTCTGTTTGTTTATTCCACCTCGCCTCTAGGTAGAGTCTTTCTAATCCTCAGTGTAACCCCACAACTGCCTCCGTTTATCCTGCTGCTTAAAGAACTGGATGAAAGTGAACCGGGCTGTCACATATCTGGCAGGTTGCATTTATGTTTACAGTTGAGTTAACGGTTGAGCTGTTGGAACGAAAAGACAAAAATAAAATAAAAATGTCCAAGGCAGTACTGTGATTCTGGCTTTGCTGCTTTTGCAAAATAATGTTGGAGGCACGCAAGAAGTCTCAGGTGACGCCTAGTCTGAGTGAAAATTAACTGGGAAAATGGTTTGGAAAGGGAAAATGAGGCATTACGGCAGCTTAAACGTGCTCAGCTCACGATAATGTGGAACACTGAAGTAAGCCTGTGCCCTGACATATTAAAAGCATTAAAAAAAAAAAAAAAAAAAAAAAAACAAGAAAAAGGGAGGAGCATGTGAAGGGACATCACTGACGAGCCGTCACCTGTTTGCCGGTTCGTTTGCCTGGAGCGCTGCTGTGTGCTCTCATAGGGAAAGCTTTTGATGCCTGATTTGCCGCTTGGCTGGCTCTGCGCATGGCTTGGTGCTCAGTGGAGTGGCTGTCCCAGTCACATCCTCTCCTAGAGTAGGATCGGAGGCTCGGACAGGGCAGGATGAGGAGGCAGTGCAGGGATGAGGGCTATTACCCTCACTCAACGGTACGTGGTCTCCCTGGAAACTTTGCAGATCCTGGGAATGCTCGTTTGGAGGAAGAGCTGGAATAGAAACCTTAATTCTTCTTTATTCTCTTTCTGCACAGAAGAATCAGACAGCCTTGCTTTTTTTCATCTGTTTTCTTTAATCTCTTTTTTTATTGCTTTTTTCCTGTTATGATGGGTCCCATGCTTCTTCTTTGGCTTGTGTAAGCAGAGAAACCTAGAGGGGAAAAAAAAAAACGCTCTCTTGCACTTTAATCCTCCTTTTATTCACGACTCTGTAACCGCGTCTGTCTCTGGAATCTGTGTCAGAGACATTTGTTGGCTGCTCTTGTTTCGTTTCTCATTTTCCGTCTCATTTCTGTGTTTTGCCACAGCAAGCCCTGGATTCCAACCTGAGCAATTTGATCAAGAGGAACAACGAGTTGGAGTCTCTGATGGGGAAACTGATCCAGACCTGTCAGCATGTGGAGGTGAGTCCTGATGGGTGGGGTGGGGGTGGCGGGGCCTGTGGGTTCCAAAATAACTTTTAGCAACTAGAAAGTCAGTCTTATTAGATTGTTTGCCCCATGAAGCTGCTTTGGTTTATGTCTACAACAGTTGGTGTCTACTGGAGCTTGATCCATTCGTTTCTTATCCTCTTTTACATCTTCTATAGCCTGAGCTAGCTGTCTTTTATCTTTGCACATAGCACAAGCTGCAGTTAAAAGCAGAATAAAACTTAATTTGAGCTCAGAGGGTTGGTGCATTGTTGTTGTTGCTGCTTTATTTGTGATTGGGTTTTGAGTTTGTGGTCATTTTAGGACTTTGGGCTCTGGAATTTGTGGCCAGCAGACATCTGGCTAGCCACATTAGCTGCACAGAGGTTCCTGTAGTGCCTGTGGTAAACTAGTGACATTACAGGGTTTACCTGGACAACAGCAGGGGCAGGCTCCAGCCCCCATGACCCTCAACTGAATGAAGCAGGTCCAGAACATGAAGACATTTGCTTGAGTTAGCATGTTAGTTAATTTCACATGTTAAAATGCAAAGAAAACATGTATTGTCCTAATTAAATCTGTGCCGGCTTTAATTTTGCTGTGACCTCGGTAGCATCCTACAGCTGCCGCTCTTCCAGAGTCACACGCAGCATAATCTGGTTGATTATTTTTTTACTAGTTTAGAAGAAATCTTTAATGGTGTTTGCATGTATTGAGCTCTTCTGAAGACAATTCTGTGCTTAGCCTGCCTGTTCGTGTTACGCTGACCCACTAAGACGCTTTAAATAAAGCAGCGCCACAGGGTTAAAGAAAAAAATAATAAAAAAACAGGGACATCTGAGTTTAGAGATTGTGGAGAGGAGCCTCTGAGCCTTTGCAAAGTGCAAGGAAAAGAGGGTCGTGAAGTGTCGACGATGTGATTTGATTCATATGAAGTGCGTTGCACGTGGCTTGTTTGCATGAAGTTGCTGTTTTCTGTGAGCGAATATGAAGGAAACCTTAAAACAGAGAAAAAAGAATAAAAACATCCTAAAAATGCTCCATTAAAAAACACCAAAGTAGATAAATGATTAACATAAAAAGAAAAGGTTGAAAAAGGAAATAAAAATGTTCTTTTTTTCTGAAGGAACAGTCAGACAGTGAGCTTGTACAACACTTTTAACAAGTCTAAAAATAACCTTGGAGCATCTCGTGATGACACCTTTTCTGTAGATGCAAAAACTCCCATCACACTAAAAAAAAGGAACCAAAATGAATGAAGCCATCTGTCATGCACTTGATACAGTAAATGTGCTAGGGCGTGAAAAAAATCAGAAAGAAGGGCACATCCATGCGAGGCAGCTCAGTTTGCCTGCTGCAGAGAGGATTTCTGAATGTTTCACATCAGATTAAACAACCCCTAAACTTCCAGACGACTGTGGCAACATGCTTTAAGAAAAAAAAAAAAAAAAAAGATTGCAAACTCACGTCCAGATCCTCTGACTCACCATCTCGGCTGCAGCCGCCGAACTTGTTCTCCCGCAGCGCATTAGCTGCACAGGCCTTCTCAGCTGGAATCAGGATTCTGTTGTTTGGATTTCACGCCTCGCCGCACTTGCTGCCTTTGGCGTGCGGAAGAAAATGGAACACCGTTGTAGTGGGATTTGGAGAAGGCACACCAAATTCAATGATTTTACTTAAAACTGTCGTGGATTTTTGAAAATTACTGCTGCAAAAAAATAGGGACTTTAATTAATCTGCATTAAGCTTTTATGTGGGATTATCAGAGCTTTGCATCATGGTTGAATTGAGTTCACTGACTGATGACCATCCGTGCCAGCACATATGGGTAAATGTAAAGAGCTGTGCTAATCCCCAACCAGCCTGTGCATGTGGCTCCCATCTGGATGTAAAGATGGCTACCTGGGATTAGAAATGTGCAAATGGTCCCCTTACGGTTTCAGTATAATGGCACCCCCAATGGGAAACCTATGTGATCCAAATATATGGGGCCCGTGAGGGATACTAAATGGGCATGGGCTCGGAAAGGGGCGAATGTGTGGGTTCCGTCTAGTCTTAGCGACATTTGCTCCACATTAGAAAATTAACTAGCCAGGCCTCATCTAAAAATCCAGATACATTCCCTCTCACATAACTCTTCAACCATATGGGCAAACAAAGGTGGAGCCAACATAGAACCTGCAGACAAATCAACCCACTTTTAACTCATATGGGGCCCGTATATAAATGCTGACTGGGTCCTGAGGAAATCCCAATCTGGGATGTTGAATTTGCCAATGAAGACTGGAATTCCACCACACAGACTGGATTTAATATAATTACATAGTTTCATTTTGGGATTAATAAAAATATTCATTTAAGTGAGTTGCTTTCCTGTTCTTCTTGGTGCAAACCCTTTAACTTTCCTCTCCCATGTATGAAGTTTCGTTCATGGGCATTTCTACAGTTTTGAACATCCTCCAGGCTTGGATCATTTGAGAATGCATGTGGCTAAATGATTCATTTAATTCTCCTCTCAGGCTACAATCTTTCACGTCGATCATTTGCTCCCATGGACTCGAGCGCCCACGGTCGTTGGAATGCCCACATCTGGATATGGCAGTTCACTATGCTGGTGGCTACTAGACCACTGGACTGTGTTGGTCAGTTAATATGTCCCCCGTTGAATTACATGGAAGTACACAAGATATTCTAAATTAGTTAAATACAACCTCAGATGAACGCAACACGTCCCACCATGTCATCAGTGGTAAGAGTATAATCATACTGCTCTCATGGGAATCAAGATAGTAATTAGGTGCTGCTAATTACATTGTCCTGATTAATTTAGTACTAGCAGGGGTGCAGACCTTTTTAAAAGCAGATGCTTGGGCAGTTTTGGAAAGACAATAAAGGCCTTATCAGGCCCATTTCCACACAGTTTGGAGTCCATCATTCAGCAATGAGAGTAATTATTTCACAGCAGAAAACGTTCAAGACAGATGTTAGCCTACCTGGGAGCGGGAAACACGGCAAGTTCGCCCCAAGGTCAGAGTGGAAATGTTCAGAGAGTGCAAAAAAGAAACAACAAACACAGAACACCTCCAGGCCTCCGCTACCGTGAGGCTTGGAGATGTTTTCAAGATCATGACAGTGCAATTTCACAAAGCTTATTCCATTTTAATATCTAAAGATGGTTCTTTTCCTCCGCTTCATAGTCCACGGTCAGCAGCAAGTCTCTGATGCTTTTGATCAGTGGCTGCTTTGTTCAGTCAGCGCTGAATAAAACATAGTGCTGAGAAAAACAGCAATAAAAAAGATATATACATATTCTCCCTTGCTATTCTCATAGGGAAACAAACCCAAGGAACCTCAGATCTTGTGTCACTGCAGGCGTTTTGAGGTGCTACCACAGTTGCAGGAGGGAGACCTTCCAGGTTGCTAAGCACAGCGACGGTTTTCAACCAGTAGCTAGTGTGCCAAGTTGAGTCAGAAAGTTCGTAATATGGCCGAGTCAAAATGGTCCTCTTCCTCTCAACCACTGTAGTCGAAAACCCAGTGGTAATTTATTTTTTCCACTGTGGCTTTAGCTTGGTTATCTATCAGGCAGTGGGTTTCTCTACAATGTCAATTCAAGCGTCACTCACTTACCCCCCTGATGCACCTCTATTACTACCTCTCAAGGTGGTACAGAGGTGTAATCACACACGTTTTGCCTCCCTGCCATTCAGACAGCAGAGTGAGATGGAAAAACTGATTGTGTGAAATGGAGGCTAAAGACTTGACATGTATGGCTTGTTTTAAAGAGATCCAAGAAGAAAGTCTCATCTTTTGAAAAGAACAATGTCCTTTTAGACTGACGAGACCAAAGGCAGGAAGTTTGCTCATAATGGACAGGACAACATTTGCATATCAAAACAAAAACCACCTCATACCAATGGTGGCAACTTGGTGCATCGACATTCTTCTCAATTTTGTCCTAGCTATCATGCTAAATCAGCATCTTCTGATTCAGTGGAGTCTGCACAGTTGCTGTCACCACTGCACGTGTGCGCAACACGCAAACGCCTTAAATGGTAACGGCCAGTTTCAACCGGTGTTGTCCACCCAGTGGATAGCGTTCCCCTATTATCAAGCACGGTGGTGGAAGGGTGATGATTTGGGCATGTTTCGAAGCCACACAACCTTGACATCTTGCTGTCATTGAGAGAAGCATGAATCCTCGAATCAGATATGAGGCTCTTGCCTGACGGCTTGATCGAACTTGGTTCGAACCAGGGGACAGTGATCCCAAGCACAGCCGAAAATGTACAACAGATGATTGTGTGTTCTCCTTTACGAAAATACAATCCTATGAATGTTGAGTCATGGAAAGTAAAAGATATACAACACTAGACCCAAAACAAACAAAAAAAATAAACTTTTTATTTTTTTTAAGTATAATTTAATTTGAGTTTTGTTTATCAGCGATTGGAAAATATGTCTAAGCCAGCAGGACAAGAGAGCAGCACAAACTAAACAAAACACTGCTGGACACCAAAACATTTGAGCCTCACTATCTGCTTCTTGTTTTATATCAAGAAAGTACTCTGACTGAGAGAGAAATAAAAATTGTTATTGCTTTTCTTTTATGAAATCTTATATACGCACAAAATGTAACACAGGAATAGAATAGATGCAAGATATACACAAAGTTATAACTACTTCACACTGATGTCAGAGAAAGTAATTAGCAGAGTTGAAAAATCAGATGCAGAAGTCTTTGTGTCCGACAGAGCTAAAGCAGTTAGCTCAGCGTGATTCACAAAGCACTGAAATGTAATCCAGGTGGCAAATTGTTTCTTTTGGCAATGTGATCTCATAAAAATTGCATGAATGCTGTTTTGGGAGTGACTCTAAGGATGTATTTAAAAAGTCCTTTTTAGGCTTTTTGGACTGCGTGGAGGAAGAGTAAATGAGTCCCCATGATGTCATTATTATAAAACCTGTCAATATAGATGTGTGTTTGTACAAGACGAGTGCAAGTTTGTCTGAATAACTGCACCATTTCTTGTTGGCTTGGCAACACTCGCAGCACACTTCCCTTTCATTGGTCCCAGAGCCATCACTTCGCTGCAGCTAGAAAACCTTTACAAGGTGTTGAAAGGACCACCAGGAAGTGGTCCACAATGAGAAATTGCATATTATAACGGACCTGCAGTCTTATAATTGGACTTGAACAAGTTTTATAGTTTACTCAGGCTGTAAAACTTCCAACAACAAAGTGGATCAAATACTTGAGAACTGAGTCTGAATGCTTTCTTTTTATTTTACCCCTCAAGAGACCCTTATTGTAAACCACCTTGAATGCAATCAGGTGCACACCTCCAACAAAATCACATTATTCTTTTAGAACATAAATGCCATCAATGGAAAGTATTTAAGCGCTAACCTTGACAGGTTAAGATTTCAACACAATCATTATCTATATATGCATGTCAATAATGCATTGATCTAACAAACACTGTTGTGTGTTATATTCTATTTTTATATATATATATTTTTTTTAGCAATCCCACATCTCTGTCAGAAATCATTTAGCAAACCCAACTTGCCCGATTTTACACCAAACTGAATTAGGTGAATGAAGGATTCAATTGTCAAATCTTCATATGCAGTATGGTCGCATGCGGCTGGGACAGATTAGGAACAATCTCGTTGCGAATTCAGTCACTGAACTAACGCAGATTCTCGTAACACCACACTTTGATAGGAATGCTGAAGAAATGTAACAGCTGATCGGCAATTAGTGGACAATTCAGAAAGGACACTGCGATTCCTCCACACCCCCCTGTTGGTGTATTCCTCTGAATTTTTACATACAGTGTGCACTTTTTTCACAGATGTATACTTTACCAATGTCAGGTCCGCCATGAAGGGATAGATGCGTAGCTAGTTTGCATGGCATTCAAAAGTTTACTTCAATAGACTTGTAACAAGGTGGCACCAACAGGAAGAAGATGCACATTATGTACATGTACAAAGTTAAAATGGCCTTAAAAAATGTCATTAACTTAACTGGAATGACATTTTTGACTCACAGGCTTAAAATAGTATTATTTGGATGTAGGTCGATCGCCCCAGGTCCTATCATTAATTGCCATTTCACTACACACATATATTATGTTCAGACTAAAACTTCTGCTTTGATTACGATCATTTCGGTCCCTGAAGAAAGTTTACACTCCTTACCATCTAATTATAGACCCGGTGTTGCTTTTACTCTGGAATGTTCCTGTTAGTTAAGTAAATTATGGAACGGCTAATGAGAATTTGATGGTGACTCCCAAGTGGAACGTAACATCAGAAGTGTTTTAACTTCCCACCTCTTAGGTAAAGCAAAATGCAGCATGATTTGAAGTTGAAGTCTAGTGGGGATACAAATGGAGAAGCTGGATAATTCTACTGCTGAATGACATGTTGTCAGGGTTTTTTCTTTGAGTGGGTGTGACTTCCTCTTAAATTATGCATTCAAGTAGGGCTGCAACTCAAGATAATTTGGAAGTTGAATTGTTGATAATTTTTCTTTCGACAAGTTGACTAGCAACCGTCCTTACCTCCTATTACCTCGTTCCCATCAACATGTTCGTCTTCTTCATAAGTAATCTATAATTGAGCTATACTCTCCCCCTTGCACTTTCTGTTGTGCATTTCAAAAACAAATTAACATTCCCCCTCTGAGCAGAAAGGGCTGGTTTGTCTGTGACATTACAGTTGTAGTAGCAAGGGGTGAGTATCGGCAAGGACCTCGCAATACGATATATATCATGATACATCAGGATACAATATCACGATATCGCAATATCACAATATATTGCGATATTCTACCCAGTTAATATCAAAATTAAAAGTAGAGATGAAAAATCAAGTTGCTGTATATGTTCATCAGATGATATTGATCATTCAGAGGACAAATTGAGTCAAAACTATTTGCTTCAAAATAACCTATTTATTGTTTTTGCACATTTAAGTAACCATTACAACATACTTACAGCACTGTAACCACTGTAAGTGAGAACATGAAAATCGATATTAGGAGCTGAAAAATCGATATTATATTGGATGGCCGAAAATCGCGATATATTGCCAAATCGATTTTTTTTTTCACACCCCTAGTGGTAGCATGTGAAACATTTCGCACTGATGAAGATCAGTTACACTGGTAATGTAGACCCATCATTGCATTTAATTGATAAAATTTCCCCAATAAAATGTACTGAAAAGTTAAATACCATGCAGTGACTAAAGACTGACTTCATGCCCCTTGTGTCTGGCTCCACCTCTTGTTATGGAGTGCTTCCTCTTCCTCTCCATTCAACACTAAGCTCTCAGGTCAGCTGCAGGTGAAACAGCTGAATTTGTCTCATCTCCCTCAACTCGTTGCTTTCGGACTGGATGACTGATGAAAATAACACCCCGTCCCTCCTTCGTCATGTCGTGGAGCCAGTCAATCTACATAGCCTTCTCCTCTCTCTCTCTCTCTCTCTCTCTGTCAGTCCTTTTGTTGATCAGACGCTATGTTTGAACTGGTTTCCAGGTGAACGCGTCCCGCCAAGAGGGCAAGCTCATGGAGGAGTGTGATCTTCTGATTGACATCATTCAGCAACGGAGGCAGATCATTGGCAGCAAGATCAAAGAGGGGAAGGTGAGGTGAAGGAACACATCGGATACTATTTATTCTCCTTTTTTTCCCCCACATGCTCTCTCATTTTTACTTTCTTTTCGACCATGAACAAGTTGGAACGTTTTTCCTACTTTAAAGCATTCTGGAGGACAGGCGTTTCCATTTCAGCAAACTGATTGTCATGGCATCATTTTCATTAATCTCTTAAGTCTAATATACCATCACACCTAACTTTACATCTATTGAAATAACTCATTGACCTGATCATTTAACTGGCAGCAGATGGCAAACTGTTCAGATGTCTGAGATGAAAAACCTTCAACATGTTTCAAACAGACGGGAGGACGCACTCTGACTGGCCAACGCTAGATCCCAGAGCATATGGCAGGGATATTTGCTCATACTCTAAACCCGGATGATTTTTAAGCTGTGTCTAATGAGACTTGGAATCCTTTTGAGTTTTTTTCCCCCCATATAATTGACATTCTCAGCTACTAGCATTACATGTATTAAAATATTTGCATTTACACAAACTAGTTTCTAGTTATGGTCGACAGATTTTTCCTGGGATGGACAGTGTTACTGTTATTTTGGATTCTTTCCAAGCTGAACCGCTGATGAAATGTCATTTGACCTCAATCTAACCACTGACCCAAATCTGCCTCTTTCGATCTTTGCTCGTCGGAAGAGGAAATGAAACTCAGCGGCGAACGAGGGGAGCTGAAATCCCAGATTTGCATGGACCCGAATTTCTGGCATTTAGTTTCATCTGGGCCGTGAGAAGTCGTTACTCTCTTTCTCAGCAGACATCAACTGTTTTCTGAGGGGTTTGCCGCACGATTTCATGCATAGTTTGTTTGATTTGTGTACAGGCATGGAGAACATGTAACCCTGAAGTGTCTGAATCATTTATCTTCACAGTTTTTAAAAGACCCAGGCTTCAAACAAATGCTTGTAAAACAAGAGGCAAGAAGGGAGGTCAGAACAAATCAGCTCCTAGTCCTTGTAAATATGGCTAAGGAAGATGGATGGGCTCATGCCCTTTCCAATAATTTAACTCCTCCGACATCAATGACACCAATTAAGAAAACGTGATGAAATAGATGACTTCCTGCATCAGTCAACCCTGAATTTGACCTTCTATTTTTTTGTACTTGCGCTTCAAATTAACACCCATAAAACCCATATTTCTGGATGATTTCCTGTCATCAGCTCTGATTATGTCTTCATCCCCGGTGATCCGCGACACCTTCAACCGGCCGAGGCGGCTTTCATACATTCTCCACTTTGACCGCTTTCAGAGTTTTCTCTTTGCCGATGTTTCCAGGCTCAAAGGCTCCGAAAGCTCGCCCAACAGATTTCCAACTGCAAGCAGTGCATCGAGAGGTCCTCCGCCCTCATCACGCAGGCCGATCAGACGCTGAAAGAAACCGATCACGCTCGCTTCCTGCAGACGGCCAAGAGCATCAACGAGAGGTCAGTCAGCCCACATATGCCAGAATCACTCAATGTAGCACACTGATGTCTAGCTCAAGGGAGAGAGCGTGCAGAAACCTGTGGTGAGCATCAGTTTCAATAGTAATTGTAGTTAGCTAAATCTTATCCCACAACCTGCATCAGCCTTCTCAGTAATTGATTTAGTAATTAGGAGCACAGTCTAGCGTCCAATGTGTGTATCCCCAGTAGAAACAAAGAGAAGGATAATAAGAAGAAATCATTATCCTTTAGTCCGTCAAACAGAAGTGGAATTACAATCAGATCCTTTGGTCTGGCCCGAGTTCTTTTCCCCATTGGACATGTTTGAAGCACCTCCAGTCATGGAGGCCTCCAACACACATGTCCAAA
This sequence comes from Hirundichthys speculiger, assembly GCA_018398805.1. Taxonomy (NCBI): domain Eukaryota; kingdom Metazoa; phylum Chordata; class Actinopteri; order Beloniformes; family Exocoetidae; genus Hirundichthys; species Hirundichthys speculiger. Next base: position 533,258 of record JAGFBZ010001190.1, read on the forward strand.
CCATCACATCCCTTTGATGTGAAGGGAGCGCTGTCGCTAATCAGAGCTCTTTCCGAATGATTGGGCTTTCTACTCTGTCTCTACAGCCAAGCCCCAGACACCATTACTCATATCTGCAATAATTTCTATCAAATTGTTTTAGTAGTTGCCCACAGCTTATGTCTAAAATAATAATAATAATAATTGCACAGATTGACCAGTGAGCCTGATAATTCATAACTTCTTTAGCAAAGCATCATTGCATTGATTTCAGTCACTTGGCCAAAACATCCTCTACTTGGATCAACAGCTCATCTCTAGTCCATCAACATGACTTTGGCCATTCCAGGACTCACATTTGCACCTTAATGATTGGCTGCAGCGTCCCCACAATTCAAATACCTCAACTTGATACTGATACTGCATATGATCATAGTGCGAATTACAACTTCGACCCCCCTAAAGAAGGGACAAATTGTCATTTTTGTCATCTCTAGAAAATGTTGACCTCCCCAATTGTCATTGTATAATTCGCACTCTGCATATAATACTGATACTGATACTGATGATACTGATACTGATACTGCATATGATACTGAAACTGATGATACTGATACTGATACTGCATATGATACTGAAACTGATGATACTGGTACTGCATATAATACTGATGATACTGATATTGATACTATACTGATACTGCATATAATACTGATACTGATGATACTGATACTCTGATACTGCATATCACTTGTCAGGCATAAGTCCAAACCTGTACACCCTCTGCTGTTAATCATCTAGGGTTTCCATGGCAACTGCGTCAACCCAAGTGCTGATCCCTGAGATACACCTCACCGACACCTTCGACACCTTTGCCCTGGACTTCACCAGAGAAAAGAAGTTGTTGGAGAATCTGGATTATCTCACTGGTAAACCTTCATCTCGAGATCTTTTTTGTTTTGTTTTTTATAAACTGAAACCCCTCACTGAATTATCATTTCGGTTTAAATGCATCATTATCTTCTGGTCCTTTAGTTGTGTTCTTTTCTGACTATTCCAGCTTTGGAAACTTGGATTTCCATTCTAAAAGAACTAATAGCCTCTTAACTCGATAATTAATTTTCAAAATTAATTGTCTTTTTCAAATGCTAAGAACTATCGAAATGTCACTTCGTGAATCATGGGAACAAGGGAAATAAGGCATCATGTTGGAGTTTCGGAGGTCCGGGGAATGCGGCTGGCTCATATTTATTCTCCGCGATGTACGAGGGCTTCGCTGGAGGGCCTTTTCACTGAGTGAATCAGTCTGAATCACTGCACTCTGTGCAGCCACTCATGACAGAAGGCTCTGGAGTGAGAGAGAGTGACAGGGAAAGAAAGAGATAGGAAATGGCTGTACAATCAGTTACCCAGGGTCTTTGAATCATCTTTGTTTTTTTACATCGGCTCGTTTTTTTCCCCCCTACAAGATGCTTCATGTATTGAATACAAAAAAGGATGGATTTTATTCATTCCTTGTAGAGTGAAGACACCCATAAAAGTATATTAGTACTTCCGTGAATCAATCCAGTTCCTTGATTAATCCCTCCCATTGCTTTTATTTATTTATTTTTTTTACTTCTGAAAGGATTTTGATGAGTACTCTTCCTGTTATTTTTAACTAATCTGCTTTTTATATGGATGTATAATTATTTTCCTCTGAAATTGCTTTTAATACTCAGCCTACCGCTCTCCTCCAAACAGCCTCGTAAATTTTCAGTTTAATGTACATGTGCAATTTTAACAAGGGCCGCTGATATTTATTTGTCATCAGTTTTTAATATCTTGAATTTAATTAGAAGCTTTAGCACTAAGCCTGGGGATAATGTTTTCATATTCCTTTTTAATAGCTCCGAGTGCTCCGTGCATAAGGGAAGAGCTGTGCACGGCTTCGTACGATACTATCAGTGTCCACTGGACGTCTGACGATGAATTCACGGTGGTGTCTTATGAGCTCCAGTACGCCATCTTCACCGGGCAGTCCAACATCGCCAGTAAGTGACAAGAAATGGATCTGGAAAAGCACTGTTCAGCCTTCACTACATTAGAGTGTAGAAATTCAGGGGTTTTTACAACATTAAAGGAAGTTTTTGTAGAAAGATAGAGGAGATTCAGTAGTCAAAAGCTTTTTAAACTGTGAAACGCACCCCCCCCCCCCCGAGGGCACCAGGAAACCTAAAGAGGCCTCTTCACCAGCACACTCAGGAGTTGGAGCTTTAGCAGTTGCTGTGCACATGGCTCTTATAAGTATTCAAAGTACCTCTCGACTCTCATAATGCTGTAGAAGAAATTTGTAGGGAAAAACACTGCAAACCTTTCACTAGAGTCCTTATACGGCCACAGTCAAATACACACAAACACACTGATTTAGTGTGAAACGAAAAAAAAAAGAATAAATGTTCCAAAACCCTATTTGAAATAATAGTTGACTTAAAACTTTGGTGCTCTTGTGCAAGTTTCAGAAAATAAACATTGTTTTGTAGTTTAAAAAAAAGATAAGATAATTAATAATGACATGAAAGGTGTCTAAATGTAAGATCACATGTAAAAAATTATATTTCCTTTTTTTTCAAAAAAAAAATAAATTTTACTAATGAATAGAGACTTCCAACACTGCAAAAAATGGGGGTCTTCAAACAAGGTAAAAACACTACAACTAAGGAAAAAGGTACTCAAAACAAGTGAAAAAAAATCTGTCCATGCAGCAAGATAATTTCACTTGGTAAGATCTCTTAAATTAAGATTGTAGGAACACTTGTTTCTAGATTTAAGAAAGGTATAATTTGTTATTGAATCTTAAAACAAGATTTATTTTGATGATGAGGAGGAAAAACAGAATATATCTTATTTTAAGTGTTAATTGTCTCATTTTAGGATTCCCTGCCTGTTTGAGACAAAAAAGTAAAGTTTTACTTGATATAAGATTATACTGAGACTTAAAATAAGAAAGTATTTATTAAAACAAGAAAAAATATCTAACGCTTCTAAATGTAAGTTTATTTTTCTTGGTAAGAACCAAATAATTTGCAGTGAATGTGTTTGGAAGCATGCACATGAAATGTCAGAATTAAAGGTAGGGTAAGCCATTTCTTGACATCTCAAATCTAGTGATAATTGAAAGAAAACATGCTCCTTCTCCATTTCTCCCAGAGAAAACACAATCCATCATGAACTCCCCCAAGCATCTTCCCCTTCATTTCACATTCACAAGCAGAGAAGCTCCCCCCTCTGGGTGATTGGCTTGAGCAATGTTTGTTCTGGTTTGGTTGGGGGACTGCTCTACAGCTGGCATTGACTATTCACGAATCGCTCGCATTGAGAGTTTAAAATCACTAACCCTACCTTGGAGGCAAACAAATATGTTTTTTTTAAAGATGACACAGGTTCAGACTGGAAAATTTGATTTTTGTGAAAGTAACTTATAATTTAATGGTCAACATTTCTGAGATTCAAGGGGACAGCCAAGATACTTAATTCAGTCATACTCCTGGCTTTTGTCATTACATTTAAAACATTGCCAACATTTAATTTCCTCATACCTGTGCATCAAATGAAAACATAAAAAGTTAAACTTGAATAGAAATAGTAACTCTTTCTTTAACACATGCAATCCAACGGGCACTGAAGGACTGAGACGTATTCAGCAAGGCGACAGCCAGAAAACAAGGTGTCCGGGACACGCGGGTAGTAACACGATGCCTTGTAAAACAGCGACAGACGTACAGCATACGCAGACATGCACACTCACTCAAATACACACCAGACCCAGAAACGCTCGAGCACACTTGAGTGAGCAACAGCTACAAGGAAGAAAATGGGGTCAAAGCACCTAAAGACAAGCCTCTCTGCTCCCTTTCAATCAAACTGCCTCCCGTGTCTTTCATCTACTCTTTTTTGAAGTCTTTTTTTTTTTTTTTACATATTCAGATACTTCACAGTGAAAATCACCTTTCCTTTAATTCTTCTTCTGCTGCCCCTTCTGTTCGAAATCTGAGTAATAAAAGAGGTGGTTCTTCTATAAGTCTTCACAAGGTTACACCTTTTCTCAGTGTCTTTTCACTATTTTTCTGTTTAAAGTGTGTAAAGAAGTGATAATTATTACAGTAGTTTGACATTTTATTCACCTCTTTCATTTCATAATTATAAAATGATGAAACACAGATTGATGTGTATGCAGTGGGCTCCGTGAGTCACTATAATAAAAGATGCATTTCTGCATCTGGTTAAGTCAAGTAGAAGTGGACTGCAATGTGATTTTAGAGGTTAGTGAATAAATGCATAAAAGCGTGACCCTGAAGTGGAATTCAGCATCCTTGCAAAACAAAAGATGGCCTCAGACGAAGCGGGACTACAATCTGGCACATAAACAAACCCAGGCATGACCTCACAGTCTCCATTTGGTCAAGTCAAAGGTTATTTTTGTGGCACATTTTAAACAACTTCACTTGACCAGAAATGCTGTACAGGCTACACGGATATATACTCAACAGTTAATAAAATCTGCAATAAATATGACTAGAATAAGTAATAACACATCGTCAAACAGATCAAGGACAGAATGAACGAAATAAATGACCTGTGTTTCCACAATAAAAGTCAAGATGTCCTGCTCAAGCATGACTAAAAGCAAGAAAGAAAAAAAAATAAAAAGTTTTGGGCTGTATTTTCAAATGACCAAGGGTATGGGCAGCTATTATGTGGACTGGTAAACTGTTCTACAGATTAGGGCTTGTCACTGAAAAGACTCTGTCACCTCTATTTTTGAGCCTGGATCTGGCAAACACCTATAACAAGTGGTTTCCGGCTGGACTGTCAAATGTAAAAATACAGACGAACATAGTGGTGACTTATAAAATCAAACTATAAAAAAACTATAAACTGGATCTTAAAGTGGACAGGGAGGCATTGTAGGGAGGCCAGTACAGGCACTATTTCTTTCTTGACAACGGCGAGATGATCAAAACCAAAAACACAAAGTGCGTATGTATATATATATATATATATATATATATATATAATTAAGAATACCACGAAAATATCGTAAACCGTGATAATTTGGTTACTATAATTGAGATTTTCCATATCGTTACATCCCTAATATGTATACATATAAACTTCTACAGGGCCAGGATAGGTACTCAGAGCAGCTCCAAAAAACATTTGGATGGGGGTGTGGTGTTGGCTCAGTGCTGATTGGATTTGCTCTAGGCAGAAGATTACATCACTTTACCACTGAGTGTCTCATTCAAAAAGCAGCAAATAGGAACACAGCAAGCATCTCAGCTACTGCAATATTTGTCATCTCATTTTAGTTAGCTTTTATTTTACCATACCACCACCAGGTGGTGTGGACTGGTAGTTTACTTGCAAACCAACACTGTCACTATAAATCAAAGGTCTCCAACTCCAGACCTCGAGGGCCCCAGTCCTACATGTCTCAGATGTGTCTCTGCTTCAGTGCACCTGATTTAAATAAATGGGTCATTAACGGACTTGTGCAGACATTGATGACAAACTGATGGTGATTCATTCATTTGAATAAGGTGCGCTGAAGCAGAGAAACATCTAAGACATGCAGCACAGGGGCCCTCGAGGACTGGAGTTGGAGACCTTTGATTTATGGTGACAGTGTTGTTCTGCAAGTAAACTGTAGTTTACTACAGTTTACTAGCAACTACAGGGACTGTAGTTGGACATCCCTGCTGTAAATGTAGGCATGAAAGGAAAGGACCAAGGATGAGGTTGACCATGTTTCCATTCCAGCATCTAGTTTTACCATGGGCTCCTGTTAATGAAAACGCACCTCTAGTGAAAAGAAAAATGTGGGCCAGTGTGGAACCTTGAGCTGTCATCTGCCTCTTCATTCCTAATTCTAGATCTGTTTACAGAGCTGCAGGACTGAGCTGTTTGGATCAGGAGCTGGTTAACAAGTCCTGATTGATAAGGAACAGTAGTAGATATTAAAAGATGTCTTGCTCTCCTGCCCATTGCTATCCCACCTCTGGATCTTAAGACTGAAGGATCCCTGTCCTTCCATTATAACCAGCAGAAACTCCCATTTAGGTCTCATACAAATACAGTCCTCCTCACAGCGTAACATCTTGACAGCTGTTCCAGATGAAATTCTCTCACGCTGCTACTGAAGTGATTGTGATCACCAATGTTATGATTTTTGTTTAAGTGATTTCTTTTTTTTCTAAAGGTTTTTTTTTTCTAAAGTTTTCCTCCTTGGCATGAACACCCAGCACTTCCTTTAATTTTGTTGTCATATCAGTTTGCTTTCATGCCTTTTTCCACATTTATCACATTTGTGAATCTGTGTTTTGAAAAATTTGGTGATAATTTGTGTGCAACATGTCACCAGCTGACTTTTATTGTTGATTTAACTGGCTGCACCATGTGGTTGCAACATGCTAACGTTGAAAATAATTCACACTTATTTTACAAGTTGACTAACAAACTGTGCTCACTAGCTTATTGGAGACATCCCACATTAGTGCTAAATTAGTCTCAAAGACTGTGGGGACACAGTAAAAGAATAACGGCCCAAATTGTCAGAGAATTGTAGAGGTAGGCCGATGATAACTGTAGTATACTGTGCTGAGATCATGGCATCATTCTAAGCTAGCAACCTTTAGAACAAGTTTGAGATTTGAGAGGTATTTTTTTTTCAACCTAGCTAAATGAAATAAATAGAACTCATTACTTAATGCTAACTTGGCAATATTTTTATTTTTGTTTTTTTATTTTACAGAAAATTAGGTTTACCTTTAGCTAAGGCCAAAGGTTTAGCTTTAGCGAAGGCTAAAGGCTAAGCTTAACCAGCCAGTTTTACTTTTAGCCACGTAGTTGGGAAATGTGTTGCAAATGATGGCGTTGACAGTTAACTGCTTGTGAAATTTAGCTCTAAAACCAAGTTATGGACATTTTTCCATGTGTTTAAAATAGTAAAACATCATCAACTAATCCCCTATCTTGAATAAATTTTGAATAAAAATGAGTTCATATTTAGACTAATTTTGACTAAGGTCCTCTAAAACCTCCTCTTTAAAACTTGAAACTTTCTCAAGCTTTGAAGAAATGAAAAGCTTGAAATAAAAAGCATTTGAGATATTAAACCTGCTTTTATTACAGATTACTGACTTTGCTGTCCTACTTATCAATTTAAAAAATATATAGAATGTGTGTTGGTCCAGGGTTGAAAGGTAGAAGCCCACAAATGTCACATCAGGTCAAAGTGAGTTCAGACCGGAAGCCAGGAGAGTCACACAGCACACATGACATTATTTGATCTCCATGTACACCCACATGCACACCTTTAGAGGCCCGGGGTTTCCATTAAACAAACAAACAGAGACATGTACAGCAGAGAGGAAAGTGCTGGTATGAAGCCAGTGAGGTGTGAATTGGTCTTCCTTCACCTTTTCTCACACTCTCACCTATTCCATCTGCCAAACATTCACACATCATCTTTTCAGTGTAGAGCACTGCCCTATCACACTGATGCACCTTACTCCTCTCAGGACATATTAGATTGTTTTTGTGCATGCCTGAAGTCATGTTTATTCAGTTTTTAGATATCGTCCGTTACAAAATGTATCCTTTGACAAATTTCTCTCTACTTCCAGGTCTATGTAACTCATTGGAAAGTTGGATGATTGTTCCCAACATCAAGCAGAACCACTACACGGTGCACGGTCTGCAGAGCGGTACCAAGTATATCTTTGTAGTCAAGGCCATCAACCAAGCAGGAAGCAGGAGCAGTGAACCGGGGACTCTGAAGACCAACAGTAAGAAAAACAAAAAAGAATCAGTTTGGTTTCAGTATTTTGTTTTTGTCTGTTAAAATTATTTTTAATTGTACAAATTAATGGGGAAAAAAAATTGTTTAACAACCAGGTCAGCCGTTCAAGCTGGACCCCAAATCCGCACACAAGAAGCTGAAAGTGTCGCATGACAACCTCACGGTGGAGCGGGACGAAACCACTTCCAAGAAAGGCCACAGCCAGGACCGGTTCTCCAGCCAGAGCAGCTATGGCGTTGTGGGTAACGTCTATATCGATAGCGGGCGTCACTACTGGGAAGCTCTGATTGGAGGGAGCACATGGTATGCACTCTGTTTCTAATTTCCAAAGTATGTTTGAGCAAACACTACTGCGATAGCTGAATTTCCCCCCTCCTCCACAGGTACGCAATTGGCATTGCCTACAAATCCGCCCCAAAGCACGAGTGGATTGGCAAGAATTCTTCCTCTTGGGTACTCTGCCGCTGCAACAACTCCTGGGTGGTCCGCCACAACAGCAAGGAGCTGGCCATCGAGCCCTCGCCCCACCTGCGACGCGTCGGGGTCCTGCTGGACTACGATGCCGGATACGTGACCTTCTACGACGCCGTGGGCTCCCAGCACCTGCACACGTTTCACGTCTCTTTTGTGCAGCCCGTGTGTCCCGTGTTCAATGTTTGGAATAAGTGTCTGACCATCCTGACTGGTCTTCCCATCCCTGACCACCTAGAGGGATTAGAACTCAACAACTGATAGTCAAGAGCTATTAAATCAGCATCAACTCATTATCTTAAAGCTGCACTAGGGAAGAGATACTAATATGCTTAAGGGTGAATCATCCTTTGCTGCTCTATTACTCCAATTAACTTTAGTGCTTGTGCACCTGTGCATTAAGAGACAGTGATGAAACTGCTATTGAGTTCCCTTCTTTAAAAAAAAAAAAAAAGTTGGACTTTTCTCTGTCTTTTCCCATTTGGATTTCCTTTAATAAACACATTCAGGAAAGGCTGCATTGCCATTAATAAGTATCTGAGTTATCTAGTGCGACCCTGGCCAGGCATGGCAATTCAAAATTATCTGGTAGCCCTTTGATTTACAGCAGTTAAAACTGGAGGAGAACGTACTGCACCAGTTGCAGCGCTGCAGTCAGCCTTTATGTGATGAGTCATGCTACGTTGTAGGGTTCCTACAGATGCAGTGCAGCAATGCACGGGGGGTGGTGGTGTTGACGTTTCTTCCTCACACCAAAAACAACCAACAAAATATCTTCCTGCTCGCTACACATAAAACTCACGTGCTTTCAGTTAGTGGCTAGCTCTAGCTGTGTAGCTGCAACTCCATTGGCTGATGAATGCGTTGAAATGGGAAAAGTTGAAAATCCCCCAACTTTTGATGGAGCCAACAGTGTTGACGCAATGGAACTCTCAATTCAGTTTGGACACAGATGGCATCACCCCATTCAAAGTTAACGGAAACGGATGCAGATGACGCATGCAACACGCACATGTGATTCAACTGTGATACAAATGATGTTGATCTGAGAGACATTATTCAAAGCAACCAAGATGGCTGCAGAATAGCTAATAAAAGCTTGAATCAACATTTTTTTTTACTGCTTAACCAACAGTCATTTACTGGTGTTCCTGCTCCACTGCATGCCATTTTGGCTCTCCAGTTGTACCTTTTCCTGTTTCATGCACTTTGTTTCTCTGATTGGTTGTAGCCCTTTCCAATGGCATCCAGACGCAGTTTTTTTTCTCCCCCACGCAAATCAAAATCGAAGCCAGAGGAACCACACTACTTTTTTTTTTTTTTTTATTGAAGGAAATAATCAGCAAGGCTGGCCAGGCTAACCTAGTGCAGCTTTAAAAAGGACAAATGCCTGGAATGTTAATTTCAAGGTTTCCAAAAGTAATTATCGGTGTAATATGATCTCTTAAAGTAAATTATGGTGTTTAATGTTGTATTAAGTCTCGGTAAAAACCCAGTCTCGATGGATGACCACAACGTGGAGTCACTTTAGGCCTAAAGATGCTGAGCTAGATATTCCTTATCCAAGGCACTTTGGACAGCGACGGGCATATTTATCCTACAGCAACTAGGAAGTAAGCCACAAGTCAGTTTCTAATTTTCTCTTTTTTTATATCACCTCATCAGATATAGCACTTTGAAAATCCCTGAAAGTATTCACAGTGCATACACGTAAGGACATTTACTTTTTAAACCGATCATGGTGGCCGGAAAGAACACAACAGATGTACATTTTGTAAATTCATTACATCAAATTCTGTTCCTCTTACCTTTCCCCTGGTCATTGAAAAGAAAAAAAAAAAGGAACCAAAGTAGCCATGGCTGTCTGTTCAGAGAAACTTTAGTCTATGATAATAAATGCTGAATTATTTTTAAAAAGTGACAGAGAAAATAACAATATGTTAATATGAAAGGCAAGAATCCCTTAAATGTAGACCTTGTTTTTGCACATTGTTTACACTTTATTGATGGCTTTGTAGTCTAAAACTCTAATTTTTTGTGCAATTTACATTTATACTTGCAAAGTCTTGTGTTCTATTTGACTTTTTGTGTTAATTTTGTTTTTTGTTGTTTTTTTTCACTATAGGTTTATGTAATGTACAACATGTGGGTGACGGTTTTTAGCTTCAGATTATAACTGAACGGGTAAAAATGCACATTTGGGTGGGACATTTTTCCTACTTTTTTGCAGAACAGTAATTTCATTTTAGCAGTTTTCACACGTCATCTTGACACTTCAGTCCTGTTTTGTCGTATCTGCCTTCAGAGGATGATCTGAGAATATTAAATAGTCAGTTTCTCCATAAAAGCACACTTCACCTCGTCAAGAACTCATGCACGAGGCTCTCCTCAGACTTGTTACACAATGTTCACGTCACATGGGAGCACTTCATCCTTCACTTTCGTTAATGGCTGAGTCTTCATATTGGTTTTCTCGTATAAAAAAGGAAAAGAACAGCCTTTTTTGAGATTCAGTCAGCAACAAAATTTCCCAAAGGGACTCAGTCACGTCTGTAATCATTAATTATATTGGCTCAATTGTAATCATGTTCATCTGCAACAAAAATAGCACTCCTCAGTGTACATAATAAAAAAAATTGGTTGTATTTTACAATAAAATCAGGTTTGTTACCCAATGCATTTAATGACACGAAGGACAAAAAAAGATGTTCTTTAATTCTCTATTTGCTTGGCAATACATTGAACTGTTTCATTGTATTTGATGCGAGTTTGTAGAGCTTAATTTAAATGTTTCCATTTTAACTTTATGACCATGGTGTTATGTGTTCTGTCTCTGTGGACATTTTTTAATGGAAAACAGGCTACGAGAGCTCGCCTCACTGTTGTATAAGATAACTCTATGATAAAGTGGAAAATAAACATAGTTCCTTTTCACGTTAAGGTTTGTCTCGTGGTGTGTGCAGCTGAGAATGTCAAGAGCTGTTCGCTTAAATGAGGGCAGTGTGAAATGCCAGGAGACATTTCTGTCTTCATGTGGGCAAATAAAGATGACACTTTGAGGTTATACAAAGTAGTTAAATTCAGTAAATTAAGACCAACATGTTTTGAGTAAGAATGGCTTTCAAAAAGGTGCTACATTGATATACAAGAATCAACCATTTAAAGCTGTTTTAATTAGGGGTTTTACATCAATAATGCACTTGAATAACTGCTGCAAAGCCACCGTTTATATTTCCTTCCACGTGATGAATTAGCCAGGACTGTCAAAACTCTACAGTTGGAGTTCACACGAGTTTACGAATTTCCTGTGGATGAGGAAGTTGTCGAGTTTATCATCTGAACTTCCTCCGGATGTCAGGGGCTCTTCCTGATTTGTTTTTGGAGCAATTGTTCTGAGACGCCAAGGGTTCATCGCTAGACAGCTAGCCTGTTGCATTAGCCGAAGGTTTGTGTGTCGTTCACATGGTCGAGTGGTGTGCTCACACAGACTGAGTACACTAAATACTTCACTCTGTAAACAGAAGAGAGGAAACAAAGACATTTTACAGGTCATCATCCTTGAATAACAGAGGTCGTTTCAATTTATAATACACAGGATGTTATGAAGTTAGCTTTAGTTTTACCTGGGAAACGTTCAAGTCTGTCGTTGCTGCTGCTTTCACAGCTGTTTCTTTATGAAATACACAATATTTATAACATAAGTTTACATTTTTTAAATAGTTTACTCTTTTTTCACTGCATTTATTAACATAAGATTCATTACAAGACTGTTAGCACTGGTTTACCACAAAAATGTCATGCTAGTTATTACTGGGTCATTCATGCCATTTGCTTGCTGTAACATTTAAAAATTAAACTTATTTTATTTTTTTTTCCAACAGTGAATATAATAACACATTAATTTCATGCTACTTTATTGGATTTTTACAATGAGTAAGGAAGATAGCTGTACTTTTCACAGTTCTGTTACCAAAACCCCTGCCATTTTAAAAAGCATGAGTAACAGGAGTGAAAGTAACAGGACTGTTTTCAGCATTGTATTAGCAAATGCATAAAATACAGTGACATAGTTCTCATGCTCATAATTACTGATTTACAAATAAATATTTCTTAAATCAAAGAAAAATGGCAAGTAAAAAAAAAAATTATGTTGCTACCTTTTATTTTCACTAATGTTTTGGTACTACAAAGTACCTACTACTAGTAGTGCTTTTTTCTTTTAGTTAGCATTGATAGCAATTGTAGCAAGTTAGCATTGGTAGCAATGGTTGATTACGATGCTCGTCATTACTGCTACTTTCAGCAGCTGCTGCTCATGAAATATATAATTAAAGGCTACTATTAGCTTAAACATTTATAAGTACCATTCATTCACTATATTCATTGATTTAAGCTGTAAAACAGTTGATGTTGTGCAGTTAGCATTGTTTTGTTTTTTTTTTTCTCCCAGATACCCTTCAATAGCCAGAGCTAGATGCTGATCATTCTGAACTGTGTTTTTGGAGACAAATTGATAATTTAAAGCCTAACATGAATCAAATCCTTTAAATAAAGTATATCTAATCTAATTGGACAGATTCTATTATGATTAGGATTGTTGCAAATCTCAGTTTCTTTGAAAGATTACCCCATGCAGACAATATAAATATATATGTGTGTGTTTAGTACATTAAATGTGTGTTTGCTGACCCTCTTGTGTTCTTATATAAGACTGTCTGACATTTCAAACAAACAATCGATACAGTAACTTAATGTATCTTGGGATTTTGTTGCCTGCTAAAATAACCCACAAAAAGGTTGAGGACCAAACATTTTATTAACCTTTATTGAGGAAAGGATTTGCTGAGCTTGTGCTGTTCTTGTACACAACCTTGGCTGATGTGCTGAGAGGTAGCACTATATTCACACAACGACTAATGTGAATATCCAGCAACCTAAACAGCACAGGCCTTATATTTTCAGCCTGAAGGCCACCTTCAAAACAGTTTAACAAGACGGGGAGACTATGAGTCAGTTTTTCCTCATGGGAATTTGAACCAATGACCGTCCTTCACAAGACCACTTCGCTCTCCTTTAGGCAAACACTGTCCCAGTTTTGTATATGGCGTCTGGCCAGATCCTGTTCAATGTGTTACCGTCTGTTATGCGACTGAACTTGTATGGGCAATCTCGAGGTTCGGCAGTCCCCAGAGGTATTGTCTTTGTCTTTTTTTTTCTTCTCTCCCCCCTTATAGCCACATGACAGAGAGAGACTCCAAAGACACAGTAGCTCAAAGCTACTGGCAGGGCTGTATGTACACTCTATAGGCACTAGCCAAGTATATGTTTGTGTGTTTCTGGTGATTAAGTGACCAAGACACAGTGGCTCCTTCCTTCTGGCAGGTTTGCATTTCAAGCAAACAGGCTACCACTGCATTTTGAGAGGTAGAGATGAACAGCTGGAGCAATCCTTTCCGAAGTGATCTAGAAAATGGATGTGCATTTCAAGAAGCAGCCCAGTAATAACAAAAAAACAAAATAAATAGGAGTCACACAAAGCCTTTGTGCTCTCCATGACATTTGAATTTCTCTCCGGGTCGGCAGTAAGCACAGAGAAAGCAGTTCCCTCAATGTCCAGCAGATGTCACTGTTAGGATTCAGGAAAATGTACATACAAACGCCTAAAGGAATGCAACTGAATGATTGATCCTAAATGGCATCCGAATGATGACTTACGGTCATGCTACTGAGACCAGGGTCAGACAGTGGTTAGCTTTTGAGTAAATCTTAAACAACTGAACATATATAAGTATAATGTCCTCTGATGTGATTGAATCACAGTACCGCATGTATGTGTCAACGACAGGGTGTTTCGGCTGTGAAAGCTCTGCAGAGCAAAAATTGACCACTGATTCAAACGTTATTGCAATGAAATGGGGAAAATCAATGGATGAAGACATGGGTCTTGTTGGGTTCTCCGTCAGTCATTCTAGGAGTCTTCTAACCTACAGCGAAATCCTTCCAGGTCACTGCACTGTAAGGTATAAGGTTCAGCAGCAATGATACGTCAGTCCTGTTTTTGAAATGACAATCGACATAACATACCATGCCATATCATAATTCCCATCCATCCATCCATCCATCCATCCACGAACACTTTATGAGTTTATGTTGCAGAAGCAGAAGCCTCGACAGGAAGGCCAAGACCGTCCTCTTCCCAGCCACCTCCTCTAGTCCTTCTAGGGGATTTACTGTGATTACCAGTCGTATAATCTCTCCTGCGTGTCCTGGGTCTGCCATGGGGTCTCTGGGCCCATCCAGAACAAATGTTCGAACCACCTCAACTGAGTCATCTCGATGTGGAGGAGCAGCAGCTCTACTCCGAGTCGCTCCAAAATGACAGAACTTCTGACTCCATCTCTAAGGGAGAGTTCAGCCACCCTGCAGAGGATAGTCATTGAATTGCCACCTTAATGCAGTGGAGGGGTAGGTTTGCCTGAATGACTGTAGAAAGTATGTTATTGGGGGCAATTACCCTGGTGGACTCTAAAGCAGTGGCTGCATGTCTTAAATGTTTCCCTACTGCAGCACAAGCGATTCAAATTAATGGTTCATTAATAGACTTGTGGAGAACCGGATGACAACCTGGTGGTGATCCATCTATTATTTTTCTAATGAAAATGTTTCCTGGCTTTTATTTTTGTTTGTTAACTTAGTTTTCTTTTAAACAAATATGACTGATCGGAAGAAAAAACAGACAGAATCATTCAAAAAATTGAAGAAGCAATAGAAAAATCATGGCTTTTCCTTGATTTTAACAAGTACCTTTCAAAATAACTAATGCTGCAGTTTTGTCACATTGATGTTTCAGAAGTCCTTCAATCAGAAAAATGATGCCCTCTGACGATAAACATTGTCTGACTAAAAACCTAGAGATGCATTTGTGTGGTTTGTGCTCTTTTTTTTTCCTGAGGGGATCATTTCATTATCACAGAACTATTAAACTTTACAAGCCCAGCTTTTCTTGTCCTGTGCAACTCTGCCAACTTTTGAGTAATAAAGGTGTCACAAGTGACTAATATGGGACAAAAGCAACTGTCTCGGAGGAAAAACAAGTGAAAAAATTAAATACATATCCAGCACTTTATTTCCTCCCATCAAGACTTACTGCCTTTTGTAAAAAAAAAAAAAAAAAAAAAAAAAGTTTTTTTTTTATTAATTTGGTGCATCGTTGCACCAATGTCAAAGGACCCTTGTACGAGAAAAAAAAAACACACACTTACGCTGACATCAGGCAAATCTAAGACTCACTCCGACAGAATAATTGCTCAGATTTGAGTACAACATCTCAAAAGAAAATTGGAGCATTATAACTAACTTTTATTGGCGTTCAGAGGTTTCATTTCAGCATAGGTCCTGCAACTCACTTGGGTCTGACATTTTATATGAAGGACCAAAAGATTTTGCTTCTCCTGCATAGCAAAGGTGCACCCTTGAGGCAGTTTATCCATGTCTGTTGATATGCCGGTGGCTCTGTTCCACTTTCTGATCAAGGTTTTAAAAAGGAGACATTTGATGTCCTTTTTTCCACCCCGAACACAGTTTCCTCAGCTATAAAATGTTTAGTGGCATACTTTGGCCAGGCTGTGGTATTTTGGCCATTCACTTTGCTAAAATTCTCTCTCATGAAATATGCTCCGTGCCCCACCCATTCAGAGTCATTTCCACCAGTACAGAGCATACCGGACCAATCAGAACGGGGTGCAACTCCACCTTCTTCAAGGGTGAAGCAGCCAAAATCTTACAGCAGTGATTCCCAAAGTGTGGGGCCGCGGCCCCCTGGTGGGCCATCGTCGTGGTACTGCAGGTGGGCCGTGAGAGGTCATTAAAATTAAACAAATATGTTTTAAATGTTGGATCTTTTTTAAATCTGTTTTTAATTACTGTAAAATATTCATGACATGATTAAAAAAATTAAGAAGTAATAAAACAAACCAGTTAAGTGTTATTCAACTGCTGTTTTAACTTAATGTGTCATCTTATTTGTTGACCCCTTACATTAATATTGGAACATAGCTTCTTGTCCTGTATGTTGATCACAGTTGTAAAGGTTTGGGTGGGCTGTCGAGATTTTTCACATTTCAAATACAGTCTTACAGCATTCCTCGAACAAAGACCTCAGAAAAATTCATTTTGTCCTTATTATCAACCACCTGGAACCACCAGAACCACCAAGAGAAGGTGCTTCACCTGCTTATGCCACCACTTAATGTTTGTATTAATTATATAAATCATTAAAATTACGTTTTTTTTAAAAATCCCCCCTGCAATAAGGTTTCGTCTCATTTACAAAACCTCCATCCACCAAAGGGCCAGCAGACATGAGGGTCATTAATGAGATTCTGGTCCAGCTCAACAGCTTATCTGGACTCCTCTCGACAGCTGCTACCTTCCAAATGAATTTCAAATCTGCTTGCCAAGGCCCATGTTGACTCTCCCTGATTTTTGGAGCCGGGTCCCTCATTTCTATTCTAATGCATTTGATCTTAATAAGAGACCTGCTATGCAGACTCCAGCTTTGCATTCTAATCTGTACTGGTCCAGGCACTAATGGCTTTTGTTATTAACAGTTTAGTCTGAAGCAGCGATTCATTTACAGGTTAACGCTTTCATTGAAAACTTCAGCTTGGAAGTTTAAAGTTTTCAGGTTAACGAATATAATAGCAAAAATACCTGCATTTTATTTTTATCTTTCTTGTTCCGTTTTCTCCTCATATTTTTCCAGTTCTTCTCTATTGCCATATAAAATCACTTGTCCTAGGTTCTCTTCTTAAAACTTCTCTCCCCAGTCGTGCACTCCATCCCTCAACGATAGCGTTGCAATTTCATCTGGACAGCCAGTCAAGAATCCAATTAATTTGCATCCCTCCATCATAAAATCTTCTGTCAAGCTGATATAAATTTGAACAGACTTGCTTTTACCGCCTAATTAAGAGATGATAATTTATTGAACTTCAAATGAGGAAAGGCTTTCGTGATCTCAAGCAAGGGGAAAATATACACTCTGTACATAGGAGACAAAAGACAGTCGGAAGGACAGCTACCGAGCAACAAAAATGAAGAAAAAGACATAAAATAAAAAGGTACACTGGAGGGGTGTCGGCTGAGTGAGCCATTACTTCTTATTTCTCCTGACCAAGAGTCAGACCTTTTCTTTTTTTCGGGATATCAAAATGGAGTGCAGGTTAACCGGGAGTCGGTGTATTAAATACGTTTTGAAAACTCAGACAGGCATTACTTTCATGAGAAATTCATCATCTTTTATTTTTACAAAGAGGGTACTCTAAATCAGAGCCGTCTGAACCAGGAAGGAATGATAAACTAAACTAAAGCTGCAGTTCTGAGAGGAAAATGAATCTGAGGACCAACAAAATCTTTCTGAAGCGTTGTCAGTCTTGTTACAGTTTCAAGGTTTAGGTTAAGACATGAACTATGGGCTCCATTTGTGACTAAAATCCACCCAACAAGGATAACTTTTGTTTGCTGTTGCCTGAGTGGCCATGAACATCTCAAGTAATACTTGTGTCAATGTTTTTTGGCTACAGTGTTTAGATATTTTTGTCAGATGTCACGATGGTATAGTGAAAGATATTCCCAATTTCAAAAAGGTTGGAACTCTGTGAACAATGTAAATAAAAAAACAGAATGCAATGATTTGCTAATTGGCAATATACATATTGGTCCTCCAAGCAAAACTCTCGTAAGCTCGTATTGAAACTGGGACATTTGGCCATTTCATGGAAAATAAGCTAATTTTGACTTCGATGGCTGCAACACATCTCAAAAAAGTTGTGCAGAGCGACGGTAACCATTGTGTAGCATCCTCTCTTCTTTTGGCAACTGACAAACATCTGGAAAGTGAGAAGACCAGTTGCTGGAGTTTTAGGAGAAGAATGTTGTCCCGTTCTTGTCTGATGAGGTATTCTAGCTGCTCATGATGTTTTATGATGTGACAAATGTTTTCTATTGGTGGAATATCTGGACTGCAGTCAGACCAGTTCAGCTCCTGGACTCTTCTCCTGTGAAGCCATGCTGTTGTGATGGATGCAGTAGGTGGTTGACCATCGTCTAGGGGTGTGAATAAAAATTTATTTGGCAATATATCACGATTTTCGACTGCCCTATATAATATCGATTTTTTTCCGATTTTTTTCAAAAACACCAATAACCATAAATAGGTTGTTTTGAAGCAAATAGTTTTGACTCAATTTGTCCTCTGAATGATCAATATCATCTGATGAACATATACAGCAACTTGATTTTTCATCTCTACTTTTAATTTTGATATCAACTGGGTAAAATATCGCAATATATTGCATATCGATATATATCGTGACCCAAGTATCATGATACATATCGTATTGCAAGGTCCTTGCCAATACTCACCCCTGGCATCTTCTTGCTGAAATATGCAAGTCCTTCCCTGAAAGAGACATTAGCTTAATGGGTGCAGATGTTGCTCTAAAACCTCTATGTTCTTTTCTGCATTGATGAGGCCTTTCCAGATGTGTCAGGTGCCCGCACCATAGACACTAATCCAACCCCATACCACCAGAGATGCAGGCTTTTACATTGGATGGTTCCTCTCCTCTTTGGTCTGCAGGACACGGTGTCCACGGTTTCAAAAAACAATTTCAAATTTTGATTCATCTGACCACAGAACGGTTCTCCATTTCGCCTCAGACCATTTTAGATGGTTTAGAGAAGATGGCGGCATTTCTGGATCATGTTCACATATCGCATTTCCTCTAATTAAAACACCCCCTTCCCAAATTAATCGACTTTGATCAAATGTGAATAAAGCACCCAGGGATGTTTATTACAACAAATACGGTATGGCTTCTTCTTTTAACAAATTCACAAATGCAAGTTAAAGCTGTATGATGCAGAGAACTGTGTTAACAGAGAGATTTCTGGAAGTGTTCCTGAGCCCAGTCAGAGACATCCAGAGAGAATCATTTCTCTTTTTAAGCATCCAGTTTTGACCTTGTCCCCTGGGTGCAGACACTCCTCTTAAATCTCTGAATCTTTTGATGGAATGATCCACTGTAGATGGTGGGACCTTCAAAGTCTTTGCAGTTTTATATTGAAGAACATTTTTTCTGAAATTGTTCTGGGATTTTTAAGTCCAGTATGTTGCATGTTGCAGATTGAA
The DNA here is from genome assembly GCA_018398805.1 of Hirundichthys speculiger. Classification (NCBI taxonomy): domain Eukaryota; kingdom Metazoa; phylum Chordata; class Actinopteri; order Beloniformes; family Exocoetidae; genus Hirundichthys; species Hirundichthys speculiger. The sequence continues at coordinate 552,745 of JAGFBZ010001190.1, forward strand.
TCTCTCTCCGTGTTAATGCTACTTTTTATACCCAGTCATGTTACTGACCCGTTTCCAATCAACTTAATTGTCAAATGCTTCATTTGGTTTTGAGTCATGCCAATTAGTTTTCCATCCTTTTTTTGGCTCTCCAAGCACTGATCGCCACCTGAGGTCGTCCCTGCTCCCCATGAAATAAGAAAATAAATCCTCCAGATTATGGATCAAATATGAATCACATAGGACCTTTAAGAAATCATGTACTTGTCAGTTTTAAGACATTGTGCTTGTGTTTTTTTTAATGCAGTGTTGTGCTCACATGTCATCCAGAACAATACTTTATGTACCCTTTGCTCCAGTGATGAGAAAGCAACATCCACCCCCACACATTATGAGACTGGAACAGTTCCTCCTCTGATCAGACTGGCTGGCTGTTGTTGAAGTTCAGTTTCAGAGTTGTCTCAGAGAGGGTGGTTTTAATGGGGGCTGCAGACAAGTGCTGTCTTGCTTTATTTTCAGCCGTTGTAAACCTGAGTAATGGCATTGGCAGCGGTGGAAGCTATAAAGCTATTAATGCTGAACAGCACAAATACTGTTGCAGAAAAAAACCTCCATACATTTTTGTCTTTTAGATATGGCAGATCAGTATAATCAGAACCGTGTAGCAGCATTTACTTAACATCTGATTTATTCTTTATTTATTCTGATGAATATTTATGCACTGCATTTTGCTATATTTATATAAGTCTTTGTTCAGATTAGTTGGATTTAAGCAAGTTCCACTTAAATTTACAGTCAAAATCATTTGAAAAACTTTATTATTAGCCTGCAACCTGGAGTTTAATACAGTTATAAGACTCTTACAATAGAGTCCTTTTCTGATATTTTTAAAGAGCACAAAATAAGGACCTAATATTTGGAAACACAGGATTTCATATAAAAGGATAAGCAGACACTTTTGTTCAGTTTGCTTACAGTTCAATAATGGAGGTAATTTTGTTTCTCAGTGTATTTCTGGGATGTACTGATTACCTGAAATGGTGTAGTTTAAAAAGGATAAATGGCTCCGGTGAGGGTCAGGTTGATGTTTTTGAAGAAGGAATGAATAAAGCCGAGTGGAGATCTCATTAGGACCAAAAAAAGAAAAAAAAAAAAACCTTTGAGAGTGCATCCTGGAGACTAAGTCAGGACAATAAGAAGCTGAGATAATAAAATGGAGACGGGGTTTGTGTGTGCTGAGAGAGGATGTATGTGAGATTAGATGTGTTTGAGTGCGAAGAAGAGACATGGACAGAGAAAAGGTGAGAGCCTGTTTATGGATGCGCAGGCCCGTGCGCGAGCACGTGCGCGTGAGGGTGCGTGCACGCTCGCGGCGTCGCTTGCTCTTGCCTGAGTGCATTTGCAGATAGAGCAGCGGATATGACAGGCCTGTCTGTTGTCTCCCCAGAGTAATTGCTTATGGATTACCTGAGGCGAGTCCCACTGGAGACACTTAGAGATGACACTCCCAGGTGACTCCTTGAATCTTGTTCATATCCGGTCTGAGCGAGAGCTTGATTTTGCTTCGCCTGATGTGTGCGACTCTGTATCTTTGTGTGCGAGCGTTAGCGGATCCGAGGGGATGTGTTGCCTCTCTCATCTTACCGACTCTCACAGAAGTAATTCTGCTACGTCAGAGCTGTTTATTACACAAACACCCGCGCTGTGTAGACGCACACGCCGCGAAAACACATCCACCCTTCAAATCCATCATCTCTGACTCAGCTCCGTTCTGTTTGGTAACAGCTGACAAGCTAATAACTGGAACATTGTGGTGCAAATTGTGGTGACATCCAGTTTATCCTGGCTGTTTGTGCTTTCCAGACAAAACTAAAATTACTTTAGTGTCTATGTGGGAGCCTTTTACACAAGGTCAACGTATAGATACTTGCCTGACGAATGCGACCAATGATCCGGCAGTAGCAGAGGTTGGACAGTAAACGCAACTCAGACCCTTCCAGGTCAACCTTTATGGGCCGACGGTGGCTAACCCGGAGCAGACGGTCATCGCTTTGACCAGTAAAACCCCCGGGCTGCTGGTTTGGCAGCAGCTGCACTCGGCAGAAGGCCAACGTGGCCTTTAGGGACCATGAGGAGGTTTTGACCCGAGGAAAGGAAAGTGCGACCAGAGGAGTGCGAGGTCAAGACGTATGATGTACCGAGGGACCTGACCATGTAATGCTCTACAAGTTAGCACTGAAATATTTAAATCTCTTCGAAGCTTGACAAGCAACCAGTGAAGTGAAAATAAAACTGGAGCGATGTAGGCTGTTTTAGAGGTTCCGGTTGAAAGGCTTGGTGAAGCTTTTGAACTATCTAGAGCTGATTTAGAGTTGACTTGTCAAAACAAGTAAAAACAGAATTACAATAATTAAGTCAAGAAGAAATAAAAGCATAATTAACCAATTGCCAGCATTTTTCTCATCTTGGAGATGTTCCCCAAGTGATACAATTATTTTTGACCAACTGTCTTAAACTGCAATGCAGCTGCCGCTCAAATAAAAAAAAAAACCATACTGCTAATTATGAATAAATTTGTGGTTTATATAATTTCATCATCTGATAAGGTAGATAAAAATTCCGCCCTCCAAACAGCTGCCATGGATGTAAAAACTACCTTCAGAGCTAAAATGTTTTCATTTCTGCTGTAAAGTTGGACATTTTAAAAAGAAAGTCAGTGGTGATTGACCTGCTTTTGAAGTCAGCCCCTTGTGGCTGTTGAAGAAACTGCAAGTTTCAGGTCCAAGTTAGCACTGTTTACCGGCTGCTAGCAGAAGTACTTTAATACTAGAAATATTCAAAATTAAGAGTCACTAGTTCATGTTTAAACTTTTTTTATACGTAAATGTTTTAAAAATGAAAGCCTTTGTGTGTGTATTTTTTTAACCCTAAACTCCATTTGTAGTGTTTACATATGTGATGCCGTGAGCATGCTATTCTTGCTAACAGAACATCACACATGTTAGCTTATGAATCTACAGCTACTTTCCCATTGAAATAAGAAACAAAAAGGTGTCAGAATGGGTTATAAAAAGTTTTTTTTTCCTCCATCTACAGTTAGAAAGTGTCATCTTGCCGTCATGGTCCCGACTATTGGCAAAAACCCCTAAGGGAACATTGGGCTCCTTCCCTGGATGTCTCTTGGGACAACTGTTTATCACTTCATGACACTATGTCAAACATTAGCAATGATGAAACGAGTTCACATGGACGTCACACTACAAACATTTTGTCTTTGCTGACAGTTTTGGAGGAGGTGGAAACTATTGCGGTGAGTGACAGCACATGTAGCAGTTGATAACCTCCCAGTGAGGCCAAAGGTTAGTTTAGTTCAAAAGGTAAACACAGACAATTATTTGTGTGTTAGCATTAGTGCCCCAACTGTCTACTGTGAATAAAAACAAACAGAAAGGTCATTGGTTGGGAATTACTGTGAAAATTGTGTGCTTGCTGGAGTCTCAGAACTGGAAGCTAGAGAAGCTAGCATTTATTTCAGCTCAGTGTAATAGAGGATAATCACACAGACTCAGAAAGTTCAGAGGTCATTAAGAACAACTTAAGTAGCATATTGTCTCTTTATTGACTTCTTCCAAGATTGTGTAATGTAGCCTGACCAGCTGGGACCATTTACTCTACACAAATTCTTTCTCGTGAAATGAGTCTGGGACCCCACCCCCTCACAGCCATTTCCACTGGTACTAAACCAGTCACAACAGGACGGGAGCGGCCTTTACGTGTCGACCTAGACAGGAACATCCAAGAGTCATTATTCAAAATAAACAAGATGGCGGCAGAATTGCAAACAGATTACTCTACCCATTAACCCCCACCTTCCAGTTAACTAATTGATGTGACCCAATTACAGCCACTAACCTGAAACACAACTCAGCAATGTCCATTGATTTCTGTGAACTAAATATCAGAGGATCTAAATAAGGCTCTGTGTGAACCAGATTATCCTCCATATAAGCAATGAATTGCCCACGGACGCCTCTGTGTTCTGGGTGCCCCTTCTGCATGTACATGCAAATCTGCAGAAACAGGTACACAGCCCCCCAAGCAGAGTCCAAAATAGGTATTATAATAAGAACAACCGCTAACCAGGTCCTAAGGGAGAACACTTCATTCCAGGTATGGATATTAGCACAGCACAATGTTGTACTTTCTCTCTTATCACAGCTGTCATTTAATTTCAGGGGAAGATAAGCAAGAAAAGGTGAGAAAAGGTGATGGAAAACTCTCTCTCCACGATAAGCTTGTTTTCTTATTCACAGAAATTGGTATATAAAAACAGTGGCATCAACAATTGCTCCCTGTGAGGGTTTGTAATATTACTATGCATGGATTATTAAGATGATAAGTTTTTCTATTGATTTAAATAAAACATTTTTGCAGTAATTAAAAAAAAAAGAAATGGGTGAAAATGGAGAATGAAGGTCCTTTTGTTGGAACTTTTAAATGTTTGATAGAAAATATATCTTCTTCCATTATTGCAAGAACTGATTGGACTCATTTAACCTCTAATTTTAAAAAGGGAGATGGAGAAGTGAATGACAATGTGAAACTCTGGGTGAGGTTGACCTCAGAGTTCAAACACTGGATTAATTACCTTCCCACGCTTCCACAAATATGCTGCCTTGGCTCACATTAGAGAGAAATAAAAGGGCAGAAATTTTTCTGCAGAAGTAAAGGCACGTATAAACCAAGGTAGTTTCACAGAAATGTCTAAGGCATTAATTAAGTCATTAATTAGTATATGTAACAACAAGTTCTCATCAGCAGTTATATCCTTCACTTAGGAGATAATTAAGCTAATAATGTTTTACCAGTAATTTGTCTAATGATTTATAACCAGATGAGTAAATTTGACTTTTTCCATTTCTTTTCAGTTGGGATTTTGAATTCCAAGCATCATTAATCACAGTTACATCCTGTAGTTCTTGATGACATCAGTGAAATGTTATGCATGTGAGCAGCAGTTCTTGACATAAAACCCAAAAGGTTTGAACCGCAAGAAAAGACCAATACTGAAGCCAATGGTTCATTGGGAAAAAGACATGATTTTGACTTGACCAGTGATTCTATAAGCCTGTTGACCCATTCATCTGAATCAGGTGTGCTGAAGCAGAGAAAGATCTAAGACATTCTTGGGATGCCCACTTCGCGCCCCGTCTCCCCTGTTACATGGAACTTGGCCTTTAGTTTGGAGTTTGAAGTGGTACCAGGGCTCACTTCAAATAATGTCACAACTTTTTTTTTTTTTTTTAATAGAATGCCAGCTTGAGGTTGCCCTATCCACATCAGTAAATGTGGCATGCCAGTTCTTGGAGCATGCACCAAGTAACTACTGTGAGCCTGAGCTCACAAGTACCTGGGGGTACCAGAGAGTCAAAAACAGAGTAAATAGTGCCAGGAAAAAAAATAAAAAAACTTTTGGTATTGGCGCAATCCACATAATCGGCTCTGTTGCTCATCCCAAACATGCATGTTCCTTAAAAATGTGGCAAGAAAGACAAAGAAATAATCTGCCCCAAACACCAATTTCTTCTTTTTGTGCTTAGTTTATAGTTTTACCTGATGAGGTATATATATTGTTGCCATGGATGTTAAATCTAGCTATGGTTACCAAAGCTGTTTTCTTCACCAGGCTGTAAATATGTTACTTTGCACAAAAATTGGACATTTTAACATGGGAGTCAGTGTAGATTGGCATGATTTTGTAGCCAGATCCTAGTGGTCACTAGAGGAAATGCACTTCCTGGTTCATTTCAAAGAGGAAAACTGGATGTTGCCCCTTGGGAAAAGTAAGACTGCAAGTTACATGGTTTTCTCTCAATCTAGTGCATCATCAAGACCTTATGTAACTGTACCATGAAATTTAAAATAAAAAAAAAAGAAGCATAACAGAGCTCCTTCAAAAAAAACAAAAAGGGTTTTGATAGGGATGCGGTTCCACTGGCAACATGAGAGAGGAGGGAGGTAAAGGTAACATCCAATTACATACCTCTATACACACAGCATGCACTGAAGTAGATGAGGGGCGACAGGGATAAGCTGAGGACTCAGTGGTCCTTGTATTTTTATTTGTTGATGCATAGGTCCCTGCCATCTCTCTAGACCTTTTCCTTCTCCACTGCCTAATGAAATGGAAAATACAGCCTTGAATATCAGAAGTCTTGTTGTTATTCTTAAATTCTGAGAAAGCAAATATGAAAGTCGGGTTTATAAAATGCTACCCATGAACGTATTTTGCAAGAACCACTGATACGACTTGACATACCCATGGGGAAAAAAAACAAAACAAAAGTACATGATTAATCGAGCGCAACTGGTTAACCAATGTGAGCTTAAAGCACTACAAACATACCTCAGTAGTGCCTTAAAAAGTCTTATATTCACTGATTTTATTTTATTTTTACTTCCAGATTGGACACGTGAAGCATTTTAAAGTACCAATAATCACCAATTGTTATTTTTCCAAGACTAGTCTACTGACTTTGCTGCTTTTTGAACTTAATGCATTTCATTAACACCGACACAAGAAAAAACTTTGTTTCTCTCAAGTTTGATTCCAAGTTTGGAGGAAGAAGGCAAATTGTGCAAATGTAATGTTTGAAAGCATCTACACTTAGAACCCATAAGAAAAAAAAAGCCATGAATAATTTGAATGTGTCAGTAAACCTTAAGTACAGTAAAGAGTGTGTGTGACGTGGCCACCGGCTGGTAAAAACTCCGGACCATTAGGTCCAGTTGCTGCTGTTTTAAAAGCCAAAATGCTCTGGAAAATTAAATAAAGTTTATGTTTGAGTCCGACCATCTGTTCCAGGACTCATTGTTCTTCACGAAAAGAAATGGTTCTCTACAACCGGCTGTTTAGGTCATAACTATATAAAAGAAAGGAAAAAAAAAGATGGCCGCTGCCAATTTAAGGCCTTGAACATTTGCCAGTCGCCACCATGGGAGGGATCCAACACAAGCCATCAGGTCTTCTTCATCCTCAGATTGTCTTTGTTTTCACCCCAAGAGGTTACTACCTGGTTTTGGGGGTTTTGCAATTCTCCAGAATCAGAAACCAAAAGAAGTATAAGGCATTAGATATGAGTCTAAGCCTCTACAGTGTAGGTGCATGTTAAACCCAGAGATGGTGAGGGAGCCTAGTAGTAAAGACGGGGAGGAACAAAGTGTGTAAATAAGGCTAGCCAGGCGTTTATTAATGGTAACCGGGTATGCAATAAAAACAATAACACACAAAAAAACAGGGGTCTCAGCCCAGCATACATCCAACAACGAAAAGAAAAACAAGTTTAAAACAGGTCTGGCTCCCCCGCAGAGCAGCAAAGAAAACACCATTCAATGAAATATACAACAGCAGGTTAACCTAAATATGCGACAGTGGCAGATCTGAGCATGGCTGACACAGACAGCCACCAATGAACCGCTGACAGTTCTTTTATGGTGGGGATGGCGATAAAAGGCGAGCCCAGGTGATGATAACACCGCACAGCTGGTGGAGGAGGAGCACGGTCGAGGGAATCCCAGTGACATCACCCGCACCCACGTCCGAAACCAACACACATGATAGCTCTGGTCCCAGGAATCCATAACAGTGCATCACTGCCAAAACCTACAAGCAAAATATACCTTCATGACTGTAAACAGCCAGGGTATACAACAAGGGCCAAACCACAGGAAAGGTAGACTAGACTTTGCCCGAAAAAAAAAAAAACCCTTCTGACTCCATGTTCATGTTCTGGACTCAGATTCTTTGAACAAATGAAACCAAGATCAAGTTGTATCGAGATGATTGGAAGAGTCCTCTGTTCCCAGGAACAGCTCATGATCAATTAGTATACTGCGTCATGTGTCAAGCACGGTAGAGGCAGTGTTATAGTATGGGCATGTATGGCTGCACGTTGAACGAGCTCACAGGTGGTCATTGTTGATGTGACTACTGACAAAATTAGCAACCTGATTTCTGTGTACAGGGATTAGTCAAGTTGGCTTCGCAGTTTTACTGCTGTCAGAACTTGCATCTAGACTTCAAAAAAATTACTACCGAAACCCCTGAAAATGGAGGTACTTTCCTTGACATGGCTATTATTCCGAAATATTTAACTAAAGCTGAAAGTCTACAGCTTGATCCGATCCAAATCCAATGTGGTGGTGTCTAAAGGTAAAGTCATGAAAACTCAGAAGACCCAAATAGGTCTTGACCCAACTGGATGCACGTACCTACTTTGCCGAATGTTTCCGAACCACATCATTGATACAACACTTTTATTGCTTCAAGAACACAAGGACTGGGAGCAGCGGTGATGGAACCAGCAACCCAACTGATGGATGGCTGCTCCGTCTCCTGAGCTACAGCTCTCCCCCCTCTAGTGTGCAGTGTCATCTAAGTGTTTTTCACTACCTTTGGGATTCTTAAATAAACTTCAGAAAAATTGAAAAGCTGGAGTTTATTTTGCAGAGAAGAATACATCATAAAATGAAAAACTGTTTAGGAGGGGAGGCTCATGATTTTCCAGTAAGTGATTCAACACAGCCTGCTGGAGGAGATCCTTTCAACCCTATAAACATCTGTAATGACTCTTTAAAGAAACTTAATGAAGTGACTGCAACCTATATTTATCCTCTATTATTGAACTGGATGGAAGTGAACTGAATTCTTCCTCTTTCAGAGCAACTTTCAACTTGACATTAAAATTAATTGACTTTATAGAGTAAGTATGCCCCCTTGAATGACTGTGTTGAATAAAGTGTTGCTGTTGGAATAAGTTTAGGGTCTTTATTGTACAGAAAGATGAATGTCCCATCCCAGACTCAGTTCTCTGGAGTCATCAAAAAGTCATTTTCTCAGAAAGGTTTTGCTTGATTTTAATCATCATCATCAGTTCTAAACACCTCCTCAGGCCCTGTTAATGACAAACATCACCCTGGAGGTTTATTTTTCAGTTTTAGTCTCAACTGACAAGACCTCATTTCCCTCTCCTCTGCTTTAAGTGTCTCACCAGATGCATGCTGGTAAAGTCTAATGTTTTTTTCTTCTGCCACTGAAAGCTGTAAGTGGTTCTTTGGACTGACACTCCAATCTCTGCTGTGGAGTTTTTGCAGTTCCTTCAGCAACTCTTTGATTAATGCTGTTGTTGCTTTGGTGGTCTGTTCTTTCTTGGCAGGCTTGCTGTGGTGTTACATACTTTTAACAGTTCTTATAATTATTTATTGGAGCGCTAATGTATATTTCAGAGCTTTTCCAGTACTTCTTAAATGTGGTCCTTTCCTTTTATGGAGTTCACTGGTCTTTATTGTGTTGATTGCTAAGCGGTGTTGTGCCTTTCACAACAACTGCCTGTATGATGAGATCATCCAACTCTTTCTATGGACAATAATGGATTTAACTGATCTAATTCTGTGACTTCTGAGGGAAACGGGCAACTTCAGATATCAAGGGTCAATCCATTTGAACGCAGCCTCTTCTCCAGTATTTTTATTCTTATCATAGCTTACTTGTGCAACTCCACGGTCCAATCAAACTCAAGTGTATCTTGACGTGCAGTCAGAAATTAAAAAAAGAGGCTACACAGCTGACCATGCAGACTTGTGCCTTTACCCTCCAATAACGGAATTTTATGTTACGGAGTCCCTGGCGAACCCCCGCACATTTGCAGAATTTTGACTTTACGATGAATCCAAACCCTAGGGAGGTGTTTTGGGCTTTTCCGAGCAGCTGGAGGCCCCGGGGAAGAGCCAGGACATGATGGTTTTGAACACTTAAGTATTCAGCAGAATACTGGAGCTGGAGGGGTTAGCTCTGGGCCCTTTTTCTTAAGGCTGCTGCCCCCACGCCCATAAAGTTAATGTATGGAAGAACTTTAAAGTCCCATCACATAAAATGAAATATTTTATGATGAATTTGTCAATAATAACTCAAAGGATGTCAGATTACTGTCTGTAAAATTGTATTGTTTTTAACAACTGTTTTGCTCAATGAGTGGTTTAAAAAGTCAAAAATAAAAGTAAAAAAAGTAAAAAATCAATTGAGGAATATAAATTTGAAAAAAAAAAAGACTATGTTTATGATAAAAAGGGAGACAGATGTGTCCATCAACTCACTGATTGGGTGCAGTTTCTATAGTCGAACCAGCAGAGGGCGATACACACACTGTAATGGAGCTTTTCCAGACTGCAGCTTTGGCTAAATCTACCCTCTCTGCAGCAATTCAGTGGAACTGAAACTGTACATGTGCTGTGATCCAGTGTGGGGATGAGTGCACGAACTGTGCATGTGTGTATCCATCATCTCGCTAAGCTTTAGCCTTCTCCAGCTCACTGAGAGCTGGAAGCCGCAGCCTGACATTCACCAACAATGGCCGCGAAAGACAATGCAAACAAGATGCCTGGGATCATTTCCCTGTCCCCGTGTGCAACAGCTTGCAGAGCTCTTCCTCTCTCCACCCACCGCTCTCCGTACTCCAACACAAGACATCGCCTAAGGTGTGGATTTATGCAAGCACGCAGATCTCTTTCCAAGCAGCCTTTAACCAGATCATCCCACTTTCAGAGTGCCTTTGTATCTCAGCCCCGAATCAGACATGTTAACGCCAAGAGCAGAGGAGGGATTTTTTTTTTTTTTTTCAGGAAAGCCCTGCAATTACTTCAGGGTGATTTGAAGCTAAGTGCAGCACAAATATCCCAAGGGTTTTGTTTGAGTCAAACATCCATTTGGCTTAGTAATTTTATGGGTCAAATGCTCACCGGGGGAAGGGCGTGAAAACACCTTGCATAGTAATGTACCCTTGAGTAGTTCAATTATTCGCACGTGCGTGCTGGTTGCAGTGGTTCAACAAACTTGTGAAACGTTGTCATGCAAAATTAAAGCTGCTTTGTGTTTAATATGCGCTGAGTGAGTCACATTTCACAATGTAAAACTGAAACGATAGTGTAACTGAGGAAAAAAAAAATTACAGGTCAAAGCGAGATGGATACACGAATAACTTCAGATCTTAAGAAAACCCGCATTGACAGTAAAACTTTTGATAATTGCTTCCAAAAACAATTAGATCTGTTATGTAACGAAGCATGCGGAGCTGCTGTTACCTCGGCCTTCATTTACAATTTTTTCCAAGAACACAATGGTATTCAAAGTAAAACATTTGTTACCGTATGGCTTTGAGTCACTCCCGCCGCCCAGTCCTCCCACAACAAGCCAATATAGTCTCTTATAAGCCTTAACTTTTAACAAAATCAACTCCTACATCACACTTCCACAACTTTAAATAGCCGTGGTTAGCAGTTACAAAATAATTTCTGCCACGATAATACTTATAAAGGTCTACATACATGGCCGTGCTTGAACAGCGTTTGTTTTTTCCTGCTTGGCTTTCATCACCGTAAATGACTTCTCTTTTTATCTTTAAAGCATTTTTAATTATCACAGTGAAATGTCTTTTACACACTTCGTCCAAACAGGAAATTGTCAATATGTGTGCTGTGGTGCTTCAAGTGAAGCTTCCCAGCTAGCATATCCATTTGGGCCCCCCCTGAATTAAAAGTATTAAAAGTGGGGCTCCTTTAAGATCCTTTATTCTACTATTCCAGTCCTCATTCATATTGATCCAAGCACCTCAAGATTGTAATTCAGTTTCTTATATCGTTCAGTCTAAAATCCCTGTACTTTCTATGTGCTGCTGTGAGCACACTGCTACCTGCTCACTCTGCTGTTACTGGTAACGTAGCTAAATGGATCAGGCCCGTAACTGCCAGTCATGTGCCGCCGCACCTCACCTTTCCTTTTCTTTCAGATCCAGTGAACACCACTACAACAAGCGCCAACTTTTGAGTCACTGCAACCTGTGTTGGATGCACACTGATGACACGATGACGCTGCGTTTAGAGCCTGAAAAACGCTCGGGTTTTACTTTTGTCGCAGCTACGATTCATCATACTGTATGTTCACTTGCACAGTGTGATACACAGTTAATTAATGACTTACCCATTTCATGTCATAAAATGTAGCTTGCATTATTCTCATCTCATATCCTGCTTTAACTCTTTTAGAATGGATGAAAAATTTCTACTATCAGATACTTATAGTCTCAAGTTAACTAAAAGGTAGGCTGAGAACATTTTTTTTCCTGATCCAGCTTCTTCTGACCAGATGAGTAGTCCCAAATTCTCTCACTGATTAGTAATTGAAATTAAGTTTTCACTAAAAAATATTGCTGACAACAATGTGCATAACTATGCAATTAACAGTAGCGGATCCCATCTGCTACAGTTTAAGTACCGTAGCAAATACCTGCCTCCATCAGCAGGATTGTGCCCATTAAAATGCTTAAAGAAACAGCACATCCATCATGTGCGGCTGTACACAATGGGATATACCGTAGATTCATGTGCACGTTAGACGGCTGTTCCGCGTTTGGTTAAATGAGCTTTCTGCATGGAACTACAGTTTGCTGTTCAGTTACTTCTCCATTTGTTTCCCCCCAAATATGGAGATGTTGCAGCTCAGACATCGGCCAGTTGCTCTTGGAGTCTGCAACAGAGTGTGAAGTGTACATCTTATCCCTGGAGACATCTCTATGGGGACAAATGCTGTGGAGCTAATGCAGACCACAGGTGTATGCCAATGCAGCAGGCCAGTGTAGTTTTTTTTTTTTTGGTTTTTTTTTAGGCAGATATAATGCCCTTATATGCAGTGTTCTGTATTAATGATGCAATCTTTGCTCAGATGGATTGTAGCTCGGGGCGTATAGCTCGCAGAACTGCAAAAGTACATTTCAGGGAGACAGTTGAGAGTTTAAAAGCTGGAAATAGTTTGTGTAATAATCATGATGCTGTTGAAGGTGGGGGCAAAGCAGAACTGCAAGGAGGGAGGGAAGTATGGAGCCCCATTTGGGTCATAATTCAATGAATAAGTAAGTCTATTATTATGAATATCTCCCATTATTATGAAATGCATGTTTACTATTATGAAATATTTCCCATTATTATGATAATGGTTTCATTTTTCATAAGAATGATTTGTGTGTCAATCACAGCAGAGAGGGCGGAGCCATTTATGTGATTGGCTGCTCTTTCATTCAGGCATAAGCAACAGAACAGTGAATCGTCAAATCCGTTCAAAATAGTATCGCCTGGTAAATTATGATTTTCGATATTGTCTGCTAACCTGGTCAAGGTTTCCGGTAGCTCAGTCCAAGCTGCCATAGCTACAATCGGACTAGGAGCGCACCTTGATGACGCCACGGCCCGCTGCTAACAGGACCTCAAGGCCAAAACTAGTCGATGTCAGAGCCAGGGTTATTATAGTTAACGAAAACTAAGACTAAAACTAAAACTAGCAATGAAAAAATATTTCAGTTAACTGAAATAAAAAAAAAAACTACAATTAAAAAAAAAACGAAAACTAAATAAAAACTACAATGAAGGATGTAAAACTAACTAAAACTAAACTGAATTGTAGATAAATTCAGCTTCGTTTTCGTTTCGTTTTCTCCCTCGATTACTGCCATAGAGATTACTGCCTGTCCTGCAGCAGCCGCTATGCTACCCTCCCTCCAGAGAGGGGGCAGCGTAGCGGATATAGACCTTTTCGGGCCAGCCCCCCGGAAGTACCCCGTCCGCCATTGCTGGAGGGTGCTACAGAGCGACACTTTCACCGGCTCGCAGATTAACCAGTGTTGTTCTCTTTCTACAAATATGTATTTTTATAATGTCGAGTCGGTCGAGTGGGAATAATGTTCCGTCATAAACTGTGCCAACAATGGTGTGAAAATTCGACAATGGAAGAAGAAAGTATGCACGAAGACTGCCTTGTTTGCAGAACAAGAAGTTAGGAAGACGTGGGTGAAAAATATCAACAGAAAGAACTTTGTTCCAAATGAATACAGCTGGGTGAGTTTTCGTTAACATTCAATCTCGTACTACTCATAGTCTCGCTGAGAGTCCTGGACGATTCTGGCCAAAAGAACAGCAGTATGAGGCTACTGTAGCCCTCGGCACTAGCACAAGCCTATAAATGAATGAATAAATTAATGAATGAATGACTTAGGAGAATGATAAAATAAATTAAATATAACATTAACACATAGCCTAATTTACCGCTCGCGTTAACATTACAGCAGCATAATCTTTATGGCTTGTTGACGTTAGTTATAGCCAGCGTTCTACAGTTTTTAGTGTTTGATTATGGGAATAGATCATGCTATTTCAATAATCAATCATTAAAAACAGCGATAAACTACCTTCATCTGTAACTGGAGGCCACTGCCTAACATCATCAATCCAAGACATGTCTGTGTTATCCGTAACAGATCCTCCACGCTGCTGTGTTTGGGTGACTTGATGGAGCACCGCACCTCCCAGTTATGGCGGGGCCACTAGGGGGCGCATGTCCACAATTTTCAAGTCGAAAAGGTGTATAATCTGCTGCATACTGCAAGAAGAAGAAAAACTAAAACTAAGACTAAAACTAAATAAAAACTAAACTAAAACTACTAAATTACTTGTTGAACTAACTAAAACTAAACTGAAATAAAAAAGCAAACTGGAAAACTAAATAAAAATAAAAACTAAAGAAAATTTCAAAACTATAATAACCTTGGTCAGAGCGTAGAATGGAGAAGGATCAGCCAATGAGCGTGCAGGTCAACCACTGGTCCCGCCCAGTGGCAAAATGTCATTATTATGTAAAAGCTCATTCTTATGAAAAAGGAAGCTATTATGTATGTAAAAACTCATTCTTAGATTAAAAAACAAAAACTATCCTGCATTATGCATTAAACTAAGATTAAAGAATAATAAAAAATATTTCATAATAATTACATTTTTTTTCACAATAATGGGAAATATTCCATAATAGTACACATATTTCATAATAATGGATATGTATTTCATAATAATAAATGCCTGTATTTCATAATAATAGACTCATTTATTCATTGAATTATGACACAAACAGGGCTCCATAGGGAAGAAATGAAATTCAAGCAAAAGAATCAATGTTGATTTTGACAGCCAGAATATCATAGTCAATTTAATTCATTTCAGGCAATTCAAGAACTTTGGAATATAGAAAGAAGAAGCGACAGACTCTTCTTTCTGGTATTTTAAAGCGAACGAATACATGGTAATTTTTTTTCTAACCTATTTAGTGGCTTGAGCACATAGCATGGTGGGTTATGCATCCACGTCTGCAGATCTCACAGCTGTAAACACGGCAGTGCGCGGCGGACGTGCATCTCCGGCTCCTCCCCTTCCAGCATGTGTGAGATCCATCTCCTGCAGACTGCCAAAGCTCCGGGTGATGCACTTCAAAGCGCTCAGAGAACTAGTTAGACAGAAAGTGAAACAGGGGGGAATCGGCTTCTCTATTCTAATCAGCCTGGCGGATGAGAAGGCGCAGCTTGTGAGAGCTACACAAGAAAAAAAAAAAAAAAGGAAAAACATATTGAAGGATTTTAGCCCCTGATGGATACCTTGCAGCTACTAAAACTTGCCAGTGTTGCTACATTTTGAATACCCATGAAGCATGATAAGCAGATGATATGACAGTTTACAGAGAGAAAAAAAAAAGTGGTAAAAGCTTTAATGCTGGAAAACATGGGCTAACTTTTGGGTTTATTTGCCATCTCCCCTCCTGCTTTGATGCCTTTGAAGGGAGGCAGCTAGCCGCTAGTCTTGGTTATTCTCCAAACACAGACGTCTGTGAGTTTGGAAACTGGAAAAACTTCAAGTTTTGAAAGCCACAGTGTACTGAGGGAAGTCCTTCATCCTGCTTTCCCCATCTCCCCTGATATGTTCACTGTTGTTTCGAGTGAGAAAATTTGACGCAGTGAAAGTTTGAAAAAGGTAAAAATAAAATGAAATAAACCTCACATGGGAGACCAACTTTAGTTGGAGTGTTTTGTTTTGTTTTTTTAAAAAGAACAAATTTGAACTTGGCTCTTATGATATACTTGCTTCTTTGGTTAGGTTTAAACATCTAAACCACAACATATTTAGGCTTTAAAATACCACAGGCCAAATGCAACCCAAAAAAAAAAAAAAAACATACTGTATGAGACCAAATCAAAGATTCTGTGGCAGTGGAATATCAACAATAGAAAGTACTACAGCTAGTTACTTGGTGATATTTGCCTCCAGAAGATGAAATTTTGCCCTGGTTTCTATACAAAAAGGACGAGAGAAAAAAAAATTCCTTGTTGCCACATAGTTGCACATGCCTGCTGAAAAACCAAACCATCTCCCAGTGGGACTTTAGGCACAGGCAAAACTGACAATTTATGGATGTTGAAATATCAGTGGAGGAATGTAAAAACGCTTGTCAAGCTGATCTGGAACATTAATCAAGAATCCAAGCCTTCATTCTCTTTAACAGTTCCTTACATTTGTAATTCAGAGACATTAATCCTTCATCATCTTCAGTAAACACTCTGCTGAGCATGTTCCCCTGCCAGAGGGAGTATCTGTCAGCAGGTGTGCATAATTGAGCAAAACACCTGTGCAGGTTGATGACAACGTTCAGAGCATGTGTGGTCGGCAAAAAAGAAAAAAACACATGATTTTTGTTTTCTGTTCGCATTTATGTCATGTGGCCACACATCAGATAAACATAATCCTGGACCACACACTAAAATGATTCGGATCTGAAAAAAATCAAAATTCCTATTTTTTTTTTTTTTTCCATCCTCACACACAGACACAAAATCAAAAATGGAAAAAAATAAATGATGGGGGTAGTGTGTGTAAACCTAGGCTAATGTTGTCCACCAACATCTTATATGAACACAATCTTTCTTCAGAATCACTCCAATATCACACTATCACAGTAAAGTATAAAATCCATTGGACTTGATGGGAAACAAATATGTAACATAACTTCTGTTGGGTTAGGTTTAGGAATTTAAAGCCCAACCAAAAAGACTTTAAGGTATTTCAGTTTGCTGTGATAACTAATGGTAACACTTAATGGGTGGTTAATGCTTCTACGTTAAACTGATGAAAGCGTGGCAGGGGGTCCTTACTCTGTAACCTTCACTGTGGGCTGACGAGTGCCTCTTCAGAAAAGTAACGACGCATCAGGTTGACACTAGGGGTGCAACGGTACAGGTGGCTCATGGTACGGTCCGTACCGCGGTTTTTGTGTCACGGTTTCGGTATGGATTCGGTAGTTTCAGACCACCCGCTACCCTAAACAAGCGATTGCGAGATAAGATACCGAGTTTGCGGAAAGCGCAACTCACATGTCGGCGCGTAAAAGAGCACTTCCAAATGGAATAAATGTGCAGCTCTGGCAGCTCTCATTCAGATGTCGGCTGTGGAGGAAACCAAGGAGATCTCTGTCTCTGGGGTCAAGCTGTAAAAGGTTGGATGCGGGAATTTATTTCCGATATGTCTGAAACTGTTGGCGGTCGAGGAGGGACAGGAACATTAACTGTTCGTGATCTTTAACTGCGCATCCAATGATTCGTTCTGCAGTATTTTGTGCACCGAGACGCACAACTGGTAACAACTGGATCTTATGCAGGTAAAATCCGGGTTTAGGGAGGTGGAAGATTGCGTTCTGTTAACTTAACGGTGTATTCAACAGCAAAACCAAAATGCTCCCACACCGGTGATTAAAAAAAGTTCTTCACAATTTCTCCGCTACCGCTGGCCATGCCTGCTTGGTTTTTTTTTTTCTTTTTCTGCATGTATGAGCTGCAGCCAACCGGCCAAAGTGTGATAGGCTGGTCACTGTGAGTGAGCGGAGGCGAGTGGACATTGACATGCAGTGGCGGCCTGTTGGCCTGTTGCCTAAAAGGCACGCACGCTCACGTGCAAGTCAAATGCAAAGTTACTGAAACATAAATACCGCGGGACATAAAAACGTCCCGTGTCCCGTGCAGGTCGTACCGAACCGTACCGTATTTTACCGAGTACCGTTGCATCCCTAGTTGACACAGACTTCTTTTTAGTTGTTTTCATGCTTGGTAGAACGAGAGATTGCTGCCATGGCAGTAAAAAAATGCTGTTGCTCATTATTTATCAGATGCAACTCTGAGGATATGTTTTACTTGCTTAATTGCTACATATAGGAAATAAACAAAGCTCAGCAGTGTGTCAAGTGTTTGGTGGTTGTAATTACAGAGTGACACAACAGCAACACTAACAATGATGTTGGTCCTAGTTGCTATATAAAGCCATAAATCATGCTTAAATCTCAAAAAGCACACATTGTATCCATCCCTGCAAGAGTATTTGTCCTTGGTTAAAGTTTTCCATGAGCTGAGCATTTCTGACATGTATTAATAGTGATGGTGAAGCATAAAGAATGTGCCTTATGAGATGCCCAAGGAGGTCGATTAAATCGAAAAACCCATATGAGTTTAAGCTTCCCATCACCTGCCATCTTTAAGCACCGCGGATTAAGAGTTTTGATTTTCTTGCATCTCATCATAGTAAAACACGCACCACTTCCCATCCTTTGATGCCCCCGTGGACCTTATAAATTAATGCAAGGCAACCAGATTCAAATTGGATGCTCAATTTTCCCTTCAGTTCCAGAATAGAACAGGTGGATAATCACCAGCGCCCTACAAAAGCTGGCTCTGTCTCTCTAATGATCGAATCTATGTGGAGGCCATTAGGCTGCTCTTCCACTGAAACGCCATCAAAAATCTTGTCAGAGGAACCTGGATATGATGATTCAATTACGGTGGTCAGATATGTTGAAGGCTGTAATGATGCTGAATCTGTACCTAAGTGGGGGGCGTGGGGTGCCAATGTCAATCACGGAGCCAAGATCAGGAAACTGGGCAGTATTTAGATACAAACAGATGGAAAAGGAATATGAATTTCCTCGTGAACATCGTAATAATAAGACTATTTAGATTCTGATTGCTTCAAAATGGGGATGGAAATGACGAAGGGGAAGCGAGTACAGAGGAATACTGGAAGCAGGAAAGGGAATAGTTGTCTTTTTCTGCCATTCATGCATATTTGTTGAACTACAAAAGATGGAAATGTGCAAACCTTTTCTGTTCTTTTCAAATCATGCCTATATGTGCAGATGGATTTTATGCAAACAACCAAGATTATGGATTTTTAAACTGAATGAACATCTTTGAGTTTGATAAGATGTACTTAGTGGTTAAATGAATTACTTAAAACTGAGAGTAACAAAAAACAGTATTTTTACTGTTGAGGTTTATGAAGCTGTAAAGATTTTTTTCCACACCCAGTGAAACTGCTTTTACTCTACTTTAATGCAAACTAGAATTCATAAGAGACTTGGGAGTCTGAGCCATGTTAGCAGCTTTAGCTTGCAGTCCTTTGGGGACTAAGTGAGAACTTCAATTTTGATCTAGACGAAAAGTCAACATAGCCAAAGTCAGAGTAATCTGTCCTATAGGAGCCATGCATGTCTGCGAAAGCAGCCGAGCCGATCGAGACGAGATTTGTCACATCTTTTATTAGGAAAATGGGAAAAAAAGTCTGATTCTGCAGTAGTGAAAAGTCAAAACTTGCTGTCTCACCTAATGTGACAGACTCTGTCTTGCACAGAACCTTCTGAGAAGTTGTCTGAAAAAGGGCTGGCACCATCTGTAGCTGTCAATCATTAGCTAACTTTCTCAAATCGGATCAACGGTTTGGAGGTAGAATCAACCCGAAACCAGTTAGAATCCAACAGAAGCCAGTCAGGAGAAGAAGAAGAAGAGGAAACTGTTGTCAAAAACCCACTCAAGTACAAGATGGTGAAGGTTCAAAAGACAACTGATGCGCAGCCATAAATGATGATCTTGGAGTTTGGGAAGATGTATAATCTTGTGATTGAGGCCTAATGAATCCCACAAGGATCCATTGGCAGTTGCGGGTCTGCAGGTCTGTTCTTGCAGTTAACTCAGTTAACTCTGCTCTAACATGTATGACATCATCTTATGGGCGCATCATCTCAGGGTTTGGACCTCTGCCAGGCCGGCCATGTGTCAAGGAGGAGTCAGAGTCCTGACACCGTATAAATGGTGCATCAACCAGACTAGTAGTATGATTCTCGCTTGGGGTGCGAGAGAGGTTCATTTCCCAGACGAGCCCCCAATTGTCACAACCCGGCTCTAAGACCGTGACAAAAATGAGGGAGGCACCACAATACCGTCGGTACCGAATATATATATTTATTGAAAGAACAGTCGCAACACCACAACACAGCCAAAACGCTCTGCCAGTCACAGTCTGGTCAACTGGGCCCACAGCCCAACCGCAGAGCCTCAGCCTGGTCACAGCCCCCTGCAACAGTCTGGAAATGGCCTTCTTAATTGGAGCAGAACCATTGAGCCCAGGTGTGTCTCCTCAGGCTGACGACTCTCCACCTGCAACAGAAAGAAACCAAAAACAACCAACACCACGACCTGGTGTACAGGTGGAGGAGTCGTCACAATATACAGTGGATAAAGCCACCTTGATTATATAGCATCATATAATAATAAAAATTTTAAGGCAAGGCCTTCTCCTGCTGGTACTCATGTTTCCATGAATTTTACTCCTACCTTGTCACTGATCAGGTTTAAACACTGATGCCAGAAGGAGTGGACACACTCCATTGTCTCTGCAGCACCCAAGACGATTTAATGCTTAGCTTGCCAAGAAAAACCCTTAATTGGAGGTAAATCGGTGATCAGTTGGCACTCGTCAACGTGTGAATTACTCAAAGAAAAAGTCATCAGCACATTGCTGGTATCAGGCATATCTAGCACGCCACAAATCTGGACCTGTTGGCGACTTGGGTAAGGTCGCCATGAAGCAAGGGGGAGATGCTGTGAAACAATTAACAAGGAGGGAACAACAAAATAACCAGAAAATGGCAACAAATTTAGGAAAAGAAAGGAAATACACCCCATGGAATGTTGCAACATCCATGATGATCATCGCCAAGCTCAATATCAAGAACCCTTGACCTGTGGCGAAATCTGACAACTGGCATGTGCCAATCGATTGAAAGAAGCTCGTCCATCCATTAGAAGGATACCACAGGTACCTGTTAACCAGCGTTTCCCAATCCTGGTCTTCGGGACCCCCTATCTTGAATGCTGTAAATGCTTCCCCGCTCCGTCAGGCACACCTGGCTCAGATTAATGATCGATGGCGAGCCGATGAGGTGTTCTTTTCATTTGAAAACAGGTGTGTTGGAGCAGGGAAACATCTAAACACATGAAGCAGGTCCCATGGACCAGGACTGGGAAACGCTTCTGTAAGGAAATGCAAAACCACACTGTTAAGGAACCAAAAGGCAAGCTCATTACACTGATGGGAGGTTGCGCAGAGCTCAAAATGACACAATTCAGACCTGGACAGGAAATTAACACCAGTATGTCTGCGGCCCATTGTATCCCTTTATGAAAAACTGTCAGGTAAATTCAGTATGTGACTGTGGAGCCCTGTGATGATGAACAGCCATTGAAAGACTTGCTGGTTGTTTCAGCATCAGCTTCTGCCCATCAGATAGCGTGCACTATCAGATTAATATATACTGCAAATTTTGCTGAGAAAAGGGGGCAAAGACTTGTTTAATTATCCGCTGTATCTTCAACAAGATTAGGCAGTGTATTGTGTCAACTTTCGTATCTAACCCACTTCACGGCACAGATAGAAAAGAAAGATGAAAGCTGAAAAAAATGTATTAATTTTTTTTTTTTCGGTCTCCCTTGATGCACTTTGCCGGCCCTCAAATTCATATTTACAGTCACATTACCCCCCCACCCCCCCCACCTCCACCTCCTGTTCTCCTGACCCACCTCCACCCCCCCCCCCCACCCCTCATTCTAAACCCCCGGCTCGTCTCAGAGGGATCAATTGTACTGCAAATTCAATGAATTCTTTGGCAGCGCCTGTATTTCCTCAGAGACGGCACTGGATGCTCTTGAGCTCTGAGTGAAAAGGCGATGGGAAAGGGAAGATGGGCCGAGACAAGCGAGCGAGGGGGTGGAGAGAGAGGCAGGGAGAGAGGATAGGGCACCTCTGAGGTCTCGGCGTATTTAGCGGTGGGCCCTGACGAACCTTGGCAAAAGATGGGTACTGCATCGTGGAGTCTAAATGAAAAAGGTGCCAGACGGAAATGAAAGGGGGAAGGAGGGGGGATGAGATCAGGAAATACAATACACATACCTTGATGCCAAAAACAGATAATAAAAAAGGGGGGAAAAAAAGGAAAACAGGCTGATGAAGCAGTACTTTTATTTTGTTTGACAGAGGGGTGTGTCTGGCTCGTTATCCTTTCGGAAGTGTTCCTGGCATTACGCTGACGACGACGACATTACTCGTTTGGTCCGGTGAATAGTTTCTCTCTACGTTTATCCCCGCCCTCCTCCACCTCTCATCACCTTTCAAAATCTTTTCCGTCGCAAAACTGGAGAGGCAAGACCTTAACATGCAAAATCAGAGAGAGCCAGAGTTATTTGTTATTCATGCTGACTTGTAAATTAAAAGTTCCACTCGCATCCGCAACAAAGAACAAAGCTAATAGGATTGATATGAGAATAATGTGTGTAAATATCAAGCATTAGTATTGATTTTATTCATGCATTCTGTAAAAAAAAAAGGACATCATTACGGTTAATTAATTTATAGTTGGCTAAATACATTATGTATCTTTTCCAATATAGAACAAAAGAAAAGATGGCATTTGAAAAACATGCCTCTGAATTCTTCACGGCTGTGCAACAACAGTGCATGCTCTTCTTTTGAAATTATATGTGCATTTTCTTTCCCAGGAGGTCTTCCAAAGTGGAAATGCAAAGTAATAGGATGAAGTACATCATGTTTACCATAAGGATCTTCCAGCACGCTAATGAGTGAAAGACCAGGCAGATCAAGAACACTGAACTGGCTTCCAGTTTAAAAGTGTTTAATACATTAACGGCACGAGTGAACAAAAATAGTGGAACAGAAAATGAAAGGGTTTTTTGTTGGTATATTGAAACGCGGTATCCTTAGATGTCTTTCCGAGCAACACAAAAAGGAATGCAGAATTAGATGCCTGATTTAAACTCCTACTCGATGAAAAAAAACAAGACATTCGCTCTTTAGATCTAAGGATTCAGATAACAAAGGAGATGTGGTCAACGAGATCACAAGCCGGCTGAGCACCCATCAGACGCTGACAGCGGCGGTCCAGGTGATATGTGTTTGAAGTACATGAAAAGTGACAATTCCGTTTTCACTTTATGCCGAGTTCTTCACATGGGACACTTGATTAAGCTGTCCATCAGCCAAGAAGACAGGTCTCAGGTTTCAACAGTAAAAGAGCTGTTTTTTTTTCTTTTACAGCTCAGTTGTCAGAGTAAAAGATTGACATTTTTGGTTCAAAGAAAGCCCCATTAACCCTTGTCGCAATGTTTCCTCTTCCAAAAGAATCCTGTCTCAATCCCACATCCTTATGTAGGAACGTTCGGATGAATCCTCTCAGGAGCGGTATTAATTATCAACGTTTGACTGATGTTTTAAAAATAGGGGTGTCAAACTCAACCAGAGAGGTTGATATCGAACAACCGAGTTGTTGGTTAAAAATGGCATCAGGTCACCGTGACCTGTTTCTCAGTATCTAATGTAGAATACCTACTCCATGTGGGATATTGCTCAGGTGCCATGGCATGATTTTTTGAGGCACTAGCTGAGATGAATTTAGCTCAAGGTTCAACGTATTGATAACAAGTTGTTAAAATGACTGCATGTTCCTTTGATTCATTGTCTTTTGCTGACAACGGCTGTCTGTGCTGTATGTGAGTTACCTGACCCTCTGCTTGTATACAAATGGAGAAGTAAAATCCACTCTGCACCCTGTTTCGATTGTCAAGTGGTTTGTTAAAGTGTTGTACAATTGCCTCACTAGAACTCACTAATTATTGGTAAACTAATATACATCATATATTAACCTCCTCCGCCAAGGAGATAATGTTTTTGCTGGCGTTTATCTGTCTGTGTACAAGATAACTCAAAAATTTATGGATGGATTTTGATGAAATTTTCAGGAGTTGTCAGAAATGTGAAAAGGAAGAACTGATTTCATTTTGGGTGTGATCCATAAGAAATTCTGGATTCTGGATCACTTTCAAATTTTTGATAACGTTGCAGTCATTGGGGACGAAAATTTTGTTTCTCAATATCTCCGTCAATTATTGCCCAAAACTCATGAAATTTCACTCAGGGATTGACAATGGGAACCTCTATTAACTTTCAAAGGCTGATCCAGATCTGATCCAGAACGCGGATTTTATCACAATCTGTAAATCGCTATATGGAGGAATTGTTGCACTTGGCGGAGGTCTGTGCTCTCTCAGTGCTTTTCTAGTTAGTAATATTTTTGCAACATGAGTCCAGGTAAAAAGGTCAGACTGGGTCAAGATTTATTAAAGAAAATATTAGAAAAAAACTTTTTTAAAGAAAACATTTCAGATGTATTTTGTCACACTGTAACTTGTCAACAAAGCAAAAAAAAAAAAACAAACAGTATCTTAAGTGCTGATAAATGTGGAGCATCGGCCCATCACTGCAGCAAAAGTTCTGCCCAACTTAAAAATGAAGACGAAGTAGCCGCTGGAAATACAAAGAGGAACAAACCTACGAAGCTAACTGATCGGTTAGCTCATGGTCCACGCTGATGTGATGTGGACCTACAGCTATACGTCCCATAAAGTGAGGTATAGCTGAGTCAAGACATTTCCATCCGAATTCTCTCCACGTATGAGTTAGTACATCTCCAACGAGAGCTGCTGAGAGATGCTGTAATCCTGGTGCCATGAAGCACTTACAGTCTAGATACTTACAGTCAATATCGGGCCGATAATATAGGCCCGATATTGGCATAAAAATGTAATATCGGTAAATATCGGTATCGTTTTTTTTTTTTTTTTTCACAGACAATGTGTTAATTCCACGACAGGAGATATGTGATGTTACCTAAAATTAGTTTTGAGGAAAAATAGCCCGCATATATCGGTATCGGTAGATATCGGTATCGGAAATTGAGAGTTGGACAATATCGGCATATCGGCAAAAAAGCCAATATCGGACATCCCTAATTAATTTAGAAAGTTAATCCTCAGTGTTTGTATTCTGTGACATCTTTAACATTATTGAAATTATTATTTAAAAGAAAATAAAATCAATTTCTCACTACCTTGAAATATTAAATATCCAGTGTCTTTCCACAGGTCCACTGGAGGCTAAAGATTTAGGAGAAGCAGTGACACTCCTCATTCTGTGAGGAACAATTATGGGTTTGAAAGGCAATCTTCTGTGCAAAACAATTTCCCAATCTTCAAAAAAGAAACTTTAAATACACAACATTTTTAAATTAATTCGGCTGAAAAACACCATGCCGTCTGAAGATATGGCTGCTTATTGGTGTTCTTATCAGAGCGAGCAGCCTCTCTCCCACTGCAAGCCTTGTAGTTCCTGCTCTAAATGTTTTATTTTTATTTTTTTGAGACATCCACCCGTTTGTTTGTGTGCATGGGAGTCTCTTTTGGAGAGAGCAAAGTGCTCGTTGTTCTTCCTCTGAATAAACACGGGGAGATTCAGTGGAGATATCCGAGTCCATATAGGCTGGTTTTTAACTCATTATTGGGATTTATGAGCTCTTTTACCGACTCCAAGTCAGACTGAGTCTGCTAATCTACAGCACTCACCTAAGAGTCATCCATCCAAGAGTTTATGGAGTTGTGCATGAGATCTTTCAACTGGAAGAAGAAAAACAACCCTTTTTTGGATTTGGGTTTTGCGAACAGACTTGGTTTTATATGCGGAGCCTCATTAAAAATTAATCTACCTCTGACTGTGGTGTTTTTGTTGTGATTATCAAACCAATAAAAGCCGGCTCGTTCTTATTGTCTGATGAAAAAAAACAAGTGCAAATGGCGCTACCATTTTTTTTCAAGGCATTTGTGAATTGAGAAAGTTATGTAACTCTGATTCAAAAAAAGCCTTTTAAACCATAGGCTCTATAAAAAAGAAGTGGACAAACCGTCTGTGGTGTCACCTACAAGGCTTTTTTTAAAGATCTATCGGGGATGCTATATTGGAATTAACTGGAAAAGATCACTCAGCAGAATGCTGAAACAGCTAACAACTTGGCCGCTTAGGACACAAGACCGATGGCACCTTCTCCAAATTCTGCCAATTGCATGCCGAGTTGGCTACCTGTTGTGGAAAGGCGTTGTTAACGTGGAAAGGCTTTGAAATGGGGAAAAATGAAAGTTTCTCAACCAGGACCCAGCTGTTCTGGCTGCTGCAAGAGGTAGAAGCCAATGAGCTAGAGCAGTGATTCCCAAAGTGTGGGCCGCGGCCCCCTGGTGGGCCGTCGCGGTACTGCAGGTGGGCCGTGAGGTCATTAAAATTAAACAAATATGTTTTAAATCCTCAATCTTTTCTAAATATGTTTTTAATTACTGTAAAATATTAACAACATGATTTAAAAACATTAAGAAGTTACAAAACAGACCAGTTAAGTAATATTCTACCGTCATCTTAACTTAATATGACAAGTGTCACCTTATTTGTTGACCCCTTACATTAATGTCAGAACATAGCTTCTAGTCCTGAATGTTGATCACAGTTGTGATTACAGGTTCGGTGGGCCGTGGAGATTTTTCACATTTCAAATTGGGCCTTGGTGTTCTGAAGTTTGGGAATGGCTGAGCTAAAGGCTGTCCAGCTGGCATTCTCTGGTTAGCAGCCTTGAACTGTAGGCGAAGATAGCTGCTTTGCTAAGCTCAGCCCCTTAACCTTTCGTGGCCAAATCAGATCAGACTGCAGCATAATAAACACAATTAACAGCACAATAACTCATATCTTTAAAGTCTGGTCTCTTTTAACCCGTAATTCACGGTTCTACAGAAACTAAATGATGGCTAATGGAATCAATTTAGGCAAAGGGTTTTTGTTTGACAATTGTTTTGGTGCCAGCCTCTAGTGGTCATTCGAGGAACTGCACTGTCAGTTTGTTCTAAACACCATAAGAACAGCACATAACAACCGGGCCTCTCGAGAGTAGAAAATAAAGATAAAATCAATCTTGAAGATGGACTTTCATTTAATTAATTTATGTTAAAAGACCAAACAGATTCTTGCATTAAATTTACCAAATTATTACTTGCACCATTGTGGCTGCTTTACTGTACATTTTATCCAAATTATGTGCGAGAATTGCATCATACATGGAGGGAAATGAGCAAGTTGAAACTATGTTGAATTATATATAAAAGTGGGATGATCAAAGAAGTACACAATGTTAAGTCACCTCAGAGCGCCTGGAGACGGGGCAGAGTTAGTTAAACTGATTTTCGCGCATCAGAAAATATCAAAGGCGTGCTTCCGTGCAGAAATCGGATCAGCGGAGGAAGCTGCGCCTGTGAAAGCTGATGCTACACAAAGCCAGGCGGCTGTGACAAATGAAGGAGCCCACGCTCAGCTGGTCAGCCGGGTGTGATACATGAACCTCATTGTACAGAAGAGGCAACAACATTCATTGCCGATTTAATGGCGTGTTTAATTAGATTTTAATCATATTTTGTTTCAGCCCCTTTGCTATCTGAGGAGCAAACCTGAATGCCCGGAGGAGTCCGGCTCAGATCACTTGTGTGATTCTAATAAGTATGACGGATCGCATTGTGAAGGTGAGCAATCAAGTCAACACTTGAAAACCTATAAACTGACGCCAAACGGCTGCGTTGCTCCAATGTTTTCCCCCCAAACCCTCCACAGGTGACGGAGCAGCGTGCATTTTTAATTTTCTTTTGTCTCCAGGATGTATAACACAAGGCAAGGTGTTGAAATGAGATAAACATCCTCCCCCTGAGGTAATTACAAATTCTCCTTTGAGGTCTGGGTCACTTCTCCAAACTTTCACAGGACTTAAAATAACCCCATCCTCCTCCCCCCCAACCTCATCTAAAATAAAAAAACTTTTTTTTTTTTTTTTTTTACTTTGGCTCAGCCCGTCCTTTTCTCATAGTGGTTGTTAACTCCCCAAAGTCACTTTCCCTGTCTGTCTTAAAAACGGCGTTAGCGGAATCGTTTCCACCTCATTTCCTAGGCAACCTCTGAAACCAACTCCTGTGTCAGGCCAACCTGTGCTGACAACCCCCTGCAGGAACGAACGCACACACACACACACACACACACACACACACACACAGTTGACACATGCAGTTTGATATCCAGCTCGGCTTGGATCTCCCTCACTTCTCAAATCTTGACTGACTAGCTTCTGCTCACATCTCTCCAGCCCTCCAGGGTCATTTACGCCACGGAAAGAAGAAAGAGGATGGCCAAAAGATGGATCAGGGGAGGAAAAAAAAAGGCTAATAAAGGAGGGAACGAGTATGAGAAGCAGTCTCATGTCTGGGTGTCAAAGAACCTACTCATTCGTGAACCTGAAAACCTTCTTTTTTTTCCCCCTCTTCCCCTTTTCTTCTCCTCTTCCCTTCTCCTCTTCCCTCTGGTTTCCTTGTTATTTCAGAAGTCTCCCCCCCAGGACTTTGTCATTAAATTAATTCTATAGATCAAAGCCGGACGTCAGCTGGAAAATAAAGTGTTTGCCAACCTTGGAACCAGGGTCGCAAACAGAGACGTTTCATATGGAAATTGTGGAAAATTAAGGGAAGTTATATTTAAATTGTTTGATCAGTTCAGAGCTACTTTTGCATCCTTGAAAACAAGAACTCATTGGTGTTTTTGTTACTGCACTTTCATTGGGTCTCATGAACTCATGAAGGTGTCCTGGAGCCACTTCTGCCTCGTCTTTAGGATGTGAACCTGAAGAAAGCAAATGGTAAATTGTCCACAATTTATATTTAAACTTGGGTGTATAAGTGTATTGCAAGCAGTATTGGGTTCTGTGTCATGTGCAGAAGAGCTTGTTGGAGGGTGACTTGCACCCAGATTTTGTGCTAAAGAGGAGTATCGTGCCAAAAGGTTTCCGTATTTTCCGGACTATAAGCCGCTACTTTTGTCCCACGCTTTAACCATGAGGTTTATACAGAGATGCGGCTTTTCTATGAATTTTTCTTCAGCCCTCAGGGGGCGCTATAGCAGGAAGTGCAAAAACCAAACAACAAACCAAGTAGTTAAAGGCTATTCTGTTTTTGTTAAGTAGCCCATGTTGGCTATGCTAGTCTACGGTCATTTTGTGAGCATCAGTATCTATTATTATTGGACAAACTCATTAATCCAGGTGTGTCTCTGATCATTGTAGCTACTCAGACACACCTGGATTTATCAGTTTGTCCAGTCAGTTTGTTGGTTCCCCAGTGGATTTCAGGGTTCTGAGCGGACCCGCCACAGAGGTAAGGTTTTAATCGCTGATGCGGACCGGACAGTGTGGAACCAGCAGGTCTGGGATCTGGCTCCAAAGCGGATCCGGCACTGAGTGCAGGTGAACTCCAATACGGGTCCGTTTCGCGGGTCTGTTCCAGATGTCTTTGCTGTGTGGGGTGGTTTCAGTACACAGGAGGAGGAAAAATCGGTTCAGGTATATGAATAAACACTTATGGTACAAAATCTTTCGATGTAAATATCTTATTTCTCAGCCCGGATACCGGCAGCTTATGGTGAGGCTTATATGTGACAAAATATATATTTAGTTTATATTTTAATGGGTGCGGCTTATAGTCCAGAAAATACGTATCGTTTATATCCATCTTGTTCTAAACAGTTGGAACAAATGTTTCCTTGAAGGACTCCAGAATTTGGCACCTACCAAATTAAATTTTTCCCCTACAAGAGCCGTCTCCTCCAGCAGGTCAGCAGTGGGCTCCTCTACATTTTTTTCCTAAAAATAATCTTTATTTGGTCTTCAGGCTCCACAAAAAGAAATCTGATGGCAGACAGATCCGTGAGAAGCAGTCCCCTTCCACAGAGATCCAACCCTACAACCCAGGAGGCCCAGAAGAATCTACTGACAACATTCTGGTACCAGATACTCCAGGACACCCTCAGATGTTCTTTATCCAGAACCTGACTGGTCAGAGCTCTCGGACATTATTAATTTTTAAAAACAACCATATATGAATGGTAATAATCTGGCTTTTTCTTTTTTTTTTTTTATAAGTTTTTATATATTTGTGCAATTTGATTTTGAAGATGACCTATAGAATCAAGCTAGTTGCTTATTAATAAGTGGGTCAAGGATCATAGAGACTTTGTCATTGAGCCAGCGTCCCAGCACAATGAAATTACATTCCAGTACATCGTCCAAGAGAACATACAAGAAACAGACAAACATAGTAGGACATGGGTCAACGGTGCACTGAGGCTGCGGCCAGGCGACTAACGCTGGCTTAGTGCAGTCCTTCTCAAATAGTGGGGTGCCACCCTTTTGGGGGGCGCAGTGCAATGCCAGGGGGGCATGTGTGACCGTGGGAAACAAGTCTTTTTTTTTTTTGGCCGTACTGGAATGAAGTGTAATTGCACATATACTCCAGTAGGGGGCAGTGGTGCTCTCATTATCACACTGTGTGCAGGGAGTATTAGCTTTATTGTGTTGTTTGATGATGATGCTGATGTAGCGCTTAGCTTCACTGTGACTACGGTGAGATTGATGCACTTTAAATCTAAAAAAACAATGGTAATAAAGTCGTTCTTTGTTATAAGTTGATGTATATTTCTTTCTTTTTTGTTTCTCTTAATGTTAATAAAGGATACAGTGTTATGCAGAGGTGTACTTATATCAATTTAATAGACAAATGATACTATTTATAGTTGCGGTGGAGAGTGGGGGGAGGGGTGCGCAAAATATTTTCTTCTTCCTGGGGGGGGTGCAGCATAAAATAATTGCGAAGCACTGCCTTAGTGAGTAGTCATAATGTCATGCTTGATTGGTAAAATAGCTTATGTCTTCAGAAATGGGGAAAAACAAAAATTAAATTGGAAATAAATATCATTTCAAGCCTTAATCCAAGAAACCTGTGACTGAATTTGTTGCAAAAGGGGCTTTTAAAAATATGCAACTCTTCTTATTTCTTGTTTATTTCACTGGTGGAAATATTTTGTTCCTTTTTAAAAAAGGAGTAGAAATGTGATGATTAAATAAAAAAAAAAAACCCAAACAAGAGCTACTTTCATTTTAGGTTTCAAGGAAACAAAAGAACTAAAAACATATGAGATGAGTACTTTTGCATGCCAAACACAATGTTGAGATAACTAGCGCTTATCAAACCAAGGTGTAATTGAGCCCTGGAAGCACACAATTCATTCAGATGCAGTAAAAGCAGAGTTTCTTCACCATATTAATCACAAGGAGGTTTTTACCTTGTGGCTTCTCTACCTTTTTAAGCCTTCACAGTGAGTTCTGTCCTGATAGCATCGATTTAGAACATTTTATTTGTCCTCCAGAAAGCTTGCCTTGACATGATTCTATCTTGAGCTTCATGACAGTGTGAGCGTGGGCTATATTTAGACAAGCCTCTATAAATCATGTCCAATCAAATGCTTTTGTCCCAAGTGAACTGCAGTCACTTTCTGGAGATGTTATGAGGATTTACTGATGATTTAAGGGAACAGGATACGCCTCAGCTCAACTGGGAGAGTCATGAAGTGGCTCAAGTATTTCTGTCCAGATATACTTTACCTTCAAATGACCGAAGAAATTTAGATTTTTCTCCAAGAACAGGGAATGTATTGTGTCCAATATAGTTCCTTGTTTCCTTTCCTTAAGCAACCCGGTCCATAAAAATTTAAAGACTAAGCATTCAAGACATGAGAAAAAAGAAAAAAACAAGCAAAATAAAATATATTTTTGGGAGCAACACTGAGACAAAGGACAACATGGAAGGCAAAGACTTGGAGTGGGTGAAGGAAGAGGGGAGAAAGAGAAAGACACTTTTCTTGACACTGTGAACAAAAAGATGTCTGGTTTTTACCAGCTGAGGTTTAATGAGGGTGAATGAGGGAGTTGGCGGCAGGTGTGGCGGGTCGAGCGGGATCAAATGAGTGGAAGGAGAAAGGCTTTGGGTCACGAGAGAACCGCTGTGTCCCTGAAACAGATCTCACAGAGTCCATCTCTGATTCGTAATGGGTTTTCTTACAGTGTTGCTTAGAAATATAGACATTTCAACATTTTCTAGCCAAAAAAGAAAAAGGTGGAGAAAAAGAAAAAGAATGTACATTTCCAATCATAAAAGAAAAAAAAAAACAGAATGGCTGCTTGTGTCCCTTCTTACCCATCAGCATGAATCTCAGATACTTTGTCTTCTTTCCTTTGGTGAAGGATGCTCCATTGCATCTTATGCTGAAAAAAAAAGGTGAGAAAAGAGGCGCCGAAGCTTTGGTGCGTGTCGCAGCTGCCACTTTGATGCTTCCATGTCATTTCACCCAGTTAGGAACCTTCCTAAGCATAAAAAGACTATTCGACTGCAACCATCGATTGAGAAGTTACAAGATAAAAACAGGAGGGTGGCTGACTGGCTTCAGGGAAGAGACGTGCACAGCAACGGCTCCTGGCCACCTTCGCTTGTAGGCAAGGAAATTATCAGCTTGTTGTCCAAGACTTCAAAAATCAGCAATCTCAGAGCTAATGCTAACGGAGAGATGTTTTCACTCGTCACACATTGATTTAACCTCTGTTTAGTAAAAGTAATATGATTTAGCAGCAGGGAGGGTGATGAGTGAAAACATCTTTCCGTTAGCATTCCGGCTAGCTTGCTAGCCACGTATAAGCCTGCCTCGTTGTTGACAAATATATATGGCCCTGGATATTTATTTTGTTAGGTATAAGGTGAGGCTAGTGATGTTAGCGTCACTTTATTAATTATATAAATACAATGCTGCGACTGTCTGACGTTAACATAGCTCTGGTGTGGGACAGACCTATGGACCAGAGCTAATGCTAACAGAGAACTCATCACCCTCCCTGCTGCTAAATCATATTACTTTTACTAAACAGTGGTTAAATCAGTCATCTTATAAACAAAGTAAATTTACCTTGGAGCAAATGTAGGTGTGTTTTGTAACTTTCCCCACGTTCAGTTGCTTGTGTGGACGGACACATAACTGAACCCACAGCCTGCATTTTTTCCAGCGTTTGTTTTAACTTGGGAAAGGGAATAAAAAATGTCCCCTCCAAACGTTCTGGACACCTCGAATCACTGTTGCAGGTCCCCAGCAGCAATATTTCACCATGGCGTTATTGTAACATAATATTAACACTCTTTGGAAGTATAGTGAATTAACATAGTCCTTAATGCAGGAGCAGCAAGATTGTCCGACCTAGCAACAGTAACTAGGGAGGGGGCGGTGCTTACCGAAGGGTCAATTGTGAATGAGATCTTGATTGATAGCTGACTACTACCCATCAACATTTTAGCAACTTAGAACTTTCATGACTTCTGACAATAAAGACCGAACATAACATAATCATTCTTATTTCAAAGATTACATATTTTGTTGTGCTGTTAATTGTACTAGCACACCACTGCGGCCAGCTGTGAGTTCACCTGAAAGCCTACAAGGATGAGCCTCAGTTGTGCCAGACAGCAGCTGATGTTGTTCATGGACAAACACTGCTACCTGGATTAACTAGCTAACTGCCTCCGGCTCATTGGCCACTTGCCCCGACAGGAGCTGGAACAGCTGACTCCGCCGGCCAAGACTCCCTCCAGGCTGGCCTGCACCCTTTCAGATAGGCTTGCTTTGCCCAGGCCTTCAACGGTACCCAGCTCTGACAAATCGGAGCTCTGCTAGTCCTCATTTTAGCCCTGGCAGGGCTTGTTTCAGATGTTGCTTTGGGAGTAACATCAGAAATGAGGATGGATGGACAGATTTAGTAATGCCAGTTAGCATGAGCTAACTCAAACTGAAATCGCTAGTTTGGAAAAAAAAAAAAACGCTCCTTAAAAAAAATATAGTCTATGTAATGGGCCAAAAATGTATTCAATGTGGCTGATATGGAAGTAGGGGACACTCCTATATGAGGCTTAATTTTTCCACCCATGTTTAAGAAATTAATTAGCAAGTGTATTTTTTTTTATGGGAAAACAAAAACAAATTGAAAAAAAAGGCAACCACATGTTTACCTCCACATCACAGCTTTAATTTCCTGTCCTCCCCATTATCACAGTGCACCTTCATTCCTGCTGATTGTTTTTTTTTTTCTCTTTTTCAAAAGCTTGAACAAAGAACCGAAGACACAGCACGAAGAAAGGAAGGCACATGGTGAAGATTTGACTCCATGTGTCCCTTGTTTTCTCAAAGCCACTCAGGCGGCGCACACCTTCGTCAACACACGCAAACACATACTGAGTTGCTCCTCACAAACTTATTAATACAGAGAGCATCTCAGGGGTTTCAGGAGAATTTATTGTTAATTACAACTGACACGCACGCCGCACGCCTTTTACCGCCACCTCCACCCTCGAGGCTGCGTTTGAGTTTAAGTCGTCTTGCTCCTGAAACTTTTCCCATGCTCATTTGTCATTTACAAACCTAGAAAGTATCTGAATAATACAGCTACTCTATTAAATTGCAAAACTAACCCAGCGCTCATATTTGCTGGATTAAGTTCATTACTTCTACTATGTACTTTTCGCTCATTGAAATGAATTTGTACTTGGCACCTCACAGTCAAAAAAAAAAAAAAAGAAGGGGGGTCTGAAAGAAATAAAAAGATGATAGTGAGGCAGCCAGCGTCTCCTCTGCTGTTTAAAATGTGACAGGAATTCTCATTAGGGTTGGAAGGGGGGATGCTGCAGACGGAGTAATCTGTGGCAGTCGCTAATATTTCCAGAAGCATTAACACGTCAAGCACATTTGTGGGTGTGTTAGAACGTGTGTGTGTGTGGAAGAGGCGGTGTGATGTTTCGTAGGGTAGGTTGGAAGTAGGACACCCACGGAGGGAGGTCGACACACAAACACCCCTGTGTGACAGAGACATGCACCCACTCGGCGCTGAATCATCTGTGAAGCACCGCTGCCATCGAGCTGGATGACACAGTTTGCACAGGCACATTTCATCTCGCTCTTGTCGTCTCCTGCATCCTCTACTGGCAAAAAAGCACCCTAAGTCATTTTGGACTCCCATTCTGGTAGTTTTGTTCCACTCACACATCAACGATGATGGAGCTGGCTCACAGAGACTCAGTGGAGATTAGAGCTGATCGATTTTATCGATTCTGTGATATATATCGATATTTTATTTCCCCAGAGAGTATCAATTTTTCAGCTGCGGGTATCGATATTCTAAGTTCCCTTCGAAAACCCCCGTGTCCCGCACATGTGCTCTTCCTGCACTTTTCAGTGTCAGCCATATAATTGATGCTTTCAGTTCAATTAAAGTAATTGGAACACTCACAAGATGTCACCAAAATCACTTTGTCCTGTTAAAATCTTTCAGAAAATGATGTAAATGTATCTTAAGATGAATATTGATATATATCATATCGTGAGCCGAATATCGTGTATCATATCATATCACAAGATTAGTGTATCGCTACAGCTCCAGTGGAGATCATGGCAGAGACGACTAAGAGACTCAAGTAAAGCAACGACGGAAGAGAAAATGAAAGGGAACAAGCAAGAGATCGAGCAAGAGTAAGGGTGAATTCCAATTCCTCCCTTAACCCTCAATCTCAACCCTCGCCCTTAACCCTAATTTTTTGGCGCTCAATCTTAACCCTCCAAAGCAAGTGTAAGGGCGATCTTGTGACTTAGAAATGGGACAGCCCTTGAGTGCAGTTACGTCTTCAAACTGAAATGTATCAGAGCCCGTGTTGTCTCTGTATTCCCTGAAATGACACAGTAATAACATTGAAAAGAGTGCTGTATATTCTTCAAATAATATTAGCAAGTAACACAATAGAGGATACATTATTCAGTCCTCCGTCGCTACACAACAAGGTATACAAGTAACGTGAAGCCGACCGGGACCCGCCGGCCGCTGAGGACCGTGACCCGCCGGCGGCAAACATCGTAAAGTAAAAAAATAAATGTTACGCAACAACGATGTTAATCCATGAAAAAAGTCTCAAACAAAGACAATAAGATGGTTTCGTAACATTTATATCTTTAAGAACTACGAAGATACTTACATTTGTAGCTAGCTTTTTTGGTTGCCATCCTTTTCGACGATGTCTTGGCTAAATTACCCAATGCCTTCTGGGTAGCCCTTACTTCCAAGGGTGGTGCCGGAGAATCTCAAGTTTGAGGGCGATAGAGCCCTCAAACTTGTCCCTCAATTTGACGTTCTCAGAATCGGGACAACACTTGCACTTAGTGCTAAGTGCAAGTGCTGAGATTGAGGGTTGAGATTGAGGGTTAAGGGAGGAATTGGAATTCACCCTAAATCTCAAACAGTTCTGAAAGGGGAACTTAACTTCCGTGTCAGATGAGGGTTCCTCTGAGCTAAAAAATTGCAAAACATCCTTTTGTGTTGCTTTGACCTCTAACACCTCCCCAGGGCAGGTTTCAGGAGGCCAGATCCCCGAAACATCTCAGTTGGCTCCTTTTGATGTTGACGAGCAGAAAGTTTACTCCACATCCCTGTTGGATGACTGAGGTTCTCACCCCATCAGAGTCAAAACAGAGTTCAGCCACCTTTAGGGTTAAAGTAGTTTCGGCTGCTTCTACCAGCGACTCTATCAAATGGCACTGAAAAATGTCAACGATATCTGGATCCCAATTCACAGGCCACATCATTCAAAAGCTTCATTTGAAGGCCAACTGTATCACAGCAGAGCAAAGTAGGCTGTACGATTACAAAGATTCCTCTGGACGCGCTGGACAAATGTATCCTTTCCAGCTCAGGCAGCTGCACCTTGTACCACTGGAACCAGTGGTACATTGTCTCCTTGTCCTCTGATAGACTATGTAAGAAAAAGGACATCAAGACAAGACATAATGACGTCAACCAGAAGTTCTCCAAAGACTCCTATCTAATTTCACAGACCCTAAGTTTGGCCTTTGTCATCTTTGAAGGCAACACCTTGGTAGAGTATACCCTCCAAAGGATGCAGCCCCTGAATGGGGACATGGCGAGAGACGAGATGAGTTTCTTTGATGGGAAGTATATTGGATATAAATTCCTGAATCTATCCACACAAAACAACAGGATC
This sequence comes from Hirundichthys speculiger, assembly GCA_018398805.1. NCBI lineage: Eukaryota > Metazoa > Chordata > Actinopteri > Beloniformes > Exocoetidae > Hirundichthys > Hirundichthys speculiger. The sequence goes on from JAGFBZ010001190.1 coordinate 589,845, forward strand.
AGACCAAACTGTAAGATAGCCACGAGCAACTGAAGCCATTTACTCTTGAGAGTTTAAAACCAACAGGGGTCTTCTGTTATAACTTATTTTAGAAAAAGGAAATGCTGCTGAGGTTTGCCTGCTGAGCCGCAGAGACTGGTGGAGGGCCAGTACACAGTATGTTTGCCAGAAGTACTCTAGCCTCTGGCTTAAAGATAAGTCTATGTTAGACATCTAATATGATTCTAAAAGCTGATATATGACTGAGTGCTTGCTGCTGATTCCTGGCTCCAGAGTCAGGACAAAATCATGACGAAAAGATGATTGTGACTTTTTAGAGGCACAGATTCAAACTTCATTGATTTTCCTGACCTCATTTGACCCAATAAACATTTTACAATAATGAGTTTTGTTTCTGGTGGAGCATTTTTTGCCGGGAAATCAAAACATGACATGTACACCAAATCAAAGAACTCAGTTTCACTATAAAAAAGGATGAAAAAGAAGGCAAAGGACATTACAATCCCGCCCACTCTATTTGAGTGACAGCAGATCTCTGACAACTGCAGTTTAGGAAAAAAAAAAACAAGAAAAACATCTGAGCGTTGAACATCAAGGCCTCTCTCTTTTCGCCCTACATGATCACGTAAGAGAATCACAAATCACATTCATGATAAATCTTTTATCACCTGGGGTACGATATTCTCTGTCATGTTTTTATTTGGATGGAAAAAGAGGGGAAGTAATTCAGCATTCTGCAGCAATGGCACAGATTTCTTTGATCATTAACTCATAAACTAAAGTGTTACGAGTAACTCAAAAATTGTGTTCCTTTTAAAATCACCACTTTAAAAAAGAGTCAAGCCTTGACATCAGGGATGGTAATTTTGCAGCTCTTAATTTGCTTCTGTTTAATTTCTCATAATAAGTAAAAAGCCACTGAGGTAAGCAAACCTGCATGAACTCTAACCAAACAGGCACAAATGAGTGTATTTGCTTTGTAGCTGTAATTATGAGCCTCCTTGACATCCAGACGCAGAAGTGAAAAGTCCTGCGTTTAGTACTTTATACTGGTCAAAAAAAAAGAAGGGAAAAAAATAATAAGTGGGGTTTAGAAAACTAAAACTAAAACCAAAGTGCATCAACCCAAAATGTCTGAATCCCAAAAAGAGGAGAATGTTTGACAGACAAGCCAATCGTCCCAATGACTCCACTTTGGTCACGCACAATGGTTGGATGGTGTTTTTAGAACCCTGTTACTTTCACAAATGCTTGTTATCAGTGTGAAGAGAGAATTTAAGGTAATATAGCAAAAAACTGCTTGAGAAAATGATCTCCGACCCAACCATTAAAGCCACTCTATGTAGAAATACAACTTCTGACCACATGGGGGCATACTTATGCTGCGTTGACAAAAGAGACCAGAGAAAATACTGTGCTAATGAAAATGGATGGCATGTATTGCAATACCACGTTGCCCCACTTGAGGTGCACTTCGTTGTGTCTTACTGCCAAGGGCTGATATGTGAACTTTCTAGTGATATGCTGCCCCCATGTGGTCAGAGTGAAGGCGAGTTTATTTGTATTCATGTTTTATACATAAAGGCAAATGTTTCATACATAAAGGCAAACTGAAGTGCTTAAAAAAGGCACTGAGATGAAAAGAACAGAAAGAAAATCAAATTCATGATAATAAAAATACTAGAATAGACCAAAAGGCATATGACATGAGTCAGGTAAGGCATGAGTCATGTTACAAGGGACATATATTGGAAAAAAGATAAGAAAAAAAAACCCCCAAAACTTTGTTGCTTGCGATTATATATTTCTGAAGTGAAAACGGCAATACTGATGTCAAAGGAGGGGTTGGAGTTCAGTGACAGACTCCACCCTCTGAAACTGGTTGATCTGAGCACAGCTGTGGACTCATGTTGAAAATGGAGCTGTTGTACTGAATCAAAGAGGTGTTTTTACTCAAAACCGTTAAAGGCATCTCATCAGGACCTCAGGAAACTCTGTCAATTTCCTTTTAAACACCCACCAACTGAACTCCATGCTTTTGTTTTGTCCTTTTTATCCCGATACTGTGGATGGGCAAACAGTTCAACTCTGTGACAGTGTACACAGTTTACAGCTACTTTTGCTATAAGGATTTAAAAGCTTATCGACTCAAGGTCCCAGAAAGATTTTTTTTCTTTGTAATTTTGTAGGTCACCATTATGTGCCACTTCAGCCTTAAAACAGGGATGTGCTGGCCACTCAAAGACACCACCATCTCCCCATTCTTTCTTGATGCATATTAGGACTAAAAGCTATTGATTAATAGGATGAAGCTCAGTAAAATTTAGACTTGAGCTCATGAACACATACTCCAATGGCCCTGCAGCTATGTGCTCTTTCCTTTACTTCTCCTACAGCTCCTGTCCTACAGCTTTATCTTATTTGACTATTGTTCTCTCCGAATTTCAGCCACCCACCCCTCCACCCTCTCTCTCTGAACCAAGTTATGTACAGAATGTTAAAAGCCTCCGACACTGATGTCCCTGCACAGCCCGCTGTCCTGAGAAGGGATGCTGACTTGAATGCCAAAAGAACCCGAGCGCAGTCGCTGACGCCTGCCACCCCCGGATCCCGCCTCATCCACAGCCCGAGCCCGTTGCCGGCATCGGGCGTGAAAGTGAAATAACAGATGTGAAAGGTGCTGTATGTGTCAAGCAGAACGACTGAGAGAATAAGAACGTGTGCGAGGTGGGCGTAAAAACCAAACAGGGTCAAAGTGCGGGTGGTGAACGAATGCACCGTCTGTAAAAGAAGAGCCATCATCCTCATTCTTACTTACAGTAAATCCTGACATGTGGGTGGATGACTGTTTTAAATACTGATGCATTTCACTGATGCTGCAAAGCAGAATGTCTCGGGTTAAATATAGAGCTCGTCTCCACATACTCGACAGACAAACATTCACTTTATGGCTGTGAGAGGTTGTCGGTGTGGCTGAAATATTAGCTGAGTGCCCATCATGCCTCTCGAAGCAGGCTGACATGTCGGGAAAATTACAGGTGTCTGATGAAAAATCAAGTAGCTTCAATAAAAATCTAAATTTAATTTGATTTTCTTTAATAGAGTCTCTGCTGCATAATTACAAACTGCCACCATGACTCTTCAGCATCTGGAGAGTGATCTCTACTTGAAGTGTCTTAAAGGCACCTGATCAGAATTTTTCTTCGTGCTCTGCAGCAGTGGTTTTACAGCCGAGCTCCTATTTAGTTTCTGAACACTCAGCTCACTGATTCGTCAAGGGAAAGGGTGAAAGGACCTGTAAAAAGTGAGGAAGTCACAGATTTAAACCTCATTTTCACATGGCCCTCCGTGAATCTGTATGAAAAACGAAACATCGCCCCAGTGTTTGACACAAGTAAGTCCACTTTTGAATGGATGTCTCGATGCTCCGATGGCAACCCCTGGGTGGAGATCGGTTCAGTTAGCGTACACTACAGCAGCCGATTCAATTCCACTACATTGTCAAACAACCAAAGAACGTCTACTTTCTTGGGAGTCTTTGGTTTTCCAATCCCAGCTAGCTCAGTGCATATATCTTGCCCAAAATCCATGGCAAAAATTAATTTTTTCAATTAACCTGAGGCAAATTATGTTCCAAAAAACTCTGGAGGGAAGGTCCAGAGATCTTGAACGTTCCCTTAGCAACTTCTGATGTGTTAAAGCCTTTGCACACTAAAGCAAATGAATGGCACGAAAGTGTAAATAATTGAGAAGGCAGAATATTAGCATTTGTCGATTCACATCAAGTTCAACACAAACTGGCAAAAAAAAAAAAAAAAGGCTTGAGAATTATTTGGACAAATGATTCTCAAGTTTCATAACAAACCAGTGTGTGGTGTCAAGATCCTTATAAAACCCGTAGCTGAGCTGAAGTCCTTCACATTTTTAACTGCAAAACATATTTGATATTTACAATTGTTGCCTTGGCCAGGATGCTTTTGTGTCCAGACAATGAAGAGAATTTGGCTATTGTTGTCCTGAATGTTTTCTGTGTTCTTTTATCTGGTGTCATTGAAGAGACTGAAAGCAAAGACCAATTAGAGAGTTTAACCCTTTAGGTGCTGTAGTTTTTTTCAAGAAATATATACAATTTTGATATCAAGATTTCAAAAGGCTATAACTTGAAAGCAGTTTAAGATAAAGGTATACTGTCAAGGAGAAAAGTGTTCAGTATGACTCAAAGTCTGTAATAGGAGTGAAATTATTCATCTAATTTGTATATTATGACATCACAAGGGGCAGCACGGTGGCTTAGTGGTTAGCACTGTTGCCTCACAGCTAGAAGGTTCCTGGTTCGAACCTCGGCAGGGGGGGGGGTCCTGGATTGAACCTCAGGGCCTTTCTGTGTGGAGTTTGCATGTTCTCCCCGTGCTTGCGTGGGTTCTCTCCGGGTACTCCGGCTTCCTCCCACAGTCCAAAGACATGCATGTCAGGTTAATTGATCATTCCAAATTGCCCATAGGGTGTGAATGGTTGTTTGTCTGTATATGTGGCCCTGCGATGGACTGGCGACCTGTCCAGGGTGTACCCCCTGCCTTTCGCCCATAGACAGCTGGGATAGGCTCCAGCGGATCCCCGTGACCCTTCAAGGATGAAACGGGTATAGAAAATGGATGGATGGATGGACATCACAAGGTGGCGGCCATATTGGAAAATGTTCAATTTTTATATAAAGGTTTCAAAAGGCTATAAATTTAAAGTGGTTTGAGATAAAGGCATACTATAAATGAGATATATCTTCAGTATGAACCAAAATTTGGAATGGAAGTAGATTTGTCATCTAATTTGATTATTGTGACATCACCTGCCCAAATCTGCCCAGAAGTCCTCAATTTCAGATTTTTCCTGCAGCCCCATGCACAATGAAAGCTTTCATTTCAGGGACAATCAGATCATAAAATCATGAAATCTGGAGTATTTAAATATTTCCCTTTCAGAGAACTAGTGGCTTTTTCTATTTGTTTGATTGGTGATGAGGCTCCAGAATTCACCATTTGGAAAAGGGATGAAATCAATGGGCTCAGAATTTGTCAGATCATCTCCACCAAAACCAATAGGCTCATCAAACTTTAGGCTCCACTTTCGATACTCTTCCTCTTCTCTCAAGAACTCTCAGCCGCCACCATCATCATCATCATCACCATCACCGTGATTTCCGCTGCACCATTAGCAGTGTGTTTTTTTTCCCGTGGCATTTTTTCCCGCGTTGCCAGGACAACCGCGGTTGTTTTCATCCCTGCTACATTTTTCCATATTTGCAGTGTTATGAGCCCCCCTGACACCTAGACCTGCTTGGCGATCGCAGAATGCTTCCACCCCGGTCACGCTGAGGTGAAGCATCCAATATACTTTGTGCTGATTGTGGACTATGGCACGCAGACTCGCCGTCACTACTAATGTCAGTTTCTGCTTCACTGGACAACTGCATGTCTTCCTTGCTCGGAATCGGAGTTAGCCAGAACCTGACAAAGTACTTTGGGGATGGTAAACCGACGTCTTGACATCATGATTAAATAAAAAAAACACTCTTTTGCTCTCTTCTGCTCTCGCTACGTTCAGCATTTCTACCACTGCTGCGCCGCACGTCTCTGTGCTGGAGGGTGTTTTTCAAACCCGTTTTACGCTAAAACTTTGAATAGCGCCACCTCCAAAAATGGTTCTCAGATTACAGGCACACATATCCGCCACCTCCTGGTGAAAAGTAAGAAAAAGTAAGCAAGATTTGGCTTCACATTTATAGATACAGCCTGTTTTATTCAGCAATGTTGCTTGTCGCAATATTGCTACTTTGGCGCTTAAAGGGCTAATACACAAAGCTTGATACAAGGTTCAATATGCCATGCAGAATATTTAATCGGCCGATGGTACACTATTTTGACACCACAGAAAGATGTAAAAGAGTGCACGTAGACTGGTCTTTTATGACTGCAGTAGGTGGGTCTTTGCGTTCTTCTGCATAATTCTCCTTTGTCTCCAAAATCCAGATGACCACCAGATTTAAATCACAAGTCCAGACACATGCTGTTGATTGTCTCAGTCCAGGAGCTGAGATGTCACTAAAATGTGTTTATTCATGCAAGTCACAAACTTTTGGAAGTCAGGAGGTCATAAGACAGCAGGAAACTGGGATAACAGAAATGTAGACACTGGAAATTCCTGAGGACCATACAAGTTTAGTCTTTAACTAGCAGATGTGCACTAAGCTTTTGAGCTAATTCTGAAAGCCTAACAGTCCTGAGAGGTCAGATCTGAGTCTGTCCTGGAACATTCAGACCTCGCATCAGTGTTGGCCACTTCTGATCAGATCTCTCAAGAGGAATGGTAAAGAAAGAGTTAAATGTAATGAAACATGGACATCTTTTACGTTCACAAAACGCAGATTCAGCTTCTTATTACAGTCCAAACCATGGATTATATCTGACCAGGGTGGTCCTAACTTTTTGTATGATAACAGCTGGAATGGACCCCAGCCACCAAGGCCCTGAATAGGCTGAAGGTACAGAAACATGAAAGATGGATGTATGGATAGATGGATACAGTGATAAAGGTGGAAGGGTTTGAGTCAAGGAGAAATGACATCATGCACACTGAAAGGAAACTTCCACCCATGTACATGCATCAAGTTTGGAAATTCTTGAGAGATTTTTGTTGCATACTGCATGGTTAATTCCCGCATAAAACAGTAGCGACACTTTAATTTAGCGCTGTATTCTGGAAAAAAATGTGCGTATTAAAAAAAGAAAGTGATACACGAAAAGTTGCAATACCCTGGCTTTTATTTTCTATGTGGCTCAAGATTTATTTCTTTTTTAAGTACCCTTACTTCCCTCCAGAGCATCAGTTTCAGATTGCTCCTCGCCTGGGGAAAAAAAAAAAAAATCTTTCTTACTTACTGCAAGACAACTCTGTTGAAATTTCACTCCTTACTTGGACCTGCTATGACTTAAAAAGCTCCTATTGGGTTCGCAGAAAAATGGCTTGGCTCTACACCAAAGCTGTAATCAGAAAAAAAAAAAAAAAATCTTTGAGCAAAACTACATCATTGACAGTATTTTAAAAATGTTTGTGCCGTCGCAAACAACCCTCATCCTCTTTCCACCACCAGCACACCAACAAGTGTGGGTGTTTAAAGACAAATGAAGGCCCGGCAGCCCGCTCAGTAGGTGGCAGCCTTCACCAAACAGCAAAAGTAGACGTGGGGAGGAGGGGGGGGGGATAAAAAATTTAAACATTTACAGCCCAGTGAGTCATTCCTTCAGAAATACCAGGCTCCTGTGGCTTGTATGAATGGCAAAAACCTTGAAACAATCTAAACATCCAAGTACTCTATTGACAGTTAAAGTTCAAGTTATAGTGCAAGATAATGCATCTTCCTTCCTCCTCCGTGGACACACTTTAACGTGCACACCTAAATGAACAGCTGCTGTGTCAAGCATTATCTAAATACAATCAGGATGCACTCACCGACAGCACAATTTGAATCCCACTTCTGTCTGTCTGTCTCGGCACTTCGCCACGGCTCGTCAGCACTTTAGCAAAAGGGCTTTTCACGCACAAACACAATAAAGCCCCAAACAGGCGTCTCAGGTGGGCAGGAGAGCTGTAATCCTCTTTCCATCTAAGCACCTTTTTACCGTATGTAGAGGGGGAGAGGGAGGGCCGAGAGCCAGAATTTTGCCAAACTGTTCCTTCCTTCAGCTGCGAAAACTATTTCTATAGCATATACCCAAGGTGAGGGACTGTAATTAATTGGATATCATGTCTTTTTCGCTGATATGGAGGAGAAAAGAAATGAGGTTATGTGGTGCATTTAGAAAGAAATAAAGATTTCAAGCCTTTTTTTGATAAATGTGCATGTCTGTGTGTCCGTGGCTGCTGTGGCTGTCAGAGAGTGAGCGTGGAGGCCGGTTGAGTGCGTGTGCGCGTGCTAGCGCGTTTGTACGTGCGGGGAAATTTGTGCGAGTCCCCGACGGGAGCGAAAAAGGGCTGTCAGAGTGAGGCGGCGCGACTGAGACAGGAACACACAGTCTTTAGCCGAGAACACAGGCCTCATTTAGGTTAGCACAGGATTAGCTATGCCGAGCCGCACAAGCGCAGGAATTAAAATGCAAATGAGGACGAGGATTGCACAAGAGCAGTGCAACAAGAGGAGGGGTAAAATACTGTAGCTTGGTTAAGGATGGTTGCAGTGTGTGTTGTGTCTGTTTTTAATTGCTGCTATTGTGCAGATGTCACCCTCGCTGAAGCTGACTGAAATGTGTATTACATTAAAAGGACTTCAGGATATTAGGCATTAAAATGTATTCTTCTTAATAGAAATACACTGGTAATTAAAGTGGCTGTTGTGAACAAATGGACATACTGGTGCCATTCTGTTCCTGATTATAGTTGTCAAACTGCATTGTTAAGACTTTATAAGTCAATATGGAATGCACTTCATCATCTGGAGTCAAACGTAAACACATATAATTTTAATACAATTACCGCCATGAAAAGGGTTACTGGTTCTAATCAGTTTGTTACATTCAGTTGTTAGTACCATGCAGTTCATCGAATGGCCACCAGGGGGGAGGGGCTCCAGAAGTTCATCCACTGCCCTGGATGAACGACCTTCACCTCAGACCAGTTCAGGGACCCTTCCAGGTTGACAAACCGGACCACTTGCCAACAGGTAGGTGACCAAACTACTGATGGTTCCACTTCGTGTTTGGCATGTTCCAGGTGGCTTCCAGGCTTCCTCGTTATGCCCATTTACCCGTTTTTTTGAATTAACCAGGGTTGGATGGAGTCACTCTGGTTTGTCTAAGTTCCTCTTATGTGGTCTATAGGCTTAGACAGGCACCTAATAATTGATAAAAATCTCATTGTCTCATGAAGAATTTTTGACAGTTTTCACTAACTTTTTGTGTTACTATAATCATGGCTCTTCCCTTTTGTTGAATAAACCTACTGACCCTTGCAGGATAGTGATATACTTTTTTTTTCTTTTACTCTCCAGTGAGTAATTATCAACCTGCCTCTTGCCTGGTGACAGCTGAGATAAGCTCCAGCAGACCCCTACGACCCTGAATACAATGAAATGGGAATTTTAAAAAAAAAGGATGAATGGGTCTTTTTTCCCCTTGTAGGCAATGTGAGCATTATGTTGAATTTTTTTTGGAAGCATTTTGACTGAAAGGGGGAGACAGTTCACATCATAGCTCGTAGGGCATCACTCAAAGTGTGATGTCATTATGGGTACGTTCGTTCTCATTTTAATCCATTTGCATTTCACATAGGTATTGACATGGTATTCAAACCAAATTAACGGTCCATTACTGTAAGAGAAGCATTTCTGTACATTGAAAATTCAAGAAGAACATCTTTAGTTTGTGCTGGTGCAACATGTTTAAACTTCAAAAAAAGGCCTGCTTTATCTTTAAATACGGTCTAGTCTCTCTCTCAACAGGAAAATACTTTCATTTCTACACAAAATTGTACAAACATGAAAACAGTGATGAACATAATACTGAATGTATGCTAGCAGCTAGTAGATCTACTAACAAGTATTTAATCACTGTTTTTTCTTTAGATGAGGTGGTATAAATTAACCAAAAATAATTTATTATTTTTATATGGAACCGACCAGCATATTTAAATAATCTACACACATTAATTTGAGACATTTGCATGTTTTGTGTAGTGAAAGAAGCAAACCTGTGGTTGAAATTAAGAAAAAAAAAGTGTTGTGATGGTTCGTTTGAAAAATGGAGTTCACGACCTTGCCAGGAGCATTTTAATGAAGTACTGTATTAAATTGAAAAGGCTGGTTAAAACTGCCTCTGATATATTTATTGTGAAATTTCTTCCATCTCAGTCTATTTCACCCAAATCTCCAGACTTTATGAAAGTGTAACATCAAATCACTGGAATAACCTTTTTGGACAGGATATATTATATACTACAACGTTAACTGCCAGGTCAGAAAATCGATAAGAGAAAGCACAATAACACTTCAATGAGAGGAGAACTCCATTATAATGACCTCGCAATTTTTTTTTTTTAACTGTATCACTTTTCTGATTCAATCTCAACTAGATTAAGCATTTATTGAATAGGAGGGGTCCGTCATTGGTTT